>CM029371.1:17812956-18284776 GCA_017165825.1 Hepsetus odoe
CTCTCTCTCTCTCTCTCTCTCTCTCTCTCTCTCTCTCTCTCTCTCTGGTATTCGTCTGAGAGCATGTTGAAAGGGAACCTCAATAATTTATTGCAGTAGTTACTTTCTGTTCAGTCACGTTTTAAGGCAGAGCATGTATCCTCCTTCCACATGCTGCTGTGGGTAGTTGAATACTAACAGTGAGGTTCCAGAGAGCTTGCAGGAACATGAGTAGCAGCTGGAGCTACTGGCAGAGGGATAGTGGGTAGTTGCAACAGAGGGCAGTACTGTTGGCCTGACTCTTTACATTCCTGTCATTAAACCTTTAACACTTCAATAAATACAACATAATTGTTTGAACCATGTTGTATATGTGAAAAACTAGTGATGTACTTCAAAGGAGAGTTTCTGAAAATTTTATTTATACAGTTGTCCTTTGCCCCAGATGTAGTATGTCAGTGAAAAATGAAACATTTTCTTCTTCAGTTTTGTATTGGAGCTGCAAAGCTAATATAACCTGTTGATAATAGGGTGTACAATGCTAATTGATGAGGTCATCAATTAGCGTTGATAATAGGGTCTACAATGCTAATTGATGAGGTCATCAATTAGCATTGTACACCCTATGTTTCTAAGTGATCATACACTTATAGAACCTGTATTAAGTTGTTTAAGCAGTCTCATAGATTGTGGTTTCTGACACTGTATGGCAAGTGACATTTAGATTAAATGTGTTTAGTTATCTCAAAGTTCAAGTTGTTAAATTTGACAAAAAAAAAAAAAAAAAAAAAAAGCAATTTTACTATTGCCATGTGCCTCCTGTAGTATTTCAGTTTATCAACCATTTTCTAATAGCTACAATAGCCTGGAGGTTCAAAACTGATTAGCTTCAAGGCAAAACTGAAGAAGAAGCTTAAAACACCAGCAACTACAAATACAAGCAGCAGCAGCAAAAGCACTGAACACAGAGGAAGCTCTGAGAGCTCATTACTGTAGAAGGTGTACATTCAGGATAAAATATATGTTGGATGTCTCTAAGATGTCCATGTACAGGCATAAAATTTATGAACAATGTTTGCCTGAGTCTAAAATACTAATAGAATCCCATACAGTTGTGAAAATGGACACCATCATGGTATTTTCGAAACATTTTGATGTTCAGGGTCTAAACTGAAAGCCTGGCTCTAGTAATCATTGCTTATAAACTATTACACAACCACGGCAGCTGTTAACTGTAAGCTCTGTTGCTGAGAGTGCACAGTGCAGAGTGAGGTCCACCTGCATCGGCTCAGTGGACAGAGTGACGTGTGTGCTGGATGAAGACTGTTTGTTTTGCCTTTGGTTCATATTTCATTGTTTTCCAGCTCCACCACATAGATGAATTTAAAGATGAAAGTGTGTGTGTATGTGTGTGTGTTCGTTCCAGTATTTTGCTCCGTTTTGCCCCTTGCTTAATTTCTGCCCATCCCCCACTTCTCCCAAAACTTCATGTAATCCAGATGAGGAATGTTTCTGGAGCGTCTTAGTTTGCCATTTTCAATCTGACACAGGTGTGTGTGTGTGTGTGTGTGTGTGTGTGTGTGTGTGTGTGTGTGTGTGTGTGTGTGTGTGTGTGTGTGTGTGTGTGTGTGTGTGTGTGTGTGCACTGCACACGTGGACATATAGTACTGTGCAAAAGTCAGGCCCCCAGAGAAAGTCATTTTTAAATCTTGCAGTCAGTGAGTGCTGCCAGTGAAGGTTTTTGCTTGGAGAACACAAGCAATAGGAATAAAAAAAGAAATGTATTATAAAGCTTAAAGCAGAAATTTATTTTGTTGATTCATGGCTTTGGTCATGCGAAGTGTCAATTTTTAATGATCAGGATTTTTTTCCCCCCTTACCTTTATAAAGTTATTGTTTTTGAAACATGAGACTTTGCAAACAGCAAGAGTATCTTTAAAAAATACAAATAATTTGTATTGTATGTAACCTTTTTATTAAAATGTAGTGACCTTGGCAAACTTAATGTTTTGTGACTTTTTGTAACTTTTACCTTACTTATATTGTTAAGTATTTATCCTAAATATAATGGTGTTTTTACCCGTGAAACTTTCCCAGAGAATCTTTGCTCTGACCCCTTTAAAGGCCATGAACAGGTTGCTCAAGCCTGTAGAAAGAGAATAACTCCAGTCTGTAGTAACTGAATAGTAAGCCTTACGATTTAATAAGCTTTGGAATTCAAGTGGTTACACAATTTTTTTGGGGGCTGCTCTTAGACTTTCGCACAGTGTTGTAATCTTAATTTCATTATAAGCTATCTGAAGCTCATCTTTCACCGTTCCTCTTTAGTTTTGTAAGCTAATGTCAGTTTCAGTAGTTACACTATGCTCAGTTCCACCAACTGCCCTGTCTGCCTGAACAGGTGTTGTAGATTTCCTCATACATGCGCCAACATGTCGCCTCCATGCTGTTTCAGCCTGCTGGAAGTTTACTCAGGTTAAGGAGTGTCGGTCGAGTGCATGTGTGTTTGCCCATTAAACACACCAACATCTTTTAATGTAAGTCTGTATGTACATAATTGAACAGCAAAGACATGTAAAAATGTACAGCATGTGTTACAGCAGTGCTTTTATAGATCTTCAGGAACCATTTCAGCAACTAAGTACCTGCTGCTATCATCTGCAGCACCTTCTGTAAAGAAGCATCAGTGGCCAACGAAGAAAGTTGTTTATGATGTTTTAAAAATATGTTCATGATTATGATCCATTATACATTAATAATAACTTATGGAGTGAAACATCTCCTGGGAAATTCATGGTATTTTATAATGGTAGATTATATTTCTCTTTTTTATTAACAATGAATCAAAACATATGGGAGTGTTTCAAAGCATTAAACATTCTGGTAGGCCCAGCAGCATTTGTCACGACATTGTTGAAGAAACCAGTGGAAAGAGAATGCAGAAAAATAGAAATACTTGCTCTTAAAGACTGCTAGATGCTAAGCTACCAGCCTTTAATAAGAAGCCAATATTTTGGACCAAAAGCAAACATGAAAACATAAATGAGAGATTGCCATCATGCTTTTAGACTTCTGTGTCTGTTGGATTAAAGTAAGAGGACGAGTGAGTGTGGAAATTAAAAGCAACTGCATCTATAGAGGAAGAAGCCAATGCGTTGTGCTGCAATGGCTAATTAGTATGTCTGCTGTCTCTAAACTCCCCATTCAGGCTAACCCTAATGATGTAATCACAGTCATCATTTGTGAAATAAGCTGTTAGTGAAGTGGGACTGACTCCTTGGTTAGAACACTCTAATTGGGTCTACTGGGACTTGCTTGTGAGCTAGAAGACATAGTATACTTCTGTAGCCTGTTTTATTATTGAAATGATCTATTTCACATTATGTATAACTGAATGATCTTAATATTAGATTTTTCTTTACAACTTTTTGACAGTTTTTGAAAGTAGATTTGCTGAGGTTTGTGTTATAAGGTGAAACCTTTAAAGTTTATCTTCAGAAAAGATTATTTGTATGTCTTTCAATCAAAATGCTAATAAATAGCATCTAGACATTTTATTTGTTTGATGCTAATGCAGAGTTGAAATTCTCTTGTGGTTCCTTCACACACGCCTGCAAATACACATTTATATTGTTGCTGTCATAAAACCTCCAAAATATAACATAAGATGTTAACAATGTTAATACACAAAGAATCCTAGTAATAGTGGGCAATTTCAACTGGTAAATATGAAAGCTGGTGTGGCTTATAAGATTAAAAACAAACAGAAAAAGCACAAAATGGAGTCATTTGTGTGTTTAAAAAAAATAATAATAAAAAATCATGTTTTAGTTTAGGTGTTTGTAATTTGGAACATTCTAGACATGTGACATGATATACCTGTTTTGCTTGGTTAATTGATGGGGACAACTCTAAAGATTATAAAAACAAAGAATGTTTCCCCACAATATAAATGTGAGTCATGTGTGGGGTCATAAAACATGCCGTGCTTGCACCACTACATGACATATGATTTTCTAACAGACAATTATTAACAATTACACACATTGTGAGTAGTACTTACTTATAAGCCCTTGCATAAAATTCATTTATGGTTCTGAATATACTTTTAAAAGCAGTTTGATAGAAGTAGTTTATCTAGTTTGTCTAGTCTCAAACCCGATTTTAATAGTATTTTCTCTGTTGAAGCACTTTAAAGAAATGTGTTTACACTGCAGTTCACATAGTATGTAGTGACAGTTTATGTAAAACATACTATATAGGAGTTTTTTTATAATAGAAAGTACTTTCACATAGTTTGTGACATTTTAATTTGGTTTTATTCTATAGATTTTTTTCTAATTAGGTTCACATTTATTGGGTGTTGCTTTCACTTCACTTTCACCTTCATTTATGTCTATTGGTGGATCTGTCTGTCTATCCGATAAGAATGAATGTGTGTGCATGGATGTGTGCCAAAAGAGGAGAAAGTCCATCAATGAGTCACTAGCAATTCCTTTATGACCAGAGATTTATTTATTTTTTCTTCATTTCCGTTCCAAGATGAAACCTAGTGGGTCTTGATTTCAGCTGAAATGAATGAAAATGTAATAAAGTTTAAGTTCTGCTTATATTAATCTTGTCATAACAAATTCCAAAAAGAGGACTTTTTTTTTTTTCTCCTCTTTTTCTCTTGTTCACTCTATGTTGACCTCTACTTCCTTCCTTCAGCCTCCTTTTTCTTCTGTCCTCCCATTCTGTGGTGATTACAACCACTGTGAGGATCAAACTGTGATTTTTCTTTGATATGCTGTCTGCTTATAATGCTACTACAGCCATTACTTGCTGCAGATGTGCATCGGCACTATGGTAGAAGTGAGCAAGGGAAGCTCATTGTTTTAAGAGAATCAGTGTGACTGTGCTTTTGAACTTGTAGCTCTGAGACCGCAGACGGATGTTTGGTCCAGGTGTCAAGCCTAATTGTGTGTTGAAACATCCATAAACATAATTTCCTTTTCCTTGATGTTGAAGACCCATCCTATAAACTAGACTTCTGCTTGAGAACACTGCACTTTAGAGTGACTGGTTATTGTGAGCATTTTGGTTTAAGATTCAGAAGGCCATTTGTAAGGGGTAACTAGCTTTCATCAAATTCAGAGACCTCTCCTGATCTCTTTGCACAGTGTGTTTAATTGACTGAAAGGTGTTTGGTGCCTTTGTGGTTTTTGGTACTGTAAGATCTGCTGGTGTCTTTAAAAATGGACAATTGTTTTCTGTCTAAATGATTCTTGAATTTTCCTGGGAGGCTGATACATAGTTTTGAATTGATGCTAAAGGAATAACATTGGTCCTCTCAGATGCTTGCAAAGATCCCAACATTGGCTAGCATTATGATGGGAAAAGGGAGGGCTTTCCTACCCACTCTTAGACTGGAGTCCAAGCCACAAATGGCTCACAGTCTCCTGATGATAGGACCAATGCATAGACAGTTTTACCTCTCATTACTACACTTGTAGCTTTAGTTGGGAGAAGGGAAGAAAAACTGTTGCTTTAATAGTACTTTGTTGACATGCCCCCCTATCATTAACTGTTGATTTCAGTTTTTAACTGTCTTGTCTAAGACGGAAGTGTCTGAATTGTTGTTTGTATTATAACCCAACAGGCTGAATTGCAATATCCTGTGATGTGTTGTTGGCTTTAGGTCAGCTTGGCCATTGTTGTGTATGTGGGGCAGAAGTGGGTAATTAGGGTTCATATAGTACAAATCCTCAGCAGGATTTTGATCCAACTCTAACCCTAGTGTTAAGGTTAGGGTTAGCCTAACCCTAGATATCTTGACTGTTGCTTTAAGTAAACTGGAGAAGCCAGGTATTTGGAAGAAATTTGTGGGGAGGATTTTACTCTCTGCTGGACTGAAATTACCTGCTCTTGTAGCCCCGCTATCTGGTGTTGTATCAGAAAGTCAATTTGCCTGCCTATGTGACATCCTCAAGCTGCTGTTGCCAAGCCTGCATGACCTTGTCAAAACTGTTCTTATGGCAGACGCACACATGCAGACATACACCACAGGATATATTGTAATCATAATAAGTATTACGGTCATATTACAAAGTATTATGCTCCTCAGCTACTGCACAAAAATGACAGAGTGGGTAATACATCTGCCTCTTAGAGGGGGTAGGGGGTCAATGGTTTTGCATTAGTCCGAGAGCTTAATCCAAGGGAGGCAGAAGCTTTGTAGCTCTAATATTCTGTGTAAAAATGCTTTCTAGTGGTAATTCTAGTACTTACTGTGTTACAGATATGTTTATGAATGTTTACCTCTATTAGCCAGGAGGAACACCGTTACAGGGAGAGATTTGGGAGAAGAGTGATAGGGGAGGCAAGAGCCAGATAAGAACGTGATGGTGTCTGGACTAGAGAGGGAGACAAGTGAGAGAATGGGAGAGAAGTAGTGAGAGCGACATACTGACCCACTTTGATTAGAGAGTGCTGCAGTGAGGGGAGGGGAAGAGAGGAATGGAAGAACAAGATCAGCAATGGATGTTTTCTCTGATATCTTTAGTGCTTTGCTCAGGCCATGGATTGCAGCAGCCTTTGCTTGCTGGCTTTGTTTTGTGCTAGTAAAGGTCATTTCCATGTGCTGATTAGAGGACATCTTAGAGCTCAGATAGTGTTTGTGGGAAAAACTCATCTTAGATTGGCATAGAACTCCATTTTACAAAGCCTGGAGAACAGGTGCATGTCTATAGTGCCCATCTGCATTTGTGTTCACAGCAAAGTATTGGAGTCTGGTGTGTGGTAAAGATGCACACAGTTTCTGATGGTGATGAAATTTAAAATAAAATATAATAAAAACTTTAATAAATAATATAATAAATAATAACTAAAATAATTTAGAATAAAAACATTATGATCGAGTAGTCATGATTTAAAAGAAATCTAAAAATAGATCATTGATTGTAATGATGGCAATGATGATGGTTTCTACCCTTTTTCATCCCTATCTCTATGTCTATCTCTCTCTCCAAATAGGCAAGAGGTGCAGGAGAACTGTGTTCGCTGGCGAAAGAAGTTTTCCTTTGTGTGCAAAATGTGCGCTAATGCTACCACAGGTGTCCTGGATCCCTGCATCTGCAGAGTATCTGTGCGAAAGGTACACTCACACACTTAATGTTTCAGTAGCACATTACTCTTCATTAACACTTGTTAGTTTTGTGCCTCAATAAACATTGGTTAGAATGAACTGACCTATTTTTCTTTGTGTAAAATAATCTATAGATTACTTGTTTACTTGCAGTATTATAGGGACAGTGCTCTAAAGGATGTCTAAGTTAATGGCAGAATATAATGTATCAATTTATTTGAATGCTGCTTACGCGGAGATGTGCTTACATGCATAATTACTAGGTAATGGATTTAAAAAGCAACACTTAAGCATTTATGAACAGCTTATGTTCGGATTTGCTAGGTGTAATGGTTCCTCAAATAAATGAAATTGTATGTCTAGCATATCTCAGGGTGGTTGTTTGCTTTACTTTGTGCTTGAACTTTGTCCTCTGTCTAGCAGATTGCATAGCTGTCTCGATGTTCTCTTATTTCTTCTCTCTCTCTCTCTCTCTCTCTCTCTCTCTCTCTCTCTCTCTCTCTCTCTCTCTCAACTCCCCCACCCCAGGAACTCAAAGGTGGAAAAGCTTTTTCAAAGGTACGAGTCTGAACGAGTCTGAAACTTTCTCTCTCTGCCCACCTTCGTCTGTCTGTCTGTCTGTGTCTCTCTCATTCTGTCTTTGTCTCTCACGATCTCTCTCATAGATCTTTTTACTCTCTCTAATTATTTCTTCCTTTGTCTTCTCATTCTTTTTTTCTAATTTTCTGTCTAGTGCCCTTCTCCGATATGCAATGAATCTTTTTTCCTTCTCTCTGTTTTAGTTATTTGTGAAAGAGCAGTTCAGAATATATAATCAGTAAATAGATTTGATTTCTATAGTTGATGCATATATCAGGTTTTTGTAAGACTTTAAATTGTCCTCTTCTTTAATTAAGTAGAGTAACTGCAGTTTTTTTTTTGTATTTTATATAGTCCATATATGGAGATTAGGCCCCAAAAACACCCCTTTTTGAAACCTGTTTTTTTTTGTGATGTCACAGAAAATCAGTGTATTTACACATCCTTTAGTTATGTGAAAATTCATTTTGTTTTTGGTTCACCAAAGAGTGAAAAAATGCCATATTTGGAAAATGATACTGAAATACGTCACTGCTGTCCAGCTATACCTACAGGAATTCTACTGCTTGCTAAACAGAGTGAGAAATTAAATTAGAGTTTTCTAGTTAGCATGATTCAGGGGTTCTAGCCTATGTAATGGACTGTGTAAGTAAGATCCCTGATCCAGTCTGGACATGCGTTTGGAATTGAATCCCTCCCAGGAATTCCTACTATGTGTTATGTGAGTGCCGTTGTATACGAATTCCTCTGTGAGTTATTTTAAATAGCAATATACTCTATTGTATGTACCATTAAGAAGTACTATAGGGTTAATAGGTTAATTAATAGATTATGCATAGATATTAAAGTCTATTTGTAAACTGTCTATGGGTCAGTGTGCGTAAGATTTACTACTGTGCTGGTCACTGTGTTTTATAAATGGACAATGGAGCTAAAGGCTTATTGCCAATACTTAAATCTGTAGTAAAGTTTATGATGGAATACATAAAGAATGCACTCATTCACTCATTATCTTAACTGCTTGTCCTGAACAAGGTCACAGGTGATACTATAGCTCTCAAAGGGCAAAAGCTGGAGAAACACCCTGGACAGGTGTCCAGTTCATTGCAGGGCAGACACAGACAAACAATGCATTAAGAATTTCCCCAAATGATATTTCAATCCACCCTCCAAATGCTACATTTAGTCTTATCGCTCTCACACTCTCTCATACTGGTCACTGGAAGTTCAACATGGCATCATGGCATCGCAAAGAACTCTGAGTTCTCAACTTCTTGGTGGACGATGGCGGACGATGACGAGGCCTGTTCTGAGTGGAACCTGTCCTGTTAAACCGCTGTATAGTCTTTGCCACCGCGCTACAGCTCAGTTTCAGGGTGTTGGAAATCTTCTTATAGCTGAGGTCATCTTTATATAGAGCAACTACATAACAAAAATCTTTTTTTCAGATTCTCAGCGATCCTCTTAGCCATGAGGTGCCATGTTGAACTTCCAGTGACCAGTATGAGAGAGTGCGTGAGATATAACACTAAATTTAACACACCTGCTCCCCATTCACACCTGAGACCTTGTAACACTAACGAGTCACATGACTCCAGGGAGTGAAAATGACTAATTGAGCACAATGTAGACATTTTTCACTTAGGGGTGCACTCACTTTTGTTTCCAGTAGTTTAGACATTAATGTCTGTGTGTTGAGTTATTTTGGGGGGGACAGAAAATTTACACTGTTCCACAAGCTGTACACCAACTACTTTACATTGTATCAAAGTGTCATATCTTCAGTGTTGTCCCATGAAAAGATATAATAAAATAATTACAAAAATGTGAGGGGCGTACTCACTTTTGGGAGATACTGTATATATTTCGTAAACCATTAAAGTCAAGAAAGACATTGACTTTGCATAAATATTTTGATCTTAAGAAACATGACTTTTGCGTTTCATCATTTTGACCTTTCATATAACACTGGCCTCTTCACAGGCGGAGTAGCAATAGAAGGTTTTCTGTTTGCTCTGCTGTTTTGATTGATGAGCTTGTGTCTTCTTAAGGCTTCTTTCAGCAGCTGTTTATCTTGTTTTTGCCATCTGAGAGGAGGCATGTGACTGAGGTGCTGATTGAGAGGACAGTTAGCAGGAAGCTTTGTCTCCTGTCCTTTGAACCAACACTGATGCAACTCCAGCACTGTTTAGTCTTGTTTTGAAAGAGGCATGAGAAGCTCTTAGCTGGAATCATCCCAATTTATACTTTGACCAATTTTTGAAAAAAGTCATTATTTAATACATTTTAGCCTAACAGACCATAAGTTTACTGGAATAGAACAGGTTTGACTAAATATCTGCGTTAGAAGTGTACAAGTTTCTAATTCACCATTAGTTTAGGTCCTGGTAGTTATCTTTAATTAGTCTTTAATAATTGTGTGTTTATCAAAGACTGTCAAGTCTTTTCATTAATGATGCACCAGAGAAAAGTGCATCACTGCAGAGCAAAAAAATATCTTTGGACAATTTCTTTGCTTAAACATGAGGTCAGTAAACATGCTGTGTGTTGGTTGTTGACTAATCAAATTAAGTATAAACTGTTTTTGGAAAATGTGAGTTTCCTACTTTTGCTCTGTTGTGTGTTTGGTTTGAGGGACCGGGCGATGTTATTTTGGTGAGTTTGCTCTTGTACTTTGGCTTCCTCTTCATTTGCTGATGCATTAGGAGACCCGGGCCCTGGAACTTTTTGCTGGCAGTGCAAAACATAGTAAGAGGGAAAAGAGGGCAGACCTTTGCTGCCTGACGAAGACAGAAATAAGGGCCAGTGAGGTCACAGTTCCTGCAATGTTTCCCACTTGGTGGAAAAAATTTATTATTTTATAGCAATTAATACTGAATAACAGCTTAGCTTATCAGTAAAATCTCTTTTCTGCTTTAACACAACGTTACTGTTGGTAAGGATTTTTTTGATAGAATAACTTTGATTTTTATTTTGTTCTAAAACCTTTTAATACTCTTTCAATTTTTTTAAACACCCAAAATCCTGTAAGTAACTAGATTTAACAGTGCAAAAACCTGTACTATCTTGCAACACATTTTGGTTGAATAAATGGGGATTCTTTCAAGGATAAATCAGTAACCGAGGTTTTAATAGCTTTTCAGATTTTAATGTGAAAAGGTGCAATGTGGAGAATCTTACAGTGCTGTGCAAAAGTCCACCCCCATTTCTTTATATTTTGCTTCCAAAGAGCCAAGCCTTCTTGTATTTTTTATGTATTAATGAAGATTAGTAAGGCTTCATACCTAAAGTATTATGTTCTCATTTTCATAAAATGGGTCTCAATGTCTGCAGTAAAAATATAGCTGTATGATTGAGCTTTATACCCATTTATTTGTTCTGTGTTTTTATATTTAATACTTTTATACTTTAAAATACCTATAAATCTAAAAATACATGTTTTTGCAAGTTCTTTCCCTTAGAATGGCCTAGATGTATCTGTCCATCATAAATGTCAAATCTCAAGAATTCTCTTTTAAACACACTAACACACTCTCTCTCACACTCACACACACATGCGCACACACATGCACACACAAAAACAAACAAAAAATTTTTTTGACAATGTTTGGTTTTGACTGAGGGCTTGAGAATTTTGAGAAACTTTTTTAGGATGTTCCTATTTAAACATTTATTGAAAAAAGAATTGAACCTCCAAAATCTGATCCAGTGATTTCAGATGGCCATGTCTACCTTGTGCCTCGAACTCCACAAATCTTGTTTGTGACTGAATCTAACTGAAGTTGAAGGAACATTTGTCAAAGGTTGTGGGTCTTCTAAAGAGGATAAGAAACTATTGCAGACTCCAAACACAACTTTAAAAATTCTGTCTGGTAGCTCCTGAAAGCAGAAGTCTAACAGACAGAGAGGAAGCTTTTAAAGAGAAAGTAGATGGGGATTGAAAGTAAACAAGTGTTTTGGGCTATAAACGGAACATGCAGACAGGGAGCAGACTGACAGATGCACACTCTCCATGTACACTGTGTGTGAAAGTTGAGCAGGTGGTACACTGGACCATGTTCCTAAAGCTCTTCCGCAGCCTTAAAGCTGCTTTCTGTCTCTTAGCGTCTTGTCAGCAAAACCTCCCTTCTAAAGACTGGTATAGACAGGTGTAGAGCACATTCATGGCTTTTCATTGGAACTGAACCACAAAAGGACCCTCCCCCCCACCCCATGGGTTAATTCCTGGCTCTCCTTAAATTATTTATTCTCTAAATGTAGTTAATTAGTCAAGATATGTCAGGGAAGCAAACATGTTGCAACACAAATTCAAATGAAACTCATTACTATGGTACCTGCCAAGGGGTGGGAATACACTGGACGGGAAACAAACAGCCACCTGGAGAAGAATTTACTTCTGCATCTCTTTGCAATATGTTTCTCTGGGCAGTGTTTGCCAGGAAATCATGGGTCCTGGCATTGAGGTGGATGTTACTTTGACATGTACCAGCTATCGAAACATTGTTTCAAATCAAATGCACCCCTTCATGGCAGCAGTCTTCCCAAAGGAAGGTTTTTTCAGCAGGATAGAAAAGGGTTAGAGAAACATGACAAAGATGTCAAGGTGTTGGCGTAATCTCAGTCTGATTGAGCAGCAAGTCTGTATGAGTCTGCTTAAAACCCCTACATGACCAACATGGAAAATTTAAAAAGACCCATTCATTCTTAAGGCTATACAGTACATAAACTGCTCAAAAAAATTAAAGAAACACTTTTTAATCAGAGGTATAGTATCAAGTCAGTTAAACTTCTGGGATATTGATCTGGTCAGTTAAGTAGCAGAGGTTGTTGTTAATCAGTGTCGGCTGTTTTGGTGTTGATGAAATGAACAGGTGCACTAAAGGGGCAACAGTGAGACGACCCCAAAAACAGGAATGGTTTTGCGGGTGGAGGCCACAGACATTTTTTCCCTCCTCATCTTTGTTTGACTGCTTTTCAGTAGTTTTGCATTTGACTAGGGTCAGTGTCACTACTGGTAGCATGAGGCGATACCTGGACCCTGCAGAGGTTACACAGGCAGTCCAACTCCACCAGGATGTCACATCAATACGTGCCATTGCAGGTTTGCTGTGTCTCCCAGCACAGTCTCAAGAGCATAGAGGAGATTCCAGGAGACAGGCAATACTCTAAGAGAGCTGGACAGGGCTGCCAGAGGTCCTTAACCCGTCAGCAGGACCGGTATCTGCTGCTTGGTGCAAGGAGGAACAGGATGAGTACTGCCAGTACCCTACAAAGTGACCTCCGCCAGGCCACTGGTATGACTGTCTGAACCATTAGAAATGACCAAACCATTAGAAACAGACTTCATGAGGGTGGCCTGAGGGCCCAACGTTCTCTAGTGGGCCCTGTGCTCTCTGCCTGACACCATGGAGCTCGACTGGTATTTGTCAGAGAACACCAGAATTGGCAGGTCCAGCAATGGCGTCCTGTGCTTTTCACAGACGAGAGCAGGTTCACTATGAGCTCATGTGACAGACGTGAAAGGGTTTGGAGAAGCTGCAGTGAACGTTATGCTGCCTGCAACATTTTTCAGCATGATCATAAGGAGCATGCTTGACGGTGGCAGGCATGCACACAAGCTCGTGGGAGTCATACAAACTACTGAGTACCATTTTGAGTTGTTGCAATGACATTTCAGCAAATTGGACTAGCCTGCCGCATCACTTTTTCTGTTTAAATTTCATGTTGACTTCAAATTATGTTATCATGTTAGAAGCCATCTTCCATTGTCTCATTACAAATGTCTTAAAGGTGCAACAATAAAACAGGCCATTTTTATCTTTCAGAATGGGGGGGGAAAAAGAAATATGACCGTAAAACTCTTAGTAATGTAAGATAGGGGCCTTTTAACCTGTGGGAAGATTTAGGAATGCAATTTTTACAGTACTGATGGATTAATTAAGCTTGTATTTTCAGCTGAATAACTCCAGTGCAAAGCAAAGAAACGTTGTATAACAATCTTGGGTGATCAGCTGTGTTTTGGGTAAAAATAAATTATGTACGTTTTACTTTCGACTATTAAAAGCACATTTCAGTTATTTGAATTTTTCACTGTACTGCAGTTCCAATGTATTCACAAATTACTGTATTCCATGATGTTTTACTGTCTGAGGAACAAGGGAAACTTTCACTTTCACTTTCAACTGCATGCTGAATTTTTTAAAGGAGGATGTCACGACAAATGCAACTTAAACGAAGCACCATTTGTAGATAACTCTCTAGACATATTGTTTTAACTTCCAGTGTGGCAAGAAAATGTCTAGTGAATAAAAGTGCTTTTTTTGTATGTGAGCAGTGATCTTGGGGTGACTACATGTTTGTTCATGTCTGGATGTGACTCCCCTACTGTTCACAGTTTGAAGAAATTTTTTTAAGCTCAGTAGTTTGACACTTCCACTAGATATGAGATGGTAGCGAGGGGGGTGAAGGATCTGAAAGTGCATATTTGTACGTGCTCAGAATATTTTCAGGAATGGTTGGGAACAGCATGTGAGAGCGTATGTTTGAGGCTCTTATCAAGAGCAAGTGAGAGGGGCTCTTCATAGATGAATGACCTTGCCAGCTTCACATGCCTTTGGTTACATAATAGCACACTCATGGAAATTAACCCTTTCCCCCCTCTTCCTCAGCCTGTCTCAGTGAGCAATGAATCAGGATGAGGAAAACACTAACTGCTGTCTTAAAGAAACAGTTTCCATTTACCCCAGATGTGGTCAGTTGAGACATTTGGTGTCCACATTTTGTAAAAAAAAAAAAAAAAAAAAAAAGACCTATTACCTTTTTTATATACCTTATATATACATTTATTAAAGCCACACAAAACCACATCCAGCTGGTGCAGACCTATCTATGTCCAAAAGATACAAAATAAAATTTGTCTGACAGCCGACTTAACAACAATAAATGTAATTTATATTGTGTCTTTCTCAAACCATAACAAAGCAAAAAAAAAACTAAACATACACAAGCAAAAAAAGAAAGAAAAGCAGCCTTAACCTCATGGTTCCAGTGATGAACTTAAAAGCAACATTTCGAGAGCAAACGTTGGCTGGCTGACTACATCTGGGGTTGTATGAATATATGAAAAGTGTTTTGTTTTTGTTTTTATTTTAATCTGGGATAAGAACTAGGGATGGGCTCTTGAGTATTTAGTCTACCACTCCAGCGTTTTGAATAGAGAAATCACTATTTATATATATATATATATATATATATATATACATTCATTACAGAAAAGTGGAGAAAATGTACCACGTCAACAGTGTAGTTAAATTTAATGAATGGAAAAATGGGATAGTGTTGTTGTTATTATTTGGCAGTGCATATCATAAACCTTGAGAAACCTTTAAGAAAAACGTTGCCAGAAATGTGTGAATTAAAAGGCAGGCATAATGTAGCTAGCGCTGCTAACTACTGTAATGGGTGTTTAATTTGGAAAAAATATACCAAAGTAAACTGCAGAAAAAAATGAACATGGCTTATCATTCATTGAAGGGACAAAAACAACTAAAATCTTAAATTAAAACCTACATGATAACCTTTTGGCTATTTACCAAAAAACAAAACAAAAAAAAAGACATTTTTGGATGCAATTTTTAAATGTGTTGATATTCATGCTGGTACATTTTTATTTTCTTCATCTCCATTTTCTTCTAAAACCAGGCTGCTGAGAAGTTGGGATAGCATGGTATGAAGCTGATTGAATGCTGAGATTAGCTAAGATCTGCTGCTTTGTGTTTATAAAATGGCTACCAAGAGCACTTAAATGTTTGGTAAGAAACTGAGAGGCGTGAACGCAAAAAAGCTATAGGGTTGCAAGTTCTCCTTTGTGTTCTACATTTAGCTTGGTAAACCAAAATGACAGGCCTGTGTTTGAAATGCTCCATTCCCAGAGTAACAGGGCAGATCCCAGTTCAGAGGTACAGCATGTCCACGGGATGGTGTAATTGCATTGCTTAGAAATCAAGGCTGTGCCATCTGTGGTTTATTTGAGCTTAGTGGAGAACGGATCACAAGGCTTCTTGCTTTTGTTGGAAAGCTGCAATGAAGTGAACGAGAGTCATACTTTTTACCTTAACTGATACATTCTCAGAAATATCTATTTCTCCACATAGCTTTACAATACATGTTTAAATACATGTTCTTTGTGTTATGTCTCTCTGTCTCTGTCTCTGATTTTTATTTATTTTTTCCACTGCCAGTTGGGCTTTGCTGACCTCAACATGGCGGAGTTTGCAGGTTCAGGCTCCACTGTGCGCTGCTGTATACTTGAAGGCTACGACACCAAGAACACTCGGCAAGACAACTCCATTCTAAAGGTGAGCCTAGATAAATAATGCAGGTGCTTCCATAAAGGTGTACTGCTTCATACACCTTACAACCCTTTACTGGTGGTGGTGGTCTAGTGGTAGAATACTTGGCTATGGCCCTAGCGGTCACAGGTTCAAATCCCACTTCCAGCACTACCACTATTGGGTTCCTGAGCAAAACCCTTAACGGTGAGTTGCTCCAGGGGGACTGTCCCAGGAGCAACTCGGGACATGAAAGCCACTCTGGATAAGAGTGTCTGCTAAATGCTGTAAATGGAAGCTACTAGCCTGCATTCTTTTGCTCAGTAGTGTGGTTTGAGTTGAGTGGCATAACTGTTTTAGCTTTGGCTCTATAGTCAAGAGATTAATATATCAAGGTAAGCAGCGGTGGCCTAGTGTTTTGGGACTAGACCTCAGGATCAGAAGGTCGTGGCTTTGAGTCCCAGACCAGTAGGTTGCCCTGAGGTACCCTTTAGCAAGGTACCTATCCTTATTTTTCTGCCTTTCACCCTATGAGCAATGGAATAACTGCCAGCATGAACCTGGTTAAGATAAGTAGCACCTCAAAAAATGAATGAAAGGATTGATAGAAGTTCTCCTTAAAGTGTGTTGAACTATATACAAGCACTGTATTATCAGAAGTTTAAAAAGATTTGGTGGCACTTCATGAGTCTCAGAGGAAGCTTGTGCTAGTCTGTCCCTTCCAGGTTGGTAGCATCATGTGACAAGGGAAACCTTACCAGCAGGTGGAATTGGTCACAGCTAAACTGGGAAGAAAAAATGAAGTGCTTTCAGTAAATTGCATTTTTAGCCACTTTACGTGTGTATCTATTTTAACTCAAGCCTAGGCAACATGTTCAGTTCTCTTTGGGTGGAAATATCCATGCATGCTGTTCTTCCCCATAATCACAGCACTCAGTTGCATTCACTCGGTGACTGTGGGAGACGCGTGAACAAACCAACCCACTCACAGCTAAATTTGAATCCAAACACTTTTATTTAGGATGACTCAGTGTCTGGTCTATTCTGCAAAAGCTGCATTTAGCACTAACAAAAAGGCATTCTATTTTCCTTATGTCCTATATTTTTCCTCAATTGAACTGACAGTGTTCTTTTTTTTTTATTATTCTTTTTCCGAACAATGATACTAATAGGTTTTGCTTTGAAATGAATTCACATTAATTTTCTTCTTTTTCTGTTTTTCGGAAGGTTACTATTGGTATGACTCTACTCTCTGGAGACCCTTGCTTTAAGACGTGAGTCATGCTTTTTCCTGGACTTGAATTAGAGGATTTTTCAAGGGATTTCTGATTTCCATTTATGAGTCTTTGGAATAAATATGCAACCAAGACCATATTGAGCCGTGATCTTGAGTTGAATCATCATGGTCTCAATTATGTCCTCGCCAAAGAATATGCGTTCATAATCGGCTCCACACTTGATTGTATAGTGACACCTGCTGGTAGAATCATCAGCAGTTAAAGCTCTGGGGTTATGAGCAATACTTCAATTCAATACACTGAGGCAAACAGTTAGCTATCCTGAATATATGGATTGGCTATCGTGTTCATATAAAAAGACATTAGTGTCCATGATTTAACCCCCAGTTACTGCTTACCATCTTTATAATGAATAACTGTGTTCCCCTTGGCCCAGGCCTCTAAGCACGGCCAAAACCACAGCCTTTGCTGGCCAGGACCCATCTTTACAGCTGGACTGTAAAGGAGAAGGCACAGATGACAAACCCACTGCACCAGCAGGCATCAATCCGGGTGTCACCACTAGCCGACCACTCAAACCCAGAGCCTTGGCACCTTGTTCAGGTCAGCTAAGGATGCCTTTTGATAACATCATTTTGAGCGTGTGTATTTTCCTGTAAAATTTAACTGTGTGTGTGTGTGTGTAGGTCTGCCTGAGGTGTTAGATGAAAACCTCTCTAGCCCTGACGAGGTGTTTCAAACAGGCCACTCAAGGAATTCCAGCTATGCTAGTCAGCATAGCAAAGTCTCAGGTAAAACTCCCAACATGGCTAGTTATTAAAAAAAAAAAAATGTATTAGAGCCTTTATGCACAATGTGCAAAGGATATGTGCTTTTCACTTGGAGAATCAGTAGAGCTTCTGGACTTTAATATTTGTTTATTTATTAATTCTGTTAACTTTACAGCCTTACTCATCATTGTATATGTATCTAAAATTTCTACACTTTCCAGCTTTCTTCAGATTATTTAAAATCTATGTAAATATAGAATACTTTATCTGCAGCAAATTTGATTTTATTAAATGTCACGCTCACTGCTTATACCCACACACACTAATTTGTGAGATATCCTTCCTGCAGGCTACAGCACGGAGCATTCCTGCTCGTCCAGTTTGACTGACCTGAGCCAGCACAGACGGAACACATCCACTAGCAGTAGTAACACTTCAGCTGGGCCTGCAGTTCATACCGAGAGCCCCACAGAGCAAGAGAAGGAGCCTGTGAAACCAGAAAAGCCTCCACGTCCACCCCGGCCTGCTCTGCTCCCCAACCGACCATCTAGGTAACAGTGATGATCCTGCAACCTCTGCCTTCTGGATGCATTTTTACAATGCAACTTTCTCTCAGAAATATCACTGTTTAGGTTTTTAATGTTGTTTTGTAGAAGAAAGAAGGACTCTGTGGAGAACCACCCCACCTGGGTGGATGACACACGAATTGATGCTGATGACATTGTGGAGAAGATTGTCCAGAGTCAGAACTTTGCTGATGCCAGCAACAATGAGGGTGTGTAGGACATCACACAAATGTCTGAAAGGCACTAATTCAAGGTTGACAGTTCACCTGCAAAGACGATGACCTTCTGAGCCTTAAATTTGAATAGACTCATTAAAAATTGTGAGCATATGTGTTTATTTTGACTAATTAAGCAACATTTGATCGTATTAATTGTACAAGGGCTATGGCTCTTATACACAAGATCACACATCAAAGGAACTTTTTTTTTTTTTCTCAATTTTAATTATAAAGAGTTATAATGAACCACCTGCTTTAATTTACCAACAATGACTACACATGCTTTTACAAGCTTGCCTTATTTTTGATGCCATTGTTGTTTGTATACCTTTCCACAGGAAGAGCCCAATTCTCAGGTGAAAAGTGGTCGTTTTCTAGCAGAAACAAAAATGTGCTTCAGTGCAAAAGAATGAACAAATGGGCTTATGTTGTGTCAGTTATACGTTTTTATAAACTGCGACTATCTATTTGCATGGTTTTTATATCTTATGTAAGTAACTTGCTAAATTGGCTGTACCAACCAGCAAAAACTCTCTGTCTACCATATGTACATTTTGCATATTTATTTAGGAAGCCTTCTGTATGTCTCTTTGAGCCCTGTTTTGTCATTTGATTTCTGTATTCCTGTTTTTAATTTCATCTGTTTCTCATTTTACAGACAGCAATTTGCGGCTCTTTGTAAGTAGAGATGGTACCACTGCTCTTGGTGGCATCCAGCTTGGCAACAGGTGAGTCAAAGATGGCCAAAACTGATTAAAAACCAAAATACATTCAGTTACATTCAGACTTTTCTAAATGCCAGCACTGCCAAAAAAAAAAAAAAAACCCCACCAACAATAATTACATTTTCCCCACAGAGTCTCTGCAGGCGTGTTTGAACCAGTTGTGATTGAGAGCCATTAGGGTCACTGTGGTCCACAACCCCGCTCTGTCCTTCTGCCTCTTCCTATAAAGAAGAATGGCTAGACAAGTGAAGATCACCAGGCTTTGTTGATGTCCAGCATCCCACTGACAAGTTATTTTTCTGCTCTCATTTGTCTCTTTATATTATCTTCACTGATTACTGATAAGTATACTCACACACTACGATAATAACATCTTAAACTTAAATCATATTTGTGAAAATGGTTGTGGGTAGTTACTATTATTATCATCATTATTATTATTATTATTGTTATTATTATTATTATTATTATTATTGTTGTTGTTGTTGTTATATTGTAAAACCCTGTAATCTATGACAATTATCCTAATTAACACTTTGACACCTTACTACAAGTAAACAAACTTGATATGCCTGTCAAGAAATGTAGTTTAACACTGTGAAACCTGTCACTGGTTCATACAGGAAATCTTTATGAACTAAATGGCAGGCTTTAGTATTTTCAGTAGAAATATGATTCATATAATTCTTAGCCTTTTTTTAATGGTTTCAGCCTGTGGTTTTTTTTTAAGATCTACTTTTTTTCTGATCTAGACTTTTCCTAATGCACAACCAAACTTTCAGTACAGGTTGTGTGTTCTACCTGGGCTACAAACCACTAAAATTCTGTTATCAGTCTTGGCATGAATGTACCTTACAATCCTGCTTTCACTTAACCACAGCCCTGTTTTTACTCCTGTTGAGGGCAACCTTATTAACGCAATGACAAAAGTTGAATACACAGAATTGTTGAATACACAGGCTGGCCATACAGAATTGGTTGAGATGGACAAGGACACTTCTGGCCATTCCTCCATAGATTAAGGCCTTTGTTTTGGTGTGTGTGCGTGTGCGTGTGCATGCGTGTGTGTGTTCTGGGGGTATTAGATAAATTGCCTTGTTTCCCAGCTGGTCTGGTGAATGGAACTGCAAGCCTAATTCCTTCCTACATACTCTTTTCTTCCAGATCCCCTTTTTTATTCCCTCATTTTTGACGCTGCAGGCAGCCTCAGAAATAAATGTGCTCAGGGCAATAATGCCCCTGAAACACAAAACAAAATGTTCTGTTAGTTCTCTAAAGATATCCCTAAAATAATAGATGATCCTGATATTTTCATTTTTCATCAGCAAAATGCATTCCAGTGCTTATAAACTAGAGAGACTTACATCTCTGTAAAAGAACTGCAAATTGCATGGCACATTATGTATTTCACAAGTATTCTAAGAGGGATAATATTAAAGCACCCATATCATAGAAAGCCAGTATTTTTTGTTTAGTTATTTTCCTTTTTCTTAAATTAAAGGGTTGGATGTATCTAAACATTGTTAGTGTTTCAAATCTGGCCGTGTATTACTTTTACTCTTGCCTTTATATACAAGGAAAGGAAAGATTTAGTCAGGACTCCTTTTTGAAAGAGGCAAAATATAAGGCAGCTAATCAGAATTGGAGTCATTTGCACGTGTCTGTCTTAAAGGCACACCAAAAGTATATATGTTAAAGGGATAAAGAGAGGCTGGAAAAATATCCTATAAAATGTATCTCTGTTTTTGATTGGTTGAATTGCACCTCAGGGAAAGAAAGCAGAAAAATGACATTGGCCCTTTTAATACTGCTGTTTTGATGCATTTTTGCATTTTTACAAAATAAAAATAAAACTGAACTATGCCTACATGTAAACAGTTAAATGGATAGTGTTGACGGGACCATAATGATGATGTAAGGTGGTCATTCTATTCCACATTTTGAAGACTGAGGTCAAATGGCCTTCAGCAACACGTGAAATTGCAAGTAGACCAAAGTGTACAGTGGAAACTGCAACCATCGAGGTATGGAAGTCTATGTGTTTAAAAATGGCCTAATAAATATCAAAAGTACTCCTCAAAAATCAGTTCCAAAAGCAAAAGCAGCTCCTGGAGAAGTTAATTTCTGACACTGGCTGCTGGTTTCAGCCACCACGGTGCAGTGCACTGAATATTTTTGCCTGCTCTGGAGCAAAAGTCAGTGTAGTTTGGGGAATGGACCCTAGTCAGCAAATGTGTTCATCATTACAAGCATGTGTGTTGCATCTTGGGATGCGTGTCAGTGCACTGTGGAGGATGTGCCTGAAAAATCACTTTGTTTATAGAGTTAGTTCAGAGCAGACTCACGATCACACGACTCTGCTTGGCAACAGCACCTGGTGTGCGTGCAGAAACAGATAAGCTTTCCCTCTGTGTGTGTGTGTGTGTGTGTGTGTGTGTGTGTGTGTGTGTGTGTGTGTGTGTGTGTGTGTGTGTGTGTGGTTAAGTGTTGTCAAAGTCTGTATGCTTTCTTTTTCAGTTTTGAATGAGCTATGCATGACCTTGGTCATGGGGTGGAAAAAAAAAAAAGAAAAGAAAAAACCTCTCAGTTGATCTGAGAGGATGAACAGACTAGAGAATTTACACTAAGAGTCTTTGTGCTCTTTGCACGTCTAGTTCTGTTAATGTATTTACATTGAAAAGTGCAATGTGGGCTCAGTTCGTTCATTTAAGGAGAATATCACACTAAGTACTATAACATGATTGAAAAATGCAATTAATAGATTTTTTTTCTTTTAACTGTTTGCACAAGGAATCACACATTGATACTGATTTCATGTGGAATACTACTTCAGTTCCTACTTCAGTGACATGACTCTGTTAAATATTAAATATGCCCTATTTCTGAAAGTATAAAACAGTTACAGGCAGCTGGGTTGGAGTGGCTCTCAGGCTCTTCATTATACTGTCTGTCAGAAGTATTAGCACCCTTGGTAAAGCTGAGCAAAACTGAATAGGGGAAAAAAGTCTCTGTGCATCAGTTTGATCTGATAATATGAGCAATATTTATGCTTTTGTTTAAATAAAAATAAAGACACACAGTATCATTAATCAAAAGCACCAAAAGCTGTAATTGCAAAAAGATTTTAGCCTGCTGATCATGATTATCGATGGTTGTCTATGGGCTTGTCTTTATACCAAAAACTGTTGCTAATATTTAGATATTTTCAGTAGCAAAACCGTAAGTCTTTTCCATTCAGAGTTTGCCTATTCGATCTGTTTCTTAGCAAAACCTTAGCGGCTCTTAGGTGGTCATACAGTGCTTGGATTTACTTTCACGGTGAGATCAATCTTATTGAAACAACAAAGACTTTTTTTTTCCTGAAAAAAAAAAAAAAACTGCTTGTAGTTCTGGGGAGCACTAGCTATATTCGTACATTTTACTAGATCATAGAGATTTGCAAATTTTAGGCAATGGTTTTTACTGGGCTACTACATTATCATGGGAATATTGCAAGATTCTGTTATATTTTTATTTTCGATCATGTCCTATCTTTTTTTTTTTTTTTTTTCCTGAATCTGTTGCTATACAAGCACACGGCCTGTTTGCGGTTTCACTTTCTGTGTACCTTTCTTGCTCGCCAACATTTTGAGCAATATGCTAATGCTAACACTGTGCTATATTTTATTTTTCATTTCCAAACCAGCAGGCTGGTTTATTTGAGCTTTGCCACAATTCAGTGGCCTTCAGAGCTCTCGCTGTTAACTCTGTAGCGTCAAATGAACATTGTGACCGCATGAAATGATTAACGTATTCACTACTTAAAGGGGCTCCTTCTTGCTGGTTGTTCTGTCTTTTTTTTATTTCTACATTAACAAAGAGCCTCTTGTGTTGTGCTATAATTTTTAGTCATAATAGGCTGCAACCTGTGATTAATTTTATTCTTTTTTTTTTTTCCACAAAAAGATGTTAACTTTGTTTCAAATGTAGTTGTGGGGAACTGTACAAAGGTGTTGGGATATATGAGGGAAAATGGTTTCGTACATTGGGTATTTGTGTTATTTGCTGTTCTCTGTTTAACAAACAAAAAAAAAAAACTTGCTTAAATATCAGTGTAATTCATCATGAGGCAAGTCCACACAATCTTATTTGCAACATTTCCACTTAGGATGGAAAAGTCTCCTTTAACATGTGAATAGAATGCTTGTGGGTGATTCTTTCCTCTTCTTTCTATATAAATGACATACCAGACTACACTGTGATCACAATAATCCATCCATATGCAACAATATAATGTTCACAACGGCACTTAAATACTAACAAAACAGAAAAATCCTCCCTAACTACTCCATGTGTCTTCTTTTCTCTTTCATTTTTAAAGGTTTTTAAAAGCTATGCACTTCAGTCAGACAGAAAGACTCTGTTTTGACTACTATATTGGTTACAATGAACAAACGATCGATTTATTGAAAGACTCAGATTTCTATGAAAATTCAATACATATATTTAACTTTGCCACTGAGGTGATGAGTTTATTTTTCTGATTATATAGAATTATTGAAAAGGTATATTTTATGATCACAGATCATTTCCAAAGTTTTCCTGACCTCATATTCAATTTTATTTGGTGTATTACTGTCTCATGATGGAATTATATTTCTACACTCAAAAATGGATGTTTCGTAATCTGTAATGTAAATGTGTTTTTGGAGGCGTATTAATGTAATATTTTGGGGAAAATAAAGCGAATGTTGGGCATCCTAAAACAGATGTTGTGTATTTGTTGCTCATCTGAATGCTCATTAAGTAAACATAACAAAATAAAGGCTGACCAACGTAAGTAATTCTCATTGATTTGGGTCGTGAAACCTGTTTTTGAGAAAGAAAAATTTTACACTAGATGCCTTTCCTGATGTAACTCGCCTCATTTACGCAGGTTTGGGACCAGTAAAGAGAAATGCTAGTGGCTGGGTAGGTATTTCAACAAGACAATGATGCAAAATATGCATCAAAATCAGCCACCAACGGAAAGATAAAGGTTTTGAAGTTGTCATCACCAGACTTTATCCCTAGACATTATTCAAAATCTCTGACTGGATGTTATGCTGCGCATGAAAGATGGCCAATCATTGTCCCTAAACTGAAAAGGGGAAGAAACAATATTAAATTAAGAAGAAAAAGGCTGCAATGTGTTAAATTCAGCAAAAAGATAACTGCATGTACATTTGCTGTAATATGGCATGTTTAGGCATATCACGGTTGGCGTGATACACCTTGAATGATCGATGCTCTGCTCTGACTCATTGGGACCTTTAAACCCTTGTCCAATGAGACACACCTGCCGTCTCATCGAGGACATACACGTGCAGCAGGGGGCAGCTATTTACAGTGCCCGGGAGCAGTGATGGGACCTCAGGACAACCTACTGGTGCAGGATTTGAACCCAAGACCTTCCAATCATGGGGCCTAGTCCCTTAATGCTAGGCCACTGCTGCTGTCATCTGAAACAGGATTTTTGCATTACACAGTGTATGTATTTTATATAGAATATAGTAATTTTACATCAGTAATTACAATTTAATTACTAAATAAAAGTATCAAAGCTGCTCATAGGTTTTAATACATATTCTAAATGTCAATATGATAAATGACATGCAAACAGCTTTGGAAGTAATACTTTAAGTCATGTAGATATTTAAAATACATAAAATTACACATGCTGCGTGGGTGTAAATGTTTGGTAGAGACAGTCGAACCGAAGGGCGTGCACTGTGTGTGAAAAGGATCAACACAGTGATCACGACCTTCCTCTCAGGGATGTTAGTCGTGCAGCGTCTCCCTCTCGTGGTGTCGACAAGCTTTTTGCTACTATTTCTGATGAACTACATTTCCCGTCATGCACCACGTTCACCGGAACTAGCGTAGACGGAACTGCGTACATCAGAGTTCACTATGGTAAGATCATTAACTGGGGATTTATTCCTTTTTTAACTACACTAAACTGTTATATTTTGGAGTTTTATAGTAAACAGTGGTAAACTGTCACACAGATCCTTATAGGCCAAAAGTGCAATTTCAGTTAACGTCCTAAAATGCTAGTGTTAGCTAACTAGCTACAAGATTAGCTTGAGAGATGTTTTGGTTAATGAGTTTAAATGAAGATGGATAAATAAACATTTTATATTTATATGCTGGTAAATTCTGCAGCCGTAGCTCATTACATTCCACTTTACAACCAGAAAGTAATTAATTTCAGCGAAGTGACAACTGACTAATAAACTCAGTAATGACCCATTTATAACTTTCTCTTTTTTAAAAGGCAACCGGAGCAGATCAGGCTGTGGGTTTGGGGCTCGTTGGCTTCAGTTTGTTACTTTTCACTTATTACACAGTTTGGGTTATAGTGCTGGTAAGTAAAATCTATATTGGATGGTTTAATGTTACTAGAGACATTTTAATATATTAATATTATTAGAGAAGCTAATTTAATAATCGTTCATTTAATAGTCATCACCTTTATATACTGTTATGACTGCAAATGTCATTTGTGAATACGAAGAATGGTATTTGCTGATCTTTTAATATTGTATGGTCCAGCGTGTGTCCAAAAATGTCTGTTTAGTGAAGTCAATAACTTTAAAGTGTACCCGTTTTCAGATTGGGCACAACTGGCAAAACATTGGCAAAAGCTTCAGGTCATTGTGCTTAATAAGCTTTGGACAGATGGTTGTGAACCCAAACTACAGGCTGCTGAAGGGTCCACAAGGCGTCCCATCCAGAACCTTAATAAGTTGCAGTGTCATCTCTGAACCCAAAGTGATCATCTTACATCCGTACCTGATGGTCCCTAAAGCTCTTGTGGCTGAATGCTATTACAGTGGTGCCTTGACTTACGAGTTTAATTCGTTACGTGATGGAGCTCGTAACTCAAATTACTTGTATGTCAAATCAATTTTCCCCATTCAAATGAATTGAAATGCCAAAAAAACAGCAGTTTTTTTTGTTACATGTTTTTAAATAAGAAAAATGTTTTTATAAATAACGGCTATTGTATAAAAACACAATACAATAGAAAGTACTGCAGTAAACTGGTTTTATTAAGTATAATGTATGTTCGCCTTGGAGATCTGATTACTTGAAGATGCTGAAGCTGGAGCAGAAAGGCTGAACAGAATGACTGAATCTTATTCGCTGGTTTTTTTGTCCGTTTTGCCACGATTTCCTCACTTTCATTTGCAGGGTTTTCATTAAAAACTTGTCCAATATGTCAGTTTCAGGCACAGTGTGTAGAAGCGCTACGCTCGGACTGCTTCGACAAGTCAACTACACACACACCTTGGTCATGCTTTTCGATCCTTTCTTTCTTTAATTCAGTGCACATCATCCGCTTCTTCTTCTCCTTCACACTCACTTTCTTCGGACACATGGTTGGAAAAATGAAGTTTTGCAAAATAACTGCAAGCACAAATGGCAGCACAACACTGACGCTTCCACTGCGATCTAACCGCTTAAAGTGAACCAGTGAGACATGGGATGCTGAGCAGATGTTGTTCACTGCGCCATCTAGCGGTGGCTCTCTGAAGCTGCCTCATAACCTGAATTTTAGCTCTCAACTCAAAGCAAAAAAACAGCCAAGAGACAGCTTGTATCTTGAAAGAACTCATTAGTTGGGACACTCGTAAGTCAAGGTACCATTGTATATCCTTAAAGCAATGTTTAACAACTAATGTCTCTGCTCAGAGAGGTAGAGACTGTCCCTGCAGTGAAATGAGGGGGGGTTCTATTAAAACCCTTTATTTAAAAACAAATGAGATAGTGTCTAAAAACATCTGGACATTTAAGTTACAGCTTAAGTTAAACAAAATTGCTGCTATTGAACATTTAGCATAACGTGCAAAATAACAAAGTCCCTTCGCCTCTCTCTCTACAGCCGTTTGTAGACAGTGATCATGTCATCCACAGTTACTTTCTTCCTCGAGAGTACTCGGTTATCCTTCCTGGAGTGGCAGCATTGGTTCTTTTACTCTGTGTTGGTAAGTGCAGGAAATACAACAATAAACAGGCTAGCTCGATTGTTTATGTATATGCTTAGAGACCAGATGAGTAAAGGTTTTAATTTTTTAAACCTTTATTTAACCTGTAATTAAAAACCTTTTTAAGAAGAGACCTTGCCAAGAAATGCTATCTTTATAAAGTCAATAGTTCGTTAATAGTTAATACACCTGTCAGAATAAATCACAGGAAACTGTTTCACTCTTCTGTTACATAGATCTCTAGCAAAGCTTTGAACTTTTTGGAGATCAAGTCATTAAGCTGAAGTATTCTGTAGATTATTCTAAGACAAAGGTGCAGAATAAGAGCAATCACTATTTTTCTATTTTCTTTTTTCCCCCAGGTACCTTCATTGGAGTAGTAACATGGAAGAATCGTAAACCTAAGAAAGTCGACTAAAGTTCTTCAGCTGTGGATTACTCGGATGGATGGATGGAAGCTCACTCTGCACACCACCTACTGTACTTCAGCCCCATGTATAACTGCTCCCTGAAGCTTGCTGAACATTCTCAAAGACTCTACCCAGCAGGCTGTCTAGGAATACTTGCACAAGAAAGCTGATGAAATGACCAACATCTGTATCGTACCCTTGTGTTAAAAGCCCCCTGATCACAACCTTCAGCGCAGAGCAAATTATGTAATGAATTGTGTGCATATGTGGAAAATTCGACCCACTCAACTAGGATTTCAAATAATCAATTTAACTGCTGTCCATGCAGGGGTTGGTTGGTACACTGTGGTTTAGTAACCATTGGCACCACTTTTATTTGTGGTGCTGATGTTGACTTTAACTTTAAATGTTTGTGTTTATTGTCAGATGTAAAGGATTTGATGTACGCTGGGATGAGGGATGTCAATTGTTGGCTTGTTTTTTTTTAATAAGCTTCAATAAAAATTTATTACACTTATATTTTCCATTCAGAATTATGCTCAATTGGTAATGCAGAGGGGAATCACAATGAATTTAAAATATAAATATTTTAAAAGCTTTTTCACTTCCATGTTATTGCTTGAGCTATCCAGAGTGCTTCCATGATCGTTGCCCCGTGAGCCCCACTTAGGATAAGCAGCTTAGATAGACGATGGATGGATGGATGGAAGGCTGTTATTTCTTGAAGCAGTTTGCTAATGTCACTAGTATTTATTAAACATAAATAGAGAATGAGAGAGAAGATTGAATGATGTGAGGACATAACAGAATATGAGCGTGAACGAAAGAGAGGAAAGTGTTGTTAGGATGCAGGAAGTAGAGGTGACGAGTGAAGGAATTTAAATACTTGGGATCAACAGTTCGGAGTAACGGCGAGTGTGGAAGAGAGGTGAAGAAGAGAGTGCAGGCAGGTTGGAATAGGTGGAGAAGTGGCTGGAGTGATGTGTAGCAGACGGGTACCAGCTAGAGTAAAAAGTTTACAGGGCAAGTGCGACTAGCTATGCTGTCTGGGTTGGAGATGGTGGCCCTGACGAAAGGACAGGAGGCGGAGCTGGAGGTGTCAGAGTTAAAGATACTGAGATTTTTGTTGGGTGTAACGAGGATGGACAGGATTAGATATGAGTGTACACTCATCAATAGACTCATTTCTAACTGTTAGACATTTTAGAGTTTTTGTTGGTTTGGACATGTCCAGAGGAGAGACGAGGATTATATTGGGAGTAGGATGTTGAAGATGGAGCTGCCAGGAAAGAGGAGAAGAGGAAGACCAAAGAGGAGGTTTATGGATGTGGTGAGAGAGGATATACAGGTGGTCGGTTTGCAGGAGAAAGATGCAGAAGACCGGAAGAAATGGAGATGGTTGATCCACTATGGCAACTCCTAAACGGGAGCAGCCAAAAGAAGAAGAATATTAAACACAAATAACATAGCTTTAAAATTATGGCATGTCCCTTATCAAAGTACATTAATTAATTAAAGTCCATTTTTATAACCCCGATTCACAATGAATGCTGGTATTGGTGAGAGATGATTCCTGAAAACAGGGACCAGCTTCACCTCCCAATCAAGATTTAAGTCAATAACATAAAAAAGACAATACCTTAATGATGGAAACGAAGAATCAGGCATGTTTTTGTACATTTATCCTAATCAACCTACATCCATTTAGCCCCGCCCACTTTTGAGATGCTGTGGGGAGAACAGGTCATTTACATATATTTATAAAATGCAAAAAAGACTGGCAATAATTTTATCTCATGTATCAAATTGTAAATTCAGAAGCTTTATTATCTAACTATGTATACTTTATTATCATTATTGTTAATAATAATAATAATGATAATAATAATAATAATAATTAAAAGCGTTAGACGCCTGGTTCCCTTCACCTGCACTGTGAACAATTCTGAAGTTTGTTTTCATTTCAGCGCTTAAATCCCTTTTAATGTTTCTAAACCCTACTTCAAAACGAAGACGGTTTATATGGATGTGATAATGTTTAAAATCCACTCTAAATGCTGATATTAAGGAGAAATGATTCTTGAAGAAAGCTGTTAGCCTAGCATCAATTCAGGTTTCGGGGCTGTTTTATGACTTGTATTTTTGGGTGCTGTTTTTCAATGACAAGTGATCAAATCAGATTTTTTAAATTTTTGATTATTATTATTATATTATTAAAAATATCATTATTATTTACTTAAAAGGTGGATTCTGCCTGTGTCGGGCTGCAGTGTAACTACTGCAGAATTCTAATAAAACAGGCAGCTTAAAGCAGAAGCTCCAGCAGGAGTGTGTGTGTAAGTGAGGAATGAGTGAGAGTGTGAGAGTGTGAGTGAGTGAGTGTGTGTGTGTGTTTGTTTGTGTGTCTCCACACTGAGGCAGAGGCGCGGATGGAGCTGGCCACAGAAAGCCATGTGTCAACTGTGGGCACAAAGAATGCGCTGATCCCTCTGACTGGACATGCCACAAACAGCTGACTGCACTATGAATCAAACCGAGGTACGTTTTTCCTCTCTTCTCTTCACGCATTCTGTTCTTCTTCTTACCAATCGACAAAATGCCCCCATCCGCTTCCTAATCTTCGCTTAAATTTGCTGTTTTAGGGGGTATGTTTGAACGCTTTTATTTTAAAAATCTACAATTTCAAAATAAAAGTCATTTTAGGAGGCTATGTGAGTATTTATAGTGTTGTAGGATTAATTGCAATGGGGCAAAAAATACCATTTATTGGCTCTGGATCACGGAGTTGTGTCTCCTTAGTCAGGACAGATTGCACACTTCATCTATTTGGTTTAGCTCCATTTTATGCCCCAAACTCATTTTATAGATTCTGAACTGGTTGGTCACAATTGCTTATCTGCATTAGAGGTGGAGCCGTATTCCTGAAATTGGCTCATTTTTATGAATCAAGAGCAATAGCTGTTGCCAACCTCTGTATTTGTGATTCAAAGACCTTAAGGCATTATGGGAGCATCCCTATTGCCCTCCACACTGATAACCATCACACACAATCAGATGATTGGTTAATTGCATTTTGGTCATTTTAGTCATTCATCTAATGGCTAATGGATTGAGAAGTAAATCGTAAGGCTGGGAAAATGTAGATTATTTTTGGTTATCATGACATATTGCAGTCACATTATTCTTTTCTGAGCATATTGTGATAATTGTTGATCATTAAAAAATGCAGGCCAGGTTCATGCAGAAAGAGCAGAATGAGTCCTATTTAATTAGACTGAATGCAGGGTAGTATGTGCAATGCTGATGTAATACACTGCATTCATATCTTTGTAGTACTATTGGTTCCTTCTCCAGTTGAACCTGATTCATTTCAGAAGAGATAAATATCATGGCACATTGTGTATTGTGAAAGTTTCTTGAAGTATCAAGGCATCAGGTTTCAGTTGTATTTATTATATGTTAATCTTGACCTTTGCAGAACACACATCTTAAAAGGGTACATGCAATCTTGGGCCCATAGTTGATGTGATACAGATACATACGTATATGTATGTGTCATTACGTACTGTTACTATGCAAATTCTAAAAATTTCTTTCTCATTCATGTGCCTTGTAGTAAATCCCAAAATCTATACAAAACATTACACTGAAGTATAGTCTAGGCAAACAAAGCATCAGTAGACAGTTATCAACACATTTTAATTTTGATCCTGTTTGCATGGATAGATTTAAAGTCAGATTATCAGTCTGACAAAGAAAGCTGGGAAATATGCAAATAAAACTAAAGAATCCTTTGGTACATGAGATCTGCTTTCCTGTAGAGTAAAATAAATGACAGTAAAGAGTGCCAGCCAGGCAATTTTCAGTATTTTTGTTTTCAAAAAAAAAAAAAAAAGAAGCAAAGTAGTCCCCTTGGATCTTAGGAGTGTTACATGCAGTATCTGCACAATATAGTTTATATACATTAATATACAATATTTTATAAGACTGGATCCCCGGTTATGGATCCAGTAGGATGGCTATATAACCCGGTTACTCACAGTGATGGTAGCCAGCTAGGGCATCACTTAGCTGATGGCTGAGTGAACAGAAATGATGGCTGGCATTTGCCTTTTAGTGTGTTGAGCTGCCTGTGGCACTTACTATGATTTTGAGTTTGGAGGAACCACGTGGGTCGGCTTCACTGCTCTAGGGTTGGGGATATCATGATGTGAGTGGAACTGGGCTTGATCAGGAAGGAAATTGTGAAAAAAATCCAATATTAGATATAATCAATAGTCATGGGCCACCCATCAAAACAGATTTCCATGCAGGGCATGTATGTATGAATCCTTCAGGCTGAACAAAGCCATCTGACTTCAAGCACAAAGCAGTGAAGAAACATGTGCAGATGATTACAAATGATCAGACCAGTGATTATCATACTTCTGATGCTGAATACTGATTTGTGGGAACCTCTTTATCTTCGTACCTTGCGTCTTCAGGCCCTTTGGAGAGCTCGATTTGGCTCTTTGTCTCGATATCTTAGTTTGAATGTGAACTTGGATGATGATATTGCATGCTGTGACATGCAAGTAAACCCATTAACCAATTTTCAAATTGTAATTTTAAGGAACATAATCCAGTTTACATGTAGTTCATATCATGCATCTAGTTATCTTCCCTCAGAGAGCCGCATGAGAAAACACAATTGACTTCCTTTGTTGTCAAGGAAACTGGTACCAGGCGCTCCATGCTCTCCTGTTACAATTTAAACACTCAGAAGTAAGTGGAATATGTTGTTATTGGACCTGTAGCAAATTTGCCTTTGCGACATTGTGAATCGAGAGTGGGCCACGCGCTTTTTTGTGTATGGATCTGGTTTAGGGATCTGCAGTGGAAAATTGATCCTCGGTTCTGACAGGCTGCAGAGAGCCCTGAGCTAATTACAATTATGCCTGCATTCATTGTGGCACAGTTAGAGAATTATTATGGTGATGGCCTTGGCACAAAGCAACTGATTCTGGCTGAAGGTTATCAGGAACCTGCTTTTCTCAGAATTTAGTTCATGTAACTAGAATGTTTTTATAGCCTAATATCATGTCTACAGTTAGTAATGTTTAAAACTTCTTTTTAAGTGATCAGGTGTCCACAAGAGTTTATTCCTGGGGTTAAAAGACAAAACCTCTGAGTACTCAAAAAGGCAAGGATTCCCAATCCAAGTCATGGTGATCCCTCCTATCCTAGCCCAGCCCAGAAGGAGTTGATAATTCATTTGATAATGAGTTGAATCAGGTTGTGCTAGATAAGACAAAGCACAGGATGGGTTTGCTAGGAATGAAAAAATCTTAATTGTATGATTTTCTCTGTGAAATAAGAAAATTAACATGATACTTATTGTTTTGTATGTGAATGTGGGCGCACATGAACGTGACCCTGACCTATGGCAGATGGAGATGTCTGGGCCTGGTGGGAGCTGGCGAACACGCACGGTGAAAAGGAGGATGTGGGGAGGGCTGCGGCAGTGGAAGCTTCTGGGCATGTTTGAGATCGACCAGCAGCATGAGTTCTACACCCTCACCTGCATGATGAAGGAAGGCCTGTCAGCAGCTGTGCAGAACACCATTGACAACCCAATACCTGTGAGTACAGCGGCAACTTCAAATGGAGGAAATATTCATGGCTCAGAATACTTTTTAGTGGAGATTTTTCATCTGGGAAAACCCCTTTCTTCAGTGTTCCCTCACAAGCCTTGCACCTAAAGCACAAGGTAGATTCATGATGCTTAGTATGTTAGATTGCTGAAGTTTATTGGTTTGCATGTGCCATGCAAAATAATGACCTTTGCATAATCATTATTAGAATGCCTCTCTATGTATGTGCTGTGGATGCACAGCATGATAAACAGGCGAGGCTCATTGTTGATCATCCTGATTGGCTGAATGACTGGTGCTCCACTTTTTTCATATTAATCCCTCATTTACAGAGCCTAAGGCAGCCACTGAGAGCTTTTCCTCTGAGCTCATGTTATTGAGAGGGGTTGTCTTTAGACACTTGACCCCATGAGTCCCAGACCAGTAGGTTAACCTGAGGTACCGTTGAGCAATGTACTGTTGTAAGATTTGTGGGCAAAAATGAGAACAATTTGCTTTACACTGCAACATATTAACATGTTACAGAGCAGAAGCTGGCTAATCTAATCTGAAAGACGTAGATTTTAATGGATTGGCTGTGTTTAGCCCCCTCCATTTCTGATTTTTTGTTGTTATAAGACAATGTTTTATGTAAAATCCCCATCTTCACCAGAACGTACAAAAACAATATCCTACTGTCCCTGACCAGTTTAGTTAGGACTATCCATGCTTACAGCCCATGATACATTCACATGTTCCATTGAGCAGTAATTAGTTAGAGGATTAGGCCCCATAGAGAAAACTGCATTTAGCTGGATTCCCATAGTGACCTTGTGTTTGTGGTGGGGAACTTGCAGTGTGCTGTATTGTTTTGCTTTAGAAGGAGAGGCAACTCACCATGCTTGGCCCCTGAGGAGAAACAGGAGAACAGCACAGAGCTGGTGACACAAACATTATTGTGATGCCCCGCTGCATAGGAGAGGGGTGGAGGCCCTAACAATGAACTAGTCTGTACAGCAGAGCACTGTAACATGGTGACCAGCTCACAGTGTAGGGCTGTGAGTAGGGCTGGGAACTAATGTTTAAGATTTTGTGCAGAAAAATCCATACATTCTAAACGTTGTGGTGATCTTAATGCACATATTATTGTATAGTGTCCAGTTTTGACCCTTTCAGTCCTGGCGACTGTAAAATATAACCAAGAGTTAGATTTATACAATTTACCACTAATCCCAGATTCAGGCAGCCATGTTTGGATTCCAAATCTGTTTTTGAGCTACAAAGCTAGAGCAGTCTTGAGCCACCACTAATGTCTTGATATTATGGCAGGGAAGCACTTTATTGTCACAAAAATACCATTTTATGCCTATCAAACTCTCTTTTCTTTGGCATATTGAGGGGATTAAATTAAAGAAATGTGAGGAAGTGCTTTCCTTAAACAGGCTACAAAGTATCTAAAGATACAAGGTGCCTGGAGTAAGGGGTTGCAGCCAATCCACATCCCCCTAAACTAATCACTTGATCTTCTGGAATCATCTGCACCTGCTTCATGTCTGAAGTTAGATGATTTTATTCTGCTTGAATGATTCATATGTCGATTACTGTCGATTCATATGTGTGACTTAACAATCATAGAAACATTCTCATACATAGAAACTGGTCAGGTACAGGGACCGGGCTGAAAACGATGGAAATTTTTTCTCAACAACATATTAAGAATACAAGAAGGTCTGGTTAACTGGAAATGAGAAGAAATGAGGGGTGGCACAAGTTTTACACAGCATTATTCCTCCCTAAAATTCCTCTCAAACTGCATCCAGCTCTTCATTAAAGTGTGCGGACCTGTCAGTGTGGTTAAGGATATAATGTTTTCCTGGCAGTACAGCATAATAAGAAAATAATCAAGAAATCAAGATCTTGATTATTTCAAAACAAAGTTCTGCTAGTTCATACAATCCAATTACAGACGCTAAGCTGCTAAAAATGACTCTTAAGATTCAAATGACCTCAAAGATCAAAGCACATTTGTACATTCTCACATTTTATATATTTATTGAGCCAACAGCAGTTTAGTCTTTATTTTAATTGTATCGGATATATATTCAGCATGCAGGAAACATTTATTTAACATTGTTCAATTGCAAATAAATAATAACTAGTAAAACAACGTTACATTCATGTTAAACCTTTACATCTTCAAATGCTGGTATAATGATAATTGTTATTTTTATGTGATGGCCTTTTAAAACCCCATTAATAGTAAAACTTGCACTTTGTAAAATTGATATCAATTGAAATTCTACACAGTTCTACCCAGCCCAAGCTTAAAATGCTGTCTGAAGTAAAAGTGGCTATTTCTCATTGTGAAACACAACATAGCACACAGTGAGAAACAACAAAATGCTTCCTCTGCATTTCACACAAGTGCAGCAGGGAGCACCTATTTAAAGTGCCCGGGAAGCAGTGATGGGATGGTACCTTGCTCAAGGGTACCTCAGGACAACCTACTGGTCTGGGATTTGAACCCACGACCCCAGGGCCAATTTCCAACCCAGTAGGCCATCGCTGTCCCAGCCTCTGCATTTAACCCATATGTGCAGCAGGGGGCAGATATATTGAAAGTGCCTGGGGAGCAGTGATGGAGCCAGTACCTTGCTCAAGGGTACCTCATGGCAGCCTATTTGTCTGGGATTCGAACCCATAATCTTCCGATCCTGGGGCCTAGTCCCTAAACACTGGACTTCTGCTGCCCCGAAGCCTTGATCTTTGTGACACACCCCCAGAGACTTTCATTAAGGCGTTAAGCAGACTCCACACATCTCTTGGCTATTCAACTACTTGAGCTTAGAAGAGGCAGAGACAGATTACTGGTCCAAACTGTCTTGCTGGCTTATTACATCCTTCAGTTCTGTTAGGTGCGTAGTGTGAAACACTACACACTACCGCCCGAATTTTACTGTGGCTGGGACACGAAGAGGCAGGGGTTGTGTAAAGGTTGCACACACATGCGATGTTGGACACTATTGAAGCTCAGCTTGCTTAGGCAGCAGTTTGTCTCATGAATGTGCACTCTGTTGTCTCTGATTCAAAGCACTTTTCAGCTCAATCACAACACACGCACTCACGAAACGCACTCACAGGCATGTTAACACATTACGTAATGTTGTAGGATGTTATTGACAGTTATCTGCTGTCCTCTTTAATATCACCAGGACTGGGTGACTAAGCCTAGCTTGAGAAAGGTCTTGTTTATTATTTAGCACCTTGTTAAAGGTAAATTCCATCATTTTTCAAAATAATCCGTGTTTTCTGCATTAGCAGCATATGGTCAGTTGCCACAGCCAATAATTTCAATATGAAACCTTATAATAAACATTTAATAAATGATGGAACATAAATGAGATTCAAGCTGCAGCCATTACATCATAACAATTCAGTTCATAGGATGAGACAGATGTCTGAGAATGCCATTCAAAGCTGTTTTTATGGGCTTTTTTCCAAATAGTTAAATTCAAGCAGGTTTTATTGTCATTTCAACCATATACAAAGTACATAATACAATAGTGAAACAGAACAAAGTTCCTCCAGGACCATGGTGCTACACATAAACATCTTCTAACATGATAAAGAACTCATGGCAAGTGCAGTTCTAGATAGTTCCAGATACTTTCTTTTTCCTGGATTTTTCATGTATTTCAAGGTAATCAGGTGGGAGCCTGAACAACGTGGAATTTTAGGAGCAGCGGTGGCCTAGTGGTTAGGGAGTTGGCCCAAGGATCACAAGGTCATGGGTTTGAATCCCAGACAAGTAGGTTGCCCTGAACTTCCCTTGAGCAAGATACTGTCCCCATTACTGCTCCCCTGGTGCTTTCATCAGCTGCCCCCTGCTGCATGTTTTTGTGTGGTTATGGGTAAAATATAGAGGTGTAATTTTGTTGTGGCGCTGTGTACTCACAATGACAATAATCACTTTCACTTTCGATACACTGGAAACAATTTTAAGGGGAAAATGTTTTTTTTAATTTTTACTTCTTTTATAAATGGGGCATCATAATAACTTGGTTGGTACAGTGCTGTTGCCTCACAGACAGAAGGTTCTGGGTTTGATTTATAACTGGGGCATAATAGAGTGCTATCTCTCTTTTGAAGAGTTTGTATGTTCCCCTGTGTCTGTGTGTGATTTCCACATCTAAATTAGATTAAATATATCGAATAAAAATACATTAAAAGTCAAATAAACTGCTTTGTTGACTTGGACTCTGAAGTACCATGTATCAAGGGTTGTCTTACTGTTTGCCCTGTTTGGAGATGAGACAAATCAGAGAGGCGAGATTGTGTTGGGTTGGACAGAGGGGAGATGAGGATTATATCGGGAGAAGGATGTTGAAGATGGAGCTGCTAGGCAAGAGGAGAAAAGGAAGACCAAAGAGGAGGTTTATGGACGTGGTGAGAGAGGACATACAGGTGGATGGTTTAAAGGAGGAAGATGCAGAGGACCAGAAGAAAGGGAGTTTCTACGCTTTTCATCTTAAGTGCGCTAGGATTGGCGCCAACACTCTTAACGACCCTGGTTATGATACACAGTTAAAATGGAAAGTATTTTTAACAAAACCTTCATTTGAGTCTGAGTCAACATGTATTCTGTTGTCAATGGCAACAGCTTCCGTTGAGATGGGAAAACAAATACTTGTGTCACATCGTTCTACTCATATTCAACAAATTCTCTTGTGGTTCTTCAGGTTCTTTAGCTTTGTTAGATTCGGGGAAAACATTAAACTGTCAAGTGCTGTAACACGGCAAATTACCTCTGTGCAAATCATAGATAGGTATTTGGTGAGCAGTTTGTGATGATGGTTCATGTTCACAGGCTTGAAATGCAATGAATAACTGCAGAATGATCTTGATTATACCCATTTCATATCTTCCATTTCAGAATGAGCTCTCTGAAGATGATTACAAACTTGAGGTGACACAGATCCATAAGGTAAATACCATCAACCTTCCGCACCAGTCACTCATCAAGACATTGCCTGTGCATTATATGTTCTTCAGTGTTTTGTTTAGACTGCCATTCCAAATCACTTGGTTTACTGAAGGAAAATTTCAACATTTTTTGCAAAATGTCTTTATGATTAAATATTGTAGATACAAAAAATTGCTCATGCGATCAGATGAGATTTCCCCATACTTAAGAAACTTGCCAGTATTTATAGTAATAACATGTGCAGTGTCATTTTAAATACTATGAACAAAGACATATTTTATAATTTCATGAAAATCAGGCATTTTGGAAACGACAGGAAGTTATTTAATGATATATAACACTGTACAAGCTGTAGAATATGTTATTATTATCATTTTATCAAGATTTTCCTCAATATTTGATCCCTATTTTTGAAGTACCAATCATTATGGCAGTGATTTTTATTTTCACTCCATTCAAAGTCATTTTAATATACATTTTATATACACTATATATAGCAATACTATATATGGTTACAACCAGCTTAGGTATAGTATTATGAAAAAGGTGTAACCTTTTAATGATAATGTAGTTAACTATGCTTTTACCCATTGTAAAAGATGTACGGTGTACTATAACCTTTACCTGGCGTTGCTTGTTTTTGGTTGCTTATGTGTGCATTTATGTGTGTAAAGGACTTCAGGATGGAGACATTTGCAGGGCCGGTGTTTGCCAGCCTGCGCCGCTCCCTCGGGATGACCGAGAAGGAGTATCAGCACTCTCTCTCCTCGGAAGGCTGTTACCTGCAGTTCATCAGCAATTCAAAGAGCAAAGCAGACTTCTTCCTAACGTGAGTCAGCATAAACAGCCTGCTGCTGGGCTAGATTGAAAACACAAACACAAACACACACACACACACACACACACACACACACACACACACACACACACACATGCACACAAAGACCAACACATGTTCCTAGAAGTAATTACTTTTTTTAAACCTCAAACCATAAGTGAGTGGTAGTAAGTGTACCATCAAGGCGATTCCATGTATTCTGAAAATCAAATTCTCAATGTTTAATATGTATCATCAGTTACTGACTGGCTTTTATCTCAGAACTAAATGAGAGCATCAAAATGTCTTCAAGATGATTAACAACAGTTTATTCAGTAACATGGCTCTAAACTTCTGACCGGCACTGTTGTTCTCACTCGTTTATTCATTTCCTTCTTATTGTAGGAATGATAAACGGTTCTTCTTGAAAACGCAGAACAGAAGAGAAGTTCGTTTCCTTTTGTCTCATCTGAGAATTTATATGGAACATCTAGAGAAGTTCCCCCACTCGCTCCTGGTTAAGTTTTTAGGTGAGAATCACACATCCACAGTTGGCAAACTTCACTCACACTCTAACATGAATGCATTCTCAGTGAACAAGTGACCCAGCATCTCATCTTAGAAGTGCTTTTCATATCGACAGGAGTTCATAGGATCAAGATCCCCCATCGAAGGAAGGTAGAGAAGCTTTCATTGTTAATATTAGTAGTGCTCCATCATCACTGGTGCATCACTTAAAGCTGTGTCTCACCAGTTGATTTACAGTCACATCTGTTTTTCTCCATAGAAATATTTTATCGTGATGCAGAGCGTCTTCTACCCTGATGAGAGAATCAATGCCAGGTAAAGAACATATCATGCATTTGCCCTACACTAAAAGGTGTCTATGTAATAAGTCTTGCTTCTTCTATATTCAACCCGTTCTCTTCTATATTATGCAATCTCTATCCCAAATGTGACCAAGACATGTTTGAAGTTTGCTTCTTAAGTTTTCAATTGAAGCCCGTGGCTATTGTAGAGTACTAATAATCGTTAGCTGCCTTGGGGTAGCGGTGGTCTAGTGGTTGGGCCCCAGTTGGCCCCAGGTTCAGAAGGTCATGGGTTCAAATCCCAGACCAGTAAGTTGCCCTGAGGTACCATCCCATCACTGCTCTCTGGGTGCTTTCAACAGCTGCCCCCTGCTGCATGGTGTGTATGGGTAGAAAGCAGAGCACTTTGAGAAGTCAAAACTTAGAATACAGTTTCTGGGAAAGGATTTTACATTGGTTGTTAGGTTAACAAATTGGGTTCAAGTTCTGGATGTTCTTATCAAGAAATTATGGACAAAATATGGAGAAGTATACATTCTTCTTGTATACAAGTATTTCATTCCTATCATGGCTCGCCGGGCATGGTCACGGTCCCGTTCCCCGGATTACTGACCCAGGAACTGACAACGGGTCTACCACACAACCAATCACAGCACACAATGCATCACACTTGGTCATCCAGGTATTTTAGGACTTACATACCGACCCTACACTGTCTGATCATTGTTTGGAGAACCGCTTTTCTGTTTGTTTTGTTTGAATAATAAAGTTCAAGGGTTCTACTGAGCTCTTGCGCCTCTGCCACTCTCCTTTCGACCCAGCAAAGATGACAACACCAGAAACCACAAATGCTAGTCTGCATGAAATAACAACCCAACATGGTTTGATAAGTGTGTGGTGTGTCTCTCACAGTGTGTGGTGTGTCTCTCACTTAGACATGGGATAAAATCTTTGCCTCTTAGCTCCAGTCCTAAACTATAGGAGCAAACTTCATGCAGTAAGCATGTTTTGGCTGATCAGTTACATTTGGGATAAGAGGGGAAAAATGCAGTTTTTTTTTCTTAAATTATTCTGTTCCTGATAAATAGAATGTTTTTGCTCCATTTTAAAGGCTGTCCTTTGCAGATTCAAGCACACTGGTGAAAAAACTCTAGCATCCAGTGTCTCAAATTAAGCCATTAATCTTAAGGATGAGTACATAATCTCTTTAATGACCAACTGCAGCTGTCTGAAGGATTCCATGTAAAATCTTTAATTTATCCTGGATGACTAGGCAATGTCCCTCGAGCAGGAAAAACACCTCTGAGTTAACAGGAGTGGAGTTTTGGATGTAGAATGTAGAATTTTGAACGTTTCAGCTTTGAACTAATTATACTACATACTTTGGATCTAACAATATACAGTGCCCTCCACAGGGTTTATGATGAAACATTTTCCTTGGTTTTCTCTTCTGCTCCTAAAATCTTAAATCAAACAATTCAGATGTGATAAAAATGCACATTCCAGACTTTCATTTAAAGCTATTCACATACATTTCAGTTTCACCATGAAAAAATTCCAACACTTTCAATACATTATTCCCTTTATTCAGGCCACCACAGTGTTTGGAACAAAGTAATTGTGGGTATATTAAAGCTGTCATGTTTAGTACTGTTGCAGATCCCTACGATTCATAGACATCACCAGGTGCTGAGTATCTTTTTTGGTGATGCTCTGCCAAGCCTTTGCAGCAGCCACGTTCAGCTCTTGCTTGTTCTGAGGACTTGTCCATATAAGTTTCTTCTTTAGCATTCTGAAGGCATACTCAGTTGGATTTTAATCAGGTGACTGGCTTGGCCATTCAAGAATTTTACATGTTTTAGCTTTGAGAAATTACTGTGCTGCCTTAGCAATATGTTTGGGATCATTATTTTGTTGCAGGCGAAGCACCGTTCAGTGAGTTTGGAGGCATTTACTGGAACTAGAGTAGACAAGAATTTTCTATACACCACAGAATTCATTGTGCAGCTGCCATCAGCAGTTACATCATCAATGAAGACTGGTGTGTCAGTACCTTTGGCAGCCATACATACCCAAGTCATAACATCCCTACCACCATGTTTAACAGATGAGCTGGAGTACTTTGGAACTTAGGCACTTCCTTTAGGCACTTTCCTCTTGCCATCACACTAATACAGGTTAATCTAGGTCTCGTCTCTTCATAACATGTTCATGAAGTCTTTCAAAAAGTCTCTCGCAAAGACACACCTCCTGTAGACTTTTTTTTGAGCTGGTGGACAGGCGTTTTGGGATTTTTGAGGATTCTTCTGTCATCAGCAGTGGAGGTCTTCGTGGCTTACCAGTCCTTTTGAAATTGCAGTCCTCACTAATGCATTCTTTTTTCTTAATTAGATTCCAGACAGTTGATGTGGGTAATTCTTACATTTGACTGATGTCTCTAAAGGTAACCACAGATTCCAAATGGTAGAAGCAAGCTGAGGTATCTAATCCCTGCACTAATGAAGCAATGATACAAACCTGTATGAAGCCAATTGCTCCTAACATGGTGCTCTGCAATGAGGGGGAAAATGTATAAAAAGTGTTGTCATTTCTACATGGTGAAAAATCTGTCTTGTTCGCAAACATGAATGTAGGGCACTGGATGTAGGCACTGCTTTGTGATTTTTGGCCCATTTTTCCTCCCTTTGCTTAAAATGTAGTCATAGCAATGGGATACATACATAGGGCGTTGCAAGACAAAGTCTTTTCAGATTTACTAGTGAATCACCATCATCAACGTTATATATATAAAAAGTAATTAAATGTGTAGTTATGCTTGTTTTATGTATAAAATGGCTATATCTGTCTACAAAGCATTGTGAACTCTGGTGCCTAATTTAGTTTCTCTACAAATTAAGAATTTCACAGTTCACCACAAATTTTCTGAATGCTTTGGTTGCTTCTTTTCAGGTACGATATTAAGGGCTGTGAGGTGAGCCGGTGGACTGACCCAGATCCTGAGGGCAGTCAAGTGATTGTTGTTCTCAAAGATCTCAATTTTGAGGGACAGTTTATCACATTAGGTAAGGATGTGTCGTAACTTGTGAGGTTTTAGTTAATAAATGTACAATTATATAATATACATAATACAATCAGTTGTTCATGAAAGAAAAAAATATGTACACACGTCTACAATGCATGCTAATGAAATGTAATAAAGCGGTATTGAGGAAAAGAGGAAATAAGTTCTTCAATAGAGAACAGCCCATATATATATATATATATATATATATATTATATATATATATATATATATATATATATATATATATATTCCAAATTGTGACATATAACATAAGTAAATAAGTAAAACATGTATTTCAAAGTCATTTGGGGGAATTGGGGGAGTGACTGGGGGAAGTGAATGAGATTTTATTGGTTAATATTATGTAAATTATGCAGAAATTCTGAAAAATGTATAAAATAATGTTTAAACATTTTACTGGAGACAGGCACTCATAACATGTCAAGCAATTTATGACAACTGACATAAACCCAGATAAATACACTGCTCAAAAAAATTTAAGGAGCACTTTGAAAGCACATCAGATCTCAATTGGACAAAAATCATGCTTGATATCCATACTGATATGGAATGAGTAATGTGTTAGGAACAAAAGGATGCCACATCATTTGATGAAAATAAAAATTATCAACCTGCAGAGGGCTTCAATTTAAAGTCACTAAGAAATGTAACTGAAAAACTGCTACAGCAGGCTAGTTTAATTTGCTGAAATGTCATTGCAGCAACGCAAAATGGTACTCAGTAGTTTGTATGGCCCCCATGTGCTTGTATGCTCCATGGTGCCGGGCAGTGAGTACAGGGCCCACTAGAGGACGCTGGACCTCAGGCCACCCTCATGAAGTCTGTTTCTAATGGTTTGTTGAGAGACTTGCATAGCCATGGCTGGAGGTCACTTTGTAGGGTACTGGCAGTACTCCTGGGTTAAGGACTTCCGACAGCCCTGTCCAGCTCTCCTAGAGTGACTGCCTGTCTCCTGGAATCTCCTCCATGCTCTTGAGACTGTGCTGGAAGACACAGCAAACCTTCTGGCAATGGCACTTATTGATGTGACATCCTGGTGGAGCTGGACTGCCTGTTGCAACTCTGCAGGGTCCAGGTATCACCTCATGCTATCAGTAGGCACTGACTCCAGGTCAATGCAAAACTACTGAAAAACAGTCAAAAAGAGATGAGGAGGGAAAATGTTGTGCAACGTCTAATTGTTGCCCCTTTAGTGCACCTGTTCATTTCATTAACACCAAAACAGCCGACACTGATTAACAACCACCTCTGCTACTTAATCACCAGATCAATATCCTAGAAGTTTAACTGACTTGATACTATACCTCTGATTAAAAAGTGTTGTGCTTTCATTTTTTTGAGCAGTGTATTTACAAAGGCTTTTTCCAAAAAACATCAGCGGTTGTAACTTGCTTCGAAAAAATTACTTCAAAATTGAGTTTAGCAGCCTTTATGACTCCCGATGAAAGAAAGTGACAACCCTTGTCATTGCGAGGTCACAGCACAGCACACAGTGGACCACACAGCAAATTGGACCTCTGCATTTAACCCATGCACTCAAACACTATGCAGCAGGGGCAGCTATTAAAAGCGCCTGGGGAGCAGTGACAGGGACGGTACCTTGCTCAAGGGTACCTCAGGGCAACCTCTGGGAAGGGGTTTGAACCCACACTTCCGATCCTGTGGCCAGCTCCCTAACCACTAGGCCACCGCTGCCCCGATACCTGCTGAAATGGGTCCTTTATAAACATTTCTATGCTGGTTTATGTCAATTGTCATAAAAGGCTAATGTAGAACAGGTAAACTTAAAAACGCTGCCCTTCAGATGTATCACAGGTGGTCACAAGAATTTTATATTTTAAATGATATATTAGGGTGCGTGATGGATAATCTGATAAGTGACATGAACTAACAAGGTCAAGACAATTGAAAAGTCAATTTCTGGGAATATGTGAGCGAATATTGCGTATATAAGTTGCTGTCTAGTCAAATGAAAAAATTTAGTTTCATTGGCTCATTAATCGCACTCCTTCATACATGTGCACAGACCATCAGAGGTCATGGCTGCTGGGCGGCAGGTAGAGATCGACACTGCCTTCTCCCCATGGGAACTCAATGTGCTAGACTACAGTTTTTCCTGCTGGCCCATCAGCCTGCACCATGATGAGCGCTACCACAGCCTCCTTTGCCACTCTCATCATGCCTCTCTCTCTCTCTCTCTTTCTCTCTCTCTCTCTCTCTCTCTCTCTCTCTCTCTCTCTCTCTCTCTCTCTCTTCTCTAACACACACACACACACATACACACACACAAATACCTCACGACTAGAAACAATCACATGCATTAAAGGAAGCCTTCAGAGCATCAAATGCTCAGGTTTGGATTTAAACAAGCTCTTCTTGTCACTTTATTTTAGAGGCAAAACTTTATGTAAAGATTACAAGAAAACTATGATTTTGTTATATAAATGGTAAAATACAAAGGGTTTTTTGCTTAAATTGATTAGGGGCATGAAAAAACAAGGATAAAAGGTTACTTTAGGTTAGGTAAAAAAGGTTCTTCCCAATCACACATCACATTTTTCAAAGGTTCTCTAAAAGACTATCCATTTACTGTTGGTAAAAATGGTTATGTGGCAGATGTCCAGCATAGTTTGGTGATTTCTCACCACCCACACACACATGGTCCAACTCTTGTTCTGTCAAGTATAATCAATGTTTGTTACAGTAACAGAATTTGGATGCCAGCCTCCTTGAACCAGAACAATCCTGTTCTGTGGCATAGCCTAAAGAACCCTATAGCTTTTACGTTGTTTTTAAGTTGTAGTTAAGGAGGTTCTTTTGATGAGGTTCTTATGACCTCTAGTGGCATGTCTACAAGTACAAAGCCGTTTCTGTTTTAATATCCCTCCTTTGTGATTCACTAAGACATTACTTGAAATTGAGGATTTTATCATGTTTAATTATTTTTCATCATTTCATCACGTCATGAGTGCATAAGCTTATTCTTACTTTTATTATTGCTGAATACCTAATCTAGATCGACCTGGAATACCCAAGCAAGGCCTTACCTATTTCTGCTGAGTTGCTGAGTGCTAATCTCCATAGTTAATATTTGTAGGCTTTGTCTTGACTTTGAATGTTCCATGTTCACCTCTGTTTGCAGATCCTTCACTTTGCTCTCCACAAGGCCAATGGCAGGCAGGCATGTAGCTGAGACATACGTGATCTTTGCTGTCATTTGCCAAAATAACAGCACAAACAAAAATAACCAATTTAGTAAACTGTTTAACCATACGCGTGCATGTGCTTTTTATTGTTTCATTACTTATACAGAAATGTATATTATTTGGTTTATTTAAAAGCATGAGTGTTTCAGGTGGACACGTTTGTTGGAGCTAATCCAAGTGCTTCAGCCAACAAGCTAACAACCGCCAAGCCATCTGATATTATTTTGTTAGTACCATTTATTTATGTGGGTGCAAAAAAGCTTTGATGCATTGATTTAAAGGTGCGATTCTGCTGCATCAGTATAAAATGGTACATTTAAATAGCACATTTATGGTACATTCTACATTTTTAAAAACGTATTTTATTATTGAATATGCACTGTATGCTTAAATGACTATTTTTAAAATGTAAAAATCCAAAATGGGTGTTTTATTGTGTATTTTGTTTTGCAATACTTTAAAGTCTATGTTAGTATATAAATGTTTTCACAAATTTGCATATTCACTGTATTTTCACATAGTATAGAACAGGGTTAGGCCACCCTTTTGTTTATGTAATTTCTAGACAAATATCCATTTAGTAAGAAAAGCAGGAAACATGCTTGACAGAAGGTTTTACTAGAAAACTGAGTAAAATATCAAATCTGTCCATATTTAGTGTCTTTACCTTTGTACTCCCAATTGCCACTTTAACATTTCCATCTTTCTTATATTCAAGAAAAAACTAGTTACAGCCATGGCCTTCCAAAGAAAACTTCCATAGCTCTGAGTTATATTATTTCCCCCTGTTATGTCCACACAAACAGCTACCCACACACACTTCAGCTGCCATTTTTTTCTCAAGTGTAGATTTCTGAGCAGATTGGAAGGCAAGAAAATTTCCAAAAAATTTAGTTAAAAAAGGGGATATAGAGAGGAAAGGGGACTCTTAACAACCATGCGGGACCTAGGAGATCACATTTATCACCATCTAAGAAAAAGAATTTAAATGCTCTAAATCTTTGAGTGAGTGGAAAAAAATCAAGACAAAATTTCTTTCAGATCTAAAAATATACCACTGTGAGATTACCATTGAAAAGTAGGATGCATTGCTATTCAAAAATACTGAGAAAAAAATGTAACTCTCCAGTAGAACATTAAGGTAGAAGGTTTAATCCTAAATATGAACTTTTATAGAATTAATAAGCATTAAGAATGAACAGAAACTGTATTAAAGGCAAAAGGTGGCAACTCTAAATACATATTACTTTGATATTGTTTTTTGTTTGCTGAGGATTGTACTTGACTGGAAATTAAAGGGATGAAAGGGTGGTCTCTGACTGTTGCACAGTACTGAATTAATAGTTCAATCAAATTGAAACTGTGTTGATATCTGAGAGTTTTTGATGCACTGAATCGTTTCCTAAAGAGTTTTAACTGAACTGATCTGAAATCAGACACGTACACCCCTGTTCTTTATACTGTTTTCTTTGATCCTCTTTCTTTCTCTGCTCTGTTGGTGTAGATCTGTGAACACCAGCTCTAGTCCTGCTGTCCCAGGGGTTGTACCTGAGGAGGACTCCACACCATTGGCTACAGAAGTGGATTGTGGGACATCCCAAAGTCAGATCGCAGAGACTTCTGGTGATGGTAGTAGAGGAAGGACTCCAGAACAGGGTGAGCGGTCCTCTAGAGCTGGAGCAGAATCAGCTGAACTACGGGAGTTCCAGGCCCAGAACCGGCGGCTGCTGCCCAACTTTAAAAACCCGCTGCATGTCATTGATGGGCCAGAGCAGCGATACTTTATCGGGATCATTGACATCTTCACTGTCTATGGCTGGAAGAAGAGGCTGGAACACCTGTGGAAGAGACTGAGGCATCCAGGGCAAACCTTCTCTACTGTCAGCCCTCCAGTCTACTGCCAAAGGCTATGCCAGTGGGTGCAGGACCATACCAAGTAGACTGCAACGTGAAAGGGGTGCAAGAATGATTGGAATGACTGAATAATGCTTAAAAGCATGCCCCATGTATACATGGTCAGTGGTACAGGAACAAAAAAAGACCAGAGAATGCATGACAATACACTATTTCAGCATTTTAAGGCACCCAGATAAGGCTCAGCTGCTAAATGAAAGTGCTTGTCTTGATCATTTTCACTTACATCACTTACAGTCTTAAAAATGAAGGTGCCATAAAGCGTTCCTTGGAACAATACCTCTTAAAGTTCTCTACAGAACATTTAGTTTGATGATTCAGAAAGAACTCTTTTTAATAAGTGAGATGTGATGTAAAGGTTCTAATATTAGTCACTTTAGTCGTTATCACAGCAACTTTACAGAATCCGAGTCTGAGCCCCTAGTGAGCAAGATGAAGGCGACAGCGGCAAAACTCACAGAGTTACTACCTCCACTGGTTGACACCAGATAATCAAGAAAGAAAAAAAGTAATTTTACCAAACCACTACTTTTCTCCTTCTTTTGGCTGCCCCTGTTATGGGTCGCCACAGCGGATCAACCGTTTTCATTTTCTCCAGTCCTCTGCAGCTTCCTCCTTCAAACTGACCACCTGCATGTCCTCCCTCACCACATCCATAAACCTCCTCTTTGGTCTTCCTCTTTTCCTCTTTCCAGGCAGCTCCATCCTCAACATCCTCCTCCCAATATATTCCTCATCTCTCCTCTGGACATGTCCAAACCAACGCAACCTTGCTTCTCTAACTTTGTCTCCAAAACGTCTTACCTGAGCTGTCCCTCTAATACACTCCTTTTTTCTAATCCTGTCTGCCCTCGTCACACCCAACAAAAATCTCGGCATCTTTAACTCTGACACCTCCAGCTCTGCCTCCTGTCTTTTCATCAGTGCCATCTTCTCCAACCAGTATAACATAGCTGGTCTCTCCACTGTCCTATGGAACCTTCCCTTTCAATCTCACTGGTACCCATCTGTCAAAGGTTAATTGTGCCATTCATCTCCACCCATTCCAACACGCCGTTACTCTGAACTGTTGATCCCAAGTATTTAAATTCCTCCACCTTTGTCACCTGTGCTCCCTCCATCCTAACCACTCCCCTTTCCTCCCTTTCATTCACACTTATGTATTCTGTCTTTGTCCTACTCACTTTCAGTCCTCTCCTCTCTAGAGCATAGCACCACCTCACCACCTGAAGTTCAAACTCAACTTTACTCTCCGTCAAGCTTAGCTTATAATGGCAATGTGATAGTACTAGCATGAGATCTGACTGAAAAATCATACACACAGATATATTAATACACTCTGTACCCAAAATTTTGTAGACATCTTATTTTACTTCTCTCCAAGATAATTTATTGGAAGATTTTGCTTCAGAAACCAGCTCTACACCTCTGGAAAGGTGTTACTAAGTGTTGGAACATTGCTGTGAAAACTGAAATGCGTTCAGTCATGAGAGCATTAGTAGTGAGATCAGGTGCAGATGTTAGATGACTAGTTGTGGATAACAAATGCCACAGGCATAGGATGGAGGTCCATCACTCCAGAGAATGCATTTAAGATGATCAATGGACAAAGTGGGGGGCTTTATACCCCTTTTTAATTTGAACTGGGCATGGTGTCCTAACGCTAATGAATAATAAACAGGGAACCTGGGTCCTAGATTAGATGTTAGAGTTTAAAAGGGTTTAAGAGGGTTTAAAATTACAGAGACAAGTGCATTAGGTTGATAGCATTCTCTTAATCAAAAGTGACTTTGCTCCAAAGAACCTTTCTTACACCTTTATTTGTAAGAGCGTATGGTTGAAATGGCTGAACTGTGCCCGACACACTTTGAGGGACTGTACTGATGACATGCAATCTTGTAATTTAATGTCTTAAAAGAGGCTTAAGATACCTGAAGAAGTGTTCTTCATTAAGTCTGAACTGGTCCCGTATATCAGCATATCTTGGTGTTTTAAATTCTGGGATGGCTTATGAAACAGCTGCATAATTTCAAAGACCACCACTGTTCCCTTTGCAGGTGTTGTTCATGTTTCATCTGCATTCAAAGCCATGTAAGTGAGCCTGTTTTTTAGGCTGTATATTGTTATGCTGTGTATTAAAAGAGTAACCTTCTTCTTTCCTTTTGGATTGTTTTGGATCGATATTTCCTACAAATTAAAATGCAACATACAACCAAATACTAGTTAGTCAGTCAGTCATTTTCTGCCGCTTGTCCCAAGTGGGGTCTCGGGGCAGTGCTGGAGTCCATCCCAGCTCACACAGGGCGAAGGACGGGGGGGACACCCTGGACAGGTCACCAGCCCATCACAGGGAGCAACCAAATACTATTTTATGTTTATTAGGTTGATCTGCATGTTTATGCTGCAATGCTGAACAACTAAAGTACATCTGTACTTTAGTTGTTCAGCATTGCAGCAGACCCTGATAATACCACTTTTAATCCCAAAATAAATCAGTCAGGGTTAGGGTTAGGGTTAGGTTTTTGGAGTTTTGGTGTGAAATATAATTTTAACCACGATGAGGCCATAAACATGTATATTTTTCATTGTCACTATTTTAGTCCTACATATTATATATGAATAAAATAATATTTGTCAAGATTACACAAGCAGTATGGCCAGTGTGCCAAAATACATGATTTAACAGTAATCCCCCACATGTAGACAACTGAGGTTCCACCTGCTAGCTTGGAATTTCCCCATTTTGATTTCACTAATGCTGGGCACCAGGTTGCCCCGTGGCTAGGTACCCTATTAATAGAAAGTGAAAGTGACAACCCTTGTTATTGTGAAACACAGCACAACACAAAAAAATTAAACCTCTGCGTTTCACCCATACACACGTGCAGCAGGAGGCAGGTATTCAAAGCGCCCGGGGAGCAATGACAGGGACTGTACCTTGCTCAAGCGTACCTCAGGGCAACCTACTGGTGAGGGAATCGGACCCACCATCTTCTGATTCGTTGCAACTCCCTAACCACTAGGCCACCGCTGCCACTGCTGCCCAGAAGGTTGTGAGTTTGAATCCTGGAACAGTAGGTATGCCTGAGGTACCTTTTAGGAGGTTACTGTCCCCAACAATGCTCCCTGGGTGCTGGGTATGTGACTCCCCTTGCTACCCTGTGTGTATGGCTTAAATGCAGAGAAGTATATTGTTGTGGTGCAGTTTTGTGATGTGTTCACAATGTCAAACTAGTCACTTTCACTTCACTTTAATCACAATGATATTACTTATTTATTAATAATTCTATTTTATTAAATATGATTTTGTGAAGGCAATGAAGGATCAACAGAATGAGTAAGAAAAGGGAAAATAAACAGGAGTGTACTTTTATTGTCAAAAGGGACAAAAAAATAAATAATTTTCAAAATTTTTCCCAAACAGAGGAAAATTGTGGAAAGAGTGGCACACTCATTCAAGACTGAAAACAAACAAACAAACAAACACAGAGAGGAAATACTTTTGGTCTACCCATGGTATCAGGAAATGATCAAAGTAATTTCCTGTCATGTGACTAATTTTTCCACAGTCCAGGACCATGCTTAATTACTATTATTTACAATATGGTGATTATTAAAATATTAATCTACTAACAAATGAATAGTAAAATAGTACATTAATAATGTATTTAACTTTTTTTAATTGAAATGTATGTCAGCAATTTTTCTGAGGTGGAACAGCTGCTATTTGTGGGAATCTTCAGGAGTTTTCCGATTCTAATAATATTAAGGAACTCATTTATTCCAAATATTTATGCTTGAGAAAAGTATAAAAGATGTTTTAAGTGACGTCTTCTGGGAAATGTCATGGAGGTGTCCCCCAATTCTGGATTGACCCAAATGAAGGCTGGCTTTGCTGGAGTGGATTATTTGTCTCACATCCTCCTACGAAACGGCATCGTGCGCTACTATTGGCTAGTAGGTAGACAGGCTTACAATGACTAGCCAATCATATCACAGAGCTCCGTTGGAGGCGGGGCCTGTGGCTCCACGGTTTCAGCAGCGTTTCGGTACCGCAGACCCGCTGATGAAGGGAAACACGATGGACTTCAACGTCAAGAAACTCGCCTCAGATGCTGGAGTTTTCTTCACCCGAGCGGTGCAGGTAGGCCTTTCTAAAAGCAGGAATGAAAGGGGTGAAATGAGGCGGCTCTGGAGGCCCGGTTCGGTGCAGGGCGAATGGACCAACATGTCTCCTCTGCTCCTGTTTATCAGCGGACACTTTGTCTGCAGAGCCTGTAAAAAGGGCCGGATTTAGAACAGCACTGGCGCCGATGCATCTTCACTTGTTTTCCCCATTTGTGTTTTTCCCCTCGTCATTGTAAGCCGATAAGCTAAGCGTGCATTATTCATGGCGCGGAGAGGAGCAGGGTGCGCGCGCGCGCGCGTGCGTGTGAGTGTGTTGGGGGGGCGGATTTGATGGTTTCTGTCACCCCCCCCCCCCAGCCCCCAGATAAAAAAAAAAAATAAAAAAAAAATCTGTGATATTTTCTTGCATTACCCCCTGACACCACCTGACACTCAGTATTATTTGAATGAAGTCATACTATTTATTATTTATAAAATACATTTCCTAATGAACTTGTGTGTGTGATCCCTTCAGTTTTTTCAGAGATGAGTTTCTGTGACTCTTTGTTTTTGTCCCAGTAGAAGCTGCTGTGCAGGTGTATTTATTTGTTCAAGGTGTACAGGTTCTTTTAAAGGCACAACATGGTCCTCGAAGTAAGTCTTCATACCGTAGGTGTGTTTTCACGGGGCAGATTTGTACCTTTTTATGACCTGATGTTTTATTTCATTCATTCATTCATTAATTAATTCATTCATTTATCTCAGTTGGTTATTTCAGGAAAGGTCGCCAGTCTTCTGCAGGGCAGACACACAGAAAAATGCACGCCTAGAGGGCAATTTAGCATCTCCATTCAACCAGACATGATTAGCACGATTGTGGGACAAGCAGACACAAGGACACCAACCACAAAGAAAGGGGTGTTCGAATCCTAGTTCAGAAGTTTGCCCGTCCCCATCACTGCTCCCCGGGTGTTTTACATTTACGGCATTTAGCAGACGCTCTTATCCAGAGCGACTTCCAGGTCCTAATTACAGGGACAGTCCCCCTGGAGCAACTCAGGGTTAAGGGTCTTGCTCAGGGACCCAGTGGTGGTAGTGCCAGAGGTGGGATTCAAACCGGGGACCTCTGGATCCATAGGTCCACAGGCAAGTACCCACCACTAGACCACCGCCACCCTTTTTCAATAGTTGCCCCCTGCTGCATTTGTGTGTATGGGTGAAATGCCAGGGATGCATTTTCATTATCGTTCACTGTGTGTTGTGCTGTGTTTCACAATGACAAGTTGTCACTTTCACTTCACTTCACTTGATCCAAAGGCAAGTGTCCTACCACTAGACCACCACCGCCCCACAGTAAACGCTGGGCATGATGTGCACTGAGTGAGTGGTGTATGCTGAGCTTTGAAAGATATCCTGCCAGCTCGGGTGGGTTGCTCTGTGTGAGTGTGGAGGTGGAAAATTTTAACAGAAATATTGCCTTTTGTTCGCTGAGACTCTGGGTAGGTTGAGGGGTAAGTGTAGCATGTCCTCATAAAAATATAAATACAAAATGTATGCTCACACCATAACAATTACAAAAAGCATAATCTCTCTCTCTCTCTCTCTCTCTCTCTCTCTCTCTCTCTCTCTCTCTCTCTCTCTCATTAAGTTTAATGGTGCTATTGAAGAGCACGTTGTCCCAACTGCCGTAATAAAACCATGTGATCATGCAGGGCCTGGGGGAAGGTGTATGGAGCAGCTGTGTGTGTTCGAGTGATGCCTGTGGTGTCCTCGAGGACATTTCAGCTGCCTGTTTTTAACTCCGGCGTCCTGTATTTTCTGTTGCATCAGCAGGGATCTTCCTTGTCTGTGAGTGGCATATTTAGTGAGGGGGTGTTCCTTTATTTTCCAGGGAAATTCCTTGCCACACATTCAACACTGGGCAGGTGCTGCGGTACTCCGTGTGAGGGAGTGACTCAAAACAAGTGAATATACGTAACTTATGTTACTTAAAGGGGGGTGTGATTGACAAAAATGCAAAAAAAAAAAATATATATATACATATATATACAGTACTGTGCAAAAGTTTTATGCAGGTGTGGAAAAAATGCTGTAAACAAAGAATGCTTTCAGAAATTTAAATAATGATTATTTTTATTAATTTACAAAATGCAAAGTGAGCGAACAAAAGAAAAATCTAAATCAAATCAATATTTGGTGTTACTACCTTTTGCCTTCAAACCAGCATCAGTTCTTCTGGCCCCCACAGAGCCCTGATCTCAACATCATCCAGTGTGTCTGGATCACATGAAGAGACAGAAGGATGTGAGGAAGCCTACATCCACAGAAGATCTGTGGTTAGTTCTCCAAGATGTTTGGAACAACCTGCCAGCCGAGTTCCTTCAAAAACTGTGTGCAAGTGTACCTAGAAGAATTGATGCTGTTTTGAAGGCAAAGGGTGGTCACAACAAATATTGATTTGATTTAGATTTCTCTTTTGTTCATTCACTGCATTTTGTTGATTGATGAAAATAAATGATTAACACTTCCATTTTAGAAATAATTCTTTGTTTACAGCATTTTTTCCACACCTGCCTAAAACGTTTGCACAGTACTGTGTGTGTGTGTGTGTGTGTGTGTATATATATATATATATATATATAATATATGTTATATGCATGTGGGTTTTTTCCAGAGCTACAATTGATTGCTTTACACCATGTTGACATCGTGTTCTGCCTGTACAGCTGCACAGGACTAGAAGAGACTGAAGTTACTATTTGTCGGACTGTTTGTTTATGCAGATTCACAGTTTGCACATGCAAATGAGGACCAGGAGGCCGTAAGGCTTTTATGCTCAATGTTAAATATTGTCACGGATATAGTCAGAGCCTTCTGTCCAACCTTAACTTTGTTCCGTCCGTAACTTTGCACATCCTCGTGCAGGAACGAGGAAACGAGGCAGTTCCATCAGTACTAGCGTGTATCGGTTGGGTGGTGTAGCGAAGCCATGGTCACAACTGGTGGCTCAGCCTCACTCACAGTTCACTGTGCAAGTTCCCTTGGGGGTATGGGAGATAGGCAGTTATCGAATCCCTTGGTGCACATCTGAATGTGTTGGAAATAACGTTTGCCACTAATTTCTCTCATTGGCCATATTTATTGAAAGAAATCTCCATGTCAATGAAGTCAAAGAAATCTAAGGACTGCTAAAGGTTACCCAGAAAGCCCAACTGAGCTATGAGGAGAGATTTGTCTGCCCATTTGCAGCAAAGTGGAGAATTTGTCTTCTTTTTCATCACGCAGAAGCTGTATATGTTATGTAATGTGTTTACTTGGCATAGACGACGGTTGTACAGCACTATCTGACTTGCTCCCTGTTCACACTGTTTAGTTTTCCCTCAGGCTGGGAGGGTCTGATTTTCGGATGTCATTTATACATGCTCATTAGAAAATAGGACAACGCCCACACACTACTCAGCGATTTTAATGCCATGTATCCCTTCTGTGATGCTTTTCATTTTCACTCAAACACTTGCTGGGGGTTTATTAGACATGCAAGGATTTGGAACATTTTACAAATTTTTATATGTTCCTCTTTATGATGGTGATGAGGACTTTATGATGGACATTGGCCTCATGATCCCAGTCATTTTCTCTGCTGAGTGGAGAAATGTTTTCCACCCCCCCCTTCATTTTTCACACTAGCATTTGGAGTAGTGGTTTAGTTTAATTACATTTATTTATGTAGAGATCTTGGATATTACATAAGATAGTTGGCCATATTAGGATGGACAGTCTTCTTCATGCTAATTTTGTACTTGTTTGTGGATGATGGTAACGCACAAAGCCTTTTTCTTTCTTGAGAGGACTTGAGTGATGTGATGACCATATAGGGCAGTACAGCGGGTATTAGCTGCTTGGATCTTGTCTCTCACTCTGACATCACAGATGGCAGATGGCTGGCTTTGCTCCTGCTGATGCCTTCTTAGCCACTCAACTTTGCTGGGTGATGAGCAGAAGTTTCCTATCATCCTACACCTTTATTAGATGCAGACGGGCTAATTAAAATAGATTTATACAGAGAGTTTTGTCTTATCACGTTGTTCAGAATCAGTCAATAAATAAATAAAAAAAAAATGAAGCTAGCACTAGGTATTGTGGATAATGGATAATGAAGATTAAATGTGGAAATGAGTGAAAATCGTACCATTTTCATAAACCTCTTATAGGCTGAGATGGACATGAGGCTGTTCCTTTTTCAACAATAATATATCCGATGAAAAATATCTTGAAGATTCATCACTAATCCAGTTGTTTCTGCCACACTGTGCAGCAGGTTAATTAGATAGTGTTTTTTTTTTTTTTTTTTTTTTTTTTTTTTTTTTTTTAAATATCAAGCTAACTAGGTTTTTCATTACCATGTTAGTCGTCATCATCTACTGGCCTAGTGATTAGGAACTCTTCTCCAGGAGTTGAAGGTTGAAGCTTTGAATCCCAGACCAGTAGGTGACCCTGAGAAATACAGGACCTTGAGGCGCTGTGCCCTTCGCTGCTCCTCGGGCGTTTTAAATAGCTGCTCCCTGCTGCAGAGTGTCTATGGGTTAAATACAGAGGTTGCATTTCATTGAGTTGCGCTTTGTGCTGTTTCACAATGACATATAGTGACTTCAGATTTTCTGTTCATAATATCTGCTCCTTTTACACATAAATGTTATAAGATCTCCTGAATGAGGCAGAACAATTTGTGGAAAATATGTTGTTGTAATTTTTTTCCTTGTATTTTTATATGAGATGTTTAGCTTTTTACATTTAGGACTTTAGCACTAAATGGGATATGCCAGACAGCCAGTTTACCAGCTGTGCCTTAGTCATTTTTATTATATTCTGACTAGTCATTATTGGATAATGCGGGGAAAATTTAATTTGCCCTCTTAAACTGTGCAGTTTTGTTAATAAATTGTTCAGCCTTACTTGTGAAGAAACTGATATCAGTAGGTCGGTTACATCTTGTGAAGATTTTCTCAGTCCATCATGTTCGCTGTCTTTTTCTTCATTTTTCCTTTCTGCTTTGTCTCGCTCTCCCTCATGCTGCATCTGTAAAGTGTCAGACACTGCAGCTCTAGTCATCTGCGGGTCTTGATGAATGTCACTGCACTCTTCCCATCATTTGAGGCCATCTGCCTGAGATTTTTTAAATGCACTACAGCATATTTGAAACGGCAATATTTCTGTCCACCTGATGAAATCATTTGTGATCAGCTGAAGAAAGTATGCAAAGCGTTTGAATTTGTTACTTTGAGAGCAGAAGGGAGCACAGTCGTGTAGGGAATTAACGTGATTTTGTTTTCTTTTCAGCGTATTTGTCTCTATCTCTTTCTGTTTTGCCAGAATGTTGAATCATCATAACCTGACATTTGCAAATTTGCTCTACGCACTTAGTAAGAAGGGATTGTCAAGATGCTCCATCTGTGTTACTTCTTTTCTCCAGTTTACAGAGGAGAAACTGGGCCAGGCGGAGAAGACTGAGCTGGACACCCACCTGGAGAACCTGATTGCCAGAGGAGACTGCACCAAGAACTGGACTGAGAAGATCTTTAGGCAGACTGAAGTTTTGCTGCAGCCTAACCCCAGTAAGGTTAACTTATTATGCTCATGATTTAAATGACGTTTGCAACGGAAGACTATGGTGATCCAAAGAATGGAGCATTAATTTTAATTTTCTCTAAAAAAAAAAAAAAAAATTACTCCGAATGTTGATGTTCATCAGAGCAGGTGGAGGACAGGGGAACATTTGAATGACAGTTTGGCAAAATACACATGCGTACAAAATTAGAGATCACATGATACCACTGTTTCCTCTTTCTTTGAAACATAACTTTATCTAAGATGTTTGCTTTGTCATGTTAAAGCAACTCAAAAACTTTAATGCACAACCAACAACATGACCGTCACAGCAGTGTTTAATCTTTCATGAAAAAAAGAGTAAAAAAGTACAAACAAGTGGAGGTTTGGGTGTGGCAGCTCAAGCATATCCAGAATTTTAATAATATAATTGAGAGATTGCATAGAATATGTATATACTGAAATAAACAATTGTGTCAGAACACCTCAGACAATAATGTCAGTTTGATTAACAGCCAGCTGGGCAAGTAGTTTACAGATTTCTCCAGAGTTGCAAAGCTGCAACATAAAAAGTAACACGTTTGCTGCTTGCACGTTTTAGCAGGTTTCACGTGTCCATCTTTAAGCTTGATTGCGAAAATTGTATTAAACCCAGCGTTGGAAACTGAATGTTCAGCAACTGCCTGCTTGGCTCTAACATGATATTGCAAAACCCAAAGAGCTACTAGTGGAAATCACCTTCATTACAGTGGCAGTAACTTGATGAGCAAAGTGAAGGGATTATTAAACACTTTAACTTTTAAGATAAAAGTTGCGCATTACCATGGAAGCTGTCGCAAAAAAGAGTGCCGTGGAAGAATGATGCTCTGCGTGAATATTGTAAATTAGTTTTTTGGTAAATGTGTTATTTAAATTGCCCAAAAAAAAGTAAGTCACCCATGTATGCTAATTATAGTACTGATCAGAGGGAATAAAAAGAAAGATACTTTTTTCTTTCTCTAATATATATTTAAAAGAATTAAGAAAAAAAGTATCCAGTTCAGTTTCCTACCTAACCTAACCTGAGTGAGGTTACATTTGCATTGTGTGATGCCTTTTTGCTGGCTGCGTGTTTCTCGTTTTGGGTTGTTCGAGTGTTTAGGCTTGGTCTAAGTTTTGATGCTTGACTTAAACCAAGTGCTTTAAATAAAAATAGCTAAATTGTGACTAAATGTAGGCTTAAGTGTGTATAAAATGTATATCAATAAAAATATTTGAAAGAATATATATCAAACATATCAATATAAATGTCTGTAAAGAAAGCAGAGCTAGTGTTAAATTCGTGTCACCTCTACACATAATAACTGAAAACACATAGACATTAGTGTGCAGTGCGACACAGTTCAGAAGACAATGCCATCAACAATTTGCTCTTTGGGATTTATTTGTTGTTTGAAATGTCTGTGATGTTTGTGCATTCTGCCTTTCTGCTACATCCTTGTAGGAGCTGTCCTGTGTCTGTGACTGATGTTGGCCCTTGTCCTGTAAATGTTGGTGAAGTTTGATGTTCAGTGTTGAATAGAGCCGCCACTGCTCATTTGGGCAAGAAGCGTTTGGAAGAACACACAAGACTGCAGTAGACCAGAGAAATGTAAAATGTCTAATCCAGGCAGCATCTTCTTTTGGATCTCTCGCTCCCACAATTTCAGAGTAGTTTTTAAACATAAATGTTCCACTTAAAATGAACGCTTTCCAAGCAGACATCTTCCATCTCTGAAACACTAGTTAGTCAGAACCACTGTCTGTAAGTCTTCACATAATAACTAAATATAATACTAAATCCTGCGTAACATCTAGATCAGAGCTAGAAGCTGTGTTTTCTCTTGACACCAGCATTGTAAGAGAAACCATGTGACCCATCACACAGCATGCTTTCATGGTTCTTCTGAGTGATGGGGAAATGGACACTGGTTCTCACCAGGGTTTGGGTAATTCTGGGTTTGGATTAGTAACCTTGCTGTACCATGGGGGGGACATGGGATGATTGTGGCATCTCTAGGGACTCTTTCCAGACGATCGTGGCTGTTGTTAAGCATAATCAATAAAATCTGTTATCAGTTATTGTATTTTTTTTTTCCTTCTTTAAAGCCAGTCAGAAATCTTTCATTAATGGGTCCTACTCCTCTCATCTGAAGAGAAAAATGTGAGCATTTTCATCAAAGTCTCTCTGCTTCAGTCCAGCGTGGGCCGTAGTAAAAGGCTTATTTCTGTGGTGGCAGTAAATGAGAGAACTCTAACCTGTGACTTTCTGACCCTCCCCATGCTCCAGTTGACCACACTGGTAAGTCTGTCTGCATTTGCAGTGCTCTGTGCTACAGGTCACAGTCTCAACCCCCCCCCCCCCCCCCCTTCCCCAAATGTCCCATTTTGAGTGTTGAAGCCAAAAGCCAGCCATGTTGCTTCTTCAATAGAGAATATATAAAAATATATTCAGTAAGCAAAAAAGTAGCACACATCACAGGATCCTTTAATTGCTGGCGTTTGCTAAATCATGGTTGTGAAAATATGATTCACCCGCCAGTGTGTGCTTTTCTTATAACCTTTTTGTCTCTGGCCGTCTGAGTCTTTATGATAAAGATGATAAACAGTGCTGCCAGGAGAAGGTTATCAGAAGAAGAGATTGTTTCTTTCCCCTCAAGGAACAGTTGAGAATGAAGGTCAAAATGTTTTTTCATCATAAATCCACAATGATTCCCTAAGGGGCTTTCCATCTCATGATTAATAGTTGTCATGTTCTCATTTCTTAATTTATCTTTGTTGTAACCTTTGTTGTAATGTGTTGCTGCTGGACATTTTTTTTTTTTATGCTTTTATGCTGACCTGAGTTCAGTTTGGGACTTGAGATTAGTGCTTGGTGGTGAGTGCCAAACCAGATCAGCTTAAAAGGAGGACAGTGTTTGTAGGCTAATGGCTGGTGAAAACCCAAAATGACCAATCGTAGTGGGTGACATGCTGGTCTGATGCACTATTAGCACTAAAAAGCTGGTTAACCTGCTTAGATGAATAAGTGAAAATTAGTCCCACATTAGTTCCACAGTAGTCTCTCTCCTACCACTCTGTCAAATCCTAATTTAGTTTATATAGTTCAGAGCAGCCAGCATAAGAAAACGGAAGGGAAATTTGATCTCTAGGGGTTAGCATGTAGAATTACATCATTTTAAGGTACTTACGCCTTGGCTCCAATTTTTGGCCAAACCACCCACCATTTTAGGTCATCATCAGTGGCCATTCGGACATCAGTTTAACCATGTTAACTGTTACTAAGGGCCATAAAGTCTTTACAATATGTGAGACTGGGGTCATTCTGAATGTTTGAAGGCTATGTGTCCGTTTTGCTGAACTCTTGGTGTTCTAAACCTTGGTTGATTCGGTTAGAATATCGAAGCCATTTTTGACCGATCCAGGGTGGTGGAGAGATGAACCTGCTTATTCCTTTAATCAGTGTGGAAGGAAGCATCTCTCAGACAAAGCTCGAAGTAGCTAGGTGGTTAGGTTATTAAAAAAAAAATCAACTATTGTCAAGAATTAAGATGGGATAATTCTGCAAATACAAGACCATTTAATATCCAAAACCATTTTGGATATTAATTTTATTGCTGCCCCATTCTCCTGTTGTTTTGGAACACTCTTAAGCTCTGTTTTGACAGACTTGGCGTAAAACGTTTAAATTAACCTGTAAGCAAAGAAAGTATGGCCGTGCCAATTTAAACATAGTGCTATAAACAAAATTGCCAAATTATCCCACATCATGCTTTGTGTTCACTAAAGGAAATTACATCAGGAAGGAACCAAGACTTTTTCATGACACTTGCATTTCTTGCAGACTTTATAATATTGAAAAAAAATAAATGCACTAAAAGTGGCCATGTGGTTTTCACCCAAAGACCTGCTCCAGAGGGGCGTTTCACAGAGATGTAGTTTGTGTTGACGTTCATGTTGTCACGCTGTTGTTTTTGTGTGTCTGTCTTTGACTACTCAGTGTTTTCAGCTCAGTCACCCAAGTGACTATAGACTACACAGTCTACGGTTCCGCTCTCCAAGTATCTCCATTATTCCATTATACGGAAGTAGATTTGGGATGTAAAGTGAGAGAACCCTGGATAGGCTCCATAACAGTGCTGTTTTTGCTCTCACGCCACCCTGCTTTTGTTCTGTGCTTGTTGTTTGTGAGCCACATTACCTCATTCTCCCTTTTGAATCCACTGCAATGAACTGAGAAAATTTTTTATAGATTAGAATAACTTCTAAATTGGAACTTTTTTATTTTAATTAAATTTTTTTTTTTTAGAAGTGGTATTAGGTCTTTAGTATCTACACGTTAACATTTTTATATAATATTATCTTTCATAGCATTTTTGTAAATTCATGCCAGTTCCATTATTTCAGCTTTGTTTGTTCTTATGAATTGAATTGATATGTAAATTGTAGCTTTTATGAGGACAGGATTAGTTCTAGATTCGTCCCCCTTTAGATTCCCTGTTGTAGGGATGATGTGAGCTTTAGCCATATGGGACTAAAGAGGTCTTTTCCATTTGTCTTGTATTTGTTAAACCCTGAGTGGGGCATTTGTAAACTCTACGCAATCATAAAACTGCTTGCATTTCATACAGATATGGATAAATTTGGCTCCCTTACAGCTTATTTAAAAGGACAAAGGCTTCATTCCTCCTGAAAGTGATTATATTCAAAGCAGTTGTTTTCTGTATATCTGCATGCATTTAGTATGTAAAAGAGCAAACCAATTAAAGTATAGAAAAGAAAGCCTGGACAGATTTGTTGGAACCCCTAAAACCTATTAGAAATTGTTGCATAACAGACATTTTTCTAAATATTTGACCATAAATAGTAGCACGGGTGTCTTCAGTATCTTCATCAGCCTTGTTTAAGTGAGGACACTGCCACTGTGTAGTTATCATTGCGTGCTCCACACTAATCATAGTCTACGAAAAGGTCAAGACAATGAAGTCTCAACCATCAAAGCATCCTGGGGTGAGACACACTGCCCAGTGTCAGGAAGCACTCAGTCATAGCTCGTTGGTCCTCCAGCAGGATAGTGATCCAAATCACACAGCTAAAAAAAAAAAATCCAAGAATGGCTGATTAAAAAAAACATTTTGATAGGGCCCTTTATGAGTTTTGATCTTAATCTGATTGAAAATCAATGAAACAATCTGAAAAATGCAGTGTGGAGAAGGCACCCTTCAAATTTGAGACAGCTAAAGCAGTTTGCTCAAGGAGACTGGGCTGATTGGCTGACGCAGAAGTCTCATTTAAACCTATACAGATCGCTTGTTGGGAGTATTTGCTGCTAAAAGTTTTACAACGAAATACTGAGTGATGGTACCATCAGTTTGTCCATGTTATTTTCATTTATTATATAAAGTATTCAGTTGAATCAAAAGCAAAATCAGATTTTTTGTGTTGAACATGGAACAATTAATGATGGGTACCATTTAACGTTGGTCACTTTCAAGATATCTCAGAGTTGAGTTCTTTAGTTTTCAGGGAAGGGTACCAACAAATTTGTCAAGTTCGTATTTGTTTTCGCCCGTGTTCAGATTGCTGCAGTTAATATTTTCCAGTCTAGCTGGAACAGATTTGATCCAATTCAGAAACATGGTATGCAGTACATTTGGGGAGGCAGAAAATGAGGTGACCTTCGGCTGTCTGTTTGCCCTTCTAATCCGAGTATCCGCTCAGGTGCTCGCATTGAGGAGTTCTTCTATGAGAAACTGGACAGAAAGATCCCGACGAGAACGACCAATGGTGAGTTGCTGGGACAGTACATGCAGGATGCTGCCAAGGACTTTGGACCTGGAACTCCATATGGTAAGTATAGATCGAGACCAGAACACAAAATCATAACACATCAACATGTGGTGAATTTTATATATATATATATATATATATATATATATATATATATTTTTTTTTTTTTCTTCAATCCAGCCACTCTTCGTCTTGTTCAAAAATGTTACTTTCCGTTTCTATTAAATAAACTCATTGCTTGTGCGCGTATGAATGCAGTGTTGTTAATGGCCAATGCAACATGAAAATCCTGATATTATAGTCAGTTCAGTGCAGAAAATATCAAGAGCTTGAAGTACAGAGTGGGCCGAGCATTTTAGGCTTAGTAAGACAGACTATATTCTCTATCATCAGCAAACTCTGATGTTGGACGTTTAGAGGGCTTTTCATGTAAACGGAATAACCAAACTATGCTGGACTGCAGCTTTCCAGGGCTTTTTTGAATGCCAGTATCTCCTTTTCACATTGTTTGAGAATATTCTCCTCATTTCCACCATTCTAGATCATTCTAATCTAATGCTATACTAGAGCATTTATCTATCTAATGCTGTACAAGAGCATTCTCCTCATTCATATTGTTCTAGATTATCCTTCCCGACTCGTTGCACTAGAAGAATTTCCTCCTTCACAAAAACCTTAAACTTTTCTTTTTCACTGTTCGTACTATGCTTGAACATTTGCCTCATTCACATGAATCTAGGACATTCTCCTCATCAGCAGTGTTTCAGAATATTCTCCTTGATCACAATATTCTTCAATATTCTCCATACACAATGTTCCAGAAAGTTCTCTTCATTCCCAGTGTTTTTAAAATGTTTTCTGAAATTCACAACACTTTAAAGCGTTTTCTTCCCATTCACATTGTTCTGTCTTCCTCATTTACATTGCTGAATGTTGAGTCTTGAATGTTCTCCCCATGAACATGACTCTAAAATGTTCTGGGATTGAATATCCTCAAAATATGCACACCCCCATTTACACTGCCCTAGAATGTCCCATCAGTGAATGCGAGCACTGTTCCATAATTTCTTTTGCTTTGCTCTTTGATAAAAGAACATTGTGTGGGTCAGTCAAAGAGCAAACTTCTTTATCAAGACTTCCTCTGGGTGCCGTAAGATCAGATCAATATTCAGTCATCGGCAGTAGAGGGTGCACTTGGATCGTTTTAACTTGGAGTATTTAATGGTGACTTGTGTTGACGTCAATTTGTCTATATGGTGCGACTCAAAACTATAGCCTTGTGATATTGCAGTATATGTGTTCCTGCGTTTAAGAATATGGAATGCAGTTTTGATTTAAATAATAAACTCATTCTACAAGTCTTATTTAAAATTATTCTCTAATAACATAATAGCTCTTTACTGTTGTCTTACTTTTCATTTATACTTCTTTATCTTTGTTGCTTTTTTCACAAATTACTTTCATTCATTATAAAACATTTTAGATTTTCAAGTCATAAGCATCGATTTCCAGGGATGATGCGTCCCTTTCAGCATTCTTATAATCCCCTACTCTTTAGGGCACTTTTAGCAATTTAGTAGCTCTTCTGGAGATTTTAGAAAGCTCGGCCCTTTCGCTGGCTAACAGATCTCACCTCCTTCAGGTTCCGTTGTAATGAGATCATTAATGTCATTCACTTTATCTGGCAGTGGTTTTAATATTGTGGCTAATCAGTGCAGCAGGCTTGTTTTGGCTAGATTGCTCAGCAGCGTAAATTGTTATTTAACCAAAGTAAACATTTGCTGAAATGTGGCTAAATGTTACATTTTACAAACACCAAAAGGTTTTCCAAGAAATCTATTACATTCTAAAAGCTATGTAGTTAGATGACAGCTAAAAGTTAGATGAAAATGGGTGAAAATGATGAAATTAACTAAATTCAAACCGCCTTTCCTGTAAGTAGTTTATCACAAGAGGAACACTGTTTATTGACAGAGAATCACTAATTGGTGTCTGACATTATGTAGACTCTTATGTTAAAGGCAGCAAATTTTCATTTTCAGTTTTTTTGTTCGTGCTAATCTGTGTCTTTGTGTCTAATCATCTTCTGGCTGCGTTGATGTCTGGGTTGGAGCATGATCATCCAATGCAGAGTAAAAGCTAATTTTAATACTGTGTCCACAAAAATGAGCCATTTCCTCCTTGTCTATAAGAAACACAATGTATTAACTGAAACAGTCATTTGAGAAATTGAATTGTAAATTTGACTTTAGCTTTACAGTTTGTGCTGAGCATTTACAGGCTGTAAGTGTCCACTTGCCAGCCCTTGCACTTGTTAACTAATCAGTATAATCGATTATATTCAATTCTTAAAATTTGCCAACTAATTTACCAGTTAGCAGTGCAGCGGTGGACTAGTGGTTAGGGAGTTGGCCCCAGGAACAGAAGGTTGTGGGTTCAAATCCCAGACTAGTAGGTTACCCTGAGGTACCCTTGAGCAAGTTACTGTCCCCATCACAGCTCCCTGGGGACTGGATTTGGCTGCACGGTGGACCCATGCTGCACGGTGTGTGTGGGTGAAAAGCATTTCGTTGTGTCTCACACAAACAGTCACTTTTACCATCATGACATAAACATGTTGCTGGAATCAGATATTTTCATGATGTGGAGGGTCAGACCTGTCATGTTTTCAAGCATAAGTGTAGGGAAAATAGGTTTGGAACATGTGTGGGTAAGTATGGAGACTGGTGTAGCAATCGCTTGGGTTGCTCATGGTAAGCGGAGATCAAAGCAGTGGGAGAAGACAGGACACGGAGTAACTTCAGACCTTTTCTGTCTCATTAGTTTGTTTAAGACGCATCAGCACTTTTCCTACCTCCCTTCATGTTTTGCTTCATGTTTGTTTCTGAAAAGATGAAAATCAAAGGCTCCCCCTGAAAAAGCATAAATTCAGCTTTCGTTCCATTGTACATTTGTGCACTCATTTGTTGTGCTTTGCACTCTCTTTTAAATCATTTTAATATTTTAAGCATGAAAGATTAGTTTTATTCTAAATTACTTATAAGCATTTCCACTACCATGACCGTTGTTCTTTTTATGCTCAATTTTCTGTTTAGTCTCATTCAGGTGCAACAAACCTTTTATATACACGTTGAGACTACTGATCATGTGATCCTCATCAACGTCTGGCACGGCCACACCTTTATCCTCAGTATTTGTTGATTTTTTTTTACTTTCTTTCCCCACATTGTCAATTTTTCAAAGTCACAGTTTTATCCAAGTATTTGATCTTCAATTGGTTACCTGTGCTTTTCACAATTTTTCATAATTTGTTCCAAGATTGCTTAAATCTTCACCTCAGACTCCTTTCTAGATTGATCTTGAAGGGGAGGGAGTTTACTTTTTACACACAGCAGCAGTAGGTGGCCTTACCTCTGTCAAAGTGTCAGCACCTCTGTTCCTGACTTTTGGTCAACTGTGTTGTCTTCCAATTACTTTTCACGTTCGCTCCTCAAATCAATCCTGTTCGTGACGCCAACTGTTGGATTCTCCGATTGAGAACTGAGGTTCGAGGAGTCAGTGAAGGCGAAGAGGTTTTTAAGCTATTGCAAAGTTTATTAACAGAAGAATAACAAAGTTCTCACAAGATGTTCAAAAGACTGGTCAGTGTTCCTCTCTGTGTGGAATCCTTTCTCCCTCTTGCACAGTTCAGAGTGTGCCTTTTTATCTATCCCCCAGGGAGCTCCAAGGCCTCCGGTGGAGACACCTACTCTAAGACTATGACCTTATTTGGGTATTTTTTATGTGCAAAGAAAGCGTTACTCAGAAGAGAACATAGAAAAATAGAGATGCAGTTAATAATATATAGGTTAAAGGTGACCGGGACGTCCCCATCTGAATTTAACAAAGCAAACATTTAAGAGGTAAGAGCCTCCTGTTGGATAAGTTATTTAACCCTAACTGATGCAGTGAGAAGTTTCTCATGACTTAAACAACAATGTCTGAAGAGACATCCTGTTGTCGTGGAAAAGATGTTAATCTGTTTCGGAAGGTCAAATTATTGGCATGCATCAAGCAAAAAAAACATCTAAGGAGAAGCTGAAACTATTAAAACTGGGTTAAGAACTGTCCATCACATTATTAAAAACTGGAAGCATAATAGGGAACCATCATCTTCATGGAAGAAATGTGGTCGGAAAAAAAATCTTGAAACAGGTGCTGATGATCATCTGCTGTTCTGTGAAATCAGATTGTAAAAAAACAGCAGCAGAACTCACGGCTATGTTCAATAGTGAAAGAACATTTCCACACGAACAGTGTGAAGGGAACTTCAGAGACTGGGACTAAACAGCTGTGTAGCCTTAAGAAAACCACTGATCAGTGAGGCTAATCTCTAATGCTCCCATCATGCCTAGTGCCTACATTACAACCAGGTTATTCCATCAGTGAATTATTCCATCCCTGACCGCACGGGCATATTCCAAGATGACAATGCCAGGATTCATCGGCTCAAATTGTGAAAGAGTGGTTCAGGGAGCCGAGACATCATCTCCACACATGGATCGGCCACCACAGAGTCCAGACCTTAAGTTAAAAAAAGAAGTCATCTTAGTCACCAAACAGAATTTTGTGTACACAGAAATGAAGAGACTGCGCAGTGCCACCCGTCTTTTGTTTTTGAGTGAATGTAAATATCTTCTTTTTCAGAATCATTGCTTATAGTTGCCTGAGCTCTACTGGGACACTGGGTTTAAAATAAAGTGGAATAGTATATCTTAAATATCAAATATTTTTTGCCAAGTTTATGTTTCTGTATAATCATTAGATTGGACATTGTGTTTACCCCTCTGTCCAAGAAAATAATCACAATGTCCAACAAAAGTTCACTTCACGACTTGTTTGCATTTATGAATTAATCCTAGAATTTTTATGCCCATCAGTACAAAGTATTTGGAAACACTTACTAAATAGATCTAACAAATGGGCTTTATTCTGGGGCTTAAATAGGTTTGTGGGAGGACTGGGTACTTTGTCTGTGCTGTTGAATTATGAGGCTCTTGTATTTTTGCTCATAAGTCTTTGATTAAAGTGACCGTTTATGTATTCAGATTAACACTTGGCTACACACCTGCTATCATATCTGCACGTGTTTGCAGGCAGTACTCTGATCACGGTTGGAGAGTACCAGAAGAAGCTAGGCGGTGCAGAGAGAGAGTTCTTACAAGCATCAGCTGTCAGTTTCCTCACTCCTCTCCGGAACTTTCTAGAGGGTGACTGGAGAACCATTTCGGCAAGTTGATGAGACCATAATTAAAAGCTAAAGTATTGCTAAAGAAGAAAAGAAAAAAACCTGTTTCCTGCACACACTTTTTGTGCTCTGCACTACAAGCCTGGACAGATAATGACAGAGAACTTTTGTTTGTGTTTTCAGAAAGAACGGAGGCTGCTGGAGAACCGCCGCCTCGACCTAGATGCATGCAAAGCACGCCTGAAGAAAGCCAAGCTTGCTGAAGCGAAGGCTGCTGTGAGTCATCTTGTTTGTTGACCTTACTGGCCTTCCCACTAACTCTGACCTCAGTTTCAGGATCCACCCTTGTTCCCTGCCCCACGTAAAAACATCACCAGTTAAACGTCTCAATTTCTGCAACATGTGCACAGCAGAGAGCAGCCCCTCCTGTATCCCTCTTGCGCAGCAGTTCCTGATGAATCAGTGTCTTGAGTGATGACTAGCAAAAGTAACACCATAGGAAGTGGTAGTGTTTAGTGTGCTCTTGTGATCGAGTTGCATCAGAGCCTCATGTACTCTCCAGACTAAAATCATTCCTGGAACTTCTTAAATAGCAAAAGACGTTGTCCAGCTATTGAGTCCTTTTAGTCATACGTTGTCCTGCATTTGACTTATTTTATTAAAACTATTTCAGCCTTTATTTCCTTTGACATCACTTTCTGGCTGATTGTTTAATTCATGAGGCACATTTAGCATTGAAGTTTGCTCCATAATGGCATCCAAAAATTAAAAAAAAAAAAAAAAAAAAAAAATCCCCTTTTTTTATGTTTGTTGAATCTCTAATTTGGAATGCAAATATATTTTGGTACCATTTGGGGGGAAAAATAAAAAAGTGAAGAATTTTATTTGATGCTCTTCACCTTTTAAGGGCACAATAAGACTAATCCTTTATGATGAATTAACGTGAACAATCAACATGCAATTTTTTTGCCCGTGCTAAAGACCAAACCGGACTCACTCAAACTAAAAAACTGAGGAAAAAAACCCCCAAGATACTTTGATTCTAAACACTGATCTTCAATGAATATGCTTTCGGGTTGCTGTTGTTGAGAATAACAACAAAGGTGAATGCCCTGAATAAGCAACACTTTTCTGTTTCTGTTTTTAAATGAATATGTCCAAGTGTTTGTAGACTACAGTCCTGTACTTCCTCCAATGTTCACCACCATTTTTATTTTTTATTTGCGCAGTGTGAGGGAGATGTGAGTACCTGTGTGTGTGTATTTCAGTGTGTGTTCATCTCGCTTCTTGTTTCTCTCTCGTTTCCTCTGGCTTAACCTTTACATTGACTTTCCCCATCCTTTTCCAATCAGTCAACTCCCATCTCTCTTTAAAAGAAAAAAGAAAGCAGCCCTAGGGGAAAAACCAGCACTGAAATAGCTGGACTAAACTGCATTAATCAGGGGTCACAAAAATGGCAGCAGGTCAGTGTTTTTTATAGCATACCTTAGTCAAAAACAAAAGGATGTCTTTCTGTGTACAATTGAAACAATACACTGGTTGACAAATGAAGTCCTTTTTTTTTTTTTTTTTTTTTTTTTTTTTTTTTTTTTTTTTTTAAAACAGGGAAAATCTCACTAGTAAATTATTGATGCATCGTGATCTTCAGTAACTGTTTAAGGAGACTGCTGCATTGATGCACACGAGCTACAGACATTCAATTCAGGCTGAACTTTCAAAATAAACCCTAGCATGATTAAAATAAAAAGCAGATGAAACTTATCCAGTTCTCCTCAGCTTCGCCGTCTACAACATGTATAGAATTTTGTCTAATTATGTGACTTTCCATTAGAACACTGAGCAATTAAAACTGGCCGCAGACAATGCGTTTACGCGTATTCATAATCTATAGGATATCATTTATTAATATTACAAGCTTTCTAGAATCAAGTGCCGTCAGAATTTCAGTTTTCCATAAGATTAGTTTAAAATTGCATCATATGTTGCGATGGTTTGATCCAATGCAATTCTTAGAATAACTGTGGGATCTTTCTTGGATATTTCTACAGAAAAGCCCTGAATCAGTTAATGCTATAAAAATCCTGAGACCTACACTGATTCACTAAGCATGAGTACTGATGGTTACTCGTGGTTACTCATGACACAGGTCAGCAGCCTTGGAACCTATGAGACTATGCATATCATTTAATCATAAACTGGTATTGTTATGGGTTATTCATAAAATGTAAAAAGAAGAAAGAGATTCCCACATTGCTTAGTGTTCACTGATACCTCAAATAACGGTTCACAAGTACCTCCTGTGTGTGTGTGTGTGTGTGTGTGTGTGTGTGTGTATTTATTTATTTATTTATATATAACAAAAGTTTTAGGCAGGTGTGAAAAAATACGGCAAACAAAGAATGCTTTCAGAAATGGAAGTGTTAATCATTGATTTTCATCAATCAACAAAATGCAGTGAATGAATAAAAGAGAAATCTAAATCAGATCAATATTTGGTGTGACCACCCTTTGCCTTCAAAACTGCATCAGTTCTTCTAGGTACACTTGCACACAGTTTTTGAAGGAACTCGGCTGGTAGGTTGTTCCAGACATGACTGTGTTTCAACCTCCGTGTGACATTGATGATCATCAGCACCTGTCTGGTAAAACTGGTTGATCACACACCGACTATAATCCTACAGAATCCCTCACTTTGTGCAAGTGTGCCTAGAAGAACTGATGCTGGTTTGAAGGCAAAAGGTAGTAACACCAAATATTGATTTGATTTAGATTTTTTTTTGTTCGCTCACTTTGCATTTTGTAAATTGATCAAAATAAACAATCATTATTTATATTTCTGAAAGCTTTCTTTGTTTACGGCATTTTTTCACACCTGCCGAAAACTTTTGCACAGTACTGTAAACACACACACACACACACACACACACACACACTCTTTATTTTTAGAGGCTTTCCTTCCTTTAGTATCCTGCGACTGTAGTTAGTTATCTTGCCATAGGAGTTCACTGCATCCCTGTAAAATGCTTACTCATTCCAGGTTTTCCCTTTTTATCATTTTTGCTTCTCGTTCGTTTGGGTGTGATTTGGGTATTTACATCAAGATATGTTCAGTTACATAAAACCTTATGTGTCCGACCCTTTTTCAAGTGAGGAAATGTATTGGAATGGAAAGTTTTATAGCTGGTTAGTACATTCTCTATAAATTGGCAGACACTTCACTTGCTCAGTTCAGAATCAGTTCGTCTCTTACCATTGTGAGTTTCAACATAAATAACGATTATTGAGCCTGTTCCAGAAGCATCTATGCATCTATAAGCATGCAAGCTCAAGCCATGAGGCTACATCTACCATGCTTCAGATGAGCTTTTATGTCTTGGATCATGAGCATACCATTACTTTCTCCATAATTTAAAACTTAACCTTTGTCTCATCCATAAAACTTTGATCAAGAATTTTGTGTTCATGACATTTATTTATTTATTTATATATATATATATATATATAATAACATTTTTTATTGATGAGTAGAATCAGGTGGTGTGTCCCATATATATAATTTTTTTTTGTTTGTTTGTTTTTTATTTCTATCCCTGCCCTATAGAAGGGTGTTTTTAAAAAATAAAAATTTCTTATTCATTTATTTATTTTTGATAACACTTACTGTTGGGGTTTTTTTTTTTTTTTTTGTCGTCTTAACAACTCTGACAGTTTGTCTCATTAGCTGCTACTGTTTTCCCTAACCGACCGGTTTGTTGTCTGTTTACTAGAATGTCAGTGTTCTTCTTCTTGATCAGGACTTTCCAAATAGCTGTACCTTCCATGCCAAAAATTTGTCAAACGCTTCTAATGGTATTCCCCCTTTTCCCAGCTTTAAAATGGCTTACTTTTCCCTCCATGCACAGCTACCAAAACCCAAATGTCTTCAGCGCAAAGGCATATAATATGGCCTTGCTCTTCCAAGTCCTTAGAGGGGACTATATATAATGATTGTCTCTATAATCACTACATAACACTTGTAGTTACTCCTGTGTAGCAGAATTCTCCAATAGGTAGGTTGGTCCTTCTTTTCATCCCAAAAGAAATTCTTGGCACTATAGCAGCATGCATCACAGTGTTCTTAAAGAGGTACAGGAAACACAGAATTCATATAAAAGTTAAAATCACACCAAAAAATATCAACTTTCCTTAGGGGCCCAAGCATTTTTAGTCTCACCCCTGCTTCGTGAGCCATACTGCTGACCGTGTAAACATCATAGGATCCACTGACAGCAGACCATGTTCATTTCATCTCATGCGACTGTACAATAGAACCTTTGCTTGCAAGCTGGACTTGTTTCAAGATGAAAACACGCATGAACGTATTTGAAGATGTGGTGAATCTGTGATCAAGTCATTCAATATTATATAATTCAAAATACAATAGAACTTTTTAAGACATTATTTCTTATTGCTATGGGGAATATATATTTGGGGTTCTTGTTTTTGATTGTCAGATTAAGTGCAGTCACACATTAAAGCAGTTTCCCACTCGAGATTACTGGTCCTAATTGATTTGTTCCTTTACTTAAGTTTAAAATCCTGCGTTGAAACACACTTTTTTTTTTTTTTTTTTTGTGCCGCACAGGCTGCTTCTTCTATAGCATAATGATAATGATGGTATTACAATGTAGAAGCAGACCTTCCTCTTGAATGTGAAAGTTAAGAATCAGATCAGGGAAATCTAAAACGAAAGCTAGTCCCCCCAATCTGGTCTTTCAGGTGAATTTTGGACACTTGTTGAAGCTTTATTTAGGCACTATTAGGAGGTGCAACCATGATATGTCAATACGCTGCAGAATGCATTAACCTGAAGCATGTTGTTTGACAAGGTGTTTTCTTTTTAAGACTTCAAGTAAATCTCACCCCTTAGGTACGAATAAATATCTCCGTGTGTGAAGAACGACAGATCTGCAGTCGTCAGCCCATTGTGCTAGCTGGTCATACACACACATACATGCGGTAGAAGATTTAACCCCCTAAACGGCCAGCGTAGACACTTCTTATTCATGAACTACTGTTCATAAATTAAAGTGTGAAACTAAATACAGGCACTTGCGGTTTAAGGGGTTCAAACTGGAGCAAGCTGGTGTTCTGCTCAATAGTGAAAAGGAATGTTATTTGCATTGTGAGTGGGAGAATTTTCACTAGAGGGTGAGTTGGATGTGAGAAAAAACAGGGGAAACGATGCTTATGAGCAGGCCTACTTTTTTTTTTTTTAGCGGGATTTCAAATTTAAAAAATGAACTCTCAAGATACTGTACTATAAAAGACTTGCATGTCTTACACTAGAGTAGTTCTGTAGGGAACCAAAAATGTCTCTTTTATGGCCTGCAAAGAACCATTTCTGGCAGCCTTATTTCTAAGATTGAACCCCACCTCACTATGTAAAACTAAACCCTTCTGAAGTCCCTTTTTCCTGCTGCTGCCTGTTTCTATTTATTTATTTATTTATTTGGAGAGTGATTAGTGTATGGCTTGTTTGGTTTATGTTGCCTTGCTTGCTTTAAGTTAAGCCTTTGCATTTTTTTTTCAGCTGAGTTTGCTGAGGCAGTTTTATGTGCATGCATGATTCTGTGTAAAATTCTGTTTCCCCTTCACCTTTAGGCTGCACCTGATTTTCAGGAGACTAGGCCTCGCAATTATATTCTGTCTGCCAGTGCATCTGCGGTAAGAATGCTGCAGACAACATAGTCACATAGTATGTGTCTCTCTCTCTCTCTCTCTCTCTCTCTCTCCCTCATGTGAATGTGGGTGAATGTATTTTGGCTGTATTTCTCACCAAGAACTTTTTTTTTGTTTGTTTATTTTTTTCCATTGAACGGTCCATTCAGTGGGCTAGCGAGATGGAGGAGCCAAATTTGAATGCTGAAAGAAAGGTGGTAAAGTCATAGTTGCAGAGACTAGAGATTGATTGTAGCTTAGTAGGAAGGCACTATAAGCTGCAAAAAAAAAAAAGCAGTATTAAGAAACATTTATGAATAAACTTTCTCGAGCGTGAGAGCTGTTACATGCGTTTTTTAATTTGAGTCCCCTCTTCACAATTATACAAGCAAGAGTCTTTGGGCCAGACTCCCAAAACTAGGTTTGCTTACTGTAAGCCCCCTCGCCTAAGGCGATGTGATCATGGAGTATTCTTCGAACCCTTAGTTGGCCAGATGAATGCGCTCCGAGGTGCACAGGTTTTGAGATTTTGAAAATATTGTTGAACAAATGACTTGCAGCTACATAGTTCCATCACAGGGTTCTCCAGTGTACGTAGTGCAGCTTTCAAAGTCCTCCAGCACAGTAGCATCTACTCACCATATCCAGCTTCAGCAAAGTAGGCATGGGTTTTTATTTCACTGATTATTTATCCTTTCTAGATAGCTCTCCTTGCCAAAAACTTTGACCTGCATCTCAACGTTTTAATTTTTGAAAATTAAAGACATATTTGAAGACATATTCTAGATACTCTTGAAGACATGCAATCATTGTATGTTTGTCAGTGTTTGATCATTACTGTGTTACTGTGTGTGTCATGTTTGCATCCACTGGAGTGTATTTGGAAAACCTTTGTGATGTGCAGTTTGATGTGTGGTAGCCCTGTTCTTTTGTGTTTGTATGTGCCAAGCAATTAATCTTGACCTGAAACCAGTTAACGTTTTACGGAGACGTGAAGAGACTGCAATGTCTTGAACAGGATATTTTTTACTTTAATATGTAAAACCAACATGCCGCCACAGTGTGTGGAGGAAAAATAAATTATTGTTAGATTACTTAGTACAGAATACAATATGATGAATATGTTCTGAGTGTTGAGCGACCTTTCTTTACGGCTGAAATGTTTCAAAATTATTGTTTGTGGTAATCAGCTGTATTCTGCTCATACTGTAGACAGATTGCAACAACAAAAAATGCTGGAGTACTGCTTTGAAGTACATGAAGCTGTTTTGTTTTTTTGTTTTTTTTATTTCTACATCACCCTGGTATTTTTTGGTCTCAAAGGTTTACAATGAATTCCCATAAAATGAAGGGGTGGAAGAGATTCATTGTGCCTTGCGTTCTAATGCTTTACACGGGGGCTCCTTCTGAAATATCAGTGTGTAACTGAAAAGCTAACGTCTCCTCTCTTGTCTGCTCTGCTGCCGCAATCAGCTATGGAGTGAAGAGGTGGACAAAGTGAGTATATGTTATACAAGGAACAAAAAAGTCACTTAAACAATTATGTTCTGCTGTTTCTTCTTTTTTTTTTTTAGCTGTGATTTTAAATTTAGCAGGATTTACGTTGAGCAACCAGTTTAATAATTATTAGCCTATTATGTCATGTAATACATACATTTGTGACAGGCGGAAGGTGAAAGTGACCACATGTCATTGTGAAGACTCAGTACAACACACAGTGAAACACAACAAAATCTTCTGCATTTCACCTACACACACCATGCAGCAGCGGGCAGCCATATCCAGTGCTTGGGGAGCAGTGACGGTGATGGTACCTTGCTCAAGGGTACCTCAGGGGGTTAACTACTGGCCTGGGATTTGAACCCACACCTTCTGATTATGGGCCATAGTATCTAATCAATAGGTCACACTGCCCCAAATGCATGCAGATGTAAGAGGTCATTACAAAGACTTGATTGATTTTGAAATGAAGTGCAAAACAGGGCATCAGCTCGGTACAGAGTTTATTTAAATCCATAGGTTTTAAAGGTGAAGTTGCAAAAAAGTGTGTTTTATTTAAAAATTGAATCAATGAGAATATGACTGCGTTTGATTTGTGAACTGAAGGTAAGCTTTAGGTGTGTGTTGGCGGAAAATAAATAATAGAACGTATTACACTCTGATAAAGCATTTCTTAGAATTTAGGTAGCAAATATCGCACAAAGTATTAATGCAAAGCTTAGAAAAAAATGTAAAGTCATATTGGATTATTAACAAATGATACATAAGACATAAAAGCCACATGTTAATAAAATATGTGGTTAAGGTTCTCTTAAAATGAACAGGTAACTTGGGGTATTGATTGCATGGTTTAAAATAACGAAACCATCATATAACTGTGTGTGTGTGTTCCCTAGGCCGAGCAGGAACTGAGAGTAGCTCAGACAGAGTTCGACAGACAGGCAGAGGTGACCCGTCTCCTTCTTGAAGGCATCAGCAGTACACACGTGAGTCATAGATTTTTGGTGCCTAACATTTCTACACAATAAAAACACACTGAATGAAGAACAGTTACCTCCCCAGTTCCTCTTTGGCAGGTGGCAGTTTTTTCAATATTCACACATGCGTACTTGATTCTGGGATTTCCTCTTACAACAGATTACATTGTATGTTTAGTTTTTTTTTTTTTTTCCCCAAATGACTCGAAGACTTAACATTAATAATATTTCAATACAAACAAACAGAAAGCTCTCTTTGTATAGCAGTAGTTCATGTCTTTCAGAAGGGTAGGTTTTATCCCATAACACAAGCCACTTTCTTTAGGATTTTACCCACATGATTGTCTTAAAAATGATCTTAAAACAGACAAGCTCACTAACAGTAGGTTTCGCTCTTACTACCCAACCTTGCTCTCTGTTTATTCTGCAGGTGAATCATTTACGCTGTCTGCATGAGTTTGTGGAAGCTCAGGCAGCTTACTATGCTCAGTGTCACAAGCACATGCAGGAACTGCAGAAGGAGCTAAGCAGGTATGGAAGTTGCTCGGCCAAGCCCTCACATAAAAACCAACAGCATTTGCTTCTTTTTTCAAGTTCTAATCAGGTCCGAAATGTACCTCTGAGCCTACTTAACTGACAGTAGGTTGTACAAATGCAAATAAAGCTGCTCCTGAACGCGTCTGAGGATACTGAGGTACTGAGGATTTCAACATCAGCTATTCAATAATACATATTACTTGATAACTCTATAACTGCTTCCTACACATCTGTAAATGTTGGCAATGCCATTCATGACACTGACCTTTGCTACAAGAACGGGGCAGGCTGTGATGTCTCTTTTGGCCAATTTTCAGTTTTGTGTTCTCCAATGAATGTCAGAGGGCATTTTCTACACTGTGTGCACAATTATTAGGCAAGTGAGGATTTTGACCATATCATTTTTCTGCATATATTCCAACTCCAATATTTATAACCTTGAATATTAATTGGATGTAAGTAGATGGTGATGTGTATTTGTGTAATATCCTTCAGGCAGCTTCTTTTCTTCCTCGGGCAAAATGGACCTGAAAAGTAAAATATCTTTTAGAGGAATGCAGCGCTCTTGAAAGATATTGGGCCGTGATCATAAGACCATCAAAGGGTTTGTTGCAAATAGTCAACAGGGTTGCAAGAAACGTGTTTAAAAAAATCCCAGCACTTCAACTCCGACACAGGCAAGGTGGAGGTGGGGTTCTGGTATGACCTGGTTTAATTAAAGATGAGCTAATTGGAGCTTTTCAGGTTGAAGACGGATTCAAAAGCAAGATTTAGAAGACACTTTCTTCAAGTAGTGGTTCTGGAAAAAGTTTGATCTTTCAAGAAAACCATGATTTTTATGAGGACAATAATCCATCACATACATGGAAGTTCTCCACTGCATGTCTCACCACTAAAGGCCTTAAAGATGAAAGAATGATGACATGGCCCTCTTCCTCACCTGAACTAAACCCTGTTGAGAACCTTCTTAAATGGAAGATTTGCGGGGAAGTAAACAGTCCATGAACGGAAGGATTATGACTGTTGACTATGCACTTAAAAAATTTTTTTTTTGAAATGTACATTTTGAGTGTATTATTCTCACTTTAACAGATGAAAATAAACAAGTGAGATGGGAAAATGTTCCTTTTTCATTCAGGTTTGCAATTATTCTGCGCTAATAGTCGCCAAATAATTGTGTACACATGTATCCACTGAGGATGTTTATACTCACATTTCCTTTATAAAACATTCAGGTTTCAGGGGTTTTAACATTTTGGATTGACTGATAGCACTGGATTTAAAATTAATCTTCAGAATACTCACCTGCCTAATGACACACGAATGCAGCGTACAATTCCTTTTATAGCTTATTATGCATAAATTAGTAATTAGTACTAAATGTTTCTTAGTTTTCAGTTTTAGTTGGTTTTTTTTTTTTTTAGGAAATACCTTTGTCAGCGGTTAGGTGTCTGTTATACTTTACACTTTCCCATTATTGCTAGAGAGGATGTTTGCTGTGGGATAGAATAATTTGATATGGACTTATTTTTGTGGCTCTGCTATGACTGTAACCACTTCCCCTCTTTTTCTTCCCTGGCCCTTCAGTGCAAATGGAGATACGTAAGTAGTTTCCTTCCTCATACATAATGAGAGAGGAAGCTTGTATTAAGCTGTAGTATTGATGCAATTGTTGGGAGTTGTATTTTAAGGCAGTTTATGAACTGTGCCCTCCATTGATGTTTAGAACAAAGACACATTTCCTTGGTTTACTTTACTTTCAGTGCACAGTGATGTTGGGGACAACTGGCTTCACAGGTGCTCGTGATCACTCGGATGTGCTTCATTAGGAAAAGGATACCTAAAAATACCTAGACTTGCTTCTACCACTTGGAGACTATAGCTGCCATTGTTCAACATGAAGAGGTGAAGGTCAAGGAAGCTGAATGTTAAGGAAGCTATTATGAAAACATGAATAAAGCCATTAAATTACGATTACCAAAAATCTGTGGAATATCACTAAGAAGAAAGAATGCCCTGATTAGTTCTCTAATCACAAAAAGACTGTTAGACCAAGGAAGACCGCCACTGCTGATGAAAGAAGAATCCTGACTATGACAAAGAAAAATCTCCAAATACCTGTCCAACAGATCCGAAACTGTCCTCAGTAGATAGGCGTGTCTTTGTCAGAGACTACTAGAGTCTACTAGAGAGACTAGACTCAAGTCAACGTTATTTATATGTTGTCACAAAGCATCGTTACAGACATCGGGTCCGAGCCCCAATGGGGTAAGCAGAGGGCGACAGAGGCAAAGAAAAACTCCCCAAAACCAGGAGGAGGAAGAAACCTTGAGAGGATCAAAGACTCAAAAGGGGAGCCCATCCTCCTCTGGCCGACTCCACAAGGGCAGAAGACTTTATGAACTCTGTACCTTAATGATGCTGCTTTTATTCATCATTCTGTATTGCACCCAGTACTGGACTCACTGTTGCTGCTGTTCACCCAGAATTCTCCACCATATTCATTTACATTACTGCCTCTGCTCTATATCAGATGAATGTACAGTACTGTGCAAAAGTTTTAGGCAGGTGTGGAAAAAATGCTGTAAACAAAGAATGCTTTCTAAAATGGAAGTGTTAATAGTTTATTTTCATCATTCAACAAAATGCAGTGAATGAACAAAAGAGAAATCTAAATCAAATCAATATTTGGTGTGACCACCCTTTGCCTTCAAAACAGCATAAATTCTTCTAGGTACACTTGCACACAGTTTTTGAAGGAACTCTGCTGGTAGGTTGTTCCAAACATCTTGGAGAACTGACCACAGATCTTCTGTGGATGTAGGCTTCCTCACATCCTTCTGTCTCTTCATGTAATCCAGACACACTGGATGATGTGGAGATCAGGGCTCTGTGGGGGCCAGAAGAACTGATGCTGGTTTGAAGGCAAAAGGTAGAAACACCAAATATTGATTTGATTTAGATTTTTCTTTTGTTCGCTCACTTTGTTTATTTTTATCAATTTACAAAATACAATCATTATTGATATTTCTGAAAGCATTCTGTGTTTACAGCATTTTTTTCACACCTGCATAAAACTTTTACACAGTACTGTATTTTGTTGTGACCTAGTCATGGCGTGTTCAGTGTGGTCTCATGCAGTGTCCTGGTCCTGTAAGGTCACTGTTTTGTTTCTCTGTGTAATATGTTGTAACGCTGGTGTGGTGCGGGTAAGACGTCAACGCGTAGCCAGGAATCAAGAACTTAACTTTATTACTCATGGTACTCAAACAAGACTCAAGGAACTTGAGGCTCAGCCTCTTAATGAACCATGCTCTGTTCTGACTCATTGGCTATTTCATGAGCTCAGGTGTGCTCAGTCAGAACAGGTCATGGGTTTGAATTCCAGATCAGTAGGTTGCCCTGAGGTTCCCTTGGGCAAGGTGCTGTCCCCAGGGCGCCGGATATGGCTGCTAACTTCCGCGCAGTGTGGGTGAAAAGCAGAGGAATGAAGAGGAAGGCCTAGTGGTTAGGGCGTTGGCCGCATGATCGGAGGATCGGGGGTTCGAACCCCTTCCGTATAGGTTGCCCTGAGGTGCCCTTGAGCAAGGTGCCGTCCCCGTCTCGCTCCTCCCTGCGACGGGCTGGCGACCTGTCCTTCACCCTTTGTGAGCTGGGATGGACTCCAGCACTCCCCCGTGTCCCCACTTGGGACAAGCGGCAGAAAATTACTGACTGACTGACTGAAGAGCAGAGGGACAAATCAAGGAAAAATGTGTCGTTGTCTCAAACATGGAGAGCACTGTAGGTGTGGTGGTCTAGTGGTAGGATACTTGCCTACGGACCTCTGGATCAAGAGGTCCCTGGTTCGAATCCCACCTCTAGCACTACAATCACTGGGTCCCTGAGCAAGACCCTTAACCCTGAGTTGCTCCAGGGGGGACTGTCCCTGTAATTAGGACATGTAAGTCGCTCTGGATAAGCGCGTCTGCTAAATGCTGTAAATGTAAATGTAGTTCATGTGCACTATTTCCTTAATGTCCTCTTTTGTTATGTTGGCTAGGTTCCCCAACGCCTTCGCTGTTAACCCCTCCACATCAGGGATTTCAGCAGGTCCCTCTCCTCTCTCTGGAGGCTCAGCTCCTGGCCATCCCATTGCCTCCTCTGGGCCTTTGGAGCCTGTCCCACTGAAAATCGAAGAGGTGAAGCCTCCAGCCACAGGCACACGCAAGGCAAAAGTGTTGTATGACTACGATGCTGCAGACACAAGCGAGCTGTCATTGCTTGCTGATGAGGTTTGTCCCATGTTTATGCTTTAAAGCTCCATAATTTAAATAATAAAATATCATTTACAAATTATCAAGCTGATATGTCACCAGTTCACATTTTTATCCTTCAAAAATAAAAACATTTCTGGGAGATACTATAATTTTTTGTTTTCCTTGCATCTTAGTTGAATGACCTTAATTTTTGTTGAGAAGTTGGGAAAGCCTGTTACTCAGTGTAATGTTGTGTTACTACCTTTAAAAGCATACTCCTAAAAAGGAGTATAAGTTCATAGGAGATTAGTTCATTTAAAAACATTGCTGTGCTGAAATGAATACATTTACTCCAGTAAGCACTCTAGACTACCTTATTTTCTTGACCAGACATTTGCCAGAGCTCTGCAGAATTTCTGGCAGTAGCAGCAACTGGTATGATGTTTGGGTTCAGGGTGACAACACACATCCTCTTGCACATGGAGGGATTTTCATATCTATTTGTGCTGAACTAAAATGACCCATGGACCTTGTGGGACTCATACTTTACATGTTTTCTTCTGCTGAGATGTTTGTTTTTTTTTCCCCGTGTCACCCTAAACAGTCATTATTATAATGGAATTAAATCATAACAATTAATATTGCTTCCAATGTATCACTTTTCACATTTGAGTTTGCACAATCAAGAGAAATCCTAACCTGGCCAGACGAGATCTCTTGGAGAGCAGGTGTTTTTTTTGCCATTTTGTCTCTTTGTGTACTTAAATCCGAGGATTACTAAATTCTATCAAAGCCATTGCGAAATTCCAGATCCAAGTATTTGTACAATGGTGGACATTATAAAGACCTGTTAAGTCATAGTTGCTTTGGGAAAGCACAGATTGTTCACAGGCATGACAGGATACAAAAACTTCTGACTGGACGCCTACGTTTGGTTTTTGCCATCTGAGCTATTATGGACCCTGATTCACACAGGAGGATGAGAATGAACACAAAATGAGTTATTTGGAAGCAGATGACGACGTCCATCTGGGGCTTTACAGCTGGGGATAAACAGAATGAAGTTAGCCCCTACATGAGTCATCATATGCTCTTATCTCAAGATAATTCCCAACACGAAGCATATCTCGTTTTTGGACGGCAGGTTTTTTTTAACAGTCCTTCAAAAGCAGTCTGTGCTGAAACATCCTACATTAATGAATGAAGTAAACGTGGTAGGTAAATGTGTAGGTTCTTTTGATGTCCTATTAGCAAGGAAAAGCTATTCGAGCTTCATTTCCTGATATGGACTCTGACTTGGGACATGTGTGATCATGTTTTGAAACTACACAGTGCTTGAATATTACACTGAAATGTTTTTTTTTTTTTTGCAGAAAAAGGCATGCAAATTTGTTATTTTTACATTCTGTGACATCGAAGAGAGTATTTTAATTTAATTTAGTAGTTTTTATGTTTCCCATGTTTATCTATGTGCAGGTCTTTATCTTCTACAATTATATTTGTTGTGGATTATGGCCTCTGAAGATGGTCTTTAATACTTAAAAATGAACAAATAGACTGATTGGACTGTTTTGTGCTGTCTCTGTTTTATTTCAGCTTATTACAGTATACACAGTCCCAGGCATGGACCCGGACTGGCTTATTGGGGAGAGAGGGAATCAGAAAGGCAAGGTACCGGTCACGTACCTGGAGCTGCTGAGCTAAACACGCACACACGGACTCAAATAGTTGCACTCAGACAGATGCACACTTGCAATTTATTTGTGCCCTTTGGTTGTTTGATGAGAGAATATTGTGTGACGTTTTTGAAAAATTTGCATGAGCAAGTATTCAAAGAGATGTAAAGACTCTGGGACTTCATGAAATTATTTTGTATCATGTTTGATTCTTTTTAGGTTTAACTTGTATCCATTCTTCATGCGGCTCCTCTTCTAATAACTCAAAGGGGCTGGGTAAAGCAAGATGTCAATGCACTACAACAAGGCGCACTACTGAGAAAACTGGCTTTAATTGGCAGAAGTCTGGGCTCAGAAGGTTTCAGTTTGATTAAAGACACACTGTGTTCTAAGAAGTGTTCCCTTCCAGGTGATAATTCATGCAATAGGCCTTCATGCACAAAAAGAGAAGAACCAGCCTGGATTAAAGTTGTAGCACCTGCATAGGATTATATTTGTAGGCAAGTCAGTAGGTTTCTGCTCATTTACCAGAAACCTACTGGTAAAGCATTATTATTAAGCACGCAGCATTATTTTCCGGAATTTGACCCTGTGCTACAGAGATGACCGGTAAAGACGATCATCATCTTTTAACACAAACCTATTTCTTTGACATCCAGTGCGGAACTTTCTGGTAGTTGTAAAGGAGAGCTAAAAGAATGTACACTTACAAGGAAGATCTGATGTAGTACTGCAGGAGTTTCTTCAGGACCTTTATTAGAAACAAACAATGATTATAATTAGGATACAAAGGATACCAGGCCTCAGTCTTCAAAAGAATGACATTTATGACGACGTATGATGTCAAGTTCTTGGCTGTTCATTTTCCTGCTGTGGGATAGTAGCATGTTTCAGCATGACGGTCTGATTTTTGTTGCTCATCTGAAGTGTTTTAATCAAAAAAAAAAGATTTCTTAACGGATCATTTCAGTATCAGTGTTGACAAAGAAAAAGCGGTATTGTGCAATCTCTATCAGATACTTCTGCTGTAGCAATATTTATAAGGTAAAATACTATAGATTTTCATAAAGGTACCAAACATTTTCCCTCAATAATCCTTATTTTTTACATATTTTTTTCATAAGGGTCAAGAGATTAAAAAATCAAATAAAGTTTGCAAGTATTTAACCCTTTAAAAACTATGATTCTTATTTGGGGATCACACTTAAGTTGTGAATTCCAAGAAAGATGGATATGCTAAAAATAAAACAAACAAAAAAAAACTATTCAGAAATCTTTTTGAGCAGTTAATGGGTTAAACCATATATGTAAAAGAAGAAATGACTAAATAATAGGATGGTCAATCGGAAAATCCCCAGTTTTGATGAATAATGGGAGTTGTAGTCATTGTATCTAATAAACATAATTGTGGCCTGTTTCATGTCTTATTTGGACATTCTTCCTACAAAGCCATGAAAACAAGTGTTGGATATCTCAGTATAAGTTTATCTCTTTTAAGTGAATCCTGTGGTTTTACAAGTACATTCTCCTTCTTTTAAATGAGACCTTTTGCACCTTCTCTAATTGGAAGTTGTTCCTAAACAGAAAACTCAAGAAGCAGTTTTTTCGCATCAAATGTTGTAATTGTGTTGGCACTGTTGGTGTGTGTGTTTTTGTGTTCTTATTTTATCATTGCTTCAATCTGTAAGATGTTTCAAGGTGGCAAGAAAAGTTGGTTTAGGTCTTCGCTACCTTCATCACAGGTTTGTTTTCATTTATTTTCAGGGTGAGTACAACTTTTCTGAGTCTGAGTTTTTTTCCAATGGGTGTAATCCAGGGTTCCTTATACATACACTCCTACTCGCCAGTTACAAGCCTTTTTGTTTCATCTGTGTTATCAATGCCTGTTTGACAAAATATTGAGTGAATGAAAATAATAAAGACGGCTTTATTGAGACCTCTTTTGCGGAGTGTCTTTTTTTGAGGAGGTCTTTTTTAAATTTTTCTTACGTTTTCTCGATTTAACTTGACTGCAAATGTCATTTATAGTATTTATTCTTTAACAGAGATTGCAAGAGCACATGCAGTACTCAGAGAGAATTACATATACCTGTGTAATACACAAGCATAAGTACTGATTCAGCTTTTTTTTACTTGCCTAAAAACAAAAAGTACAGGCTCTAAAATGTAACTCCAAGAAGTAACTTTGATAGACATTTTTCCACAGCTACTGTTTTTGTGCATTGAAGCTTTATTAATACAAAGTCTATTAAGCCATTTTATTAAAAATATTTGGAAAGTCTACAGGAATTATGTCATATTAACTTAAATGCTTCACTTTCATCCATGTCTGCTAGTTCTCCAGTCAAAGACATCACAATACAAACCTTTCCTTCACACTCCAGTTTCCCTTTCTTCTCTGTTTTGCTTTGTTCACATCTTATGTCATTATTGTGGTATTTGCACCAAAAGATACATCATGCAGTACAGATACAGCAAAACCGTATTTAGCATGTAATAGAATGAGGTGGCAGAGGTGTGGTTGATCATCCCTGACTAGAGGGAGAATTAGTCACAGTGAAAAAATGGATTGATTAGTAACTACCCGACAACATTTGTTTGTTTTGTCTGGAGACTATTCGAGACTGTGATAGATCTTAGATTGTTTACCAAGAAATTGTTGCTGTATTTGATTTCTGCTTCACCCATGACTCAATGCTCAAGGCATCTGTTAGTTGACGTAAGAGTTGCAGCAACTGTATTGTTGAAAAAGACTATCAAACTTTGACTGGATCTTGTAGGGTTTTAAGTCAGATTTTGATCCACAGTTCTTTCCAAAATTGTCTTCACTAGAAACAAACACTAAAAGCAAAGCGTATACTTTACAACTCCCAGGGGATGATTTATACAACCTTAGTTGTCTTTGGCACAATATTAAAAATGGTTCTTCACTATGACCAATCCAGATCTTAAAACTGTTCAGCACGTAAAATATGGCTTTAAACAAAACACAGACAGCAAGAACAGCAAAGGGATCTTTAGGTAGTGGCTGACCCTTGGTTCTATTATGTGGATATACAGTAAGTCTGGTCTCTGCATATCTAATAATACACGTACAAAGCAGCTTAAACAGGCAAAAAAGGACCAATCCCCACTATGCATGCACACACTTGAACCAAAAGAATAAAAAAAATCAATGTCCACTGTAACCCCAAATTCAAATCACACAAAAAAACCAAACATTACTCAAACAAAAGAAAAAAAAAAGCATCCTGTGATACAAAGGGTTGTGGGTGCAGGCCTATCAATATCTAAAGTGGCGCAGTAAAGCCTTGCCAGGAATTAAAAGGCCAGTTCACACTCTACTGGGCAGCCATTAGCAGCTGAAACATAACGCTTCATCATAAAACCAACTGGGCACCCAGATAATGTTCCTTTAAAAATAGTAAAGCATGTGAATATTCCTGCAGAGATTTCCATTCTAATTGTCAACATTGAAAACAAAAACTGGTAAGACTGAAAATAAACATAAATAACTGTGAAGATTGGAAAGGGTTTCTCTGGGTTATTTCTTTAGCGTATTGAGCAAAATTTAATTTCATCCCAAGCCTGACCCTCAGCAACAGGTTGTGAGCAAGGTACCGTGCCCATCACTGCTCCCAGGGTACTTAAAATAACTTCCCCCTGCTGCACAGCTTGTATGGGTGAAAAGCAGAAGTCAAATTTTCTTGTGTCTCGCTGTGCTGTGCTGTTTCACACTGACAAAGGAGTCACTTTCACTTTTAACTTATAATACAGGTTTTTAGGGGGTGTACATCTCCAAGAAATTCCACCCTACCAGTGCTAGAACCAGTCCTTGCAACAGACATTCCGAAAAAAGATACTACAAAGGAAAAACAATTCAACAGAAAGGTTTCATCATCTTTTTTCGGAGGCACAGTCCTGTATCCTGGCATCCTCTTCCTTCTACTTTACTGCAGGTTTATTTTCCACTATTTTTCTTCGACTCACTCCTACATTACTAGGTGCCACTAATACGCTACAACTTCAAGCTGTTGATATTGCATGAGCTACTAGTATCAGCTCTCAATCCTGCTGACTACACCAACTCCCTCGTATAATAGTATAGTATAATACAAGTTCCAAAGTTAAGTTCCAAAGGAGGCACACAAGAACAGATAAAGGCTGACACATCGATTTGCACAATATTACCAATGGTTCTCCAATATAGCTAAACCAGATCTTAAAATAGTTCAATTTATAATTCTAGAAAGATGCTCAATATAAAAATGCAGCTTTAAATAAACCACTCATAGCCAGTAGAGCAAAACAATGTTAATGCAGCAGCTCACTCTCCGTGCTATTAGAAGAACATAATAATACAGTGGCCTCTGAGCATATCTAATAGGCAAGCACAGCATACATACTCCGGTGACTGGAAAGAGGCACGTTAAGAACCCTTGCAGACATGAAAAACCTCATGCCTACCTTTATCGCATGGGAAACTGAGAAAATGTAGCTTGCTCACTGTAATGTAAGTGGGATTTTAAATCACCTACGATCTCTCTGGGCAACATTTCAGCACTCAACAGACAAGTCCATTTGAATATTTAAATGGCAGCAAAGGCAAATCTGCAAATCACACTAATTAATAAGCATCACAGTCACTGAATGTGCACTTTTAGCTCTGTTTATTGATGGTTTTCCTTTAGATTGCAGATGTGCTTTCAGTCTTTAGTTTGCAGCTTGTTCAGGTTTCTCCACAACTTGTTTTTTGATGTCCTTACAAGAGCATCCAAGACCCCCACAGTGAATCTGAGGATTGTTTTTTCCAGACCCTGTGTGAACCAAGTGGTGACAAACTGGGACATGGAAACGTACTCACAGGCGAAGAGAGCATGTTGAGCAAATGGAAGGAGTACTTTGAGGGGCTGATGAATGAAGAAATTAGAGAGAGAAGATTGGATGATGTGAGGATATTGAACCAGGATGTATAGCAAATAAGCAAGATGGAGGTAATGGCAGCGATAAAAAGGATGAAGAATGGAAAGGCTGTTGGACTGGAAGTGGAAAGTGTTTTGGGGAGATGGCAGTTGAGTTTCTGACTAGATTGTTTAACACAGTCTTGGAAAGTGAGAGGATGCCTGAGGAGTGGAGACTGGTACCGATTTTTAAGAATAAGGGTGATGCACAGAGCTGTAGTAACTATAGAGGGATAAAGTTGATCAGCCACACCATGAAGTTATGGGAAAGAGTAGTGGAAGCTCGGTTAAGAAAAGATGTGAGGATTAGTGAACAGCAGTATGGTTTTATGCCATGAAAGAGCACTACAGATACAATGTTTGCTCTGAGAGTGTTGATGGAGAAGTACAGAGAAGGACAGAAGGAGCTGCATTGTGCCTTTGTGGACTTGCATATGATAGGGTGCCTAGAGAGGAGTTGTGGTTTTGTATGAAGAAGTCAGGAGTGGCAGAGAAGTATGTGAGTAGTTCAGGATCTGTATGATGGCAGTGTAAGCGTGGTGAGATCTGCAGTGGGAGTGATGGATGCATTTAAGGTAGAGGTTGGATTACATCAAGGATCAGCACTGATTCTTGTTTGCAATAGTAATGGACAGGTTGATGGACGAGGTTAGACAGGAGTCTCTGTGGACGATGATGTTTGTTGATATTGTGATCTGCAGCGAGAGTAGGGAGCAGCTTGAGGAGAACCTGGTGAGATGGAGATCTGCTCTAGAGAGGAGAGGAATGAAAGTAAGAAGACAGAATACATGAGCGTGCAAAATAGAGTGATTAGGATGGAGGGAGTGGCGGAGGGGTGTTGGTGGGCTAGTGGTAGGATACTTGCCTATGGCTCAAGAGGTCCCAGGTTCAAAGCCCACCTCTAGCACTACCACCACTGGGTCCCTGAGCAAGACCCTTAACCCTGAATTGCTCCAGGGGGACTGTCCCTGTAATTAGGACTAAATGCCGTAAATGTAAATGTAAATACTTGGGATCAACAGTTGAGAGTGTGGAAGAGAGGTGAAGAAGAGAGTTCAGACAGGTTGGAATGGGTGGAGAAGAGTAGCTGGGGAGATTTGTGACAGACGGGGACCAGCAAGAGTTAAAGGGAAGGTTTACAGGACAGTAGTGAGACCAGCTATGTTGTATGGGTTGGAGATGGTGGCACTGACGAAAAGACAGGAGGCGGAGCTGGAGGTGTCAGCGTTAAAAATGCTGAGATTTTCATTTGGTGTGACGAGGATGGACAAGATTAGAATTGAGTATATTAGAGGGACAGCTCAGGTTAGACGTTTTAGAGACAAAGTTAGAGAAGCAAGATTGCGTTGGTTTGGACATGTCCAGAGGAGAGACGAGGATTATATTGGAAGGAGGATGTTGAAGATGGAGCTGCCAGGAAAGAGGAGAAGAGGAAGACCAAAGAGGAGGTTTATGGACGTGGTGAGAGAGGATATACAGGTGGTCGGTTTGAAGGAGGAAGATGCAGAGTACAGGAAGAAATGGAGACGATTGATCCACTGTGGTGACCCCTAAATGTGAGCAACCGAAAGAAAAAGAAGAAGAGTACGCTTATGAAAATTATACTAGATAATAAAATTTAAATTTTGGCATCAAATGTTTAGATCTGAACAACATTTCAAGTAAGTTTTTATGTCATATGTAATGTACTGGAATAGTAGAAAATTTGTGTCAAGCAGGGTTGCTGTGCTAAAATGTAAAATATATATTTTATTCGTTTTATTTAATTTCTAAACCTAATTGTAGATTTCGTCACAGTCTCTTCAAATTTTAACATCAGTATCAGGGTCTGCACACACAGTACATACAGCTGGGATAGGCTCCAGCACCAACCGCAACCCTAATCAGGAAAAGTGGCTATGAAAATGAGTGAGGGAATGGGCATCGGCCTACAGTTACCAAATCAGTGCATCTAAAAGACCTAGTTAGAAATGTTGAAGTAGACTTTGACACTGCAATCCTTTGTGCAATCAGTCAAGTCCTCTTGGTCAATGAGTAATTAGAAATAACATTTTTGACAAAATCATTTTTGTTTCATATGTCTGAATCATGTTTACACATCAGTGTGAATTACAAGGTTTTTCTTAGTGATTCTATCTTTTGTGATGAAAGGAAGATGTGTTTAGACCTGTTCATACTTGTTTAGGTGGAAAGGAAAATGCGTGTGAATGTACTCAGTACTGCACAAGGTAATACAGGTTGGAAGAACTGCCCATTTTGGGAGATTCTTAGTTTCATTATTTACTTTCTATTAACATGCTCTGAGGATTTCACAACTGTGGTGTGAGAGAGTTAATGGTCTTGGGTTCTGATATACAATAAGAAAAAAAAATTATGACTTATGACTTATGAGCCACCTTTTTCCTAATTCCAAAAAAAAAATCCCCATGAGAAAGATCTGAGATAGCGCAGCCTTCAGCTGGGAAACTGTAGTGACAGGAATCAAAAGTAAAGTAGAAAGTGTGGAACATAAAGGGCTAGCTCCCTTTCCTACATACTGGGATGGCATGCTTATCACCTTAGAAAACATTTGATTCCTAGTTTGGTTTAGCTTATAACCTTCATATTTTCAAAAATAAATAGGGCATAATAGTCTAATGTGCCTAATTCAATGTTTGTGATTCTACAAAAATGGTAGCAGATGAGGAACAATTTGCAGTGTTTTTTTGTTTTGTAATTTATTATCTCATTATGGTTATTTCATTTCATTTTCCTCAAATGTTAAATGCACATTTTGCAAAACAGAAAACACCTGTCCATATATGCATTGTTTTAAATTTTTACTTTGTACTATGTACAAATACAAAAGAGAATGCCCCTGCTTAAAATAGAATACAGTCTGAGTGTGTTGTAGGCAAAGCAAGGCAAAAGACACTGAAAATTGATTCGATAGTTACCAAAATAGCCAAGTATGAGGCGGATTTATTTATTTAAATTTATTTTATTTAAATTACCCCTCACCAAAGAGACTTACTAATTCAAGCATCCTTATAAACTCTACTCAACTGAGACACTTTATGCGGCCTTAATAACGCTTCCTTGACACCACTGAGCACCTCATAACATTTTATTCACCTTTCCTCAGCCTAAATTCAAATAATTTTTCAAATAAAATTCAAATAAACTTTTTCCACACTACTGATGACTTCATACTTCGTCATTCAACCTTTCATCTGACTGGGATAAGAGTGACTCCATGGTCTCCCTATACATTGGGGACTTAAAAATATAAATAGTATCTTTTCAAAACTTGCCCTTGAAAGCATAACATTGGTATGTGATATTTCTTTGGATTTACCATCTGACAAGTAATGTACAAATTTCTAAAATGTGTGAAAAATATAGTAATCATTTGTACATCATAACAAAATAACAATTTATTGGTATACTGGAATAAAACTGATCCATTACATTTCTAAGCCACATATCCTGCATATCTGATATTTAATCCTGTGTGAAACTGGTATAGTTTGTAACAATTCCAGCACAGGTAAAAGTGTTACCTCTGTGCTGGTCTTGATATAACTGTGACTGCAGATTTCAAAGCGCCTGTAACAGGCAGTTTTTTTTTTGTTTTTTTTTAAATAAAAGGTTTGTAAGCGTAATCCAAGTTCAAAAACACAGCATGAGTCAGCTTTTTGACACGTTGTGACATGAGCAATGGTCAAGCCCATGCAATCATGGTAAATTAATTTTAATTGTAAATGAAAAATAATTAAGTATTGTGGTGATGCTGTTGAACTATAAAATCAGTTCACTTTCAAGGGCATCCCCAGGTTTCCTTGCTCCAGGCTTTGTTTGGAGAGGAAAGTCTTTCACAACATTTCCATTACAGTTCTCAGCATGTTTTTCCTCATCATTAAAAAGTGAGAAGTCTACGTCATATGGATTTCCCTTGTAATGTAATTTATGAAAAGCATAAGGCTACAGTTTGCTCATCCACTTAACCCATAGATGTTTAGAGCCATGTTGGCATTCTGGATATTTCAATGAAGAATAAGGTAAACATGGTTATATTTTCCAATAATGTATTAGTATACATGTATTAGTGGGTGGTGGTGGTCTAGTGGTGGGTACTTGTCTATGGTCCTATGGCTCAAGAGGTTCCAGGTTTGAATCCCACCTCTAGCACTACCACCACTGGGTCCCTGAGCAAGACCCTTAACCCTGAGTTGCTCCAGGGGGACTGTCCCTGTAATTAGGACATGGAAGTCGCTCTGGATAAGAGCGTCTGCTAAATGCCGTACATGTAAATGTATTAGATTTACTGTTTAACTATATTCTCTGCCAACAGCTTTTAGACTCCCTGACAAATCAAGACAAAAGGCGGTTTAAATTGAAATTTAAATCTGCTCCACTTTTATTTCATATTTCTTCACTTTTTTTTTAAGATAGCTATGTCTGGGATGTAATTAATGGGAAGCTATCTAATTTCCCAGAGACATTATGAGATGGAAAATTATAGACCTGGAAAGTTATTACGAAACAACTGACAAATTGCCTAACCTTGGCAGTTTCTAGCAGCACTCTTTTTTTCCATGCTGTGTGATTTGTTAAGGCTTTCTCATCAGACCAGCTTGCATGAGCTCGATGCTTACGGGCATTGAACAAGCTATCATAAATCACGGAAGGTTTGTGCTTCTGTGCAAGTCAAGGCAGTTAAACAGGCTTTTGAATCATAATAGACATATATATTACTTTTGTTAGGGCTGCTGTGCTGTCGTCTGTAGTATGTTTTGCACATGTAGTCTTGTGTACATTCAAAAAATATTCACGGAAAAAACAAACAAACAAACAAAGGACGATGAACTGATCACTTCTAAACTTATTTTTGCAGCTGAGTGGGGTATTTAGATTCATTTTATAGTTGGGTAAGTTTAGCACAGAATGAGGCAGAATGGTGGATGGAGGGGGGCCATAATTAATAAAGGCTGTTTTAATTTTTTGTGGCAAACCAACACTAGAGTTAAGCCTTCAGCCTGAACCATCAGTGCAAAAAAAAAAAATCTAACAAAAAAAAGAATCACATCTACAATTAAATTAATTTAAATTTTTGAGTGCTATGTTCAGGCTTGTGGATTTTCTCCTTTAGGTATAAATTGCAGATCTGAGAATTCAAGGACATGATGTATATGGGGAGTTTGTGCTGTCATCCCAACTCTCTTGCCCATGTTTACTGACCATTTATTGACCAATGTCTCACAATGTTTTATGGTGCTCTCATGTCTGTGCTACACCTCTGTAGATCTTTTCTAAGAGGAATGGCTACCCCATGTTCAGACTGATGGACCATCACTGAGGTTTTCTGCTCACCTGTTTTCCAGACCAAGGACTGCCTCTACTATTTACACAGAAAACAACACAAACCAGGGCAAGAAATTAGATTTATCTTAGTCTTATTAACTATCGACTCTACAGGTCATCATAGATTGTTGGTGGTACCCTTCATGGATGACATCTCATCATGTTAAGCTTAATCCTATCAAGACTGAGCTTCTCTATACTGAGGGCAATCAATCACTGACAAACCTTATCATTTGGGAATGGCTGCAAGGCTGCAAGGAATCTTGGTTTCACATTTGATGATGAGCTCTCTTTCTCTTCTTATATCGTTAATCTTTCTAGGTTGTGCAGACACCTTCTCTTCACGTCTGAAGAACTCGCCCATTCCTCACCACCATCCAGCTGCTTGTCCATTCTCTGGTCATCTTCACTGTAACTATCTTCTGGTGAGTCTATAAATGAAGGCAACGAGCACTTCAGCTGATTCAGAATGCTGTTGCAAGCCTCTTCTTCAACTCGTGTTTACATCTTTTACATTTGCTTACAAGGCCATGAACTGTCTTGAACCCACTTACTTGACTGCAATTATCAAACAGTGTTCCTTCAGAACATGAAGCACCGCTCACCTTGAACCTTTGATCTTCCAGAGAAGTGGAAAACATGCATCCAGACTCTTCTTGGACCTGGCTTCTCAGTAGTGGAATGAACTTCCTCTTGTGGCCTGCTGAATGCCTTGCTGTCTTCAAGCATCATCTCAAGGCACACCTTTTCTAGGAATTTGTAGGGGAATAACCTTCCCTATCAAATTCTATTTATCTTTTGGCACTAGTACCTATTAGTCAGAGGGTTAGTAAATTTGTTATCTAGCTGAAAAATAGTTCATCAGCACTTTTTATTATTGATTATTAGCAATGATCTTTATATGATCTTTAGCAGGTTAATAGAATGAAGATCAGATGTGAATATAAAGCACAAATATGTCATGCTGGATAAGACTGTCTGCTAAATGCAGTAAAAGTAATTATAAATGTAAATGACTAGCTGAGTGGCTGAAATGATATTATATTATATTAAGATTCATTTCCAGGTACATGCTATTACAAGTAAATGTAAAATATATATTTTTTAAAATATTCATCAGACACTCAATACTAGTGCGACAGTGAATAAAGCCGATGAGGTTCTCAAGAAACCTTGTTTAGCAGTCAGTCTGTACACTATCCATGCAACATAGAGTGATAGTTCATTTATTAAATACAACAAGAAAATAGGGCAGCGGTGGCCTAGTGGTTAGGGCGTCAGCCACACGATCGGAGGATCAGGGGTTCGAACCCCTTCCCCTACCCTTGAGCAAGGTGCCGTCCCCGTCACTGCTCCCCGGGCGCTTTCAATAGCAGCCCATTCGTGGGATTATAAATAAAGGATTATTATTATAAAATATTTAAAATCTTCTTTTAAATGTTTATTGTAAACAATTTTTCAGCTGTTCAAATTCTACAGTCCAGTCTAGCTGCTGGTTTTTGCTCCAAACAAGAAAGAATTCTTAGACAGATTATAATCTGTAATTTAAATGCATTCATTTTACCTTAAGTGCTTCTTGGAGTCAAGCCAGGTACATGGTTCATTGCCCTGTTATTCACCGACAACCCTGGGTGTGTTTGTCTGTCTGTGTGTGTGTGTTGGTACAGAAGCAAATCCTTTTATTAAAATATCTGACGTTCCGCACTCATCAGTCCTCTCTCATCAAGAGCCCTTTTTTCATTTCATTTATGCTGGGAATTTCCCCTCATGTTTGGGCATATAATTAGTTCAATATTTGTCTGTGATAATCTCCATGTTTCTTGTTATAATGGGCTTAAGTCAAACTGTATTGGGATATCATGTCTCTCCACCTTGTGTATGAACTTTGTACTCATTTATTCCACTGCCTGTTTAATGCCATCTAAATATAGTCCTGGCAGCTGTGATACCGCAGTATCAGTGCAAAGCATCCTTTATTACTGTTTGAATATCAAGCTGGCGGAATTTGACATTGCATTACTGACAGCTTGAATATATAACTATCCTTCCATCCATCCATCCATTTTCTTCCGCTTACCCGAGGTCGGGTTGCGGGGGCAGCAGCTTCAGCAGGGATGCCCAGACTTCCCTCTCCCCGGCCACTTCTTACAGCTCCTCCGGGCAAGCCACCACATCTGGCTCTCGATGCGGAGGAGCAGCGGCTCTACTCTGAGTCCCTCCAGGATGAGTGAGCTTCTCACCCTATCTCAAAGGGAGAGCCCAGACACCCTGCAGAGGAAACTAATTTCGGCCGCTTGTATTCGTGATCTCAGTCTTTCAGTCACTGCCCACAGCTCGTGACCATAGGTGAGGGTGGGAACGTAGATCGACCGGTAAATTGAGAGCTTTGCCTTTTGGCTCAGTTCCTTCTTCTCCATGACAGACCGACGCAGAGCCCGAATCACTGCGGACGCTTCCCCGATCCGCCTGTCGATCTCCCGTTCCATTCGAGTCAAATGCCTTCTCCAAGTCCACAAAGCACATGTAGACTGGTTGGGCAAAAACTCCCATGCAACCTCCAGGACCCTGCCAAGGGTGTAGAGCTGGTCCACTGTTCCGCGACCTGGACGAAAACCACACTGCTCCTCCTGAATCCGAGGTTCAACTATCCGACTGACCCTCCTTTCCAGGACCCCTGAATAGACTTTCCCGGGGACTTTAACCTATATATTAAAGTGAAAGTGACAACCCTTGTCATTGCGAGGTCAAAGCACAGCAGACAATGAACCACAACGAAATTGGACCTCTGAATCGAACCCACGATCTTCCGATGCGGGGCCAACTCCCTAACCACTAGGCCACCGCTGCCCCCTATTATTAACTGCATCTCTATTTTTCTATGTTCTCTTCTGAGTAACGCTTTCTTTGCACGTCAAAAACACCCAAGCAAGGTCATAGTCTTAGATTAGGTGTCTCCACCAGAGGCCTTGGAGCACACTCTGAACTGTACAAGAGGGAGAGAGGATTCAACAGAGAGAGAGAAACACTGACCGGTCTCTTGAACATCTTGCAAGAACTTTGTTACTCTTCTGTTAATAAACTTTGCTATAGCTTAAAAATGTCTTCTTGAACCTCGGTTCTCAATCGGAGAATCCAACAGTTGGCGTCACGAACAGTATGTACTTAAGGAACGGACATGAAAAGCAATTGGAAGACAACATGGCTGACCAAAAATCAGAAACAGAGGTGCTGGCACTTTGACAGAGATAAGGCCACCTATCCTGCCACATATCTGCCGCCGAGTTGAGGATAACTGCTGTGTGTAAAATGTAAACTCCCTCCCCTTCAAGATAAATCTACAAAGGAGTCCGTGGTGAAGATTTAAGCAATCTTGTAACAAATAATGGTAAATTTCCAGTAGCATAAAAAATTCCGCAGAAATTGAGAAATTAAAAAAAAATTGTGAAAAGCACGGGTAATCAATTGAAAATAAATCAAATACTTGGATAAAACTGTGACTTTGAGAAATTGTCATAATGTGGGGAAAGAAAAAATCAACAAAAACTGAGGATAAAGGTGTGGCGGTTCCCGGATGTTGATGAGGATCACATAATCAGTAGTCTCAACGTGTATATAAAAGGCTCGTTACACCTGAATGAGACTGAACAGAAAATTGTGGATAAGTATGCGGTTAAGGCTGATGTCAGAAGTATTTGTCCTTTGGATGTGATTTGTAAGGCTTGGGGTAAAACTCAGCTTATGAAGAAGAGTGTGAAAAAATTGAACACTTATTGAACACATACAATTGAACATAGGACACTTGTTGTGCTGGGGCAGCTCAGATGCAGGAGTGAGATGATGCGAAGAACTGAAGTTGATAGAGAGTCAAAGGACCACTCAGTCCAGATTAACTGCTATGGTTGAAGAGCTTTGGAGAAAGAACGCTGAGGTTCAGAGAAAGGACGCCAAGGTCTGACAAAAGGATGCTGAGGTTCGACAAAAGGACAATGAGGTCCGACAAAAGAACGCTGAGGTTCAACAAAAGGACGATGAGGTCCGACAAAAGAACGCTGAGGTTCAACAAAAGGACGATGAGGTCCAACTAAAGAACGCTGAGGTTCAGAAAAAGGATGCAGAGATAAACAAATTAGTGGAGGAGTTGGAAAGAGTAAAAGCGGAAAGAGATACGATGCTATCAGGTACAAACAGAGCAAATGCCGAGCAGCCTGGTGTGCAGGAATGACCCCAGGGGGGTTGAGCACCTTTTTCCCCATCTCAATTACGGGAGTTTCCCGAAGCTCTGGGGCCTTCCTTCTGCCCCTCCCTATGAGTTACTGTCTGTGATGCCTCCCCTCGTCCCTCTGGGAGAAGTTCAGCCTCTATCAGCAAACAAACTCTATCCTGATCTCAGTGCACTGGAGAGGGAACAGCGGGGTTTGTTGGAGGAAGGGAAAGTCACAGGGAGAGATGAGAATGAGAAAAGGTGCTCCTCATCTAGCACATCATCCAACAATGCGCCATTGAAACGCACTTTGTGTGAAAAACCTTCTGCAAAGAAAAAACATGGAGAAAATCACAGAGTGAATGAAAGTGAGAATGAAAGCAAGAGTGACACTGATAATGTCCCTGCCCGCCTTGCTCCCTTCAGAGGAAGAAGAGTAATGGAATCAACAATCATTTAATATGTTGATGACATCCTGATTGCTTCAGATGAAGAGGATCAACATGAACAAGATGTTTTGCATATCTTGGATCTTCTACATGAAAAAAGTTACAAAGCAAGTTTCAACAAAGCTCAAATTATTCAAGCTGAAATTATTCAAGCTGACAAAAGATTTCACAGGGGAAACGAGAAATCACTCAAGATTGAACTCAAGGAATCAAGACAGCAAAAGAGCCAAAACCAATCAAGGAATTGCACTCTTTCTTGGGATTATGCAACTACCGAGTTGGGTTGATTTGTACACAGAAATCGCAAAACCTTTGAACGATCTGCTAAAAGGATGGAAAGATTTAACCGATTCAAATCCAAGTTTTCCAGAATTTGAAAAAGGTGCTTTGTCAAGCACCTGCTCTGGGAATTCTAGACACAGGACAATCTTTCACACTGAATGTCCATGAAGATGGATACATGGATGGATATGGGGCAGCGGTGGTCTAGTGGTTAGGGAGTTGGCCCCACATCGGAAGATTGTGGGTTCGATTCCCTCACAAGTAGGGAATCGAATCACTGCTCCGCGGGCGCTTTCAATAGCTGCCCACTGCTGCACGGTGAAAAAACGGTGTTTGTGTGCATGGGTTAAAAGCAGAGGTCCAATTTCATTGTGGTTCATGCTTGCTGTGTTGTGACCTCGCAATGACAAGGGTTGTCACTTTCACATGACAAGATCATGGTGGTTTGCAGAGACCTGTTGGATACTACTCAACAAAACTGGATAACGTAGCCCCTTGCTACGTTACCCCTTGAATGGGGTACATGCATCTTCAAGCAGTTCAAGCAACATATTTGGCTGTCAACACAGTTTCCAGCCTGGTGTTGGATCAAACACTAACGGTCAAATGTCCACATGCGATCCAAACTCTGCTAACCTTGAGTCGAACATCACAAGTTACAGCTGCTCTATGGGTAAAATGTTCCATCAAATGTTCCATCACCAATATTGTCATTGAAAAAGCAAGTCTGTCCAATCCTGCGACCCTACTCCCAACAGACACAGAAATTAATGACCATGATTGTGTTGAAATAATCACGACAATGGAGGAAGTGTCGAGCACTTAAGAAGTGCCTTTGCAGGATGGACAGTGACAACAGAAACAGATGTTTTGGTCAGCGGAAGCATGCCAAAAGGGACATCCGCTCAACAAGCAGAATTAAAAGCTCTCATTGAAGCCTGCAAACTGGCTGAAAATCAAACAGCAAACATCTACACAGATTCAAGATACAGTTTTGGTGTTTTCCACGTTTTTGGACTACTGTGGAACCAAAGAGGGTTTCTAACAGCATAAGGAACTCCAGGGAAAAATGGAGAACTTGTGTTACACGTAGTTTAACTCCCAAAAGAGGTGTCGATCATGACGTGCGAAACATACAACAGAACTGTCACAATGGAAAGTAGAGGAAAAGCTCTTGCTGATGAGGCTGCGGAAATCGCTGCAGAGAAAGGCAAAACCGGTGTGAAGGCTGAAGCAGGTGTCAGAGCAATCTGCAAATACATGGAAGACATCAATAACATGCAAAACAACAGTCCAGCCAAAGAAATATGGAGTTGGATGGAAAAGGGTGTGAAACTTCGTCAAGACGATGTTTGGAGATTTGGAGATTCACAGAGAACAGTCGCCCCTTGAATAAGGTCATCCAGGGTCATAGTCATAGTTAGATTAGACATAGTTAGAAGTCAGATTAGGTGTCTCCACCAGAGACCATGGAGCTCCCTGGGGGATAGATAAAAAGACACACTCTGAACTGTGCAAGAGGGAGAGAGGATTCAACACAGAGAGAGAAACACTGACCAGCCTCTTGAACATCTTGTAAGAACTTTGTTACTCTTCTGTTAATAAACTTTGCTATAGCTTAAAAACCTCTTTGCCTCATCACTGACTCCTCGAACCTCAGTTCTCAATCGGAGAATCCAACAGGCATATTCAGTAACTTCTGTAGAACCAAGTTCAGCTCAGGTTAGATGTTTTGGAGATAAAGTTAGAGAGGCAAGGGAGCCACAGCTTGAGAGCCACAGCAACCACCTGAGCGCTGGGGCACTGGGAAGAGGAGTTCATTTGATGTGCTGGCAAACAAGAAGTCCAATGTTAGAAGTGTGAGAGGGAGATATTAATTTGCTCCACCAGCGCAGGTTCCTGTAGGCTCTACTTGGCTACTTGGCCTTGAAAAACCAATGAACCTCAGTGAAATTCCACCTTGTCAGCCTAGCAGCAACAGCTGGAGCAAGCTATCACTGTGGCAGATGCAGTATATTCAGACATACACAGTGCAATTTGAGAAATCTTGCTTTTTGGTGACAATGTCGCAGGGTACATTTACATCATCTGTCATCTACTGTTGCACTTTGCACTGTTTGCATGCTATCAAGACACTCAGGGCAGCAATAGCCTAGTGATTAGGGAATATGCCCCATGATTGAAAAGTTGTGGGTTTGAATCCCAGAAAAATAGGTTGACCTGAGTTACCTTTGTGCAAGGTCCCATCCCCTTTACTGCTCCCTGGGCAGCTATTGGTGCACAGTGTGTGGGTAAAGTGACATAGTCACTTTTACTTCACTCCTCCTATTTTGGATGCTACAATGTGGATGCACCCCCTAATGGACTTTTCTCTTTACATCCATTATTCATTCAAAACACACAAAATATTTGTTCCTGTGAAAATGATTTGCTCATTTTTGCCACTTAAATTAAAAACAAGAGATGGTGTTCAAGGTTAAAAAAATATTGTTGCTTTATTGTCTGTAAAGCAAATTTTAAAAACATTGATGGGGCTCTTGAGTGACAAAACTTTCCAAGCATTGGATCTATTTTAAGAAAAGCATAAATTCCTCCCTCTTCTCCAATCACTTCGTCATCTGTTAGCTGATGTAGTAGAATTAATAGCATTAATTAATTCTTAATTAATTAAAGTAGCATTAATGGTTGTCCTGCAAGTGTGCTGAGTGGTCCATGACTTAGCAATTATTTGGAAAGACTCCATGGTGAGAGGAAGTATGTGCTGGCCTCTTCCACAAATGTACTGCAAATGATTAAATTAGGCAGAAGATTTGGGGAAACTTTTATATCTTACAGTTCCAACCTAACACTGCATATCAGATGTCAGGCAAGTTTAATTTAGTCAGCCATAATGAAATCAAGCATTAGGCTTAAATCACCCATTGTATGAATGGCTTAACCTGAGTCATTTGATACTAGCTTTTTATGCAGTACATCATGAGGTCATCTCAACTATTGTGTGGGAATTTCACTTCTTTTCCTAATTTACCTGGTGCTTCCCCTGTGTCCTCTGAGATGGAGGGCCAATTATCCATCTAAAGAGCAAGGTTGAGGGTGTTATCTTGGACTCTGATTCAATTGGCTGCAACACCACTTGGCATGAGCTCAGATTTAGACATTTGTGCTACTCAGTAGCCAAGCTGACTGTGCTTCAACTCTTTTGTCAAAGTCAGTGACAGTGTCTCTTTACAGTCTTAATCTCACATAAAAAGGATTAATCATTATTTCACTAACAATGAAACATTTACAAAAATAGACATATAATAATAAAGTAATGTACTATTGAAATTATTTTCTAGTGAGCGGCCAAAGGGTGTAAAGGAAAACCCCCACTTAAGTCCATTATAACTTAAACAATATTTCCCTTTGAAAGCAGCGCAATTTATTCAATGATCTTTTGTTAGTGATGTCACATGCTGTCTGATTTGCATCATTAAAAAAATGACAGCATGTGTAATACAGAACAGATGTGACTGAGATCATTGTTAACTGCATGTTCTACTTCCATAAACCTTTTATTTATAAATGAACTCAGACAATCTCCAGAGAATCAGGTCCACACATTGTCCAGAGTTGCCCTTTCACACATGTAGCTCTCAGGAGATTTTCTTTATTGGATATATCTCACATGGGAATAGTTGGTTTGGTTTACATCCTGGGTAGAAGATGCAGGAAGCAGGTGCAGAGGCAGTCACACGGTCATCTCATTATGATAAAAAATAAAGAGTCTCTTGCCGTTCTTGTTGCTCTTTTTCTAACAATGTTAGGGTGTTGTCTCTCACGTTACACATTTTCATTGTTGTATGTAGGTATGAAGTTTGAAATTTTCTATTGGTTTCACAATAGAAGTTTTCACAAGGCTTTTCCCTTGGCAGCAGTATCATCTCACCTTAAATTTATTCTTTATATTCCCCAAATCTTCCCAAAATATGAATTGACAAAAAGTAAAAAAGAAGTAATGTCAAAATGCCAAAAATGCCAAAAACAGTCTAGGCTAAAAAGCACCCAATCCTATAACTAAACATATGTTAAAGTAAATAGAGTTTTTGAACAGAATTCAAAATAAAAAGCTCAGATATGAGTTCAATGGTTGGTTCAAAGAAAGAGTTGGATGCTTGTAGCTTGATGGTGCAATTCATCATGCTCAAAACAATAGGAAAACAATCTCAAATTAATAGATTTGTAGAAGGATGAATGGAGTAAGTGGTTACAATGCCTAAGTCAAATTTCCATTCAAATCACACCTACTTGATTGATAGAGTGCATTTTATAGTTGTTAAGTCAAATGACATATGACATTGTTGGCAGGAACTTTGCAGAATCCTCATTGTGAGCAAGTCAGGGCAACAGACACAAGAAAGAAATTTCCTAATCCCTGAGGCAGAAACCTTGGGAGGAACCCAAAGACTCAAAAAGAGGAACCCATTCTGCAAATAGCAAGAGAGAATAAGAGTATATTACTGTGGAGATGACTAACAATATAAAAAAGACAGAAACACACACTTAACCGCTGATGACCTGTAGCGTCTGTTGTTAACAGGGCTAAGATCCGTTTTCACACATGAAAGCAGCCTGAGGAACTGGCAACCCTCCTCCCAGTGTTTCGTTTCAGATATCTAAGTTTACTTCAACTGTGTTCATGAGCTTCCAGAAGAAATTCAGGTTCAGACTAAAATGATGACATCAAGGGTGACTTTGGCAATAAAAAAGGTGCTTGGAGAAGACCTGAGCTATTAATATAACTATTAAGTAACTTTGTACTGCTAGTATACCCAAGGGGGTTGGGTAGCCAGTTGACCTTGGACCCTCAGAGGTTTTTTTTCTCCACACAATGGAGTTTTTGGTTCCTCTCCTCCGTAGTTGTCTGGCTTTAACTTCTAGTACTGTAACCTGTCTACCATCTACCACCAATGTAAAGTGCCTTGGGGCAACTGTGTTGTGAAAGGTGCTGTACAAGAATAAATTGAACTGAATTGAATTGAATTAATATACAGCAGTGAATAGCTAGAGAGATATTGTGATTAAACAGAGCTAACTGGAGTTCTAAAGTGCTGACTGTGGCATTAATGATTGTGGCATTTAACACACTTAGTGTGTACAAATAATTTTCTTAAAGCCTGCTCTAACTGTTCTCCTAAAAGAGCGGAGCTGACTATCCTGATGTTGTGCTATAAAGAAATAATATCTGTTGGTCAACAGGCCCCCAAAGCAGTGGGAAATAAATACCAGCGCTGTGAACAGCTTATACTTTTTGTAAAAATTTTCACATTGAAAGATGCACAACACTTTATATAGTGTACAGTTTACTTGGTTAGTTGTTGGCTTATATAGACACTGAGCAAAATACTAAATTTAGATTCATTAGACCGCACAAATTTTTTGTGGATTGCAACATATTTGGGGAGATGTGTCAGCGTGAAGCGTGGGTGGTGGTGGTCTAGTGTTAGGATACTTGCTTATGGACCTATGGCTCCAGCACTACCACCACTGGGTCCCTGAGCAAGACCCTTAACCCTGAGTTGCTCCAGGGGGACTGTCCCTGTAATTAGGACCTGTAAGTCGCTCTGGATAGCGTCTGCTAAATGCCGTAAATGTAAAATTCTTTGAGACCAATGCTAGATGAACACACAGAGTTTATATAATCTCCACTATCAGCAGAATCCAAAGAAGAATGGGGGTTTTAACAAAACAAACAAGCTTAAATTTCCCAAATGTGTATATACACAGTGAGTTTATATAACATAAGTTATATCTGGCAGAAAGGAAGAGAAAGTGATGGATGCAATATACGGAACCAAAAGTACCTTTTTTTAAACCCTTCCTGGCTCCCTCTGTTCTGTGTATACTGCCATATTCTCCAGATCATGTCCTTTTATCATAAAACTGATATTTATTCAAAACCCGATCACCTGTTCTCCACTCCAAAGTGACCAAATGCTAATTTAACATCTACCAGCCAGAAACGGCACCATCTATAGATTGAGGAAACTGAAAAGCATGTTTACTTGGGGTTTTCTTGCCACACACCATAGGACAGAAGTTTGGACAGTAAAATCTAATGCTCATTCCATTCAGCCCAGAGTCATGAGATCTCATTTATAGTTGCAATTTCAGTTGAACATATCAGGAAGGAGACTACTCGTGCTATACAGGCGGCATCAGATCATGTTTCTGTCCAGGGGAGATCACCACATACCATTGTTTTGTGCCAACCTGCATAAATTGGTTCTGCTTTGCCAGGATCAGTCTGTTTGCTAAAATACAAGGCGTTCGATTGAGGATCAGTTTGGCACAGTACGAAACACACTAGAATCGTTATGAAATTTTTTTTACATTTTTTTTTATTTCAAAACAACATTTTAGTCCATTTCACCATTTTACAACAATGAAACATGAGCATAAAATAAGTTTTAACATAAAACATGTCTACAGCCCTACCAGTTAGCAGCAATGTGCCAACCATTCAGTTGGAGGGCCAATCTATTGTCATTAAGGAGTGAAAATCCTTCTTTACCATAGTAAAAATAGGATTTTTTTTATGGATACTTAGTATGCATGCAATCATGTTATTTAATAACGATTTGGAAAGACAATGTCGTTCAAATAAATAACATTGCCCAAAGCAAAAAACAAAAACATACAAAATGTAATTTAAACAAAATAGCAGGTTAATATTTGACATTATTCCTCTTTTATTCTGCTTAATTGACCATTATGCATTTTTAAATGATGGCATAGGAAGCTAATAAATAGTTGACAATGATTCATGGAATAAATAGAAACCTACATGTAAATCCCATTTTAAAATGCACAGCAACACAAATGTGGGCTTCAGAGTAACAGTAGCACCATGCTAAAGGCGAAGGATTTCAAAGTAGTTTTTTGAAGCCCTGCTGAGAAGATCACGGTTTTCTGCATCTATGATAACTCTCAGCTTAGTAGATTTTTCTAGCTTGGCCACTCTGATTAAATTAATAGCTTGTTGAGAACCAACCTTACAGCTCATGGTCTCCTTGCCCTCTACAACATCACGCCATGTAGGGTAGCCCATTTTCTGTTGAATGAAGACAGACAAATGGCAAAGACTGTCTTCCTTGTAAGGACACAGTCCGTCAGGTACACGGAAAGACAGTCTCAAATTGAGAAGATACCAGCCTTTGGAAGGGACAACAACATTTGTGTTGTTTTCTAAATTCGAACGGGAAGAATCTCCTGTTTGGGTATTCCAGCGGATGACAAGGGAGTTGTTTTGCATAGTGGTGGGATCTTGATGATGGCCTGAAGATGAGAAAAGTAAAAATAAATTTTTTGGTCCAAATGAATGATTCATGCATTCAAAAACACAAATCCACTTCAGATGTAGTCTTTATACAGTGCAGATTAAGTGCAGCAACCTTAAACTGTATGCTTGGAAAGGCTAGTGGTTAAATATTCACTTTGTTATTAACTCCTGCTGAAAGCGTACACACTTTGTCCAAAGGTATACAGACAGACCTTTTTGGATGAATTCAGATACTATACTGTACACCAAAAGGGATCCATACAGAAACATCTTTAAGGCCTATAGAATGGGATGCCCTACAGAAGCTGCATGAGTCCATCGGGCTGTTGAGAAGTTTAACTTTGGAGGGATTGAGCTCCATCAGCTACCTTTGGGAAGAGCTGGAGTGGAGTTTGTGATTCATAACTAATCCTCCAACTCTGTTAGCTCCTGGTTTTGTGGCTGTATGTAATCATCCCCAGCAAAGCCCAACATCTCGTTTAAAGCCTTCTCAGGAGAATAACAAAATTCAATAACCTTCATTTTAGAAGGTAAGTGGAATGAGTAGATGTCCACAAGCATGTAAGTGTATTGCAAAGGAACTACCGAAGTGACCGGATGGTGGTACTTACACCAAAGAAGCTCATGGGCTCTACCAAACATGTCCTTCTTCCTCACCTGGGCCACACCTGCTGAAAAAGGGGCAATTCTTTGAAAAAGGTAGGTGGCTGGACGGATGGATTAAAGGACAGATGGACACACATGCAGACAAGTACATGCACCTAATAACACACAGACACACAATGCAGACGTTAGTATACCCACCTCAAAGCCTGATCTCTCTGCTGGCACATATAAATTATTCATATGTAATTATTGTTCATAAAGAATGCATGAACATGATGACATTAAAGAACAACAGAAGTACACAAATAGGAAACTATGTGGGGAAAGGTCAGCAGGGTGTGTGTGAGTGTATGAAACACTACATCCACTGCATGCCCGGTGAGAAACGGTGAGACTGATGTTGAAATGAAGTTTCTTGAAGAACTTACCCAGGGGTGTCACTGCCTGCTCTTTGGCTCCATCCTGGAATAAAGAAGAGCCAGACTGAAGTCAACAGTTCGGGACTGAGAAACAGAGTTCAGAACATGACAGAGAGCGGACGGACAGTCCTCACCTTGCTGCTGTGTCCGCAGACCACGAGGACAGTGGTGAAGAGGGTGAGCAGCAGGAGGCACGTGGCGAAGCGGGAGCACGTCTCCTGCCGCTTCATGTCCCGGCAGTGCTGCAGGAGGAGCCGCAGAGTCTCCGGCGCGCTCTCGTCGCTGTTAGTTCTCATCCTCTCCGGCTCTCGCGCTGCTGCTCTGGGACTGCGGGCCGACCGGCTGACTATTATTGGACACGGCTCGCAAGGCACTATAAATATTTACACGCAACAACAAACCGCCCCGCCCAGTACTCCACCTGGCCCCGCTTCCTGCGCTGCGATTGGCTGCCTTTTTCTCAATGATTCACACAGACTCTAGTATTTCTTCAGTGATTCACACAAACTCCTACCTCACCAGTGATTCATATAACCCTTAATAGTTATTTAATGACCCACACAAACCCAGTTTTTCGGTAGTCCCCACAAACTCTAGTAGTTTTAATGATCTGATTAAAATTTTTTTTTTCATTTTTGATTTTCATTTTCATTCAGTTTCCTTGTAAAGCTTCTTCTTCTATTAGAGGTCACCTCCGTGGATCACCCGTTTCCATTGCTTCTGTTCTCTTCATCTTCCTCTCACACACCGACGACCTGCATGTCCTGCATTTGGCCTTCCTCTTCTCCTCTAGCCTGGAAGCTTCATCTTCACCATCACTCCTCCCTGCATTCTATCCATTCCGCTGTCCTCCCTTTCATTCACACTCATGTATCCTTTCTTAATTCTACTGACTTTCTTTTCTTTTCCTTCCTATGGCATATCTTCAACTCTCCAGGGTCTCGTTAAGGTACTCCCTACTCTCCATACAGATCACAATGTTGATTGGAAACATCATAGTTCACAGGGATTCGTGTCTAAATTCGTGTCTAATGAGATACTCCTGAGCAAGGTAACGTCCCTATCGCTGCTCCCTGTGTGCTTTCAATAGCTGCTCCCTGCTGCACATGTGTGAGTGTATGAGTAACGCGCAGAGGTCTAATTTCATTGTGGTTCACTGTGTACTGTACTGTTTCACAATGACAAGAGTACTCACTTTCACTTTCTTTCATCTACTACATGTTGCTGCCGCGCATGATTTCCTTCTTCAGACTGCCTCTGCGTGTTAGCCCAGTCCTTCATTGTTTTGGCATTTAAATCTGTATTGTTGTCTGGATATTAATATGGCAAATGTTTTATACCGGATGTCCTTTCTCATGTAAAACCTTCCTGACATTTATCTGGGCTTGTGATCAGCGCAAAAAAATGCATTCCTAGTAGCTGGGTCATTACCTGTAATTTTTCTTTAATGATCCATATAAACTCCAGTACTTTTTAAAGATACACAAACTTGTAGGTTTCTAATGATCAACACAAATTAAGTTAATTACATTTAATTAATTTTTTCAGATTTCTATAAAAAATCCACACACAGTGGTACCTTGACTTACGAGTCCTAACTAATGAGTTTTTCGAGCTCTGAGGCTGTTGAGAGTTGAGAGCTAAAATTCGGGTTGCGAGCCAGTTTCAGAGAGTCACCGCTAGAGGGCGCAGTGAACGAGCAAAATCCACCCAGCATCCCGTGTCTCACTGGTTCAGTTTAACTGGTTTGCTCGCAGTGGAAGCGTAAGAAGCGGATGATGTGCACTGAATTAAAGATCGAAAAACATGACCAAAGTGTGCATGTAGTCGACAGTACGAGCGCAGCACTTCTGCACTCTGCACCTGAAACAGACACATTGGACAGGTTTTTAATGAAAACCCTGCACATGAAAGTGAGGAAAGCGTGGCGGAACAGACAAAAATAAGCACATAAGATTCAGTCATTCAGTTCAGCCTTTCTGCTCCAGCTTCAGCATCTTCAAGTCCAGATCTCCAAGGCGAACGTACATTATACTTAATAAAAGCAGTTTACTGCAGTACTTTCTATTGTATTGTGTTTTTATACAATATTCGTTATTTATAAACACATTTGTCTTATTCAAATACGTGTAACAAAAACAATGCTGTGTTTTTTTGGGGGTCCGGAATTTGAATGGGGAAAATTGATTTGACATACGAGTAATTTGAGTTACGAGCTCCGTCACAGAACGAATTAAACTCGTAAGTCAAGGCACCACTGTACATGATTTTTAGATACATCGTAGAATATGTTTTCAATTAAGATTCTTATTTCTTTAATAGGATTACAGAAATACTGGAGCAAGAGGTGAAGCCCTGTTGTGCAACAAAAAAAAGCATCCCAGTCCAAACACAGGTCATAGGTGAGAGGGAAAGTCCAAGAAAGACGTCATTGGTAAAATAAACCCAGACCTCAACAATGGTCACTTCCTGAGATTTTTTTTCCTTCTCTCCTCCGTTTTTCTTTTCTTTTTTCTTTAAAAAAGCATGACTAAACCTGTGTCACATGAATTCTGATTTAACAAATTTGTCTGACTGAGTCACATATCAGGCAGGAGTAGAAACACATAGAAATGGTCACTAGTCAATATGAGTAACATCTTGATTGAGATCGTACAAAAGGAAGGCAATTCCATGCAGTGTTCCTTAGAAGAACACAAACAATGAGAAGAAGCATGCTGTCTGGAGATGTTGGCCAATGTTAGTTAGTATTTTTTTTTCACCCTCTGCATGCTTATATATTATGACACCCTTGCATTTTCTTAGGCGGTGGCCTGGTGCTTAGGGAGTTGCCCCGCATCGGAAGACTGTGGGTTTGATTCCCTCACCAGTAGGTTGCCCTGAGGTACCATTGAGCAAGGTACTGTCCCCGTCTCTGCTCCCCGGGTGCTTTCAATAGCTCCCCCCTGCTGCACGTGTGTGTATAGGTGAAACGCAGAGGTTGAGTTTCGTTGTGTTGTGCTGTGCTGCATTTCACAATGACAAGATGAAGTCACTTTCACATTTTTCTTAAATGTTAAACATGTATTTTAAAAACATGTAACAAAAAAATGCGTGTTTTTTGGGGTTCGGATTAACAGATTAATGGCATTTCAATTCATTTCAATGGGGAAAAAACAACATATGGGTAATTTGAGTTACAAGCGCCGTCACGGACCGAATTAAACTCGTAGGTCAAGGCACCAGTGTATGTAACATTCTTATTGCTACTGGCATGAATAATTCCACATCATTATGTAGTAATGTGGGAACTGCATAGACTATAAAATAACCTACAGCCCAAGGCCAGCAATTTATACTGAGGGGGATAAATCTGGAGTTGGTTTCCAGCCAGTCTAAGCTATGGGAAGCTGTGCGCTGAATCAACTTTCACTGAAGAGGGGTCATGTGATGTCTTAGCACTCAATGTTAGTTGTAGTTAGACTTGCTCAAAGTGTTAATATGTTTAAAAAACAATACATTGTGATACAAAAGCACAGTGCTAGTATTTTTGGCAAATGATTATTTTAGGATGATACACCTGCCCTTCAAACCTGGTGTGAGTGTGTGTGAGTCTCTCTGCGTGTGCATGTCAATGTATACGTGTAGACGCTGTGTGCACAAGTATTAGGCAGGTGAGCATTCTGAGGATTCATTTTAATCTGGGACAAATCCGCTGCTATCATCCATCCATCCATCCATCCATTATCTGCCGCTTGTCCCAAACGGGGTCGCGGGGGGGTGCTGGTGTCAACCAGCGCACTGGCAGGCAGAGGGCGCACCCTGAACAATTCGCTGGCCCATCACCAGGAGGAAGCGGGGCCAGGGCGCACCTTGCTCAAGGGTACCTCAGGGCAACCCACTGGGAAGGGTTGAACTGATGGCCCGATCTGTGGCCAACACCTAACCACCGTTACCGCTGCCCCCGCTGCTATCCCAATCAATGTCGAATGTATACATGTAGACGCTGTGTGCACAAGTATTAGGCAGGTGAGCATTCTGAGGATTCATTTTAATCTGGAACAAATCCGCTGCTATCAGTCAATCCAAAATGTTAAAACCTGAATGTTTTGTAAAGGGAATGCGAGTGTGAACATTCTCAGGGGATACATAAGTGTACACAATTATTAAGCGACTATTAGTGCAGAATTATTGCAACTGAATGAAAAAGAAAGCATTTTCCCATCTCACTTGTTTATTTTCATCTGTTTAAGTGTGACGGTTCTAATGACGGTTGAGGACGCTGGTCCTTCTGTGTGCTTACCTTTGTGTTTACTTATGTTCTCGTTACACATGTTTTGTTCAGTTTATTTAGTCTATGAGTTCTGTGCACGTTATTTCCGTCATTAAAGTGAATGAAGCTCTCGGCTCTGCATTGATGTCCAGCCCATGATGCCCATCGTTCCAGAAAGTGAGAATAATAGTGGGGCAGTGGTGGCCTCGTGGTTAGGGCGTCGGCCACGGGATGAGACTGTAGTTAAACCCCTTACCAGTAGGTTTGCCTGAGGTACCCTTGAGCAAGGTCCCGTACCCATCACTACTCCCTGGGTGCTTTCATAGCTGCCCCCTGCTGCACTGTTTTTGTGTGCATGGGTTAAATGCAGAGGTCCAGTTTCGTTGTGGTTCACTGTGTGCTGTGCTGTGACAGAATAGTCACTTTCACTTCACTTAATAAACAATCAACTAAAAATTTACAAATGAACATTCCTGACATTTAAAAAAACACGTGATCGGTGGATCGGGGGTTCAAGCCCCTTCCCAATGGGTTGCCCTGAGGTACCCTTGAGCAAGGTGCCGTCCCCATCCCGCTCCTCCCTGCGATGGGCTGGCGACCTGTCCAGGAGTGTCCTCGCCCTGTGTGCGCTGGGTTGGACACCAGCACTCCCCCGCGACCCTGTTTGGGACAAGCGGCAGAAAATGGATGGATGGATGGATACTTTCTAGCCTACTAAAAGCCCAGAAAGTATAAGCATGTGAGAAAAGTGTGTTTTGGAGAAACACTTTTGATTTTCTTAAGAACCATGCTCTAAAACTGGAAAATCTAGAAAAACCTTTGATTTCTGTGAATCATCTCATCATCATTTCCTTTACTTTAATTTACTTATTTACAGAAATAGCACTTTTAAGAACCACCATTGCAAATCTGTATAAGGGAACTGAAAATGCCTTTTGGCACCTTTATTTTTAAGAGCGTAATTGTGACAGGGAATGAGAAAGCTTTCCTTTTAAAATCAGAAACTTTGCAGGAATATCCATTCAGAGTTTAAAGGAAACTATGTCTTAATAATATATTTGCCTCTGCTTTTTCTGTTTTTGCATATTTGTCACAATTGTTTCAGAACTTCATACAAACATGATAATAGACAAAGACCAACAGAGCAAACACAAAAACATATTCCATAAATTAAAGGAAAAATGATGGGCCCAATTTGAAAATAATGAAAAGTAACTGATGTACTATAAATGAATGATAGATTAACCAAATTCTTTTACTACTAATAAAAAAATTAGACTAGATAAACCCAGGCTTGACCGCTATGGCAGTGGTGGCCTAGTGGTTAGGGAGTTGCCCCCAGATCAGAAGATTGTTTGATTCACTCACCAGTAGGTTGCCCTGAGGTACCCTTTAGCAAGGTACCGTCCCCGTCACTGCTCCCTGGACGCTTTCAGTAGCTGCTCCCTGCTGCACGTGTGTGTATGGGTGAAACGCAGAGGTTTAATTTCATTGTGTTGTGCTCAGATAACGCCAGATATCACTATTAGTAAAAGACTGGTATCCATGAGACTGATATTCTGCAAACTGAATCCGCTGCTGAAGACTTATCTCATTAAAGCCAGATGATACGCTGATTGCACTTTTTGGAATAATCATCTTGATTAATGATCCAAAAGTGGAACTTTCTGGAAGATAATATCATTTCCACAGTAAGACAATCATTCTGTCGGTCAGACTGATATCAGTTGATTAGTGGCCTACGGGTGCCTTGTTCTTTTCATGGTGAGCTCATATACCAACAATCTCATGGTCTTTCTGTCTTCAAAAGCCCAAGAGGCAACCAGTTTTAGGAAGAACATGAAACCATAGGAACAACTTTATAATGATAAACAACAAAAATAAACACACAAACAAAACCTCTTCTTTCTCATGAAAACAGTTCCACTTGTTCCACTGATTCATTTTAGCACTTTGTGTAACCTCTATTTAATAACAAATATCTCATGTTGCCACGTTAACAAAACCACAAGAAGCAACCAGGAAGAACATAAATAACCTGATAATGACCCAAACCTCTGAAGGTTTTCATCTCTGTTGTCTCATGAAAATAGTTCCTCTCAGCACTGCTGAGTTGGTAAACCTCAGATACTCATGATTGTGGGTTTTTATGAGCAAAAAGGTCTATATTTGCAGTTTCCTGTAATTAGATTACTGCTGTAGAGATTATTGACCACAGATTTCTACAGAAAAATCTGCCCATTTTCTTTCCCAATCTTTATTTTTTGTCTCTTACTTTGTTGGACTAAAATGAAAAGGCATTCAAGGCAGGTTCACTACTGCTCAGGTTGTTTTAAACATTTTAAAAAGTGGCTTAACAACGGATGTTATTATTTTTTATAGCTTATTCTACTCTAATTCTATTTTTCTTTGTTGTCATGTTAATGAATAATTTTGGCATTCATTTAAGTGATTGATGAACAATTCAGACGCACTTAAATTAGGAACATATTTTAGTTACCATTTCTTCACAGGAATTTCTAGAGGTGCCAGTAATTTACTTTGATTATTCAAATGATTATATCAGTGTGAGTTAATTAACCATATATATATATAATTAACCAACTATATACAGTACTGTGCAAAAGTTTTAGGCAGGTGTGAAAAAATGCTGTAAACAAAGAATGCTTTCAGAAATATAAATAATGATTGTTTATTTTTATCAATTTACAAAATGCAAAGTGAGCAAACAAAAGAAAAATCTAAATCAAATTAATATTTGGTGTTACTACCTTTTGCCTTCAAACCAGCATCAGTTCTTCTAGGTACACTTACACAAAGTCAGGGATTTTGTAGGATTATAGTCGGTGTATGATCAACCAATTTTACCAAACAGGTGCTGATGATCATCAGTGTCACACGGAGGTTGAAACACAGTCATGTTTGGAACAACCGACCAGCCGAGTTCCTTCAAAAACTGTGTGCAAGTGTACCTAGAAGAATTGATGCTGTTTTGAAGGCAAAGGGTGGTCACACCAAATATTGATTTGATTTAGATTCTCTTTTGTTCATTCACTGCATTTTGTTGATTGATGAAAATAAATGATTAACACTTCCATTTTTGAAAGCATTCTTTCTTTACAGCATTTTTTCACACCTGCCTAAAACTTTTGCAATAATAATAATAATAATAATAATAATAATAGTAAAACAAAATAAAACATGAAATCTGTGTCATCACCCCTTTTGTTTCATGGCACTAAATGCTTGGTCATCTGATAATTATCAGCATTATTTCAGTCTTCTTTGGAAATTCCCCAGCAGCATGTTGAGACATAGAGGGCTGTAATAAACTGCTGTTTCAGCAAAAACTGGAGAGAAACCTTCTTGAAAAGTTCTAGTTTTTCATAAGCAAAACTTGTACGTAACCTTCACTGTGCTGACACTTTGCCGCACATGGTGGTATTTGTTTTTGTTCCGCAAATGATGTATGTGACGCCACTGCGGTGATGCAACTTAGCACACTCATGTAAGCCACATGCCTTAAACGCTCACAAAACAGGAACATGTCACAGAGTGAGGATCGAGCCTTGTCTTTTAGTACTATTTTTTTTTTTGGGGCTTCAAGGAAATGGTGGAAGATCAGTCAGTCAGTCAGTCGTTTTCTGCCGCTTGTCCCAAGCAGGGTCACGGGAGTCCATCCCAGCTCACACAGGGCGAAGGACAGGGGACACACCCTGGACAGGTCGCCAGCAGGGAGGAGTGTGCCGGGGACGGCACCTTGCTCAAGGGCACCTCAGGACAACCTATTGGGAAAGGGTTCGAACCCCCAATCCTCCGATCATGCGGCCTGAACCACTAGGCCACCACTGCCCCATGATGGAAGATGTAAATGAAAATATTTTTAAACCAGACAAAGCTGGAATGCTGCAGATGATTGCAGTGCTGTTTGTTCAACCTCAAAAATCTCCACACAGCTGAAGAGGCAAATATTATGGACATCTATTGTAAAGCCCGGATGAACCTCTGTGGTCCAGGGTGCAGGCTTCAGACCTGTAACTGCTTAGCGGCAGAGTGCTTCAATCCCACCTTTCGGGTGAATTATCAAGCTTTGTTGAATTTTTGAAAAACCTAAAACCATTCTCCTTCTTCTGGAGCCCCTTTTTGATGACACACATGATCAGTATCAGTTTACCTAAAAACACTTTTGGACTGTTGGTATTGAAAGTAAAAGTACACAATTGTTTGCATTAGTCAAATATTTCCATGACTAACCGCCATGATTCACATCCCGTAAACTGACCACAGTAGCCACCAGCTCTTTCATTGTCTCACACACACACACACACACACACACACACACACACACACACACACACACACACACACACACACACACACACACATACACACACACCTACACACACACACACAAATCTAGATTTCATTCAAAGAACATTTGGGCCATACAGTGCTGTGCATGATTTTTGTCACCTGTATTTTAAAACTAATTCATTTTGGAAATAAGTATTTATTTGCTTAAAAAAAACATTACTACTGGAATATCAAGTAGTAAACTGGGCCACCTCTCAGTGAAAGGGTTCAGGGCATGACCAGAGCCAAGACTAGCTGGAAAGATTGCATACCTTGACTGGCCAGGTGGAAGTTACTGGGAGCAGCGAGGTGCACTGAGGTGCAATCTTTCCAGCTAGGATCCAGCTAGCTTGGATCTGCTCTGTGGTCTCCTCCCAGCTGTCACGCCCTGACTCCTGGATGGATACTTTCATCTGTCCACAACTGCTCCCAGACCACTACTGTGTTTGTGTTCTTTGGTCCATGTCTCGTTTTCTTCCGAACCAGTCTTCTTCTAGACCAATAGTTTGAGCCTTTGTGGCTAATAAATGTTGAAAAGCAGTTTTACATTTGCTTTAACTATATTTTGTATTCATTTTTTTAATATAAGGATATATATTGTAGTACCTGGGGCAGCAGTGTCCTAGTGGTTAGGGAATTGGCTCCTTGATCGCAATTGTGGGTCGAATCACAGACCAGTAGGTTGCCTTGAGGTACCCTTGAGCAAGGTACCATCCCCATCACTGCTACCTGGGCACTTTCAAAAGCTGCCTCCTGCTGCACGTGTGTAAGTGTATGGGTTAAATGTCGAGGTGTAATTTAGTTGTATTTCACTGTGTGCTGGGGTGGTGGTGGTGGTCTAGTGGTAGGGTAGGGTATATATCCTTATATAAAAACAATGCATACGGACCAATGGCACAAGAGGTCCCAGGTTCAAATCCCACCTCTAGCACTACCACCACTGCGTCCCTGAGCAGTGAGCCCCTGAGCAAGTCCCTTAACCCTGAGTTGCTCCAGGGGGACTGTCCCTATAATTAGGACATGGAAGTCACTCTGGATAAGAGCGTCTGCTAAATGCCGTAAATGTAAATGTGCTGTGTTGTGGTTCACAATGACAGCCAGTCCTTGGTGTACACTTTCACTTCACTTAAAGTGAACTTCACTTAAATGACATTATCCACATTACTCAGGACAAACGGCTGTGAAAATGAGTGAGTGGGTGAGCAAGTGATCCTCTTCATATGTGACTCTGCCACAAAGTTTGACAGGACGAGGCTGCTTCATGCCACAAGGAGGCAACAATGCTCTGTTTTCTGAAGCCAGAAAGATCAAATCAATTTTGAACAAGAACAACAGTTATTTTTTTCATGAAAGTTATGCATCTTTTTTATATTTAAATATACAGTCGTGAACAAATTAGGACACCGCATTAAATATTAAGAAATGTTCACTTATCGATGTCTAACCTTGTTTTTATTTATCTCTGGAAAAGAAAGTGATTTAATTGCAGGTAAACAACAAAAATGAACCTTGTTTATTAATTTAACAAAAGATAAACAAAGATGTGTATTCTGAGGGAGAATTAGGAAAACCCTAGCCCCTAATAGCGAGTGTTTCCACCACGCTTCTTGTGGCATCTACCAGTCACTGATATCGGTCTGAGTCAGAATTCTTTAGGTGTGAGATGTTTGAGGGTTTTCTTGCATGTACAGCCTCAAGCTGTACGTACAGCTTCATGCATGTACAGTTTCAAGCCACCCCACAGCATCTCAGTGTGATTAAGATCTGGGCTTTGACTCGGCCACTCCAGGACTCTCCGTTTCTTAGTTTTCAGCCAGTCCTTGGTGGATTTACTGGTATGTTCTGGGTGATTGTGGCATTGCAGGGTCCAGTTCCATTTCATCTTTAATGTTCTAACAGATGGGGCAGCGGTGGCCTAGTGGTTAGGGAGTTGCCCCCGCATCGGCAGATTGTGGGTTCGATTCCCTCACCAGTAGGTTGCCCTGAGGTAACCCTGAGCAAGGTACTGTCCCCGTCACTGCTCCCTGTGCGCTTTCAATAGCTGCCCACCGCTGCATGGTGTTTGAGTGCATGGGTTAAATGCAGAGGTCCAATTTCGATGTGGTTCACTGTGTGCTGTGCTGTGACCTCGCGATGACGAGGGTTGTCACTTTCATGTTCACTTTCACTTTTCAGATGGTGTCACATGTCCTTCAAGCCCCCTCTGATACACAGTAGAATTCATAGTAGATTCTATGATGGTGAGCTGGCCAGGTCCTGCTGCAGCAAAGCAAGCTCAAACCATGACACTTCCACCTCCATGCTTCACAGTTGGTATGAGGTTCTTTTCCTGGAATTCTGCATTTGGTTTATGCCAGACATGTCCTCTGTTCTGGTGTCCAAATGATTCAATTTTAGACTCATCTGTCCAAAGAACATTCTTCCAGAAGTCCTGGTCTTTGTCAACAATCTCTCTGGCAAACTTCAGTCTGGCCTTGATGAGAAATGGAGAACAAGTGTTAGTTATGTGAGTCAGCAGTTTGGATCACCACTAATGATGAGAGATCAGATATTTGTCTTTGATTTTTCCTTTTGATTTTCCATCTCTTGTTTTTTAATTATGCATATGTTAAATTACATACATGGGAGGTGGAATGAAGGAAAAGTTCATCCTGAAGATGCATGATGCGGGAAGATTTGATTATTCGACTGTAAGCTGCTAAACAAGTACAGTGCATCCGGAAAGTATTCTCAGCGCTCCACTTTTTCAACATTTTGCTATGTTAGTCTTTTTCCAAAATGAATTAAATTCATTTTTCACCTCAAAATTCTACCCACAATACCCCAAAATGACAAAGTGAAAAAGGTTTGCTTGAAACTTTTGCAAATTAATTAAAAATATAAAACAAAACATCTACTTAAGTATTCCCAGCCTTTGCCATGACACTCCAAAGTGAGCTCAGGTGCAATACGTTTCCACTGATCTTCCTTCAGAAGTTTCTACAGCTTGATTGGACTCCAGCTCTGGTATATTCAGTTGATTGGACATGATTTGGAAAGGTCCCATAGTTGACAGTGCATGTCAGAGCACAAACCAAGCATTGAGAACAGGCCAGATGGTCACTCTGTGGTCACTCTTACTTAGGGCTTGGACCTGGATTCTATAAAAAAGGAATTCTGAAAAAGCTCTGTTTTCTGAAGTCACAAAGATCAAATCACAGCAGGAGACATTAGTGAAGCCCAGACATTGTAGCTCACATTCAACTGGGCAAATATGTAATTGCAACATTTTTACCATTTATTTTACATGAAAGTTATGCATCGTTTTAATATTTTAATATATAAGAAGAATCTGAAGTTGCAAATTGGAGACAGTTGGAAAATGAATTTATGATTTATTACCCCTAAAATGAAGAACATTTCATACATTAGGATTTGAGAAACAAAAGAAAATGCATATGCAGTATTGTGCAATAAAAGCAGTGTTTTGATCATATCAGCTGCTGGTGTAACTTACTGAGAATATTCTGATCAGCTAAAAAATGGGGAACAAATGTTAGTTATGTGAGTCAGCAGTTTGGATAACCTCTAATGATGAGAGATCAGATTTTTATCTTTTATTTTTTCTTATAGATGGTCTCAAGCAACATCAAGCACCAGGCCAGGCCCACCTCCATGCTTCACTGTTGGTATGCTGTATTTGGTTTATGCCAGACATGTCCTCTGTTCTGGTGTCCAAATAATTATATTTTAGACTCATCTGTCATGTTAAAATACATGAAAATGGCACATTTTTGTATCCGTCCACCCATTTTATAAATCTTTTTTTAATGAAGATTTTATACACAAATCTAAAAGAAAGTGCAAGTGTACAGAAATGGGCCAGAATACAGCTCCCAATCAACCTCAACATTCTGAACTAGAAAACATCTAACTGAGCTTGATAACAACTGCACATTCAAACATATAGTTTGAAATTAACCTATGGATATTGGTTTTTAACAAAGGTGGGAAATATAAATGAGTTAAAATAGTTATAAAGCATTAACATACCAATTAATTAATATGCGCTTTAACCCCAGAATCCTTACACTTCATGGATTGTGCTGTAAATGTAAAGCTGGGAGGTGGAATGAAGGAAGAGTTCATCCTGAAGATGCATGAAGCAGGAAGACCTGATTATTCGACCTGTAAGCCGCTAAACAAGTACAGTGCATGCGCAAAGTATTCTCAGCGCTCCACTTTTTTCAGTCTTATCCCAAACTGGATTAAATTCATTTTTCACCTCAAAATTCTCCTCACAATACCCCATAATGACAAAGTGAAAAAGGTTTGCTTGAAACTTTTGCAAAAGTATTAAAAATAAAAACAAAAATAACACATCTACTAAAGTGAGCTCAGGTGAAAGTGACAACCCTTGTCATTGCGAGGTCACAGCACAGCAAGCGTGAACCACAACAAAATTGGACCTCTGCTTTTAACCCATGCACACAAACACCGTGCAGCAGTGGGCAGCTATTGAAAGCGCCCGGGGAGCAGTGACAGGGATGGTGCCTTGCTCAGGGGTACCTCAGGGCAATCTACTTGTGAGGGAATCGAACCCACAATCTTCCGATGCAGCGGCAACTCCCTAACCACTAGGAACCGCTGCCCCATCAGGTGCATCATGTTTCCACTGATTTCCACTGAAAAAGTGCTATTTATATAAAACTGACTTGACTTGAATGCCAAGCATCATGTCTGGTGGAAACCAGACACTGCTCACCACCTGGGCTATAACATCCCTACAGTAAGGCATGATGGTGGCAGTATCAGGCGATGTTTGTTGGCAGCAGGAACTGGGAGACTAGTCAGGGTTGTGTGGAAGATTATTGCAGTAATGTATAGAGACACCCTTGATGATAACCTGCTCCAGAGTGCTCTGGACCTTGGGGCGAAGGTTTATCTTCCAACAGGACACAACCCTAAGCACACAGTCAAGATAACAAAGGAGTGACTTCGCAACAACTCTGTGAATGTCTTTGAGTGGCTCAACCAGAGCCTAGACTTGGCCTAGAGGTTAGGGAGTTGCCCCGAATCAGAAGATTGTGGGTTCGATTCCCTCACCAGCAGGTTGCCCTGAGGTACCCTTGAACAAGGTACCATCCCTGTCACTGCTCCCCGGGCGCTTTCAATAGCTGCTCCCTGCTGCATGTGTGTGTATGGGTGAAGCTCAGAGGCTGGATTTCATTGTGTTGTGCTGTGCTGCGTTTCACAATGACAAGGGTAGTCACTTTCACTTTTCACTTTAAAAGGTGTTAATGAGCCCCCAGGAAGATCAGTGAATAAATATTTACCTTTCTGTTGGGAATAAACTGTCTAATTGACTGCTATTTTGTTCTCTCTGAATTTCTGTTGTTCTGTTTTTGAAATGATGTCACTCTTTTGCTGGAAAGCGTATGCAAGCCTGAAAACAGATATAAAATGGGGAAATAGAAAATGTGTTCTGATCATTTTTATCAATATCTGTAACTTTTTAATGAATAGTTTTCATGTGACACCAAAACAGCAATGATCAGCAATCAAAAATATACTATTGAATGACAATATCAATTAATACTGAAGAATTATGATGTTTTGGTGTAATGCAATGAAATTTGATAACTATCTGTGGTTATGCAAGACCTTAAAAGTCAGCATCAACAGAACAGCTTAGGACAGAAAATGATATTTGAAACAGAAGATTTGTTCAGAAGTTAGAAATGAAGGTAACTTTAAAAGCTTCTGTAATACTTTTTTTCAAAGCTGTGTGTTTAGGACATGTAAAAGCAGGACCCAACACCTGGAGCAAAGTATGTTTAAGCTTTGACATTTCAACTTTTGTTCCTGGCAGCTTTACATTTGATTCTTATCAAATCTTTGGCAGTTAATTTGCAAACTTTTTTTTCTCAACATGTTTCTTGTGCCCCTGTTGACTATTTGCAACAAGCCGTTTGCTGGTTCTGTGATCATGGCCCAAAATCTTATTTCAATATCTTACTATAAGCAGCCTTCTGAAAGACTTTCTACAATTTTTGCTTTTCTACTTTTCTACAAATCTCTTTTTTGGCCCATTTTGCCTAATAATTATGCATGATTTAGGGTGTTGATCTCCTTATGCCACACTCTCCCTCATTACACAAACGGTCAAAGATGTGTGTTTAGGTCATGTAAAAGCAGGACCCAGTACCTGGAGCTGAGTATGCTTCCAAAGAAAAAAAATAAAAAGGTAGCCTGTACTTAATGTTTCTACATTGCAGTGCTCAGTGAGCTCTGAATTGCCTGCTTTAAGTCAAAATGTCGAATGTCAGTTAAGTCCAAATGCCTAGGTTTGTGCTTAACATACAAATGCTCCATAAACAGTTCTCATCCCATTGTGGTTTCACATCGGATTCATGACAAGCTTGCTCTTCTCATCTCATCTGTCTCATTTTGGGTAGGTTGATAACTGCACAGCCGTCAGCAATAAGCCATAGCATGTGTTTGGAAAATATGTCAAAAAAAAAAAAAAAAGCTGCGGTCTACCCACTTTTTTCATAGGCCGAGCCACATTTTCATTTCTGCATCATACAGCAACTCTGACATTAAAAATATGATTGACGGAGTGCTGACAACGATAATTTTTTCATTTCTGCCCAATTCTGAAGCTGTGCCAGATTGGACACTTTGTTCTTAGCTAACTCTGATCAAGACCTTTTTCCTAGTTGCTTGTTTGTTTGGGCAGCTTTTTCCCTTTTGGTTGCACATTTAAATTTATAGCTGCTGGAAAAAGTTGCTTGATATATATTCTATGAAAGTCAATACATTCTGCTTAAGATTTCAAGGCCTGGTTTTTACTAGGATGTAGGCTTGTGCTTTTCTAAACCACATCCATTCAACTGAATTTGCCTGATGTGACTGGTAATCAAATCCTAAGATATCTCAAAATCCAAGGAACAGGATACAAATGTGTTAGTTCACTTTATCCTTGAAGAATTAGAATTTTTTTTTAAATCTTTGAATGAAACCCTAAACCAAGCATGCAGAAAGTAAAGAGAGGTATGTGTAAATATACAAAGAATATACAGGGTGGTAGTTTTGAGTTGATTATCAGCATAGGTTGATTTCTTTCTTGTGTTTTCCTTGAAGACTTGTCATGGACTCCTTCCCTGGTACCTGACTGTTACTTCACTTTATCTGAGCCGGCAAAAAGTCTTGTATGTCTTATTCAGTGTTCATCTACATTCAGTAATACATTGGTCCGATTGATGAACTCTTACCTTGTCTTAATTTGTTCCATCTTCATGTATTTGTGTGTTTTGGTCTCCATGTTTGCTTCATAATTCTGTTTTATTCTTTACCTGTAAGCCGTTTTTTTGCTGGTGATATTATTGTGGACTTCTACTAACATTTCTTTATTTACTGTTGCAAAGCATTTCAGGCATCTGGCTGTTTGCAAGATGTCTCTGATAGTAGAGAGGAGTTGTTTAAATTATTTAATTATTATTTATTTATTAGCATTTTTGAAGTTTTGATATATAAAACCATTATTCAGAGTGGTTAAAATTAGCATAGTTAATAACTTACCAGCTTGGATATATTCTTAATGACAGTTTTTATGTGTTGGTGGTGTAACACTGATAAAAAAATTTCCAAAATAAGTTTTCTTTGGGTACTAATTTGCTTTGCAATGTCCCTGATGTAAGTTTTTCTAGACACTTTACACCAAGCTGCTCTAAATAAGATATGATATAATATATATATATATATATATATATATATATATATATATATATATATATATATATATATGTGAAGAAATACAGAAGTTCCCCTTTCAGTGTCTGACTCAAGAGCAGTAACAAAGAAAAAACACTACAACTTTGGTGCAGTATAGTGTTTAGAGGCAAAGTAAGTAATAATATCTTTTAATACATTTTTAAATTAAAAAAATAATTACAATCATTTGAAAATAGCAGTAGATAAATACAATGTCAATAAGCTACCTGAGAACAATGATAGTAGTCCATTCCAGTCACTCAACATGAGTGACCATGTTGTTCGTGCAACCAAATAAAAAAAATCAGCATATACAATCAAATAGGTCTGAATCAAAGAGAGTAGTTGTACAGGTGGCATCACTGCAGAGTGATCTATTCCAATACATGTTTAGCCTTTTCACATTTCAGACTTCAAAATTCAGTTCAGCAGCCCTAAATGTATCTGACATTATCAGAGGTGCAGTAAAAATGGACAGTTATTTTAGCTCAAGAAATCACCAAAAAGGAAAATAATGTACTTAAATGGTGCCAAATTATTATTGAACAGATGACTTTATAAGTAGCTGAAAAAAGAAGACAGTTAAGCAATATAGATATCAATTTCCACAAATGACCTGGGGGCATTATTCTGACTTTTCTGATTTGTTCTACGAAGTTACACCAAATAAACATCATTCTTATCTTTTACTCTCACGAGGCACATACAGTTCCTCGTCTTTATGACTGCTATTAATTAGACAAGTTAAATTAGTGTGAGGTTTCTCTTTGATAACAGAGCTGATGATATTACTTGCTTTGAAACCCATATGAATACATTAAAACACACCTTTTGGAACTTCACTGAAGGTATCTGTTATCAGAAAACACCTTCACCGAGAAGAACCAGTGTGAACTCCACAGAGTTACTCTCTAGAACTGTAAATGAGATTACACTTACATTACATACTAGATCATCTTGTCACCGTGGTTCTGGGAAAATGTATGTTAGATCCTCTGCAGTTTAGCTTGTGGAAGAACTGAGGAGAATGACAAACTTAGAGGAACACGTCCCCATTTTTTCAGAACTAGGCTCATTATTTTCCACCGTCCATCACACGTTTTAAAATTGCATTTCTGGTTCAGTTTGTGGTTTACTACACACGGTGAAAACTGAGCAGGTCTCTGTTCTGCAGAGAATGGGGAAATGTGATGGAAACTGAACTGATGCCCTACATCAGCAGTTAAATTTCCATCCACATATCTTTTTTTTCATCCACACGTGTGTCTTGGCATATACATAAAAAAAAGACAATTTCTTTGCAGACAAACAGACAAGCCATGAATAATGATAAACAGATTTGCTAAATAAATAGTATAAATGCAAATAGAATAACATCATACAAATCATGACAAAAGGCATAAGGTTCCAGTAAACAAATGAATAAATGAAATTAAGAAACACATTATTCTTATCAAAGAAAAAAATACAATAACTTGATTTTAGATGGTAAACAGCAATAAACAGATGGTAAGAAGTAAACAAGTGCCTGCTGCTGATTAATAAATATGTCTTGAGCTGTCATGTTTGCCAGTGTTCGCGTTCCCATCACTCTTATGATGTAAAATATACCCAAAAAATAAACAAAACAGCAGTGAAAGGTTGGTCAACATGAAAAGTCTTTCTCTTAATGTGCTCCATCTTCTCAGAAGTGTTCTCGCCAGTCTCATGTTTTATTCTGTCTAAAGGTTTGCATCTCAAGGTGTTTTCTCTGTAAACTATGAGCTAATGTGAGGTAATTTTTGGTAACATGATACATTCGGTCATATTGTCCATCTGATAGATAGATAACTTAATTGTTTGGCAACATTTAACATATTAGCTTAGATTTCCTTTGACAGCAGAATGGAAACCTGCTTTCAATTCTCTACTTGCTTCTGCTCCTCCCATCTTTCGCCTAAAAATTTCCCCTAATCTGAGCACATCCGAACCATCTGGCACAGGAGTTGAAGTGGGCGCTTAAGAGTCCAAAAAAGTGCAATTGTGTTGGAGAGGGATAAACAGTGCAACAGTGATTCATAACCGTAGTCCTGCAAGCTAACTTATTCTGCACACACTGGTGTTTTAAAACTAATCAACTCATAATTTAAAAAAGGTTCCACCAAAGTGTTCAGGGTATGGAGGCTCCCAGGATCAGGGTCAGAAATCACTGCTCTATAACATGCATGGCAGAGGTACTCCGGGACCAGTGCCCTACATTATAAAGAGAGGCAGATCTATCTGGGCAGGAGGTGTTTAATTGCTCACAAAAACACTTATATTAGAATATATTGTAACAACACAAAAAGTAGTGATTGTATACATGTCACTGTGTTTAAATCATTATTTCCAACCCTCTCCTAATGGCAGCTCACTGTATGGTGTAGTTATCATCCAATGCCTTGATGATATGGTGTAGCCTATCATCCATGTTTTTGTTAATCAAGCTTTAATGAGTTAAATCAAGGTTGTTGGGGATATACTTGAACAAATGAATGCAAGGGTTTAGGCCACTGAGCAGAAGTCAAGAACCAAGCATGCATTCATCTAGCAAGCTCATTAGTTTCAAATATATTAAAAACATTTTTTTTAATTGCTTGGATTTTTTCTGATGTTATATTATAGTTTTTATAAGCATAAACATACTTATTGCCCAGATTAATGGTATTAAACTGTTTGCTTAAATGTCTGTGATGTTATTCACAGTACAACAGTGGGGCACAGTTTCTTTTTTTTTCTTTTTCTTTTTTTGGAACCAGCATCCCAAAAAGAGGACACCTGCTTGATCTCTTGACCGACCTTTGTTTTCCTTTGCTATTATTTTCAGCTTATGGAAGTGACGTGAACTTTTGTGTGCTCATTTCTTCAAACTGAGTGCTAATGAGGAAGCAACCTTGATGCACAACTGACTCATAACGAACCTGAAACAAAGTGAAAATCACTTTTGTCTCTCATGGGAGGAAAATGTGTCATGCTTCTCAGAAAATCGTGAGTCGGGAGCGTCATAAAACAGGGGAAGATGAAGAAGAAGAAAAAAAAGAGACTGAGAAAGCATCTCAGTGCCCTACGCAAACATCCTAAATGTGTCAAAGATAGTTTCATCACAGTTTCGCTCGCGGTTAAACATATGGGTGTTTCCTTTCATGGCAGCTGCTAATGCATCTGTGTGCTATTTGGTCACCACCATGGAAGAACCTCTGTTTTGTTTTTGTGTTTTTCAAGAGCAAGCGAAAAATATTGAGGACATGAAAAGGACATTTTAACAGCACTTATTTGGGATACAAAGCTGGGTTCCACTCAGAAAGATGCCTACCAGTCAGCATACTTAATGATGGTGATGTAGCTGGAGTAAGGCTGATGGTACTCACACGAGATCTGCTCCCCTGGGCTTGCCTGTACAGATAGACTTTCTTTCGCTTGCATGTTTAGCAGAAAAAAGGAACTGAGATGGGCATCTTCTACATTTTCCGTGACCTTTCGAGTATCATATGCAGCAACCAATTGTGTGTTGTTCTCTGTGTGACTGAAGTTTACCCAAAGTTCAAGATCTACACTTTTTGATCCATTTTCTGTCTTGTTTAGGCTATACGTCACCTGCAGGTAAATCAGGTAAATGCCCTTCTCTTCCACAGTTATCCGTGATTTGCTTTGATCCAGAGTTAATTTTTGGACACAGCACTCTTCCACCCAAGTGAGACGTTGATTCACATTTCTGCTTACTGTGTAAAAAGACAAAGATAAACATGAGCACTCCTGTCTTACAGTCATTTAGTTAATGAAAAGTGACCCTTGACAAGGGCCCTATACTGCAAACCTTTGTACTGTTCATTCTACCCTTGATTCCCTGTCACATGATAACAAAACAAAACAGCTGTATTAGTCCTTCATGACTACTCACGTAAACCTCCATAATCATTTGCAACAATCAGCCACTTTAAAACTACTGAACAACATAGATTATATCAATACAGTGGCACCTGTCAATGGCTAAATATATCAAGCTGTAAGTGACCAGGCGATCCTTAAAGATAAATTGTTGGAGGAAAGAAAAATGGCAAATGTAAGAACCACTTTGACAAGGGTCAAACTGTGTTCCCAGTGTACAGTGGTTAGTCCCTATCCAAAGACGTCCAAGGCAGAACAACCTGTAAACTGGCTGCAGAGTCCTGGGCCAGTTTGCATGTTCTTTGACATGTGCTATCTGACTAAACACACCAGGGACACCCCTGGCAGCAGCATTCCCTAATGATAGTGGCCTGCTTCAGCAGAATAATGAGTCCTGCCAAACTGCAAAAATTGGCTTCAACTTAGACTTCAGCTTTTATGATAATTTGAACAAGCATTTAAGAATGAAAGACTTATGAAGGTATAAGGAAGCCCTGTGAATGCTGCCCTTCATTGCAAGTTATTAATTAATTGCAACAAATCATACTACACATATGAAAAAAAACCAAAAATAAACTTCGCTTAACACAATGACAACTGCAACAGCAGGGCTTTTTGACAGTTGCGGTTTTACCCGAGAACATTTATGTAGTCTTAGCTAGCTTCTTGATCTAATGCAGAAAACCAAGCTGCTTCACTGCTTGTTTCACACCAAGGCATTTCTGTATAAACGTCACACTTTCATGGGCATGCATACGGGGATTAATCATTGCCTGAGAATCTAAACCAGGCTTGGCAGAGAAAGTTGTTAACCACTGTCCCAAAACGAGTTAACCATGGGTGCATGCAAGCTGTGTGAGCCTGAAACTCAATGAGAAATGTTCCGTAATATTTTTTGATTTGTTGGTACTGCAGTAAAGAGATGAGTTCTTACTCATTATTGTAGGGTGGAGTGTGACAATCTATGAAAAGCTTTGATGACATCAACCTACATTTAAAAAGGTTTTTTTTTCTTCCAACGAACAGTTCAAATGGTTTCATCCCAGAAAGCGTGATGACAATAGAGGCTGGTTGGAATGAAACCCTCTAAATGGCTATGTTGGTGTATGTGGAATTGATCTGGGATTAAATCTTATGTTATGCATCCATTTGAATGCTACTGGAAAGTGCCATAATGTGTCATTCTGCAAAATCTGTTTTGGAAAGTGGAAAGGGGTACATCATGGTCTTTGAGCAAGCTGAGTGCTTTTGCATGAAGATAAGGTGGGGAGGTGGAAGGGGGAGGTGAAACATGATATTGATATTGAACTGTAGTTTCCCAGCATGCTGGTGCATGGTGACAGTTCACAAAATCAGAATATAGAGGCAAAAAGTCCCTGCGCTAAAATGTCACTTGGTTATAGAAATGGCACAGTTTGATGATTCATGCTTAATATGATCAGGGATGAACAAGCAAGATAAAAAGGTCAGTAGTAATTTCAGCCAGACTTTAAGACATGTCGGGTCTCATGACTGGCGTGCATTGGATTGACCACACTTTAAAACAGAGTCTTTTGCCCCTCTCAATAGTCACCACTTCTGACTATTCATACGTGTTTTTAAGGAAGTCACAGCTTAAATGAAGCCTCTCTTACCTTTAAAAGTCCCATGTGCTGTGCGAGATGAATTCTGACAGGTCCTGAGCATGTTTGCCACAACAGTACCTGTTGGGCACAAAATATATATAGATATTTTTGTCGCATATTGACAGATTAATTGTTACACACTTCAGAGGAAACCCATGCATCATGCCAAGCAGCGTGCTAGAAAGAGCAAAGGAGAGCGTTACGGGAAACGGCTCCACAGCTTACCACAAGCATGCATGATAAATAAGAGAAACACAACAGAAAGCAAACACACTCACACATATTATCAAAACATAAACACATGCATGTAAAATCGTTCAGCCTTGTCTGTAGGAACATAATGTCTACTGTGGTGCTGGTGGAAAACTTCTACAGTTATGCTCCATTACATGTAAGGAAAAAGCTACAGTTGATAACATCTCCTTTTCAGACAGAAAAAAGACCACTCACACACGACCCTAAGACGAGGAGCTTCCTGTATGTGAGACACAACATCCTGTAATAAAACTTCACCGTCTTACGTCAGGCTGTCAGAGAGAAAAAAATATGTGCCAAAGTGACTGGCATTAACCTATCACGTGCCTGTTCTTTATTGTAACAAATGTCCTGCCCTATCAGTTTTATAAGCTCCGTTTTAAAAGGGGATTCACAGTGAGTTGTTGGGAAGTTCAAGTAATACAAAGGGTTTGATGGGAAATGATTCAATGTAAAGAAACATACGATGGTGGTGGCACGAATCAGTTGTGATGACAGCAGAGCCATTAAACATGAAATATGTCCAGTAAAATTCCATGTGTTGTGAGATTTCATAAAGATGAAGATGAAGATGAAGATGAGATATTATAAAGAAATATTAAAGTTGGCAAAATTGTGATAAATCTGTATTTCTTTTTGGAAATACAGATTTTTTATTTCAGCCTGGTGTTTCACATGTAAAGTTTAAAAGTGAAGCGAACCACAAGTGAAGTGGTTTTTCAAAAGAGCACAGCTGTTTTACTTGCAGTTTGTGCAAAAACCATGTCTTGTTCAAGCCGTCTTTTTTTGTAAAAGATTCTTTAAATAGACCTAAAGGATCCCGTAAGAAAAGAGCAGCAAACCACAGTTCCCACACTCACTGTTCTCATAACATTTTACAAAGAACTCTTTCTGTAAAATTTAGATTGATTAGGATTTGCATTTAGTTTGTTGCTATTTGTTTAGAAATTGTCACTTGCAACTTGCTTTCTGCTTGATGAATTCAATCAAAGAAGCAGTGGTGCTTGTACTTTACTGTAGCTTCACAAACTCTGAGACCAGCTCATGCTGTCTGTGCTGAATTAATTGGCAATATTGTAAAAGCCCAAAGTCTCCCACTGTGGGCATCAAAACATTCAAAAGGATACTTACTGTTGATGATTTGGTACCCGTTGTTCTAAGGAAAAAACACAAAATAAAGAAATAAACCAACAGTGTCTACTAAGTTTTAGGAAAAAATGATAGATTGCTTCAACCTCATTCACAGTAAATCATTAAAGAATATAAATATAATTAGAAATAATATCTAAATTAAGAACAGAACCCAAAAAAAACACTAGCCGGTAGTTTTCGCAGTTGTGCCCTAGGATTGGTTAGTACTTTACACTGACCAGCAGCAGAGCTTAACTATTCGCCAGTTCTAACACAGGGCATGGGTCTGATCACAGCACGAGGGGCGTGACCCCACTGGACATGGCCCCTCACCCTGGTGTCCGTCAGGCCCAGTATAATAATGTGGTTATACCAAGGTGGACAATTCAGGTCCACAAACTGGGATTCCACTCCAGATTTTATACCAACTGCATTTCAACCCCCCCTGCTTGTGGCTTGAGCTCTTCAGAGAAGCTCATCAGGGAGTTGGAGTAAAACCCTGGATGGGATTTGTATGTTCTTGACCTGAACTTTCCAATGCTGAAGCTAATAAAATTGAAGAACCAACTTGGCAGGTGAGAGGTGAAGTATTTTTTTCTTTTTCTTTTTCTTTTTTTTTTTTTAAGAGAACGTTCATTTGCACCCTTCCACCAGAGGAGTCAGAAATTTACATTTTGATTAGACTGTCTTGAGTTTTGGCAGAAATTTTTTAAAAAGCCCCTCAGCTCTTTTGTCACTAAGACTAAGATTATACGGATTAAGTTATCCAGTTTACTGAGAAATCTGCTGTCGTAAATCCTCCTTCAGGGTTCTTCACTTTCTAAAATCAGTGAGTTAAATTAGACTGTGTTTACCCTAAAGTGAGGGAGCTAATATGATCCATACAAGCCTAAAGTCAGTGAGAGACACTGAATCAGAAATGTCAAAAATAAGCCTAAAGCCAGTGAGAAAAATATATTTACTGAACTGAATATGATTAAGATAAGACTAGAGTCCGTGAGATAAATATGATTAAGATAAGCCTAAATTCAGGGTGTTAAATATGATTAAGATAAGACTAGAATCAGTGGATTAAATATGATTAGGATAAGCCTGAATTCAGTGTGTTAAATATGATTAAGTCAGTGAGGAGATTTGTGTAAGATAAGCTTAAAATCATTGAGTTAGATCAGTCCTTGATAAATCTAAAGTCAGTGAGAAACACTGGGGTAAAAAGGATAAGATAAGCCTAAAGTCAGTGAGTTAATGTAGATCAGTCTCAGTCAGTGAGTTAATGTAAGATCAGTCTAAATCGGTGAGTTAATGTAGATCAGTCTAAATCGGTGAGTTAATGTAGATCAGTCTAAGTCAGTGAGTTAATGTAGATCAGTCTCAGTCAGTGAGTTAATGTAGATCAGTCTAGGTCAGTGAGTTAATGTAGATCAGTCTAGGTCAGTGAGTTAATGTAGATCAGTCTAGGTCAGTGAAGTCAGTAAGTCTGTAACAGTGTGTGTTACATGAATATGAAGGTGATAAAACTGGTTGCAGCAGGAGCGCGCACCTCATGAATGAATGCAGAAGAATGAAGGGAACGTCGAGCGTGTGTGTGTGTGTGTGTGTGTGTGTGTGCGCGTGCGCGCGCGCGCGCGTGTGTGTGTGTGTGTGTGTGTGTGTCAGGACGAGCCTGCTCTCACCGTGGGTGCGTACAGCCTGGTGACACACGAGGCGCAGACGGCCACGACGACCAGGGCGGACATCCAGCTGGCGTGTGTTCGCGCGGACTGCGCCATGGCTGAGCTCGGAGAGTCGCTCCAACTGCGGCCCGAGAGGCGGAGAGGCGAACTAATAAACAGCCGCCTAACTTACAGCCGACTGTAAAACGGGGCTCCCACGCATCCAGGTCCCCTCCACGCTCTGCGGTGGAGTCTTAAGATGTTGTGGGGGTGGCAGCCTATGACACACTGCGAGAAAAATGAAAAAAGAGAGAGAGAGAGAGAGAGAGAGAGAGGGAGAGAAAAGAAGAAAAAAAGTAGACTCATATCATGATGATCTTAAGATACTGGCTTTAGTAACAAAATAACTATAAAAGGTGTAAATGTAGCAGCATATTTTAACACACCTGACTGAGCAATAATGTAAATCATTATGCAATGTTACTGATTATAAAACCATTTTAACAGAACCACATAAAACACATTCTCCATAACAGGAACCATCTCACCCTGTCACCCGTCACCCTGTCAAGAAGCAATGACATACATGGTTCTACTTTTAATCAACTGCCTTTAGTGAAGAACCCACTTTAAAAAAGGTTTGTACTCATGGCAAAGTTGCAAAAAGTACACTTTTACAAGAAAGATTTATAAACAGTACCTGAAAGGTTCTTTGTAGAGCCACTTACAATAGAGTTTCCATTGAGGAGAACCATTTAACCATGCAAAGAAACAAGGAACAAGAAACAAAAAAATGGTTCTGTACTTAGACTATGTAGAGAGTGTCAAGAACCCCTTTTTATGGTGTGTGTTTGTGTGCTAAGTTTTTTTCCCCCAGTAAACATTTATTTATTTCTTATCCAGAGCGACTTCCATCTCCTAATTACAGGGACAGTCTGGAGCATCTCAGGGTTGAGGGTCTTGCTCAGGAACCCGATGGTGGTAGTGCTAGAGGTGGGAGACCACCGCCACCTGCCAACTAAACTAAACTAAACTGATAATACTCGCCTACAGACCAAGAGGTCGCAGAGATCTAATCACACCTCCAGCACTACCATATCTGGGTTCCTGAGCAAGACCCTCAACCCCAAGTTGCTCCAGGGGGACTGTCCCTGTAATTAGGACATGTAAGTCGCTCTGGATAAGAGCGTCTGCTAAATGCCGTAAATGTAAATGTAAATGTAAATATCTGGGTTCCTGAGCAAGACCCTCAACCCCAAGTTGCTTCAGGGGGACTGTCCCTGTTGTTAAGTGTAAGTCGCTCTGGATAAGAGCATCAGCTAAATGTCATAAATGTAAGCTAAAGGTACTAAGCATTCTCCGAGTTGTACCCTTAATAGAACATCATCACTCACTTTAGTTAAGAACATAAAATAACCACATTGGTTTGGGAAAAGAAATGGGATACCTTTGGTGCAAAGAACCTGCACATAATGTGAAAGTTATTTGCTAACTGAAATAATTTATTTTTTTTAAAATCCATTAAAGGACACTTTTTTCTTTCTTTGGCAAACAAATAAGGATTAAGACATCCTGGAAGAAAGGAGTAGAAAATCCTGGATAAGAAAATAAAACTTAACCACCAAAATGTTATTAATCTGGACTACAAATCTAAGCTGAACAAAGTGTTTTATAGATGTTTTTATGATACCAAAAGCAGATGGAGATCGACTCTGTAGGGGAAATCTGCAGTTCTCAAAGGTTTTGGGTTACAGCCCAGTAACCTTGCAGAGTTTCAGCTCATGAAGAAAAGGGAGATCAGGGAGGCCGAGAAGAAGCAACTCGCCAAACTTTGGGGTTCCTGATTTGATCCACCTACAGGCCATCTTTGCTGAATAGTCACTTTGAGGAAAACAAATGGATTTGCCCTTTAAAAATAATGAAAGACTTACCATATGGAAACCTTTTACACAAAAGTAAGACACCCCCCCACCACCACAACAAATAACACAACAAACCACATTGTTTCAAGGAAAAGCGATGACAAGGAAGCTTTAATGTTCAAAGCGTTGTGTCATAGAGGTACACAACAGGTGGGCAGCCCATGAAAACAAACACACACACAGAGAGAGAGAGAGAGAGAGAGAGAGAGAGAGAGAGAGAGAGAGAAAGAGAGAGAGAGAGAGAGAAAGAGAGAGAGAGAAAGGTTTGAGTAATTCAGCAGAACTGCAAAAAGGTTAGCATCTTAACTTAAGGCCACTGGAACAGTGAGTGCTTTTGGGACCACCCTGGTGGGTATTTCCCCTAAGAGCGATCAGAAGTCAAATCTTTAATCGAAACAAATAAGGTCAAGGAACGTAGGCTATAAGCGCTCTCGTTTAGTGTGGGTGTTAGTCGGCGCCTGCACTAGCTTTTGCCATGCATCTTTAGACTCTAATCACCTCTCTAAGGTCTTGCAGACTTCAATCTGCCGCAGATGTTTGATTTCCTGTCGTTTTTTTTTCGTTTTCTTTTTTAAACATGACTCATGTTTATCCGCTGAATCTATTTACATATGATTTCCAAGATGCGTGGCCATTTCCCATTTAAATTTGAAGGAAAACAAATGCCGCACTAGTCACTTCGGAAGCCACCAAATTATCAGTATCATCCTTCATTGCCTTGATGATGTCAAATGAGCTGAAATTTCCACTGCTGACAAAAAAAAAATCATTAAGATTTCCCCTCCAAAATAAGTAAACAAACAGAGCAAAGGGAAAGCCAAGGAATCAAAGAGATTCACGCTCATTCTGTGAAAAATCAACAGGAATTCCCCACTCAGCCTTTGTGAGACGGAGAACAGCCTAAGAGTGTATGAATTAATGTTTGGGACATTTCAGATGAATGCTATTGGTCATGGTGGTCATTCTAATTGATTGATTAGGTGTATGTATGGTCTGAAACGGAACCGGATGGAGACTGAGCCAAAGCGTGGATCAGCACATTTGGAAGGGAGTCTTCCTTGTCTACTGCGGCAACTCATCCAGAGTTCAGCTGTTTCGTCCTCAATACCACATCAGTGTCTGTGGGATGCTCTGTGTCAAAGTATTGCTGTTTCACAGGAAGCCAAGAGAGAGTGACAGGAAAGACTGTCTACACCGGTACAGTTTCCACTCGGTGCTCTCCATTAACGAAATGGAAAACTGAAGTACTAACTGGGGCAGGACACGAGAGATTAATATCAATGTCATTTTTCTAATTACCCTACAAAGAGAAATAGCCCTTATACATGTAGATCTTGATCCTTCCTCTGTTAGAATGAATGCATTTCAAAGTAAGGTCAGTACACATACTTTTTTGAAACTGCTAACATTTGACAGTTGGATTTTTGAAACCACTGTCTACACTTTTTGCATTTTAGGATAAACTTTGGTTAAAAAGCTTGAGCACGATACAGTCGTAATTTATCAAAAGAATGCTCCCTCATCTGAACTCGCTGCACGCTCTGACTGTGGGGCAGATTAGGTTATTCTCCTCAATCTGGGAACCAAATTCCAATAACCATCTCAGTCCCACATTTTATGTGTTGACCTGCATTGTTGAGATCTTGCTGGTGCCTGCCCCTGCTATCATGATTCATGGAAAATATTCAGACAATTTCGGAAAGGGCACACGCCCCTAGTATTCCTTACCTAAGCATAATGGTGCGTGTACATCTAAGGCACAGTTTTCTTGAAATAGGTTTTGTGTTATAGTAAATTTTCATTTTTATTTCTCTCTAAGACCAGAAAATAAAGGAGACTGAAATCAGATGGGTGAAGAACACCTAGCCTTTCATGATCAAAATTACTCTAAGACCAAAAAATCCCCTGCAAAACAGACAGAGAGGACAACTGCAGGAGACAGTGGCATTATGATTCAGACTTACTGTTATCAAGGTTTCTAACCTACAAGCAGATGCCGCCTCTGTTGCTACAAACCATTTGGAATGACTGCGAGAAGAAAATCTTTGTTGTCATCGAACCACAAACACATTCACCTGGAGTTTGTCTAATATCAGTAAAACGTTGGCTGGAACTGTGTTGGTAAGATACGAGCAAAACAAAATGCCAAATGTACCGCTGGAGAGCCCGGCTCATCAGAAAGGAACCTGATCACCATGGTGAAATATGATAGCAGATCTGCATTGCTGTGGCAATGAGACACTAAAACGTACAAGCTAAAATATACATATATGGACAGAATTTCTGTACCTCTCACTGAAAGCATGCCTCATTTCCACCTTAAACATAATGAGAATTAAAGCAGCTGACTTATATTAACCATGCGTGTCATTACTATGTGATAGAGCTAAATCTTTATTCTTTATTTCACAAAGATATTATAACATAGCCTGGACAGGTTTGTTGGCACCCCAAAAATGATGAGAAACTATCGTATTATAGTTATGTTAAACACTCAGACTGGTTATTTAAAACTAACATCACAAGTGTCTCAATCTCAATCTCAAGCATTTTTAGACCGAAACCTTGGCCATGAATGGAAATGCAAGCCCAGGCTGATCTGGATAATACAGTTGGTAGATGACCAAGGAAATCTTACACTAACACTCAAACTGAACTCCAAGGTCATGGTACATTAGGTTTTTATCCTGATCCTAACCTTATTGAACATCTATTGAAAAAGGGTGTTGGGAGAAGTGTGGAGAAGGCACCCTTTGAACTTTAGACCGTTTAATCAGTTCGCTCAGGGAGAGTGGGCATAAATACCTGTTGGCTGATGCAGAAGTCTCATTAAAACTATAGAGATAACTTGTTGGGAATAATTGTTACTGAAAGTTAGGGGACTATCATTTTTTTCTGCAAAGCAAGGGGAACATAACCTTTGTCTAGCATTTAACTAAAACATCTTGATTGCCTAGGAAAGTTTTGGAAGTATCTTCTATGAATTGATTAGTCAAAAGTGGAACTTCAGATTTCACAATAAGATCACCATGTCCACAGTCAGATGTGAATTTAGCTCTCGAACAGAAAGTAAAGGAAAAAAATCAATAGCAGAAGAGCATTCCTAACTTTAAAGGTCTAAAAAACAATAAGATTTTAAGCCCCAAGCTAAACACCTTCAGCAATACCTGAAATGGGGCAAAGCCCTCGAGTGAATTAAAATAATTCTTTAGAGAAGAATGGGCCCAACATTTCCCATGTAAGGAGCGCTTATCCATGTTGTATTTTGCATTATACTAACATTTTTTGGATATTAGAAACTAGGTATTGTTTTTAATTAGATATTGTTTTTAATTAACACATTATGCAGAGGGCACATCTTTTATTAATTTAAAATTAAAGGTAGATAAGCTTATATCTCACTTTTAATGTAACATTTCATTTGAATCCATCTTGAATGTAAAGATCTATGCTATTTAAATGGGATATTCATGGAATTCTTTCTTTTCAAAAAGTTTTGAAACAATATTTTGGACAATAGTATATAAGCGCATATATACAGTACTGTGCAAATGTTTTAGGCAGGTGTGAAAAAATGCTGTAAACAAAGAATGCTATCAGAAATATAAATGATGATTGTTTATTTTGATCAATTTACAAAATGCAAAGTGAGCGAACAAAAGAAAAATCTAAATCAAATCAATATTTGGTGTTACTACCTTTTGCCTTCAAACCAGCACCAGTTCTTCTAGGCACACTTGCACAAAGTCAGGGATTCTGTAGGATTATAGTCGGTGTGTGATCAACCAGTTTTACCAAACAGGTGCTGATGATCATCAATGTCACACGGAGGTTGAAACACAGTCATGTTTGGAACAACCTACCAGCCGAGTTCCTTCAAAAACTGTGTGCAGGTGTACCTAGAAGAACTGATGCTGTATTGAAGGCAAAGGGTGGTCACACAAAATATTGATTTGATTTAGATTCTCTTTTGTTCATTCACTGCATTTTGTTGATTGATGAAAATAAATGATGAACACTTCCCTTTTTGAAAGCATTCTTTGTTTACCGCATTTTTTCACACCTGCCTAAAACTTTTGCACAGTACTGGATATATATACATTTTACAATAATTAAAAAATATATTTAATTTAAATATGGGAGGATACATTTTTACACAAACTGATAATGGCCTCAATTTCACTCGGATTATTTTGTATGTTGTATTTTGAACAATTAGAATTAGAAAAAAGAAAATCTATGAATTACTGGACATAAATTATACATATGTAAAACTGGAATCTCATAATGTATTACTTAATGGTTTGTGGGGCAAGATACCCTTTATTTATAAAATCAAAATGGACTGCTGCTGTAATCCATTTCCACTAACTGTGTGTTGGCCGATGATTCATCATCATGTACATGCTGTACAAATGACTTCTTCTGAAACATTTATACCTCAGTATTGGCTTGTACAGCATTTAGCCTGTTTCCTTGTACTGACTAGAATTATTTATCATTGGTAGTATTTCAATATAATTGGCCTGAAAGAAATAAATAAAATAAAATGTTTTTTCTTTCTAAAAAAACAACACTGATCTCTGATTAGGAAAGGAATGTATATTTAATTCAAAGCTGAGCCCTTATGTGTTCAGTCATGAATGAACAGTGGCGATATATTGTAGACATAACCTGTTAGTACAAGTCATCTCTTGAATTTCAGTAGTAATATGAGGAACTACACAGTCAAACTAAGCCACCCCCCTTAAGGCAAAAAAGCTCAGCTTAGTTTAACTGATGCAATGTTTAGTTTTTTTACTTAGGTGTCAAAATATTGAGTATTGAACACGTCTATCACTATCTACATGCTGTCGTTTCATGTGGGAATCTGGATATAATCTGATGCCTTTGGCAATTCTGAACACATTTGAACACAGTTTCAAGTGCCAACTGCAGCTTCTTCATAACCTTGCACTACTAAAATTAAGATGCTAGAGGATGACGAAGCTGGAGGTGTCAGAGTTAAAGATGCTGAGATTTTCATTGGGTGTGACGTTGGACAGGATTAGAAATGAGTATATTAGAGGGACAGCTCAGGTTAGACATTTTGGAGACAAAGTTAGAGAAGCAAGGTTGTGCTGGTTTGGAGGAAGACCAAAGAGGAGGTTTATGGACCTGATGAAAGAGGATATGCAGGTGGTCGGTTTGAAGGAGGAAGATTCAGAGGACTGGAAAAAATGGAAATGGATGATCCACTGTAGCTACCCCTAAAATTGGAGCAGCTGAAAGAAGAAGAAGATGATGACATAGAAGAGCCAATCTAAGGAATATGAAGAAATTTTACAGAACATACTGAACCTTGAGAGTTTGAAAAAGTTCCTTCTACCTTGAGAAGGTTATTCACACTCTTTCTCATAAAACATGATTCTTCCAGGAGATGGGTCCCCCAGCTTTTGTAGAAGAAGCCCTCTGGATCTGATTTATTCCTGTTATTGGACTTACTGTATGCAAATGCTAAGGATGCATACAGAGCATCACCCCTCCCTCCACTGGGACACGCAGACCATAACCTGGTCCATCTGGTTCCCTCATACATAGCTCTAGTATGCATACAACCCCCCACTACGAGGTATGTGAGAGGATGGTCTGATGCGTCTAGCATGGCACTCAGGGACTTTTTGAAACCACAGACTGGGAGGCGCTGTGCAGCCCACATGGAGAGGACATCGACAGTCTGACAGTCTGCATAACCGACTACATCACCTTCTGTGTGGATAACACTGTACCAACCCGGAGAGTATGGTGTTACTCCAATAATAAACCATGGCTGACCCCAGATCTGAGAGCTCTGCTGAAGCAGAAGTCAAGAGCCTTCAGATCAGGTGATAAAGAGGCAATGAGGACAGCCCAGAAGGAGCTGAAAAGAGAGATAAGGAGGGGGAAGGACAGATACAGAGAGAAGCTGGAGGAGCAGCTCAAACAAAACAACATCAGAGGTGTGTGGAGAGGATTGAACACCATGACTGGAAGGAGCACAATGAGTAGGGGAGGCCCAGAGTCTGGAGATTGGGACTGGGCTAATAGTTTAAATCTGTTCTTTAACAGGTTTGACTCAGGAATCTGCCCCTCACCCAACCACCAAAGCACAGTACATGCCAGTGCCCCCCTTCACACCTCTCTGCAAACTCCAATGGCACCTCCCCTTCACACCTCTCTGCAACCCCCACCAGGGATATCAGCTGCGTATCCCCTTTTATCTTTATCTTCTCCTTCTCCCCCCCTTTCCCCTGAGGACTCTACTGCCCCCTCCTGCTATCCCACTCATCAGGAGGCTCCCACTCTCTCACCACACAATAGCCTCTCCATCACAGCTGACCAGGTGCGGAGTCAGTTGAGGAAGTTGAAGCACAGGAAAGCCACAGGTCCGGATTGAGGGACTGTGCAGATCAACTCTGTGAGGTTATCACCTACATCTTTAACCTCAGCCTCAGCCTGGAGCGTGTCCCCATTCTGTGGAAGACCTCATGCCTCGTTCCAGTCCCCAAGACGTCGCACCCCAAGGAGCCAAACCATTTCAGACCTGTTGCCCTCACTTCTAACCTGATGAAGGCTATGGAGAGGATCATCCTCCATCACCTTTGTCCACTGGTCAGGAGGGACCTTGACCCGCTGCAGTTTGCTTACCAGCCGCACATTGGGGTGGATGACGCCATCATCTACCTGCTGCATCGGGCCCTCACTCACCTGGAGAGTGCCAAGAGCACTGTGAGAGTCATGTTCTTAGACTTTTCTAGTGCTTTCAACACGATCCGGCCTTCAGTTCTGAGGGGGAAGCTGGAGGGAGTGGGTGTGGACCATCACATGACTGAGTGGATTATTGACTACCTCACCAATAGAGCCCAGTATGTGAGACTCCAGGACTGTGTGTCTGAGGTGGTGGTCTGCAGCACTGGAGCCCCACAAGGAACAGTCCTCGCCCCCTTCCTCTTCACCCTGTACACGGCAGACTTCAAACACAACACGGACACCTGTCACCTGCAGAAGTTCTCGGACGACACCATTATTGTTGGTCGTGTGTCAGAGGGGAATGAGCAGGAATACAGGGGGGTCATCAGGGACTTCGTCAGATGGTGCAATCAAAATCCTAACCCTAACCCTAACCCTAACAATAAGACTCCACAACTCATCATCATAACATTACATTACTTGTTTATTATTATATATTGTTATATTATATATTATCATTAATGTATATTAATGTATATTATTATTGTGTTGTATACTATTATTATTATTATTACACTAATATCTTGCTACTTGTTTATTTATGTATATTTATAATTTATTTAAAACTTATTTATTATCGCGTATTATTACTGTGTACTGTATATATGGTCACCTAATTCTCCTTGTAGATATGTATATGTATATATATTTATATAGATAGATCGATAGATTATTTATTATTTATTATTTATAGCTCCTGTACTTTCTCCTGTACTTGTTCCTCTTTCCTTATATCTCTATTTTTATATATCTTTTTTCTATTCCTTTTCTGTACATCTGTCACTTTTATAAGAGCCCTGTAACGCCCAAATTTCCCATTCGTGGGATAATAAAAGATTACTCTACTCTACTCTACTCTACTCTACTCTAAGAGTGAACGCATTAAACTGACAGGTCTGTGAGTGCCCAGATATTACGCCACAGCTGAAGTTAACAAGTTGCTGGTGAGTAATAAGGGGACTCCTATCCAGTCCCACCAAAGGCCAGCCTAAGGTTAAGAGCATGACTTGTGCTGGTATCAAAAGAGCTGCATCGGAGATGCACGAGAGGCAGAGGAAGCAGGTACATTCAATACAAAATCACATCATGACTCATATTGTACAGACAAGACCTCCCCTCATGGGAACGTCAGAGGTTTCTGAGTGGTTTCAGGTATCACGACATGTACTGTATTATGATTCCATATCATGCTGCTTGCAGGTAACCTCAGTACAGCAAGACTTTTGCAAAGTTTGCAAACGGAAGAAGAAAGAACAGGAGGGCGGCGGCGTAGGCTTTTGTCACTTCTGATGAAATGAGTAAACGAAGAGACATTTCTGCCTGTTCTCTATGCTTTTTTTGGCATCTCAAGTCTCTCCAAGTAACCAAAGCTTAATTGACTTTACATTGCTATGAGCATTTCCCTTTACATCAAAGAAATGAGAGCTTGAACAAAGGACTTTAAATAGTCATAATACCTGTGACAAATGATTCCACGTACGTGTGTTACGTAGGAGAAATGTCAAGCACTTTTTGGGCTTTATCAAGCACTGGAGCAGGGAAACCACCAAGCTGTGTGGGGATGTGGCACCTGTATCACTGGAATTGCACACTCATACCCTCAAGACTGTACACCCAAGACTGGAAAGACTTGCTGTACCGTACATAGTTCTCAGGAGAGCTTAAATTAAAGTCTCACTTATTATATTTTTATATTTAAAATCACAGAATATTTAAATATTGCCATATTTTGGGGCAGTGGGGGCCTAGCGATTAGGGATTAGGCCCAGTAATGTGAAGGCTGCAACCAGTAGGTTAACGTGAAATACCCTTGAGCAAGATACGGTCCCCCAGCACTGCTCCCTGGGCAGTGGTTATGGCTGCCCCAGGCTGCACAGTGTGTGGGTTAAATGGCGAGAAGCTTTTCCTTGTGGTTCAATGTGTGCTGTGCTGCTCACAATGACAAACAGTCATTTCACTTCACTTTTCATATCTTTCATTCAAAAATGGTTTTGATATAAAACTGGTCTTTTGGTTTCCTAAAGTATCCATCAGCAGATGCTCACCATTTGCCTTCTGTACAGGGATATAATTCATTGTAAAACATGGTACCAGGGAAGCAGCTGGGATTGGTAGGAAGGCAGACGTGAAACGATATTGCTGCTCGGCCTGATTTTGCTCGGTGAAGTATTCTTTAAGTTGAACAAGAAAGACATTTAACTCTGAAAACACAATAACATTTACTATGAGGTTTTTCACAGCCAGTCCAGCACTGAGACTGTGACTTTGGTGTAAGTTTTGTAACTGGAGCAAGCTTAATTTTGAATGCATTAAAACTAACCTGACCATTCGCATCTCTGTTGTCATGGTTGCAGACAAAAAAAAAACAAAAACAAAAAAAAACTAGGCAGAGATGCTCATCTCACTTGTGGCCAAACACAAAAATCTGGATAAATAAAATGCTATATTAATATTAGAAAATGTTATTTCTTGTTTACCTTGTCTGTTTGTCTTTTTGCAGTACGCAGTTTATGCTGTGTTCTTACCAGTGTTTAAAAAAATATCATAGCTTTATTCATATTCCTCAATTGCAAGAGAGCTAAAAAACAGGTTTGGTGTGATGGTTATACTGAATTAAAAGCCACGTTCATTTTGTTCATTTTGTTATCTGATAGAATTTCCCCTACTTAAGGCAGAATTCTATTTAAATTCTATTTATTCTAAAGTGTTTTTAATAGGAACTATATAATATATATAATATGAAAAAGTCCATTTTGATTTTGGACTTTCACATTAGGTAATGAGTGTATGCTGCTTAAAAGTTTTTCCTAGAAGTGCACTTCTGAGACAGCACCCCCTTAGCTGGATGGAATATTGCTGTCATATATGAAAAAAATCAACAATTAAAATAAATATGTTGGGAAAATAGGTCATGTTGCTGCTGTGATGCCAGGTGGTGAAGACGTCTGTCTTGCAGCTTTCCACGCTTTCTCACATTTGAATGATGACTCTATACTGTGGCTTTCTGGCTCACACCACAGCGTCCTTATCACTGTACTTACAGCAGCAAAGTCTCAATCCTACAGTCAAGCTTTCTAAACCATAGCAACGCTTTCTCTACGAGACATGAGCTGTCTGGAAAACTTGCAAATTAGGCAAAGTTAACTGATAAGTAAATTAAATAGAAGTTACCCTGAAATGAGAAATGTCGGACTATGCATTTTGCAGGGCAAAGTTAAACTTGCACATTGCTTCAAAAACAACTGATCAGCGAAAGTGAACATTCAGAAGTTCACTGACACATTGATGAGGAAAACAGATGGTTACCCCACTTTCACTGCAGAAAGTGAAGAAATTAGACTTTGTCCCAAAAGCTAACTCACATTAAACTGCATGCGTGCCAGTGTCTTTGTTAGGGTAGTTCACACCCACCCAGCATCAACACTCGTCCGTTTGATCAACTCCGCTGGCCTTCTAGGTGCACTACTAAAGGCTGCAGTCCTTCTATTTATTTGTAAGCCCCCTTTTGTTATTGGACATTCCCCAAGACAGCAGACACACACACACACACACACACACACACACACACACACACACACACACACACACACACACTCACCACTAGCATTCAAGTGTCACTGCTGGTCAATGACACTACAAAAATAGGCATCGAATTCAGTTCGAACCTGGAGCATTTATAACCTGTTTAAAGATTCTCACAAGAAAGTGAAAGTGACTATTTGCGTCATTGTGAAACACAACACGGGCCACAGTGAGACACAACGAAATTCAACCTTTGCTTTTTACCCATACACACACGTGCAGCAGGGGACAGATATTTAAAGCACCTGGGGAGCAGTGATGGGGATGGTACCTTGCTCAAGGGAACCTACTGATCATACCCACAATCTTCTGATCCTGGGGCCTAGTCCATAATCACTAAGCCACCACTGCCTACCTATGTGTGAATGAGCCTAATTTAGCTGGGCTACAGGCTTTGTGGATTTGTCTGTAAATAAAGCCTGCTGATAAAGCAGTGATATTTGTTTAATATTTTAAAGAAACATCAGCTAGGTGTTTTCATCATACTCCAATTTACTGAAGCGTTGATTAGCCAAACCTAATATTGAACAGGATCTAATAATTATACTGAGATTCCAGGATGATTGCTACTTACTGTATGTGTTTTTATAGGTACACTATGCACACAGTTATTAGGCAGGTGAGTATTCTGAAGATGAATTTGAGTCTGGAATAAATTCAGTGCTCTCAGTCAATCCAAAATGTTAAAACCCCCTGAAACCTGAATGTTTTATAAAGGAAATGTGAGTGTGAACATTCTCAGGTGATACATATGTGTGCACAGTTAATAGGCAACTATTAGTGGGCAGAATTATTACACAACTGAATGAAAAACAAAAATGTTTCCATCTCACAACCCAATATTTACAAATACACATTTCTGATATTTCAAAAAAAGAAATCAGTGACCAATACAGCCGCTCTTCTTCTCAATAATATTCATATCCTTCCCTGTAAACCTCCTGTTTAAGAAGGTCCACAAGTTCTCAATAGGGTTTAGTTCAGATGAAGAAGGTGGACATGTCTTTATTTGTTCATGTTTAAGGCCTTTTGTGGAGACATGCAGTGGAGAACTTCCATGCATGTGATGGAACATTGTCCTACATAAGAATCATGGTCTTCTTGAAAGATCAGACTTTTCCCTGAACCACTGCTTGAAGAAAGTGTCTTCTAAAAACTGGGAGTAGGTTTAGGAGTTGAGTCCATCCTCAACCCGAAAAGGTCCAACTAGCTCATTTTTAATAATATCAGCCCATACCGGTGCTCCACCTACACCTTGCTGGTGTCTGAGTGGAAGTGGAGCTCTGTGCCTGTTACTGGCCCATCCATCTGGTCCGTCAAGAGTAACTCTCATCTCATCAGTCTTGAGATATTCCTTGTCCCAGCCCTGATGTTTCAGCTTATGTGTCTTGCTCAGTGGAGGTCGGGTTTGAGTCCTCCTTAGCTTGGCCATGTCTCTGAGCACTGAGCATCTTGTACTTCTGGACACTCCAGGTAGTTTCAGTTCAGGAATATGGCAGCACTGGAGGATTATGGCTTCCTGGTAGCTTCATGTTTGATCCTTCTCAAATCGAATTATGCACACCTTGATATAGGATGTTGACTCTCCTTAGGCCAAACCCTCTCTCATTACACAAATACACATCACCTGAACTTCTTAAATCCATCAGCATTCAAGTTTATATAGCTTGGAATTTATGCATAAAAATGATATGTTCAAAACCCTCACTTGCCTAATATTTGTGTGCACAGTGTGTGTGAATATGTGTATATGTATTTTTCTGTGTAGTACTGTGCGAATGTGAATATATCCTGTGACATTTCTCACTCTAGTCATTATCTACTCTCTCCACCATGGCGCCATTCACAAAGCGGTCCATTAGGAAACACTTTATTTTATTACTATGTTGCAAGGTAACCACTGCATGGTGAAAAGGCAAGTTATGCAAATGAGCACAAATACTATGACCTGGACTTTAAAGACTTGATTTTTTACTTTATTTAAACAGCCAATATTTAGCTCTTTAATATCAATATTGGTAATGAAACCTTCATATTGGTCTGACCCTATTTTCAAAAGATCAAAAAAAGAACCAAGACATTAGGAGAATGGCTCTTACTGTGATGGTGCATGCATGATAAATCAAATACTGTACATTGAAAAAAAGAAGGTTAAAACAGATTTTTTTTATTGATACCATTCACAGAATTAGTTGTGTGGGTGCACAGTGCTCCAAGCAGAGAAACTCCACAATGCTTTCTCTGGCCACCGAGAGAAAATCTGTGTATGCACTGGCATCTTCCCCTAATGTACAATAGCAGCTTTTTTATATACAAATGTATTTCTCTGTACATCCCCTATGTACAAGTATGAACAGACCCCAGATGCGGGGGCGTACCTGAATGCGAGAAGAGAGAGCTAGTGGGAAAGTAGCCGAAGGCATTAAATAAACAACTCTGGGCAGCTACGCTCATGGCTTCAAATACTGTTGTCAAAAATAGAGAATATTTAGGCTGCCAAAACCAACAACCAGGTGAGCTGAGGTGTATAATTTATTTTTGATTAAAAACACACCCACTCACATTTGTCTTGTCTATACTCAAACCCTTCAAGGCCTTTCCAATCTCCCAGCACTATTCTCAAGTCAAATAATTCATTAAACCTTACAAGCCTGATATTAATCATTTTGTCCTTACCTCAGCTCATTCACTTAATCACTGTTAATCTGTTCACATGTTCACTCAATGAATCAGCAAGAAATACTACCTGAAGCCCAACACAGAGGGTTTATTCGTGTCAAAGAGCTGACAAACAACCTTCCATGCAAATGCATCTACCTACATGCTCAGCGCTCTGGCTTGCCAAATCTTGTGATGAGTGGCGATGGTGTGAAATCTATTGTAGGAGCTAGAGTTCCTGTCAGACTGGAACAGGTGTGAAAAGCACTCGCTAAGCTAAGCTTTTCTTATCTCCTTGTGATGTGTTCCTTCTGTGAGAAAATTACACAGACAAGAGACACAGATTCACATCTGTGTGCTTTTTCAAAATGTAGGCTGTGGTGGGGAAGTGATGGCAATGTCCCGTTATAACCATCCATTAGTCAGCCATGAGGTTCGCTGGAGTGAGCTTAAATAAATTAAATAAAATTCTGCACTCTAAATAAAAATGAAGTGTCAACATGTGGTCCCCCATTGTGTCAGACAGAAGGAAAGAGTTTCTGCTCTCTCCCCCTCCATTTGGGTTTCTATTAAGGACCATGTGCAGTGCATCTTCTGAGAGATCACCTGGGCAGGCATCAGGAAGTCACTTGTGACCTCATTGGAGATTTCAGTTGCTGTTCAAACACTGCTCTCTACAGGCACTCTTGTGCAATTACATGCTTCCAAGTCTCTGGAGTGGGAAGGTCAGCAGTGGTAGGGAGTGATTAAAAAAGCCTTAAACAGCTGCATAATTCAGTCATAATGTATTTGCATTTGTTGAACACGACCAACGGTGGTGCAGGAGTGGATGCTCAAGTGTGCTAAACTGCAAAAATACATCATGCAAGCCAGTATTATTCTAATGGCGTCTTAATGTGTGATGTTTCATCAATTCTGTAGCATGATTCAGCTGTATGATCTATATGTATGAGAAAGCCTTATAGTTCATTTGCAGTGTGACATTCCTTCAACTTGGTAATGCAGACGTACCTTTGTCTCAGAGAACATTGCTTGTCTTTTTGATTTTTATACAAGGCAGTATTACTGTGCTTTCACTGGCCCAAATGTTAATTCAAAGGACAACAGGTGTCCAAGAACTGTTGCAAACACAAACATGTGGCGTTTTGTACCATAGCTATTACTTCTCCTGCCCAACCATGTCATGTTTCTCAAAGGGCTTTTCATGCATTTCTCCTAGGCACATTTCATTTATTTGGCCTCTCTTTTCTGTTGGTGTGTATATCTTTTTGTGAGTCTATCCTTCAGTGCATATCCTTTCCCCCCCTTGTCAGTTGAAGTTGAAGACTAAACAAACTAAACTGTCTGAATAACTGTCCAAATAAATGGGCAGGGGGCCTGCCTCTGGCCACTTTGGGCCCGCTGGGTGTCTCCTGCTGACCTTTTTTCTTGGGCTGTCATGCCTTGTATAAGTTTCCTGGGTTGCTGAGCGTTAGTTGTCCATTTGAGGCTACCTCGCTCAACTCATCTTCCAGCAGGCCTGAGACGTCAGCATTAGGGATACTGTCGTGGTAGCTGCTGAAGCTGATATTGTCTTCCTTTAGCTCAATGGTCCAGAAAGGGGCATTGAGTTTTCGGTTCTGGTACTCACGGTAAGTGTACACTCCACCTGCCACTCCCATGAGAGCTACTAGCACCACAATAATGACAGCTAGCACGATGACGTTGAACTGTGCCCAACTAACGATAGCAGTGGCAGATGTTCCATTGACTGTGGGGCTTGCCGGGCTGGATATGAGTGTGGTGGAGAACGTGGGGAGCTGCTCTGTGCTGTTGGGACTGGGGGTCATGGTGGATGACTGGGGAGGAGTCGTCAATACTGCATGAGAAAGAAAGAGTAATAAAAAGTATTGTAGTATTACTATAAAAAGAGTGAAGCACAAACTTACATACATTTGTAAAAATACCGATCATTTAGACAATGAATGAGAGAGAGCGAGAGAGAAAGAGTATATGTGCTGGATGAATCAAACATAATGTATAAAGCAGATGCTCCAGACACAGCTGGATGGTTAAATGTTCATCTGTTCACCAGAACAAACTGCTCCCCCCTTTAGAAGCTGTAATATCATGTTTCGTGTTACATTTTTACAAGCCTTACTCTTTCCCTCTATCTATATTTTTTCTCTCCCTTTAATTTCTCATGGTCTGATAGGCCGTGTATGCCTGCTTATAGGAATTTAGTGGCTGTTTTTCTTACAGTATCCCTTACTGAGCTACTTGAATTAATGTTTAAGAGCAAACAGCACTTACAGAACTGTCTACTTTCACAGAGACTCACTGTCTGCTTTGCCAAGATGATAAAGAAGCAATAGTTTTAAGAGTCATCTCGGTCAAGAAAGGGCTTTAAATATGAACATCAAATGATTGCTTAAAAGTAATCTGCATAAGATTAAAAGAGGCATTAAGAGATTAAGAGGCATTTTTGATTAACTACCCAATTACAAGTAAAGGTTCCCAAATTTTTTTATTTCCTTGGCTCACTCACACTGGTACTGCACTACATTGGAGCCAAATAGAATACATTTATTTGATTTGATTTGATTTGATAATTTCAAAAGGTATCAGAAGGATTCATAATTAATTCTATGAGGTAGTGAGGTAAGAGTGCATTGCCAGTTAATCCAAAGAAACACTGTGAATTTAGTTTCTGTCTCAATTAACAAAAATTTTAAATTGTAGCACCAGTCTTTGGACAGTTATCATAAACATTAGAACAGTAAAGCTAGTTTTTTTGGTTCTGCAGTGATGGGTTCAACAAAAAATTTGAATATGAGATAACAGTTTATCAACTGTGTTTATATCTAAATATGTTAAAACACAGAACATAACCCTATTTGTATCTGACCACCAATTTATTCAAGTAAACAAATGTATAGGAACAGAAGGTTTTTGAGTACATTGAAGTAAATGAGAACTTTTTGTTTGCCTTTTTGTTTGCCTTTCCCTTATATATCCCCAGAAATAAATTGTTAAAACTGTTCCAGAAGCAGCCATGCAAGCCCAAGCTGTGACACTACCTCCACCATGCTTCAAAGATGAGCTTGTGTGTTCTGGATTATAAGCTCCTCCTTAGATCCTTTCACCACTCTGGTCTTTTTGTCGCTTTGGTAGAGATTAAGCTTTGTCTTGTCTGTTCTTACAGCCTTTTATGCCTTTTGGGTAATCTGTGTCATTTTTTTGTTTGTTTATTGACTCTTACTGCTGATAAATGTTTTGCTTTTGTTGCTATGGTTTTGTATCTCTACACTTGAAGTCTTCTTCAAACGGTGGGTAGTGAAACCCCTCCCATTCTGAGGTTCTTAAGAGGTCACTGACTGCTGTTTTAGAGATTTTCTTTACCACTTTCAACATTTGTTTGTCATCAACTGTTGTTAGCCAACCGGGTCAATGTCTGTTCCTCAGTACATAAATTGATTCCTTCTTTTTTTCAGGACATTGCAAATAGTTGTACAGGCTCTGCTCAGTGTTTGGAAATACATCTAACGGAGTGTGTGTTTATCTTTGTGTCTGCCCTGCGATGGACTTTTTAAAAATAAAAATGCAGTCTTCATGGGTGAAATATATATCTTAAACTATCTTAAACTAAGAGTACATATCAAGAACTATTCATCTAACAGGACACACTAGACCTTTCAGTCTCTCATGTTCCAATACATTTGTTCACTTTGCTCAAAAACTGTGTGATCCGATATAAAAGGTGGTATGTTCTGTGTAATTTAACTAGATCTAGATGTATCTAGATGTAAATACTTCTTCTTTCGGCTGCTCCCGTTTAGGGGTCCCCACAGCGGATCATCTGTTTCCAATCTAGATGTAAATACCATGAAAGGAAATCTAAAAATCTGATCACCGATGTTCCATTGCTTTTGGAGAGGACAGTATGCCAGTAATGCTCTTCCTGCCTGACCCACCTATGGGTGTGCAGTTTCTGAACAAGGCGTCTCCACTGTAGCCCTCAGCGCAGCGTTCGCAGTGAGGTCCTGCTGTGTTGTGGCTGCAGCTCAGACAGTGGCCCGTGTCCGGATGGCAGATTTGGGGAGCGGTGTTTGGGTCAGCGTTTCTGCTACAATTGCATGGGACGCAGATGCTGTCAGCATTGTAGAAACCATCGCTGCACTGCTCGCAGTTGGGGCCCTGGTACTCTGGCTTGCACTGATCACACACGGGCTGGCCTGTTGAGTCTGACAAAGCACAAAGAAAAAGACTGAGGATTACAAGCCCATGTTAATCTTGGTCTGCAGCTAATGAAATGAATGCACATTTGTTATAAGAATTTCAAGCTTCTCTTGTTGGCTCATTAAAGCACTGCTGATTTACTATTGAGCCACTAGATGGCAGGACCATAATAATATATCTTAAAGACAAAGCTGCTTGCTATGCAGAGTGCAAATGCATGATTATTTCTGTTTATACCAAACAATGCTAATTAACATTAGATTAAAAATGTGTGACGTTTAAATGAGCACTATGTCACTAGCTCATGTTATATATTACATATACGTGCTAATTTGCTAGTCCACCAGCTAGAAGGCAATGATATTGGGCAGATTTGAAATTTTGCTTCACTGCCAGCCTTCTAACGCACCTTTTCTGTAAAGTATTAAAGAACTGCTGGTCTATAGACAGGGGGTATGCACACTTGTGACTTGCCAGTTTATTATATACAAGTACCTTGGCCCTACTATCTTATCACATTGGTGGATACTGTAGGTTTTTATAATTAGCAACTAATATCCTTCCACACAGTTCAACACAAGTGATGAGAATATTCCACAAACACAAAATATTTACCCAGAAGAGGTTCTAGAGTCATATACTGACCACAAAGATGAGTCACAAGAGATTACAAATAGTCTGGAAGTACATGTATACAGTGTGTATAGACAGCATAATCATGCCCAACTAAACACTAACAGAATCTGATCAAATTCAAAAACCTTATCATGCACATAGTCAGCAACCAGCTTAATTTATAGAATCTTCTGCAGGATTTTTCCTTATTTTGTTCAGCATGACTATTCAACAAGATTTTTAGATTCTTCCTTGATTAAAAAATTATATGGAGCCTATAAGCATATATACTATAGTTTTGGTTTAAATGGATTATGAAATGACCAAAAAACTTGATATTTTCACCCTCATTATACTTCTCCTTCCTCAAAAGTTTCCTCATTGTAAACTGCTGAAGAACAGCACTATAAAATGAAGGGTGTGTAAGAATATGACTGGCAATCAAAGACAATTTGCGGCACACTTCCGGGCTGTTTCAGGGTTAAAGACATCAGTCAGAAGTCTCTATTGCCAACAGTCCTGGGGCAAGGAGCGGCCAAGTGTGCAGTAAAGATGGGTTTGCATGGTCCATTGTGATTGAAATTGGCAAGAAATAATGACTGCAGTAGAAAACAGAAGCAATTCCCCAGGTTATGTTCCACAGTTCATTCCTCACACTCATATTATTGTTGAGTGACACTGACTGAGCTTTTGCCAAGTTTGAATAGAGGACTGATTAGATCCACCCAAAGAAATGGAAGGTGTGCTAAGAGGAAAGGAACCTGTTTGAGGGAACGTGTCTGAAGTGCAAATATTTCCTTCACAAACCTTCTGAGGTTTTATGTAATGTTGATTATGGTCAAATAGAGGTAATCTTTAAAATTAAGTCAACTGCTTTTCTTCTAGAGCACTAATCCACTCCAGAAAGCCTATTTTTCTTGGAAAGCCTAAATGTCTTGGAGAGATAAAATGAAGTTTCATTAGAACATTTTATGACATTTCTAACATATATACAAATGTTGCATACATTCATTTTGTGAAAGAGTTAAAACTGGAGCTAAACTGGAAAGTGTTGAATTCATATCTTTCACAAAGCTCTGTTAGTAAAGATGTTCCATAGTAATCATGAGGGTGTCAAACCCAGACTGGTTTTTGAATTATGCACAATAAAGGGCAGCCAGTCAGAGCAGTTTTCCCTTAAACATAAAAGCACTGTAACTAAAACAGCCTTTTTGATAAAGAGAAGATGCAAAAGAATCATTTGGTCCGATGTCATTTAATAATTTAACAATTTATGTGGTAATTTCCATTAATTGTCATTTTCAAGCTCAATTTATATCCTTTCCCATCAAGAAAAAAGCACATTTTCTGCAAATCTAAGGCTTCTGCGGTTAGTTTCTCTTTTTGTCCCAGACGTGTAGTAACAGGGAGGGTTTTTCTTCACCTAATCTTCAGAGTGACTGATAACCGTGAAACTGGTAACAGGATTGTGACTCAATCAATTATAGCCCGCTTTACCAGCCAAGCGTTTCTGTCAGATAAAACCCTGACGCTGATTCTGTGAAAAACATTCACCTGAATATGACAGCAAACTGATGTAGGCGGAATGTTGAAACAAAACAAACAATTTCTACGACAAACTATAAGAGAGAAAGATGGAAAGAGACACATTAAATAGAGATGACACTCCGGATGAAGCAAATGGAGCAGTTTTACAACCTGCACTACTGAAGCAAGATGAAGTACAACAGATGGGCAGAGAAAAAAAGAGGGGGAAAAAAGACTATTGCTTCACATCACTCCACATCACTGCAAATCCCACACAAAGTTTGTCTGCACAGGAGATATATAGCATCAGACTGGCTTATTCAGAGAGAACAGAGAAAATGACGCATGCTAAATAGTTATAATGATCTACATATATATTATTTTTTCAGTTACTTTAACTTTTAATATTATCACTAGCTCTAATTATGGGCAGTCTTAAGATGAACAGTATCAATAACAGTACTTCAATCCATCGGCTCATTAATGATCTAATCCGTTTATCCAAATCAGGTTTGCAGGGCTGCTGAAGACTAACCCAGTGCTTTTAGGGCAAAAAGCAGAGAAATACCATGGACAAGTAGATAGTCCATTGCAGGGCACGCACACAGATAAAACTCTCAAACACACTGTCACAGCTCACAGCTACTGGCCAATTTAGCATCTTCAGTCAACCTGCTGTGCATGTTTTTTGACTGAAGAAAAAAAACAAAAAAAACAAAAAAGAAGGAGCCGCTGGTAGAAATCAACACAATCTAGAGAATAGATTTTGCAGATAGACAGGACCTAGGCAGCCCTGACTGGGAATTAAACCCAAAACCTGAAGCAACATCAGCAATACTTCAGCTTGTCAAAACACTCAGAACACATGAAAAAATGAATAACGTTTGTTGATTGTAATTCTATATCTTTCCTAAGAATGATGCAATGGGGCCAACTGACTGACAGTAAAGCTGCAAAGTGTGCATATATAATAAGTGTTTCTGACAAAATCTAATAGACCCATAGGCACATGGACAGAATCCAACAACTCCAGCACTGCAACCTTCCATCAATACACCTTCAATACACTACAGCTTCTAAAGCACAGACTTCAAAAGCAGAGCTCACTGAAGGAACGCCACACTTTGAGAACCAATTTTCTGCATCTTCATTTCTCAGGTAAGTATTAGGCTAATGATCTCTATTAGACACACTGGCACTGTGTAGCCCATTTCTAAATACCACACTGCAGAATGCCAGGAGGAAGTCAGGGTTCTCATGTAAATACAAAAACATTCATGTACCAAAAAAAGCAAGGATATTAGATTCATGTTGTGATTAACATTAGAGCAGCCTAATGCTAAGTGCCTATATATCCTTTGCAGTACACAGAAGCAGATCCAAACACATTTATTCAATCCCATTTTATAACAGTTCAGTTCAGGACAGGAGCTGTGTCCCTTGCTCCGTTGGATATGAGTGTTTTTCCCCTCAAATTCCCAGCCAATAGTAAAATTCTTTCAGAGAATGCCTGAAACCAACAGAAATCTGTTAAAACTCACAGTTTTGTAAAATAACGGCCAAACCCAAACAACAAGATGTGAGCGATTAGTCTTTTGAGAAACATTTCAAGCATTTTAGCACCTGAGCAAGTATGAAATGAGATTCTCTCAATGTATCATTCATTGCTCTAAAAACCATTCATTGGTGATTGGAATTTGATGCGAAGTAATTTTTAGAGTCAACTTAAACAATCTTAACCTAGTCTGCAGTTTTGTTCTCCATACCAAACGATCAGCCAAGGCAGTGTGTTTGATAATAAGACACATACAACTCACTTTTTGCGTATTTCCTACAAACCTCTCCTTTCATGCCCTCTCTGTTCCATCCTACTGTCAATCCTGTGCTCTTTCAGATGGTGGCAAAAGTGAGCAAGGTACAAAAATGTCAATAAGATCGTTGTAAAAAAGTAAAGAAATAGTTCATCATATGGTGTTCCTGCCGTGTAGGAGATTTCTTTGCAATCAATGCCTCTGACACTGCAAAACAGGCGAGATGCAGAGGTGATCCCTGTAAGTCTGAATTGAAAGCAAATTAAGCCTGAATATTCAAATGAACATGCTGGAGGTTTCACAGGGGAATTCCCCTTTAAACGGCGCCGACAGGAACAGAGGTTCTATTCAGCTGGTGCTACATCAGAGAGTTGAGACTATTACAGAAATGAAGGACTGTCTGAGTGAATGAATGAATAAAGGCACATATGCTGCCCTCTCACTGCAGATTTCAAACAGGCTATACCTCTGGAGGAACCGCTCCTGTCGTTCTTTTTCAGCTCTTTTAAGATTCAGCTTGTATGTCCTAAATATCCTAAAGCAGGTCTGCAGAGAGGGGATAAAAAAAAAAAAGTGAAAAAGTGAAAGTGACTACCCTTATCATTGTGAAATGCAGCCCAGCACAACACAACGAAATCTCTGGGTATCACCCATTCATTCTAACAATGGCCATTTGGACATCTTTATTTCTTCCTGGTCAGGGTTAAGGGTTTGCTTGTTTGTTCTTTGACCTGTTGTTCAGTAACGTGTTTACCATTTTCTGTCGTTTGAGGGAATACTGACCCTCCCAGACGTCTGAAGACTAACATTAAAATGCTTCTGGTATTAAAAGGAACTGAAGAAGAGCTTTCATTTTATATGTGTATCAAATGTCATGCCTCTTTTTCACAACCTGTGGCCAATTCTTATATCAGGGTACTTAGTGTGTGTCTATTGTCATTAAAATAACTAGGCTTTTGGCCTAACACCAAAAAGGCTAAGAATTTGTGAAAAAAGAGTCAAATAATTTAGAAAAAAATATGCCTTGTGCCATCTCATATCAAACATGCTGTAAGACCAGCTAACTGCAGATGTCCAAGCTGTCTATTTTCCCTGGTCCTGCATTTAAATTCCCATAAATCTGAAGGAACACTGTGCTGTGCAAAGCTGTGGGTTTGGATAGACATAGTGAATTTGGTGGGCAGAACCAAATTGCCTTGTGGGACAAATTAAATTTTTGTGAGCGGGCTGACACAGGTTACATCTAATGATTTATCAACAAATAACCATGGTTTGCTTAACACTGCAGCAGACATAAAAAAAGACGACTTACAGCCCACTAGAGAAAAGATGTTAAACTCTTCTTGCTTTGCACAGAGGTGCTTAATCATGCTGGTGATTTCGGTTTTAAACTCCATTAAGCATTAACATATCATGTTCATGTGCTTCTAATAACTCCTCGAATTTTGATCTACGAACTGTTGTCAGCATCAAAGCATCTGATGCCTTTGACCTGCATTATGTTACATAACAGTATGACGACATATTATTTGAAGTTTCAATCAATGAAATATATTTTCATACGATCCCAACTTTTTCTGAGTTGGGTTTGTAGTATGTAAGCAATTTACTCCTTAAAAGATCTTTAATGTCTATCTGTAATACTAAGTAATCACTAGCAGAAAAGAGCTGTGAGGCAGTGTGGATTGTGTACTTGTGTGGACTTTGCTTTTCTTGCACTTAACTGTTGAGGCTGATGTGGATTAACAATTATATTTCTTTTCCTGATGACCTCATTTAATCTGGGGTCTTGACCTCATTCTGAGCCTCAGCATCCAACTTCTTTCTGCTCAACTTGGCAGAAGGAAATGGCCCCCTAAAATCATGCTTGGCTTGAGCCAGAAGTTTTCTAATTTTACTTCAAAATATGCTCAAAAAAAGGAACTGGGTACAGAGGTTTTACCATTAAAAAAGTCACAAATGAATATACAGATATGTCAGATTATTTCAAGTGTTAGAGGCTTAATTTGGAGAAAAAGATGGCCAAATTTGTGGTGGAAAGCTGTTTGTTTGTAAAGAACACTTGCAATTATTCATGAGCTAACAAGTTAAAATGTCCAGAATGTAGAAAACTCTGGTAGTTTTAGACTATGCTGTTTTTAAATGAACAAAATTGTTAATAATGAATACTGAAGTCTTAGAAAGGCTTGTAACAATTAAAAGAACGATTCTAAACATATGACTTAATTATAATTCATAATGACAGATGTGAAATGTCCCTCTTTGAAAGTCAATTCAAATAAATGAGCGTCTGTTATAGTGTGTATAAAAGAAGCTTTTGTCTTAAGCATCTGGGAGGCTTTCGACATAATGATAAAAAAGAGGCACAATGCTTAAAAGAAATGGGGGAAAGAAAACCAGAAAGAACCAGGCTTTGTTATTTTGGCTCAAACGATCCAATATAATCAAGAAGACAATGCTCATTTCCAGGCAATACATTATGTCATTAGCACACAGGGTGATGAATTATTTCCACAAAACTATAATCATAATCCATTATGAGGGGCAAATAGCTGATCTGGAAAGTGCACACACAAATACACATGATATCTGAAAAGCTGAAGGTTTACAAAGATGAAGCTTTCTTCATTTCACCAGCTTACTTTCTCAGCTAAAATTCAACTCACCGAACAAAAAAAAAAAAGATTTTCTTAGATGCCATATAACAACCAAAAACTATTATTCTGACTTGATTTTAAGAAAGAGCAGGATAGTAAATAGTAAAGTCCCTATATGACCTCCATGATGAAATGCCAAAATCAGTAGCCCTTTCACTGACAGAGAAAAATGGGCCATTTTGTAATCATGATTAAAAATTATTATATTGAATGATCTTTTTCTAATTAACCCATTTGTTTATTCATTTATTTGATAGCATGAACAATATTTCATTTCTTTTTATTGTATTTATTTGCTGTCACATGCGCTGCTTTTTGATTAAAGTGATGATGAAAACTAACAGGAAAACAGAGAAATCATTTCACTAGTGATTAATACTAAAAAATGATATTCCTGCTAAACATCCTTAGGTTAAATGCTACAGGACCTGCCCATTAGGAACTTTTCTGGCTAATGGAAACTAAAGGAAGGGGGTCATTTGTTGTATGATGTAAAGATCATGACCCACATTTCACTGCCTCTGAGAGATTAGATAGACTGCTGAGTGACTGACACCGTAGTGGAAATCACTGAGGAGAGCAGAGCTGCAGCAGTAAGGGTGGGCTATAGTGGGGGTACTGAATCAAATCAGTGTTGCCTAATGAACTGTGTAATGTGTTCCTTCTTCCTCTATAATCTCCAATCCCACAGAGTCCTGTTCTGCCAAAGAACATAGCCAGCCTTCACACAATTCTTACATTTCAATGAACAGGCATGCAGTATGTGTAAAGCACAAGCACTAGCACATTCGATGAAATGCCACCACAGATATGGCCAGATAGAAATACTAAATAATAAATGTGCTCATTTTCTGAGAGCGTGGGTTCTATTCAAGTGAGTTCAGTGCCGACAAACTATTAGAAGTCGAGAGCTACTTCTGTTTATCAATAATAAACACTATTAATTACGTACACATATTTCACCAAGGAGGTTTCTCTGTGAACTTTTCCGTCCAATTTTCCATCTGCTTTTTTCCATATATCAGTCTGCGAGGTCTACTGCACGTGGTTTTAGGTAGCATCCAAGAAAGTGAAACCCTACGGGAGTTTCCCCCATTCTAGGTCCATAAAAATAAATGTGTGGTCCTCTTAACTGACAACAGTCTTTTCTCCAGGGGAATGGCCAAGGTCTCCTGTTTGGCTGATGCTGAAGCCTTCCCTGCAAGCAAACCTTGCTAATGAACAGCAAAGGTCTAATGGGAAAAGAAGAATTAATATAACACAAGTGCGCGCTCCAGCACTGCATCAGAACGGCCAATCAGTGCTTTACCCTCACAACAAGATCAGGCTTGTCAGTTAATCGGTCAGCACAGAGGATTAGCATCTCATTAGCATATTCCATGTGCATATGGAACATCTTCAGTCTTCTTCCAGTTTTTATACATTTTATGCTTCAGGTTTATCTTGTAATAAATTATTTAAAAAATTCTTCCATTTTTATCCCCCATCAGTCTGCACACAATATTTCACACTGATAAAGCCAGGCATTTGGTTTATTTATTCACAATAATAGACTAAAATATGCAATTAACATAAGTGCTTAGACCCTTCAATTAGCAATTAATAAAAGCACATTTGACAGCAATGACAGCCTCGAATCTTCTTGGGAATGATCAAACTTGGCACATTTTTTTAGTGGAGGTTTCTCCCATTCATTCCCATCCTGGCAGAATCACTCAAGCTCAACCAGCTTTGGCTGAATGAGAAGTGTTGGTGCACAGCCATTTTCAGCTGTCTACAGAGATGCTCTATTGGACTGACTTTTGGCTGGGCTGCTCCATGCCTCTCACATAGTTTTTCTGAGGCCACTCCTGCTTTTTCTTGACAGTATGCTTCATGTTACTTTCTTTGCCCCAGCCTGAGCAGTCTTAGTAAAATTTTCACTCAGAATTGCTTTATATTTTCTTGGATCCATTTCTCCCTCTAACCCGACTAGCTCCTGCTGTAGAAACAAATCCTTATAGCATGTTGCTACCATTATCATGTTTGACTGCTGAGAAGAGATGCCCTAAGCCTAGTTTCCTCCAAACATAAAGGCTTGCGGCCAGTCTTGGTTTCTTCAGACCAGACCAGAGGATTTGCTTCTCATAGTTTAAGACAGGATGCATTTGCCTTTTTGTGTGAAATGGCTTCCATGTGGCCACTCTATCATAAACGCCGGTCTGGTGGAGTGCTGCACTGATGGTCGTCATTCTGTAAGGCTCTCCCCCCTCCACAACGAAATCTCATTCATTGTTACCGATGGGTTCTTTGTTACCTGTCAAACCGAAGCCCTTAATCCCTGATTACTCAGTTTGTGTGGTTGGCTAACTCTAGGAAGCCTGTTGGTAGTTTCACATCTCTTTCTTGCAAGCCTATGGACATTCCTCTCAACCTCAAGGGTTGGTTTTCATTCTGACATACAAGAAAAACTGTACAGACAGGTGCGTGTCTTTGTTAATTATGTCCAATTAGGCACAGGTGGATAATTTTTTAGTAGCATCTCAACTAGACATTTGCTATGTCATTGTTGATTGTGAAGTATTTTGTGTAGATCGATAAATCTAAACCAAGAAAATATGGAAATGTGGTCCCTGCACACCCCAGAAACACACCACATGTCCAGTCAGATGAAGCTACAAGCAATCAATCCATGCAACAATATAAAATGTTTCTGCCTCAACCATTGCTAACACCTGTGCAACACAGCCATGCATACTGCATAGACCAACACTTTCAGTAGACTGGGTTTTACAGAAGACCTCAGAGATTTTTTAAAATATGGCACCATCAGAGCGAAGTACAAGTGTCTAGAAGTAGCAACAGCTCACCTACCAATCAGTGCACAAAACACAGAAAGTACAAAGGAGTATAAAAAATCATCTATTCTTTGTTGCATCACTTATTTGCAGTGTAAGCAACATCAGCATATGAACAGAGCTTTGGGAGCCTCATGCACCGCTTTACCAAGGTTGAGCAGCTGCCTTAAATCAGTATGAGCAATGCAAAGCCGGGGTGGTCTAAGGCACACCGCCACTGGACTCCTGTTCTCTAGAGTGATGACATTTACTTCACTACTATCGACAAAACTCTCACTAACTCATTTTGTAAGCCACTTTTCCTGAGAAGGTTTGGCAAAAGCCGGGAGAGAGCTACCTATTAAAGTGCATAGTGTCTAGATTTCCGACAATTCCCACAGATACACTCCAAAATCTTGCAAAAAGCCTTGCAAAGAAGTATGCACGCTGTTCATAGGAGGGCCATGATTATGAAATGGGATATTTGAGTCAGATGGTCAGACTCAAATATAAATTTGACACACATTCAGAAACAAACAGAACATATGCTGTCAGATACCTGTTTATTATTATTATTTTTAGTTGTTTTAATTATTATTAGTACCGCAGTATTTCCTGTGATGTACGTATGTAAATGCAATTTTCCTAAAGTGGCCAGCACAATGTCATGGAACACTGAGCAGTAAAGAAAGCAGTGACATCTGACAAAGGCTCTATTCTATTCACCACAGAAAACCTTGCAAACAAAGGGTACACTTTAGTATTCACAAGAAACATAAGGAACTACAGAACCCAGTCTTAAATTGTAAAAATGACTGTGTTCATTTAAACAAGTAAAATTCAATGCCTCCTTTAGGGAACCCTGGCTCAGGACAAAGTGCTCACAGACACACAGCCGTGCACCCTCTGCAACATAAACTAGATTAGTGAGTGCAGGAAAAAAATAAAGCAAGGCCATAATGAAGACTCAGGACTATATCAGGGTTAATATAATAACTGTTTAGCAATATAACAAGAGGCTATACTGTAATGAATAATAAAAGGGAAATATAAAAAAAGCTGCACATACACACATATTGAACTCAGAGATATGACTACCGCAATAGCTACTAAATTGAATTTATATTTCATGTCTACTTCATAATAGTGTCACATAGATACCCACACATCACAACCATAGATCAGAAATGAAACACCTGTAAAGTCAAATTGACACACTTATAAAAATCCAACTCAGAATGTGTTTACAGGCACAGTATACTTCCTATTGTTAGCACAGTGAACAGTTTCAGTATGATTAGGTGCGAATGAACACACTGTACGAGTCCCTGCCCTTTCGTTAGCCTGTAGAGTTTCCACTCTCAGTTTGTACCTGAATGCAGCTGCTCCATACTGCTGCAGTCAGCACACCCCACCCACTCCGACAGAGAGAGAGAGAGAGAGAGAGAGAGAGAGAGAGAGAGAGAGAGAGAGAGAAAACCACAGGTCTGTATCTTTCCACATCTGCTTTAGCATGCCTCTGTCAGCAAATCCCTCCCACTCTCTGATATCAGAAATAAATTTTATATATATATATATATATATATATATATATATATATATATAAATGACAAAGAGAGAGAGAGAGAGAGAGAGAGAGAGCATACATACAACATACAAAACACAAGTCTATCTTTAAAAAGAGAAACCTGAGGGAAAGTAAGAAAGAAAGAAAGGAAGAAAGAATGAAAGAATGAAAGAAAGGTAACATAAGTAAGGTAAAGTAAAGTGCGAGTAAGAGAAAGAGAGGAAAAGAGAGAGAGAGAGAGAAAGTGAGAGAAAGTGAGAGAAAATGAGAGAGAGAGAGAGAGAGAATGAGAGTAAGTGCAAGAGAGAAAATGAGAGAGAGAGAAAGTGAGAGAGAGAACGTGAGAGAAAATGAGAGAGAGAGAGCACGAGAGCACGAGAGAGAGAGAGAGAGAGAGAGAGAGAGAGAGAGAGAGAGAGAGAGAGAGAGAGAGAGCGCGAGAGAGAGCGAGAGACAGGAAGCAGGACTTAAAAATAGACAAGAGTAAATTAAAGGAACATAGGCTTATTAACGCAGTTACTAACTTTATAGCTTGTTATTCATTCACTGCTATGAAACTACTAGGTAACTGTGAGAGGAAAGAAGCGTTTTGGGGGTTAAGAAAAGGAGAGCCTGAAACTCCTCCTCTTTCCTGCCTTTCACATTTCATAAACAAACCCTGCCAGACAAAAATAACTCCGGTCCGACGTAGGCCGGGATGGAGAAAAGGAGGGTGTTTGGTTTCAGGTTCCTCAAAATGCAACTCTTTTTGACCCCTCCATGATGGTGTCTCTGTAACTGGGCCAACATGATGTGAGATGGGATGTGTAATCATGAGTAATCTTGGGGATGGGGTGTCCCATCTCAGCCCAGGTTTACGCAGCAGCCCACCCCAGCACAGACAGGATGGAAACGAGAAGGCTAGGCTAGGCTTAAATTAATTGCAGACAGCAGGAAGAGTAATATGAGGGTTGCTGGGACTCTGCTGCCCCAGGACATGATGCTGTAAGGCTTGTTTAGTCAAATGCAAACGGCAGAGAACATTTTAGCTAGCTAAGCTAATGTTGCTGTTTGCTGGGACTCACCAAGGGTACAGCTGCCGGTGGAGGTGACACTGGAGCAGGGGCAGGGCAGACAGGCTTCAGCAGGGGCAGAGCCGGGCTTTCTGTAGAAGTTATATTTGCATTCCGAGCAGTTTGAGCCTTTAGTGTTGCCCTGGCAGTTCAAACATATGCCTGGGAGAAATGGGAGGGACAGAGAGAGAAAGAGAAAGTGAGAGGGAGAGAGAGAGGGAGAGAGAGAGAGAGAGTTGAGTAAACACACATCATAGCTCTGACTGACAGGACTTTGCTCCAGTAAGGTTTTTGCAGAGGCTAGAGCAGAGTTCATCACCACCACAGCTGACAAAACACGACTGTAGTGAATAGAAAAAGGAAACTAAATCGAAAGTCCAAAAAGTGCCAACATGACTATACGGCATTCAGAACAGATGAAGGACCTAACGAGGTCCAGTGCAGGAATGGTAGTAATTAGGGCTGTCACAACTGATCATAATAGTTATCCAGAAATTGTACATTTGTCCTTTAAAAAAAGATTTAATTGGAAAAACGTAAAACGATAAGCTTTTTGAAAGACGTAGCTAAAACAAAAACAGAAAAACAGTTTCTTGCTATAGGGCTGATCCCATTTCTACTTTTTTCCCCTTCTCCTTGATTTGAGTGTCCTCTTGTCTTCTGGAACTGAGGTATAGAGTAGTAGGGTATAGTAGTAGTATCTGAAAACATTCCCTACAAAATGGGACAATCATTCAAGAACCTGATAGTTCAGGAGATGTTGACTTTTATGTGCCATCTTCAGCTTCATTCACAAATTCAGTGACTCTTAAAATCAACCAGTCTATCAATTCACCAAATAAAAAACTGTTTTATTACCAGTGGACTAGCGCTGCTCAGTGGGAGACCATGCTATTCTGCATTGCTCGCTGCTGAACTTCAGTTAATTTTATAGGGTAACCTGTCTAGCCACTAAGATATCAGCACTACTTCTTTTCTCCATTTTGCTGCTCCCGTTTAGGGGTCGCCACAACAGATCACCCATTTCTATTTCTTCAGGTCCTCTGCATCTTAATCTGTCAGTCCTACTGCCTGCATGTCCTCTCTCACCAAATCCATAAACCTCTCCTTGGACTTTTCTACTCTATTCTAGCAGCTACATCCTCATCATTCTCCTCCCAATATATTCCAAGATATCAGTACTACTAGGATTTTTTATGCTTGTTATGAAGTCACATTTTTGGGTTTCTTTGGCTGCACGCACTGCCATCTTGCTGGTGATTCATAAGGACTTCAGAGAAATTTATTCTAACAATGATTGGAATGTACTTCTGAAAATCTACATTTTTAGGGTCATGCAGTCCATAAAAACTATTTATCTATCCCAGCAAGAATTGGGACACCCTTCTACTAGACGTGAAAGCCATAAATGACGGTTAGGGCGAAATGCGAGGCCAAAGGCTGAAATAGGACTGGGCCTAAAGATGAGATTTAAAAATATACATTTTCATGCAAATGACCAACTTATCATTGCTGCACCATCAAGAGAGTACATCTGAATGCATTTTTAAATAGAGTGGCTTTGACATTAATATTGAAAGTGTTAATATTACATGACAAAAGACATGTGAAAAGAAGACCCTGAAGAAGATAGGCTAAAGCTTCATCAAAGAGCAAGTGTGCAAATCATGTCTGTAATGTTCTGAATAAATTCCCTTTGGGCTCTTGGGTCAGGCTTTCCTTCCACTTTTGATTTGTATCAAATGCAGCATAAAATTTGAGAAAGTGGAAGCAGCCTAATTAGGGATCGCATAATTGACATGAGTGAAATATGAGGTAACGCACGCGTGCACGCTTCCAAGCACATGCACACACGCTTGCGCACACACACATGCACACTACCCAGCATGCCACAGCAATAGTTTGTGAGTGAACAAGGGAGAGGATTAGAGAGAAATACAGTGTATACAAAACCCTTACAGACCCTTTCAGGTTTTTCACATTGGACTCCGTCTTATTCTGTCATCAATCCATTACTCTGATAAAAGAGAATACTCTGATTAAAGGATTAAAGCAACAACTGGAAAAACTGTTTTTTATTAATTTATTACAGTTTCTGTTTACACCATTATTTTATATGGGCAACTGAGCATCCTACTTCTATCATGTGTCTTCTTGATGCAACTTCATTACCTGACTGCATTCATTGGATATCATTAAGAAAGGCACACCCCTGTTATACTTTTGAGATTTTAGGGTGAAAACTAGGCCAGGAAATCAGGACAACTGTCGGCAGTCCTACAAGGATTATATCAAGAAAAAGATCATCATCATCCCTAGAATCAAACATGCTGGTGGCACCTTCATGCTGTGCAGTGGTCTCTGTGACAAGAAATGAGAGGCTAGTCAGGCTAGAGGGAAGCAAACATTGAGATCAAGTCAAATCTTTTCCAGAAGGCTCAGGATCTCAGGCTGGGGAAAGGTTGACTTTTCAATAGGACTACAACCTGAAGAATGAAGAAGTGATTTTGGGACACTGACTCCTGCATTGGTCCAGCCAGAATCTGAATCTCAATCCATTACAGCATCTCTAGAGAGACCTAAAAATGACAAGATACCAGTGCAAGGTACCATTGCTAACCATCCAACTTAGCTGAAATATGTTCAGGCAAGAAAACTGAGAGAAACTTTCAAAAGAAAGGCACACAGAGCCTGTGAAACAAGAGAGAGAGAATGAGAGAAAATGTGAGCAAACAAAAGAGAAACACCAAGAGAGACAATTGAGTGTATGTAAGAGAGAGAGAACGAGAGAGAGAGAGAGAGAGAGAGAGAGAAGATATATATGTAGGTATAAAGAATAGAAGTACAGAAAGAATAACCAGAATGTTTTGAGAATATGTGGACTTGTAGGCAGTGAGACATGTTGTACTGCACTAAGATGAATTGACGATCCTCAGAAAGTCGCACAAACACTCTTGGGCACACACACACACACACACACACACACACACACACACACACAGCACCCATTCACATGCTGATGAGCACCTGCAACATGGACGTCTGAGAACACTTCCTTGTAAGACGATGGATTTTTCATAATAAATCATTTTTTCATGCTATAAGAGTGCTTCTGATCCAACTCTCTCTTCTGGCACTCATTCTGAGCAAACTATCTCAGGCTGGGAGATTCATGTAGCTAATTAAAGCCAAGCCAATGTTTGAGGACGCACTGCAGAAAAAGAACGCTTAAAATGAAATTTCATCTATGGAAATATACTCATTTGGTGTAAATTTTCAAAGCAAGTTTGCTTGTGAATCGATTCAAGTTTAGATTCATTTGTATCCAGTGTAAAAAGGATGATGAAGTGAATGCAGCATACACTTTTGGGGTTTTATTAAAGGATTTAACTGCATTGATAGAATTAACTTGAGTCAAAAATGGGGAAAACAAACCAATTCTTTTTATGCAGGCCTTGCATTAGAGACTTTAAGACCTTATAAAAGAGCATTCAGACTAAACTGGACAAAAACAAGACCAAATGTAAAGTTTGAACTATATGTAAAGCACTGAAGAAAAAGTAAGTAAAAAACAAAGAAAACTGTATTTAAAGATCTGGGCATAACTCATCATCACTCAATCATTTCCCAGCACTATTAGTTACCATCTAATAGTGGCTTGCTAATCAGTGCTTCATTGAACTAAATCAGATGTGCTGCTGATGAATTTTCACAAATTTCAGCATTCAGTTCAAAGAGAAGAAAAAACACAGCCTTTTTTAAAAGCCAAGCTTGTTTCACTGCATTTCTGTTTGCTTGCATTAATTCCCATGTGATATGGTGCTTTTAATACTAATGGTATTATGATATGGTGTTTTTAATACCAAAACCACAATCATTTCAGGAAAAGCAGAGCGGTTAGGTGCTATATGCTATAAGAACTATATGCAGCTACAGACCTGCAGACATATTGTATTTGTATATTAAATGTCTATTTTCATATATAAAAAACAGAAAAATAGTAGAAAAAGTGTCAGTGTATGTTATTCCATTTCATCCAACTATTCAAATCCAGTTAAAAAAGGCACATAATTTGGTTTTACATTTTTAAAATGTAAATATTAAATTATTTTTACACATTTCTACTATGTTTTGTTGAAAATAAATGAGAACAAAATATGAAATTAATGAGTTAAGTAAGTCAGACATTTTAATGTGTCAGAAAACACAATAAAACAGACACACGGTATATAGGTTGCATTTAGGATTTAGGGCATATTGAGGATCGATATCAAAGTTATACAATAGCAATATGACAGCAAAATACTGCATCAGCTTTTTTTCCCCCAGTTCTCTTTACATATATATTTTTAATGTACAATAAAAATCAAAAACAGCAGGTGGTGGAAAAGATTTGTGACTCTATAAATATTCATTATTTATAATATTCATTATTATTAATATTCATAACCACTGACCCTAATTTTCTTGTTCATATCTTAATGACAGCTTTCTAAACATTAAAAAACATTGTTGACAGAAAAGCAGGATGCGAAAGAGTGCCTTTAGAAATGAAATGAAAAGTGTAGTTCCAGCAGCCTGGGACAAGACGAACTCTCAGGAGAGACAGCACATGCAGCCAAAGAACAAAGAGGTGTATGTGCTCGCATGTTCCCCTCCTCTGTGTCCTGAGTTGAAGAACAAAGCAGAAGCAAGATCTTTAGTGTCCTGTCCCCTGTGACTAAGGACGAAGTCCACAGTCTACAGTGTGTAGGCTGTGTAAACACGCACAACGCCAGTGTGCAGAGCTGATGCTGGTTCAGCACACAAACCAACGGGTGATCTGGAGATCGTGAGTAAGCATGCTCATTTGGGAACAGATCTGGGGTTGTGTGTGAATGTGAATATGGTCAAACAGGGACAAGACATAAAACACCTAATTCCTAATTTTGAAGCAATTTTGCAAGGTTAGATTTTTCCTTCCTTAAATTTCCTCTGTTCCTCATATACATTTTAAATCAAACATTTCAGATGTGATAAAGTGCACATTCCAGACTTTAATTTAAAATTATTTGCATACATTTCAGTGTCACCACGTAGAAGTTAAAATATTCATTATACAGAGCTGTAAAGGATGAATGTGTGCTTTTTTGGAGTGTATCAAGATTTCAGTTAAAAGTCTAACATGCCAGATTTTTTTTTTATTTTGTATTTTAATGCCTTTTTTTATTTGTTTTTTTTTTATCTATTTATTTTACTGCAGGGTGTTCTCTGGAACGCACCTGTAAAATATGGCGAAAAAAAAGTGGGAGACTGCTGTTGCTGCATGGAACCATGCAACTGAGCATGAGCAAACAATCTTCACTGAGCTGCACCAACATTATCACTGCCTCTTTGACATCTCTTCGAGGGAGCATCAGGTCAGATTTCATTTCATATCATTAAAACAAACAAACAAACAAACGAACAAACATTCAAACAAAAAACCAGATGGACATGTGAAATGAGATGGTCTTCATATACTCAGCTGTGAACATACAGCAAACCTGGAGCCACATTTATGTTTATACAATGTTTCTGACATCAATTTCTGTTTAAATGACTGTCCATACTGTCCTCTGCTGTACTGTCCACACTGCATTAGTGAGCTGGTGCACACTCTCTTTGTCTTAAATTTTTCTGTTTGGAGCACAAGACCCCAGTCTCACACATGGACAATTTCTAGAGGCAATTTCTTTTCTCTATTGTCAGATAAAAACAAGGAAAATAGATTGGAAAATAAATTTCATGCAACTATTTGGAAGCTGCCCTGCTGTCGACTTTCCCGCATGGAAAGTATATTACCACTTTTTTTTTTTTAATGAAGAAGAAAAAACATCTTTTGTACTTTTCGACTTTGTAAATTTCCCCATGCGAGCAACATAGACTCATATGTTTACATTCCTTCAAATGTAAGGGAACTGCAAGGGCAAGTTATATGTTTTTGCTAAATACTGATGTTACTTAGGTTTAGGGTGAAAAGATGAATATGGGGATCAGATTGTCAGCTTTTATTTTCTGGTATTTACATATACATTACACACAACATAGCACAATTATATCTAACCACCCAGTTTTTCAAGTGAGCAAAAGTACTGTAATAGAAAGCATAACTGTATCGAGCCCGTGGACCCTTGACATTTCTGGTTTCTTATTTTTTTTGGTCACTTCAGAATGGTAAGCTTCCTCCCCATAAAAAGAAGTCCTCATGTTGGTTTTCCCAATTTAACAACAAATGCAGTGTTCACAGCCAAAATCCAAAGCTGCGGCTGAGAGTATATTTCAAGAACTGTTTATAGTTAAAAAATCAATCCAACACCCGTGTTACAACAAGCACGTCAGTCTCATGTTCAATCTGTTTTGCTCACTTGAAAAACTGGGTGGTTAGATGCATTAGGGCAGTCTAGTTTTAAAATAAATAGATGTAAATACCAGTAAGTAAATGCTTGATGAAAGTAACCATGATATGTTAATGACTAATAAAGGCCATTATAATATTATATATCAAGTCAGCTTTATTTTTATTGTGCTTTTAACAACAGCTTTACAGAATCTGGGTAAGCCGAGGGTGACAAAGGCAAAACTCCCTAAAACAGGAGGACGAAACCTGGGAAGAAACCAAGACTCAAAAGGGGAGCCCATCCTCCTCTGGTCTTTATAGTTTTTAATAATGTGGGAGTGAGGTTGCTGCAGTTAACAGGGTGCGTGATCTATGAAATGCCTTGCTGGAGAAGTGGCAAGAAGCTCCGCCAACAAAAATAAAGACACAAAATCCATTAACTACAAACAATCTTTAAAAATAGGAACTACAAAGACGCCAAGAAGTTGCAGCTGTTAAACCTGCCCAAACCGACAGCGGTCTTCTCAAGTCCTGCCCGGGTGACATTCACTGACCAGCAAGATTTTCCTTGTATGGGACTGAGTTCTTATCCACACTGCTATCCTTCCATGTAATTTTAAAATGAAAGAAATCCGCGAAACATGCTTAGGTGGGAGAGTTAAAAGCAGGACCGGCCCCGTTCAGTGTTGTCCATACATATTTACAGTCCTGGTGTCTGCTGTGCTCCAGCAGTCAAATGCAGTCGCTGTAATTTCTCTTAGACAGACTGCTATAAAAGCATCAGTCGCTCACTCACACCCGATTGTTTCTGGTGTGACACTGTTTGCTGTCAGCCTCAGTTCAGTTGTGTGGTGTGTTTGATCTGAAGGGTAAACAGCAGAATGAAGGCTTAACCTTCAGCTCCTGCTGTCTGTGCTTTATTAAAACAGCAAGGGGGAAACAGCCTGTGCTAATGTGTCTGCCAGGGTTTGTGTAGCTGTGAATTTAATCAACGCTAATATACATACTTTATGCACAGTCATACAGTCATGTCCAAAGGTTTTGTAAGAACGGTATGTTTTGTTTAGGGATTCCATGATGTGAGATTTGCAGGCTGATGTAGATATTTATTATTAATTATGTACATGCCGCTTGATCTTGATACAAAAATATAATAAAGAAACACAGAAACTGGATGTACATCTATCTGTATCAGAAAAATACACCGTGCATAAAAATAATGTAACATTTCTGCATAATATTACAGAGGTTTGCATTAACATTCTGTGATAAATGTTAAATCATGCATCAGTCTGAAATATGAATCTTCCTCTGTCTGTATTATTTTTAAGGAATAATCTGGCAATGCAGATATGTTTCGATCATTTGTTAATATATGCATATATGAATCCCTAGTTTTCTTGACACATTCTGCATGCACACACACACACACACACTCACACACTTTGCCACCAGCCTGAAAGCTGGTGTAGCATTTTGTGTAGCATTTTGTTGTAAAAGGACTGTGTGTGTGCGTGTGTGTATGTGAGTGTGTGTGTGTGTGTGTGTGTGTGTGTGTGTGTGTAGTCAGGCAGACAGCAGAGATAATATAGAGCACAGCATGAGTTAAAGCAGGGTGGCTGGAGTATAGTACATCAGCGGGCAGCCATAGAGCTGGACAGCATCAATAACCACTCTCCCCTTTCATCAGCCCCAGTTGGACGTGTTGGAGTCACAAAGCCACATTCAAAAATGTATAAGTGAAATATTAGGGCTGCACAATATATCAGAGCATGATTCATCAAACAGAACAGGAATAATTACTATCAAGCTAATTTTTGAGATTATGGATGATTAAAAAAAACAAGTATTTGAAAAAAAAAATGTGGATAGTTCAAAGACCAATTTCCAAAGTAAACATCCCATTCAAACTCAAATATGCTATTACACCTTCATTTCCTCATCCCTTATATTTAATCAGCTGAAAGTGTCAACATTGTTCAATTAAGAGATTAAAACTAGTTTGTGGTGCAACTTGTTTTGGTTCAGCGATATGCAAACCTGAATTTACACTTGAATTAAAGTATTAAACTAACTAACCGATTAAACTGGTTAAAGATTATGGTGAGAATGTGGTTTAACATGAATGATAATGCAATTGTATTTTTCGTTATAATTAGTATTTCATAAGTAAATAATAAAAATAAATAACAAATAATGACCTTCTTATGATTACAGATCAAATTGTGCTGCTGCAGTACAACACCATTTGACTTGCACATGGGCAGGCAGATCGATACATCTATAGCATTGATCTTCAACATGCAGCGCCACGCTGTGTCATAGAATACCTTTCTATAAAAAGAGAGAGAAAGTGCCATCTATGAAAATGACTGATGCTGACCATTAGTTCCTTCATTCACACTTCAAGGGATCCCTTGATAACCCACCTTATGGTGATCATGGAATGTGAAAGAGGAAATGAGAGTAAAATGAGAAAAATGAGAGAAAAATGAAAGAAAAAAAAACAGGAGAGAGAATATGAAGTAAAAGAAGAGAGCAAGAGAAGAGCCAGTAAAAAAGAAACAGATAGAGATGGTGAAAGAGAGAGTGAGAGCAAGAAAGAAAGCGAGAGAGATGAGGGAGAGAAAGAGAGAAAGAAATAGAGAGAGACACAGGGAGGTAAATTATCCTTGAGTGTGAGTCAATATTTGAGCAAACACCGTATACCTTAGCATTCCTCAAAAGAAAAGCAGAAGACAAGATCCTATGACATTTGGAGTGCCTGGAATAGTGTGTGTGTGTGTGTGTGGTGTGTGGTGTGTGTGTGTGTGTGTGTGTGTGTGTGTGTGTGTATTGGGGGTTTCTTCATTAGGTATGAAATTTCATAATCATATCATATTGGCTGTAGGTTAACAACAGAGACAGTTCCAGATCATGTGAATCGCTGCAAATCTACAATCTGACTGGCAGAGCTATGTTTGAAACCATGGCTAGATGCTCTATATGAGCACTTAGTGCTGCGTTCTGTAGTGATGCCAGTTTCCACCATACTGAGAAGACCTTGATGTCATGATGATTATTTTTCCTTTTAATTATTTAATAAACACGGTGTACCGTATTAGGGTCATGTAAATGTCACCTCTTAAATGGTGTAATTACTGTAATATTCTCCTACAAAATGAACAGAAGGACTTTTTTCTCAGAGAGCAAATGCAACCCCAGAATTATCATGCATTTTGAAGAACCTGGCTGATTATATGTGAATTTTCTATAATAAAATAATTCTGAAATGCATTCAATGAACGTTGCTACACAGCATCTATCCAATGTTTACAGAAAATACAGAGAATACTGAAAGTAAATTTTACACATATTTTAGACATTACACCTAAGTGCAGCATAATTAACAATATACTCTAATTGTGATTATATTGCTAATATACCTTGCAGTACATATGCATAGCAACAATGTTTCATAGAAAAGGCTTGAATTATTTTGAAAAAAGAATGTCATTTTTGGGACTAAATGAATTCCTTCCTTTAACAAACAATTATAAATCCCAACCCAATGAGAGGTCAATTGTAGGACATATAATATACTATAGTAAAATATAATAATATAATATAATATAACATAATTTTGTTTTAAAATAATTTTAAAGTAAAACAAAAAATATGCTGGTTTAAAATACCTTTATCATGATACTAATCAACAATAAATAAGTTAAATAAAAACAATGAAATAAAATCATAAAAACGGAATACTTCTTACTGCATTGATAAAAAGCCAAAGCATTAAGCCCCAAGTGAGTTAGAAGGGTTCATTTGCTACTGCTGGTTGTGAGTCATGAGGAATTAGCGGATCCCGTATAATATATGTGTACAGCTGCTGAGAGCGAGCTGCCACACTGGCACAGAAGGAGCGACAGAGAGGGGAAAATGCTTAGTATTGCCATTGTGTCAGAATGATGACTTTAGCTTTGGATGTCAGCAATGGTCAAGGACTGTGTCTTTGGCTGCGGTCAACAAAAAAAGACTTTCATCCTAAAGATGCCGAATGTGCAACGTTCCTATTCCTCGACACTTATTCCCGAAACACTCTGGCATTTAGGGCTGCACTCTTTGGTTTATGTGAGTACAAACTGAATGGGCTCTTCGGACATTATGAGCCAGAATATCTGCACACAAAAATCTAATACAATTGCATATGGCTGACGTTGTGGCTGACGAGCCTCTAAGCTGAAAACTTTCAAGTGCTCAGAGCAGGTTTCCAGCAACCACTTCTTGAACTGAATTCGTCACTTTAAACCAATGGGCTGCTCCTTAACCTTCCTCCCTAGGCTTTAACAGAACTACTACTGCCAACTCAGCTGGCATTTAAGTCAATACTGAAGCCTATTCTGAAATCTACTGGCAACAATGCCCATTTGGCATTGTTTTTCTTTAAAAATGAAGCATCCTAATTGGCTATTTTATTAAATATTGAGTACTTTGTTCAAGGCTAATACCCTGCAAACCAACAGGAAGCAATATAGACCAACAACTTTTAACAACCTTTAACAAAAAAATAGACCTGGGTGGCGTTGGTCTTCTGGTAGGGTGCTTGTCTATGGACCTAAGGCTCAAGAGGTCCCAGGTTCAAATCCCACCTCTGGCACTACCATCACTGGGTCCCTGAGCAAGACCCTTAACCCTGAGTTGCTCCAGGGGGACTGTCCCTGTAATTAGGACATGGAAGTCGCTCTGGATAAGAGCGTCTGCTAAATGCCGCAAATGTAAATTAAATGCGCAAACGAGACTTTATTTCAACCTTTTTTTGACTGGGAAATCCTTAGAGGTTACCTACTCGTATTATGAGGTAGATCTGCCCAGAAAAGCCCATTTTACAAAATAACTAAATTACAAAAATATAAAACATGACATCAAACATTAAAACAGACAAACTGATGAACAGTATGACCAACGATGTGGTACTCATTGTGACATTCTCATAGTTCTAAGCAGCATTAGGGCTGCTGCAATGTAAGCTACTTTACTTGGTGTTATTCTATATCCTTTGTACTTCTGTCATCGTATGAGGTGTATGCTCACCTGATTGTGTGTCACAGATGCTGGTGTGATTGTTACACTGGCAGGGCTGGCAACCCGTACTGCTGAAATGGAAGAAGCCTGGGCGGCAGTCATCGCACTTGTCTCCGTACACTCCCATTTTACACCTACACACCCCTGAGCTGAGACACATGAGAAAGAGACAGAAAAACGACCATATGTCATAGCGTATGCAGCAGAGGCCGATGCAAACATGAAGACGAATAACTGGACAATAACAAATAATATAACTCATCATTTATAAACAAATTAAGTGCTTTACTTTTAAAGAATGAAGCAAAAAGTTACAACAAGCTGCACATTAAACAATTGGTGTGTTGCTGAGAAATAAGCTCAAGCAGGTATTCAATATATCAACAAGCAACCTGTCACATTGTTCAAAAAAGTTTGCAGGTTGAAAGAGAAGCAATACGGTTCTGTGACTGACATAAATTAGCAAAGCTGCTGACAGACTGAATAACATAACTTTCAGCACTACATGTTTTCTGTCTAATCTATTACATAATAAACGTGACCCAAGAAGAGACATAACGAGCTTAGTACACTAGTTGAAAGTAATATTTAGTCATTTTTACACTGGGAGGAATCATTAACCGTGACCAAGTGAATCCATGTTGGCAAAAAGTAAAAATAAATGCTGAGTCATATAGATCAAATTTTTTGGTAAATATCCAACCAGCAAAAAATGATTTTTGATAGTTCTGCCACTGTGTTTGACTGTCTGTCTGCTTGTGCACAAAGATTATTGGTCCATATGGGTAGGGAGAGTTGAGAGGGCATCTTCTTCTCCAAAAAATAATCTTAAATTCAATCACAAATTGGTGGGTTGAACTCCCAAGATTATCAAAAGTGCCATCAAATTTCTGCTCGGGCAAGGAATACAATATGACAGAATGCACCATTGGTTCACAAATCATGTATCATGAATAATAACAATGAGGCATCCCTTAATCACAAAACAATAGGTTAGGATTGTAAACAATAGGAATAGGAATATTTTCCCTTGAGCTGTTAGACTGACCACTTCATTTCATTTCTCTCCAAATCAACACACACACTTACTGTTACCTTCTCTTTACTCAAGAAGCTGCACTGTTCTGAGATCCGTTCTACATTGTGTCCCTCTACAATGTGAGGTGGCATAACTGGTCCTAGGACAGCAAACAAAGGCCAGCAGCGTACTGGATAGCCCTTGTGCTTTAAGAAGATCAAACGGCCTTGACTTGAAAAAGCCCTCTTCTTTCCTCCGCTTGGCTGATTTTTTCTCCCTCTCCCAACAAGAAAAGGAGCTTTCATCTTGCTCTGAGGGTGGGAAGAGCAGAGAAAATCCAAGTCCACCCTGAACATCTGTCACAGATAATGCCCTGTACTCTAAATAGCAGGGGGAAACTTTCCACCAGCCTTTCAGAAGGAACTGTAATCAGTCTCCAGAAGGAATATATTTTAGCTGATAGCTGATTAAATATTAAAACAATTTGGGGGAATTTCCTAAGTTTCCTAAGACCGATCACACTCTTTAGACTGATAATGATTCTTTGCACTTGCTCATGGAACAATTAAAAAATAAAGCTTTGGCTGATTCTCATCTTTTTAAATTCTAAGTATCTTTTTAATGAAATAAATGAGAAATAATTCAAGTCAACTCCAGGTAGGCCTTATTGTCGTTTCAACCACATACATGGTACACAGTGAAACAACGTTACTCCAGGACCATGGTGTTACACATGAGACAACAAAGGACACAACACAGAACAGGACCAGGACTAAGGACTAAACAAGTGCAGACAGAACAACATACAGAGCAGACAATGATTCTCAACAGAGAACATCCGATTCCAAAGCAGAGGTGGTGATATATAGGAGTGTGGTGGATGATGCCATGTGATTGACCATAGTGCCATAGTGAGTCCAGATCTGGGTGTTTAATGCAGAATAATAACTAATGCTGTATAAAGCAGCATCAACAATAAAGTGCAGAGTACAAGGACTAAATACTGAGATGATAATAAATATGTTTGCAAAACCAGCAACATGAGGCATTTAAATATGTATGGTCATGAAGGTCATTCATTCTTTTCATCTCAAACATCTGCAATTACTTCTATCACTCTGCAAGCATGTGCACACACACACACACACACACACACACACACCTAATTTAGCTCACTCAAATGTACCCCCCCCCTTGGTACAATCATAAGCACTCATAGCTGCTGCTCTGTAATTGGCCTACCTTTTCCTCTACAGGGGGTCGGGGGTGGTGGGGGGTTCAGTGCTTTTCTTGTGATAAAGACGCCTTCATCCTAATGGCACATCAGTCTAGGAGCTGAGCCCCATTAAGCACATGCAGGAGAAAAATCTACAAGCAAACCTGACAAGTCACACTGGATTGAAGAAAAAAGGCACAGAATGTTTTGTCGCACACCGACTTGTAGAGTTTGAGTTGAACCGAAAAGCCAATTATAATGACTGCCAGTCAGGAAGCAGTGCAGTTGTTTGTACAATGGGAACAACCTCAGTTTTATCTTTGTCAGATGTCTAAAAGTGTGGTGTGTGGTATCTGACTATGTGTTATCTGGATTCAGCCCTGAACACAGGGAAAATTATCCTGCTAAAAAGAGGCCACTATAGATTTCCAGTATCATGAAGGCATGAACTTGGTCTGTATCAATGTTTAGGTTGGTGGTAGGTGTCAAAGTAATATCCTCATGAATGAGGGGTGCCCATGATTCCCAGCAGAACACACACACACACACACACACACACACACACACACACACACACACACCCCTATGTAATAGAATGTTCATTTTAATCAGTTTTATCCGTGATTCATACTCTGCTGTGAGCTGATAGAAACTGGAAAAGCAAAAGAGTATGCATGAATTTGACCAAAAAAAAATGAAGAGTGTGGGGAGGTTGATTTTCTCCATGGGTTTCTCTGCTCTCGTAGGCCTTTCAGGGAGTCTGTTTGTCTGTTTGAGCCGATAGCTGACACCATGATCCACCACAGTACCGCTTAGGGGCTTTGATGCTTCACTGTGCTTAAGTCAGACACAGGAAATATGCTGAGAAGAAAGAAAGAGGGGAGGGATAGAAAGAAGAAAGAGTGAGCAAGTGAGAGAGAAGGAAAGAGAAAGGAGGGGGCTGGCTGTCTCCCATCATTTATGAGGATTTTATACAAGCAGAAACAGATCCCTTTCCGCGATACTCTTCCACACTGCTTCTGGGATGTGTGCTGTGAAACAGCGCTTTATCGTGTCTTATCTGCCCCTCTCAAAGCCTAACATGGGCTCCTCAGAAAGGAGATAATATAGAACGACAGATGCCACTGAACATGTGATTCTTCCCAGCCTTTGTTGCTCATATGGCTATACAGAAGTGCTCAAAAACTGTTGTGATTACCACAATATCCCCCAAAATGCCCTAGGGGTGCATGATGGTCCAGGTTTCCATGACAACACCTTGGATAACAAGCAGCTGCCCCTGCTATGACTGGAGGGTTTGAAAGTCTGTTATTATCGCCACTCTTCATACACAAAGAGTGGAAACCAAAGGCAAAGTGGCCTGGATAGAACTGAAGAATCATCTGCTCACATGAACGGAAGAAGGACAAATTGCTGTAAAATTGTGATTTTGCTCTGAAATGACAAATTGTTTGACAGGTCTGTGAAGTCTTCTAAAAAATGGCCACAAGATCAACTAGAACATATAAAGCAATTTAGAAGACAATTAAACTGGGTAACCTGAGGAAGAGTGCTTGTTGCTCTTGAAATGAAAAAAAGTTTAGCAAGGCTGGGAGTTTTTAAAAAACACAAAAGAAACAATTTACTTCTCCTTCCTCATTACTTTTCTTTTTCTTATCCATTGACCCAACTGTCAGGTGACCTGAATCCTTGGCTCTGTCTCGCCCATGTGGTTGCCGTGGCCTGGTGGTTAGGGAGTTGGCCCCAGGATCGGAGGGTCATGGGTTGGAATCCCAGATTTCTCAGGTTGCCCTGAGGTACCCTTGTGTAAGGTACTGTCCCTGTCACTGTTCCCTGGGTGCCCGCTGCTGCACGTGTATGTATGAAAAAAATGCAGAGGTCGCATTCCGTTGTGTCTCAGTGTGAGCTGTGCTGTGTTTCACAATGACAATAAGTCACTTTCACTTCAGTTCTTCGGCTCTGCCTAACAAATAGCCAGTAGAGAGAAAAATACACTCAAATCCAAGGCCATGATAGCTTGACAATCCAACCTCAGACCTTAATCTGTTATTCATCGCTTCAGGGCTTAGAAACTATCTGCACCCTACTCTCTCTCTCCCATTCTGAAATTTGTAGGATGATGGAGCTGAAAAGCAAAGCCCTTTGCCCAGGAGCAAATCTTGCCAACACATGGAGGCTCATACAATTGCCTTCCAAAGATCAGCACCCGTGGAGAGCTCATCTGTTTCAGCCTCTTCTCAGAGTACTAACATCTACACCATAATGTGGATGGACAAGGGTGCAGAACAATTAGCAACAACCGGTGATACAAACAAGCTTGTGCTTGAGGATTATTCTCATAATTTCAGCATGACACTATCAGTTAAAAATGTCACCATGATTACTGTGAATTCATCTAATTCACTCCAATTGGTTAAGCATGTTAAACAAAGAGTTTTGAAAGACAAATTAAAACCGGACTGGATACTTCTGCACACATATTATATGAACAAATATGAGCAAATGAAAGTGGGAACACTTGAAAGGCTTTGTGATCAGCAGTGAAAAACTTTCTAAAGAAACAGATTTTGATTTTCAAACCACTTGAGGTATGTTCTCTCCAAATCTAAATAAGGAGCAGCAATGTCTGGACAGTGAATAAAATGCCTAGGCTCAACATCTGGGGCAAGTCTCACAAAAGCGAGGACAGTTAAACTGTTTGAATACTCTACATAACAATTAACAGCAGGGTATGAATTTCATAACAGCCAGTTATACATTGCAATGCAATTCAGTCTTTATGGCCTGAATTGTCTCCTTCTTTAAATAAATATAACGGAACAAAATAACACACCAAAAGAGAACACAGTTTAACTGGAAGATAACATTAGCTTTGCACTGCATTGTTTAGCAATGCATCAGAAGGATTTAATTATTTAATAATGTCATGATTTTTAAAGAGCTTTATTTGAAAGATACAGTTGCACCCAAAGGGCAAAAAAAGACAAATATGAATAATTTCTAATACTTTATTAATAAATTATTAATCATTTAAGTGTTTGGTAATTACCTAGGACCAGCAGATTCTTAAAAAAGCAAAAGTAACAGGATTTCTAGGAAAACTGCCTCAATCACTACAGAGGAACTCTGCTGAAAGAAAACCCTCATTTGAGCACTAACTAATAACACTACTGTTATTTTTTAAATCTTTGTTGTAATGAGGGGATTCAAAATGAAAACATGAGGCTGATGCAGCACAGTCCTTGCAGACATCAGTATATTTCAAAGTCTGAATCTGGCAGGAAGACAATTTGCTTGGTCAGAAGGCTTTATTAAAGCCTTCCCACCTATCCAACCACCCACCAAGTGACATTCCTGTGATATTTTTTGGGAGAAGGGTCAAACAGCAGAAAGGCTATTTCAACTCCTGCAGGAATTCTTGCAATCCTACTTTTTATTGAGACTGACTTTTTCTACTGAAAACCAAAGTTTGATACATAGACTGGAAAGTGTTTTACATGTACGCCATTCAACCATAACATTTAAACCACTTTATCTTCTTACTACAGTGGCAGGTGTCAGGGTGTTGGACATTTTTCACTGCAAGTGATATATCATTTCTTAAAGTCACTGTGTTAGAGGAAGAAAAAAAGGGGCAAGTATAAGGATCTAAGCAACTTTGACAATAGCATAACTGTGATGGCTAGATGACTGGGTTATGCAATCTCCAAAATGGCAGGTCTAGTGAGAAGTTCCTAGTATGCTGTGATTTGTATCTAACAAAAGTGCATAAACAAAGGACAAACTGTAAGTGACAAGGTCATGAGTGCCCAAGGCTTAGTGAAGTGCGTAGATCTGGGCACTGATGTGAAGGTTCCGTTGACACATACCACCAGTCTAAACACTGTTGCAGAACAAGTACACCTCTTTATGCTGAAGAGGTTCTCATAGGGCAGTGGGCACACTGAGCAGGTTAAAGCATCCTGATCCACTGTACAAATTGTTTAGGAAAGGCTTTAAAATATTCAAGATAACTTGGCTTTAGCTTCCCCAGATCTGATCAACCATCTATGGGATGAGCTGGACAAACTGATGCGATCCATAAATGGCCCACTTTGCAACATAAATCTTCTTCTTCTTCTTCTTCTTCTTCTTCTTTCGGCTGCTCCCGTTTAGGGGTCGCCACAGCGGATCAACTGTCTCCATTTGTTCCGGTCCTCTGTATCTTTCTCCTTCAAACCGACCACCTGCATGTCCTCTTTCATCACGTCCATAAACCTCCTCTTTGGTCTTCCTCTACTCCTCCTTCCAATATAATCCTCATCTCTCCTCTGCACATGTCTAAACCAACGCAATCTTGCTTCTCTAACTTTGTCTCCAAGACGTCTAACCTGAGCTGTCCCTCCACTCCCTGCATCCTAACCACTCCACTTTCCTCCCTTTCATTCACACTCATGTATTCTGTCTTTGCCCTACTCACTTTCATTCCTCTCCTCTCTAGAGCACATCTCCATCTCTCCAGGTTCTCCTCAAGCTGCTCCCTACTTTCACTACAGATCACAATGTCATCAGCAAACATCATCGTCCACTGAGACTCCTGTCTAACCTCGTCTGTCAACCTGTCCATTACTATTGCAAACAAGAATGGGCTCAGTGCTGATCCTTGACCTCTACCTTAAATGCATCCGTCACTCCCACTGTAGATCTCACCATTGTTACACTGCCATCATACATATCCTGAACTACTCTCACATACTTCTCTTTAACACCAGACTTCCTCATACAAAACCACAACTCCTTTCTAGGCACCCTGTCATATGCTTTCTCCAAGTCCACAAAGGCACAATGCAGCTCCTTCTGACCTTCTCTGTACTTCTCCATTAACACCCTCAGAGCAAACATTGCATCTGTAGTGCTCTTTCTTGGCATAAAACCATACTATTTGCAACATAAATGATATTGCTATACTACAACTAGTAATGTTGAATTTACTTATGTGCCTGTACTTTATGTTGATTACAATCATACTGAACTGAACCTAATTGCTGCTAATATCTTGGTGTCACATCCCACTGAGCACCCTCAGAGGTCTTCTGGTGTCCATGCCTTGAGCAGTGTCCAGCAGAGCAATTTTAGTTGCATTAGAGAGATTACACAATATTAACCAGGTGATTTAATGGCTGATCAGTGTATTTCATTGAAATTTTAGTGATTTGCTCCATGATGAGTCAGTCAGTTTTAGGGGTTAAAATAAATAAATAAAAAACACACCCCCACTTGCTATTTTGCTATTTATGTTTTTTTCTGAGAATATAAATGCTAAGTAAGCCTGAACAAAGATCACTCTAGAAGGGATAATGACATCTTTGCTTGTTATTATAACGAATGACAAAAGCTGCAGATATAGTGCCGAGTGAAAATACTTACTGGGTTGAAGGGAAGCAGTGGGCAGAATGAACAAAGACACTCTGTATTGAGAGCAGAGCTGGAGAGTGCTAAGAGCCCCTACTGCCTACATACCAGAGCTGGCCTCAGAGAACATACAGACATGAAACAGTGAGAGAGATGGAGAAAGAAAGAAAGAAAGAAAGAAAGAAAGAAAAAGACATTTAGACGTTTAGAGAGATGTTTGAGATCTAGGAGGAGAAAGGAAAGAGAAAGAAAAAAAAAGAAAGAAAAGGGTTATAATTTAAAAGCCCTTTATTTGGATATTAGAAAACAAGTTTGATTACTAAGGTGAAATAAAAGAAGGAAAAAGGTAGAAAAAGAGAATAGAAAAAAAACTAAGGATAAAACTAAGAGGAGCACAGAGATACAAAACATAGAGGGGATATATATACGGATTCATCAAAACGAAAAATGAAACATCTTGTAGGATCCAGTGTTTAGGACTCCTGGTTTTTCACCCAGGTAGCTTGGGTTCGACTCCTGGTATGTGAAGATCCCTTTTAGCAATTTCCCACAAGAAAAGGTCTAAAGATGTATTTCCATTCAAACTTCACAGTAATGCTTTCACTGCAGAAACGGATGGTGCAATAAAATTACATTTGTTTGGCTAAACTGATATATTGTCACATTGCTACATAGATTGGCTGTAAGGTCAGCTGGCTGGGAGCCGAAAAGGTGCCAACTTGCTTACGAAGAACTGGGAACCTAAGCAGCCCACTTGCTGATGTTTTCTCAAAACAAAGACAGCAGGGTGCCATAGTTTGGTCCTGCTGTCTGGAGAAGAGAAATGATTGAGTGAGCTGAGGAAAGAGCCAGTGGAGTGAGAGACCATGTAGTTTTTAAAGGGAGAAAACATGTCTGTCACTGCACTTCTGAGGTGAGGAAGAACATCCTTTCCTCACATAAACACACGCAAAAAAGTTAGAACTGTTAGAACGGATTTATTTAACGGTGTAAATGTGATGAGAGAGTACAAAAATTGAACTTTGCTTTTGTGGTGAATTACATTTGACATTTAGTGTGCTTGTGGGCAAGCAGACTAAAGGTTGTAGGTCTGAATCTCAGTACTCTTGAACTAGGTACCATCCCTTTCACTGCTCCCCAAGCGCTTTAAATGTGTGTAGAGAAAGTATTTTGTTGTGTCTGGGGGTGACAGTGGTCTAGTGGTATGATACTTGCCTATGAACCTATGGCTCAAGAGGTCCCAGGTTTGAATCCCTGAGCAAGATCCTGAGTGGATGGAAGTTGCTCTGGATAAGAACATCTGCTAAATGCTGTAAATGTAAATGTAAATGTGTCTCATTGTGTGCTGTGCTGTGTTTCACAAGGACAATTAGTCATGTTCGTTCTTGTGATCTCCAAATGCAGTCCGCTTTCTGAATGTTGTTGGATGGTGTTCTCTAAAATATCAGCCTAAAATGGTAAAGTCTCATTCATTGAGAACCACATCACCAAGTCTTTTGCATCTTAATGGAAAGCAGGATGCAAATTATATGGGCTGAGACACATTTTGGTGAGATGGTTTTTAATGGAAACAATGTGGGTTATTACTGACTTCTAGTGTTTGTTAGATGTGTCAGTGTCAAGTTTGTTCGTTTTTTTGTTTTTTTTTTAGTCACATAGTTGTATAGAGCAGCTCTGATGCATCAAGAATAGCTCATTGATGGTTCTCCTTAGGAGCCATAAATGGAAAAGCTAAGAGCTATTGGAGAAAGCAAGCACAGTAATCATCAGAGAGCAGCAGTATCAGTTCATCTCCATGTCAAGGGACTGTGGAAAACCAGTACTTAAATGTCCTTGCAGTGACTTCTATACCGTGGAAGGCTGGGGATCAGGGTCAAAGGCATTTCACATCATGGATGGGCTCATAAAATAGGAAGCTCTAGCATGGATGACTGGAGGGCTAGAAAGCCATCTGCCCTTCATCATGGAGAGAGCCTGAAGAATATATTTCAGTAGCACCATAAAGGTATCACCAATGACATGGAGACACTCGCTTCAGGGGTATAAATCTCTCACCTCCAACATTTCAGTTTTATTGCAACTTTTTAGGAAATGAGTCAATGCATCAAAATATGTAAACAAGACTAAATTAAAAGTGTTTTGATGGAATTCCTTTTAAATTTTTCCTTACATTGCACTAAAAACACAAATATGACTGATGGAGTGTTGTGAACTCTATCATAATCAGGAACTTCAAATTTCAAAGGGGCAAGAGAAACAGCATTTGTGCTCAAAAACATGTTCAGCAATTTGTTGTGGATTCTGAACTTGTTTGAACTCTTATGCTAACTTGTCTTGGCGTATTTACATATGACTCACTATAATAATTAGCCAGAGTTACTTTCAGTTTAGAAGTCTTACTGAATTTACAGTGGACTCGTTCCACTACCACCATAGCCCATTGGGGGGCTGTAGGCTTCATTACTTGCCATCAACTGCATTTTCTGTGTAACATGATCTTCTGGTACATACTTTTAAATACCTAAATTAAAAATCATTGCCTTCATTCATTGACTTTTTTAGTCATCAGTTTATTTGAATCTTTTTTAGTATGACCATTTTTATTGTGATGATTTACTTTGGAAATAATCACCATATTAAAGTCAAAGTCAAACTAGTTCTTTGGTCAGGCAATGACATAGCTAGCCTTTTATGTTTATATTTTCTGTGCAAATCAATGCACAGTTTTTCTCGTTAGAATGTATGAAATTAACTGCTTTTTCTGACTAGAGTCATGGGAGGTGCCGGAGTCTATCCAAATGCACACATGGCGAAGTGTGGAGGAACACCCTGGACAGATTGCCAGTCCATCGCAGGGCAGACACACCTAGGAGGCAAATTAGCATCTCCAATCCACCTGATATGCATGTTTTTGCATGACTATGGGAGGCAACTGGAGCACCCAGAGGAAATCCAACCAGACACGAGAAGAACAAGCTATCTATCTAGATACAGAGGACTCAAGTCGCTCTGGCTGGCAATCGACCCCTGGACCTTCTCGCTGTGGGGAGACAGAGCTATGCTTTGCCACCAAGCCAGCCACATGAATTTAGTGAACATACATAAATTGTGGTCAACCTTTGTTGGCATTAACTTCCAAAATGTGTGTGACCCCTTTGCTAGTGTATTTCATATGCTAATTTAGCACACGCAGTACTACCTTCAGGTTTAAAAAGGATCATTAAAAACAGAAGGAAATGGTTAAAAACAGCTAATAAATGAAATCATAAATGATTGCATTTGCATCATCATCTTCATGCCTTTTGCAATCAGAGCTGTGCATGCTCAAAAAGATGTATAGATGCACAAAGGCACAATGTATCATTAATCTGAGGACACCGTAGGGAAGGTCAATGGGGATTTGATAGTGCTTAAATTACAAAGATATAAAGTAAAGCAATTAGGCCTGATGATTGCCGAAGTCACATAACGCTTTAAGACTGGGACGCTATCATCCCCCAGTGGAATGTCCATACATTTTCATCCTGGCTTCATTTAAATATTCATTTGTGCCTGGAGTTCCGCTTGGTGAAGTCTACTTTGTTTAAATGTTTAATTTACCTGAGATTAAAGTCAGCCTATTGCTTTGCATAGCTAATAGTAAGGCAGTGGCGGGGGCAATGACGTGCCTGAGGCTAAAACTGAATTAGGGGGCGGTGGGTCAGTGCAGTGTTTCTGCACGAGCCCAGCTCAGCACCCCGTGAACGGTAGAGCCATTTATCAGTGCTCTGCCTGCTGACTGAATTAGAAGCTCTTTCTGTCAGCTCTTGGCTTCTGGTGGCTGTCTTGATTTCAGAACAGCCTCAAACCTGTCAGAGCTGGGAGGGGAAAAAAAAAACAACAACAAAAAAAAACATAAGCCCTCTGACACTCAAGGTAGAACATACAAGAATTGTTCTCACTTAGATATTGCCCCTGTAAGATGGCTTTTGGAAATGTTAAACAGAGCATGAATATGATTTTTTTTGGGTCTCCTTTACCTAACGTTTCTGCAGCCTTATACGTTTTCCCGGCCAAAATGTCATTAGCTAAGAATCACATCCTTCTTGACTAAATTCAGGTGTGGATGGTTAGAGAAAACATCTCTTCATCCAATGTCAAAAAGTATTAAATCCTAATTGTAAATTCCAACTGTAGACTATAAATATTTCACTAGAACCAAGATTTTTGTAGTGTAGTAGTGTTTTTAGTGTTATTAAATAACTAAGTCATCAGTGAGCTAATGTTATAAATAAAGGTTACCTAACATAGCTTGCCAAGTTTACACTGTAACACATCTTTTATTCTAAAATCATCCCTTTAAAACACCTTGGTGAATGTGTGTTATTAAGGATTAAAGATTAAATAAATTACTTTTGCTGGATTACATGAACACCTTGATTTGTCAAAACAACCTGTAACACTCATCTGGAAGTGCAATTGGTACCGTGATTGACTAGGTTATAGGGTTATTTGCAGATTGCAACCTTCTAGGAAATGATTTTAAGGAGCCCAATGTTGTGTTAATACAGTACATTTGATTTCATTTGCTAGTACATTACAAATGTGTTAGTTTAAGACACAAGACATGCACTCAAAGTTGGGCAATGCAGCCACATCAATATCATAAAACTGCATATTTCATTACAAGAAGAGCATCATAGTCCAAGAGAACTGGATTTAGTGCAGGTTGTAAAACCCTAGATAAATCATTTGGCCTCATAGCACTTTTTTGTTTTAGCTGAGGCACAAGAAAAAATGCTGTGGGAACATTCATTGCGAAAAGTGTCATTATAGTGTGGTACGCTAATATCTTTTTAAAGGTTATCTAGCTACAGTTATTGAAATTATACATAACGGTGTTTAAGCTCTTCTGTCCAATGGGAAAAACTTTTGACTGCATTTGCCTTCTCTGCGTGCTGTGACGAAGCCTTTCAGAGTAATTTAAAGTCACTGGACTGAAAACATTTATGATATCTTTAAACATTACACAAGAGTGTTTCGTTAAGGATTTTGTAGCTTAAGTGAGATATCCTTCAGGCTTTTCTAACGTACAGTCCCGTTTTTGCATGTAATTTTGGTTGAGGGCGCATTTCGATAATTGACTGCCCCATTACAGTAAAACAGAGGTCTGTGGTTGGTTGTTTTGCATGTCAGACAAACGGCCCTTATTCTCTAAAGACAGGCAGAAGAGTTTTTGTCAAAATATATGAAGCTCACTGGAGTTCAGAAACACCACTTTAAACTACAAACATTTGGGACTACTTTTATTACAATGTCTTGTTGCAAAGTAAATTTTGGGCTTTGCTGGTTATAAGATGCGTGGTAGGCTAATCCTATTTACAGACAAAGAATCGGGCACTTTTCAGCTGATTCATACAACACAAGAACAATGTTAGGTCATTGTCTTATGTGCTAAATATCTCCCCATAGATTTAACAGACCTTTAGGTTAATTATGGATTCTAACAAATACACAGATATAATAAGAGCTGAGTAAACATGTGCAGGAGCAACCTAAAGTGATTGAAACGTCATGCCTTTGGCAATTCAAACTACATGCTTCTTCTCTGAAGCCAAGGAGAAGCAACTGTTCAATAATATGAATTACTGCTAAAATACTTCTTAATAACCAAGGTTACCAACACGTTTTTAAAAGTGCTCTGAGCACTTTGGAAGCCTTTAGATTACACAGTTGGAGCCGGCAGTAATCCCATGCTGTTACTTTTAGACACCTGAAGCGGTCGTCATCTTTGCCAGGATGATGACTGCATCTGGGAAGGCATTACATATACATTTTTGGAGCTGGTGCTTCTATTAATTTAAGATTGAATTTCGATTTTTACAACAGTTATTTCTATCCTCCCAGTGCAATTGGCTGAGATATAAGCACTCTGACCAAGCCTCTTTAGTATCACTCCCCCTTACTTATCTATAACCTGCCAATGAAAAGTCACTAGAAATAAAGTAGCAACAAATATTATAACAAGTAACAGTCCTGCTGAAAAAGAACAAATATGCTTCTTGCTGAAATTGCTCTGTCTGACTGTTTTTGAAGGCAGCATTAAGCTGTCCTTCGCTGCCTTTTATGTCCCATAATTATGTGTGCTAAGGACAATACGTTCAGAAAAAATGTCTGCAGTCACCACCATTGAACAGAAGAAAAGAGAGCTCAATTTGTGTATAAATTGAAATATTTCTCTGTTATAAAAATAAATATGGCTTTAAAAAACTATACTTGGATCATTCTGACTCAACACATGTTTACATTCTGTTACAGTGAGTTGGTTGAACATGGACGATACCAAATGTTTATTAAGCCGGAATGACCCACCTATATTTTGTTGTGTAAACAATGGCTCATAATAATGGTCATTTTATATAATTCATATTACCTTTGAATCAGTTCATTCCAATCAAGTGTTGTAGTTGTAGAACATGGCTTTGGTTATACTAAACAAATATTTTTAATGTCATGAAAAATATATGGTAGGTTTCATCTTTTTTTTATAGGTTTTAAATGAACAAAATGTATGTTTAATCTGTTTTTTATGTTCTGCTTTAAGTATCGTAAGCTAGGTCAGTTATTTTGTAAGCTAAAAGGGGTGCTAATGCTTAGGTTGTGTAGAAAAAAAACAGTTAAATATTAATGCTTTTGAGCATTACACACTTTTTTCTGTGATATGAATGCTTCATTTCAGTTTTTTTTTTTTTTTTTTTTTTTTTTAAAAGAGTATCTCAAAGGTGATTTAGGTCCATGTTCCTTGCTCACAATACAGCTTTATAAAGTGCTGACTTATGAGATAGCAGCCAGGCATAGAAGCAGCAGCCTTAGATTTTGGACACATCCTATCATGACAGAAAAAAAAACCAAAAAAACAAATTTGGGACCAATTTAGGAGGCGAAACAGATATAAAATCAGATCCTCTTCCAACTCTTACAGTGCCAGTTTTACACAAAGAGCTCCTTAATCATACGCTGTCAAGTGACACTGAGCCGCCAGGCTCTTTTCCACTCCAACAGACCAACACCTGCCCGAGTGTGTGAATATCATCTGAATAATGAAGCAGTCAAATCCCATTTAATGCAGCCTCGACATCAAATATTCTAGTATTTAATGAGACAGTAGGGGAAAGGCGAGCCTCTAACCCCCTCGCATCACAGAGGTTAATTTCACTCTCCTGACTTCATTTACTTTTTGCCTTGGTCTAATCACAGTATTTCAGTGTCTTTCTTTAATCCTCCCACAACCAACCCCCCCATATGAACCAATTAAAGTGGTTGAAATTATGCGGGTGGTTAAACCAAAGACCTATTTAAATCCTCCTGTACAAAAAAGTAGGCCTCACATCAAAAAGCCCTGCCTGTACTTTTCAGTAACATATCTAAGCTATTGATTTTTGCCCTTCTGTTTTTTACACAGCACGACAGCATGAGATAACACTGCATCCAGCAAAGGCAATCAGAACAGAACTAGTAAAACCTAAAAACTCAGAATTGCTTAAATTCAGTTATTGCTCAAAATCAAATCAACAGTATGAAAAATTGTGAACACAATTTCAAATCAAACAAACAAAGGTTTTTCAAACAAACAAAGCACAACTGAAATAGCTAATGTGTTTCTTGAAGAAAAAGAAGGCCTCAGTCATGTTTCGTGATTCATCCTAGTGGAATTCCAACATAACATCACCACAATTGAAGAACGTTTGACCAGGACTACAGAGGCCTGGTGAAGGACAATAGCCCAGTGGGTGGGTGAGGGTGGAGGTCTGATTGGAGAAGGGCTTTAGGGAAGTTCCAGATCAACTGGTCTTCTGCCTTTTGTATGTTGGCATGAATGAAGCCTTTTCAGATGATATCAAACAGAGCCTGTTCTTTCACATGCGGCCGAAGAGTGAGCGTCAGTCGTGGGTTTAAATGTCTAAATGATGGCCTTAGGACAGCGCCCATGGGCAACAATTACGCAAACAGCTCTACATCACAATTGCCTAATAGAGCAGTGAACAGGATTTGAAGAACCCAACAGAAAACAGATCAACAAAGACAAGAGTGGGATATGGAGGGGGCAAATATTTGGGCCTTTTTTGGCAGAGCAACATTAGCTAATTAAAGGAAAGTATGAGAAACATCTGGAATGCCCATCGACCTGAAATTTCTAAAACCCTGCATATTATGTTATAGGTATAAGTATAGTTATAATGCTACTGATGATAACAATTATCTGATATCTGTCAAGCTTTATGTGCCAAAAGCTTTCATCACATTGAATCCAATCTGTGGTGTTGTTTATGTTTTAAAATTCAGTAGTTCATAGCGAAAAGATGAAGTGAGGCCTGTCCTGCAGCAGTAGTGGAAACGAAACAGCTACTTCCCTATGGAACACGCTGCTAATCTCATCTACACCACAAAGAAGACAATGAGAAAAAGAAAGAAAGTCATAGCGTACAGATCGCCGCAGTGCTGGAAAGTGAGAGAAGAACAGCAGCAGAACCAGAACCAGCAGATTTACTTTAATAAAACAGATACGAGGATAGGAGAGGAGAGGACAGGACAGGACAGAACATCCAAAATCCTAACCGTTTAAATAAGAATACAAACAGATCCACACTGGCTAAACAGTGCAGAAAGTTCAAGCACTTCACTGGAATTACAATCTGACCAGTAGTTTAGAAAATAAACGTACTCCTGTGTTAACACACCAAAAAGCGGAAAGCTAAGTTTCCTTACTTTTTTAAAATAAAAGCTTGATTGGGTATATGAATATTATTAAGGTTCAAAATGTTTCACTCCAGGTCCAAATGGTCCTGAAAGACATTCAAGTCTTTCTATGTATAACACTGATGTTTTAAGGAGTCTTTCCTCCTGGACTGCTTAAAAAATAAATAAATAAATAAATAAATAAAAATCTACCTTTTTTTTTTTTTTTTTTAAAAAGCACAGCAGAACACAACAGCCTTTTTAATGTTTTAGATAAGGAGACTTTAAAAAATGGTCATAGAAGTCATATGACTGCTCTTGATTTAAAAACTAAACTTAAATACTACATAAATACAGAATACAGGCCTTTAAATAAAGACTGCCTAGGCAACAGAATCGCATTGCATAACTGAAATAAGCAAAAAGCACAACCAGTTCACAGGCTTATATCTAGTTTGTTATTTAGTCCTAGTTGTAACACTCTTTCTCTCCACTTCCTTTTCTCCCTAATAACCATAAATGTCATTTCAGTGATGGAGCAGAGCTGCTGAGCAGTAGGGGAATGATGGACTGCTGCGTATTTTTTAGTAATAGAGAAGATGATTCATCACAGCATGATGAAGCGAGATGATCTCTGCTGTACCACCAACTGCACTGCAACCGACCATCCTGTCACAAATCCAGGCCGATTTTGTCACTGCAGGATTTATAACAAGTATTAAAGGAAAGCTTAAAGTAGTTCAAATGAATCTGAGCAAAATATAAATGTGACTCATGAAGAGAAATCTAGCAGGCACGCATTTACATGGTGCAATGTAGATAAAAAATAATTTTATCCGCTTCATAGGACACATTGAGTCAACGGGATAAGCCCATCTGATACAAATCTAACATGGTTTTAATGACTCAGATCAAGCTATGACTCATTTACTCAAACCAATAATCCATGTACACAATACCTGAAGACGGCGAAGAGAATTCTCTGTAATTTGCATCATTGCAGCTCTATTACAGACACAGCAACAGCCTGTGGAAGGAGATGAAAACTGCTCTAATCTAATTCCAGCGACACAAATCTACACAAAAGATATAGGAGACAAAAGATATAGGGGGGACGGGGACAAACATAATACCAATTCTGCATTGGCCTGAATGCTGCACATCATATTGCACCATATGATAAACCTATAAATTGCATTACAATCTATAGGAACAATAAAGTAAAACAAAAATAGTTTGTGCCATAAATGCTCTGTGAAAAGCAATTAAGCTGGGTTTATTTAAATATTTGCTCTTCCAGACCAGTATAAAAGCAGAGCAAGGTGTAACAATGTCAATCCAGGTTCAAAGTAATGGAACGTACTGAAACTTACATTGGTTACCGATTTACTCCTCAGTCAATTCCAATGACTTTCACAGAAGCTACCGTCAATGTTTGAAAAGGGGAACTGGAATCATCCTAACAGAGTAGGATGTGGGCGCAGAGCTACACCCTAAGGAAGTTGCTTTAGAAATGTAGGAGCTTTGTTTAGTTCTTTTACTGAGGCTGCAGAGAAGGTGCTGAGAAAGTTAAAACCCTGTAACTTGTTGGGATAGAAAAGTATCAATGCATAATGTATAAAGAAGAAAAGTACTTTACTATTATTTCAGTGTAAGACAATTTCATGACGACTATATTTGTAGGTTTGCATGAATTTCCACCCTGTTCTTTGTCCCCACAAAAAAGCTTTGCGGCACAGATGCATGATGTCAGGTAAAGCTACAAAAAGAATTCAATATTATGAATTATATTATATCATGATAGAATTGTATTATTATATAATAATATTATAAAACTTGCAAATAAATATGTCTAATTCTATTTTCCCCATTTTGAGCAGTTAACAAAAAAAGACTAACCATGAAAAAAATGAAGCTTAAAAAGCCTGTGAAGTGTAGCGCTCTCTCCATGGTGGGGTTCTGACAAACTCACCTATGGGTACTCCATGGGGGCATGAAAGTGAAAATGACAATTTGTCACAGCATAGCACTCAGTGAATCACAACAAAATGCATCTTCTGCATTGAACCCATGCACACAGCAGAGGGCTGCACCTCAGGGTAATGCCTTGTCTGGAATTTGAACCAAGGACCTCCTGATCCTTGGGCTTAGTCCCTAACCAATAGACCTTTGCTGCAGTTTACACTGCATGAGATTTCTTAGACTGAGTTTATGTTACTCTTAAAAACACCACTAATGCCCATCATGTTCTGTTACTAATGTTGCCACTAGAATATTTAAGCTTCAGTTCTTTTTCTAGTAATATAGTAAAAATACAATCACACTGACTTGTTAAAATATTAAACAAGATAAATGATGCTGTAGCTTAAATAACTATAACATTCATCTATATATTTATTATTTGATCACTTATTTAAGCTTTGGTCTTTCACAATAGCTCTATATTATGAGCAAGCTTAAGCTCATTAAAACAAAACAGCACACGTCACTTCACTAATCACAGACAAAGTGTGCAGACATGTTTAAATTAGGCATCACTTTCCATTACACTAACCTTCAATACCGGTTAGAGTTCATATGTGGCAACTGAATGACTGAGCCCATTAAATGAACACTACAGGATCAATATTTTGAACTCCACCACTGCACCGACAAACCCTCAGATGCAGAAAGAAGATCTATACTTCTATAAAATGTTGAGGGGATGCCCGAATCATGCTAGGATTATCTGTTTTACCTGTCCCTGCCTGATAAGTCTGCCTGACAGATATGGTCCACTTGAGGTATCTTAAGCTCATCAGTGAGATTCTCTTAGTCTACAAAGGCAGTTGAACTGTCCACAGCAGAACTGTGACTCATCAGTGGAGATGAATGACCAGATTAGGTCAGGCTAAAGTCAGGCTTTCAGGTGGGTCAAACTGTGCCGATTGATGGGCAGTCTTGTCCCATGAAGGATGTGCCTTTTACGTCACTAATGGCCTCCTACGCTCTAACACATTGTAGCTACTTAGCTTTAGTTGCCAAACAGTAGAACATCATTAATCTAGGTGTCAGCAATTGATACAAAGAGATGCAAAGCTCAGGGCTCTTTAGACTTTCAAATAAGAATATTACCCATGTGAAATAAATTATTCTTTTAAGGTGAAGACCATGTCATTTAACAAACTCTTGAGGAGTGACTGAAATGCTGCAGTGACAACCAGATACGAAAGCCTTTCAAGTAATGAGACTTGTCACTAAATGGCAGGGCTACTGCTAGAAACGTATGGCTGCATGCTCATCAGACATGCCAGAGTGAGCAAAAATGGGGCATTTCAGACTGCGTCAATCAGTCCAGAAAGCATTCTTGCACTAAAGAAACAGACACAGTTCCAACCCACTGCAACCCTCAGTCTACAGAGACTATAATCAAAGCAGTTGGATTTAAACATATGCAGCACTTCAGGGTGAATTCACTGTGGATCCAAAGCCCATCACAGGGGTTTCCTAATTGCAAATAGGCTTAAGAACCAGGCTAGTAACTTCATGTGTTCCAGATGAAGAAAAAGCAGAAAACACCCTTGCATTAATAAAATCCAAAACTCTTTGGCTGCACACACACCTCACTATGTATTTACATTTACGGCATTTAGCAGACGCTCTTATCCAGAGCGACTTCCAATTCCTGATTACAGGGACAGTGGGATTTTAGGTTCCAGCGCAAAAACCCTTGTTGTGTTGCTGGAGGTGGGATTCCAACCTGCGACCTCTGGGGTTTGTGTATGAAACCCATTCATATTTCACTTTTACATTTCCATTTTCCGCTCTCTCCATGTCCTTCAGAATTCAACAGACCATTTTTGATATTGATGTTTTAAAGGGACAGTGCAGCAAAATAATCTAAATGTACACATTTCCCCACTCATCCTCGATGCTATAAAGTCGATGTGTGTTTATTGGCCAAATGATGCATCTTCTTTTTTAGTACTGCAGCTGGGAGTACTAAACTCAATACCACCATCAAATTCATAAAAATGGACCAATACATCTTGCCTTGCAAGAACCACATCAAACTCTTTATTAAGCTTGTAAAGACTTATCGATGCAGTTTAGGAAACAGTACAACATACTTTCAGCTGAAAAATAATTTTAAAATCTGAGCTCGTTAAGATTTACACATAAGTGATGTGTACCATGCTAAATGTTCCTTTTACTTGTGACTGTCCCATGCTTGCCTGGGCATAGTATGCTTCTAGTGTTTTGATGAATCTAATGATACAGCAGTGGATTAGGTAAAACCATCTGCACCATTAGGTTAAGCGCAAAGTTAACACAGGCCAGCAGGGGGCAGTAGAGAAGGCCTAGGCCTAGCAGACTATGCCTTTATTCAGCACCACGGCTGGTATTCACAAAACACTTATAAATTAGAAGACACATTAACAAGTTTAAACCAGGGTGAGAGATGTTTCAGTGATATATTTAAGGGAATCTATTTGGGCAATATGGCTGGCTATTAAGTTCTAGTGCTTGTTTGCAACATTAACTTTACAGCTGCTGTTTAAAATAATTTTTGGATGCTTCATTTGCATTTTCTCCCTGGTAAGTAAGAAGGTAAGAAAAAATACTATAAATCTGATCTTTTTGAAAATTTATTGTTAAAAGATTGATCTTTTCTTTTTTTTATTGGATGCCCTAGATTTTGTGTCATTAACAAATCATTTCTGACAACTGAAAAATGACTGGGCAGGAAAACACTTCTTTAAGCGATACACATACGGCAAACAGAGACACACATACAGTACTGTGCAAAAGTTTTAGGCAGGTGTGAAAAAATGCTGTAAACAAAGAATGCTTTCTAAAATGGAAGCGTTAATCATTTATTTTCATCAATCAACAAAATGCAGTGGATGAACACAAGAGAAATCTAAATCAAATCAATATTTGGTGTGACCACCCTTTGCCTTCAAAACAGCATCATTTACGGCATTTAGCAGACGCTCTTATCCAGAGTGACTTACAGGTCCTGATTACAGGGACAGTCCCCCTGGAGCAACTCAGGGTTAAGGGTCTTGCTCAAGGACCCAGTGGTGGTAGTGCTAGAGGTGGGATTCGAACCGGGGACCTCTGGATCCATAGGTCCGTAGGCAAGTACCCTACCACTAGACCACCACCACCCATGGTTCTAGGTTCACTTGCACACAGTTTTTGAAGGAACTCGGCTGGTAGGTTGTTCCAAACATCCTGGAGAACGAACCACAGATCTTCTGTGGATGTAGGCTTCCTCACATCCTTCTGTCTCTTCATGTAATCCAGACACACTGGATGATGTTGAGATCAGGGCTCTGTGGGGGCCAGAAGAACTGATGCTGGTTTGAAGGCAAAAGGTAGTAACACCAAATATTGATTTGATTTAGATTTTTCTTTTGTTCGCTCACTTTGCATTTCATAAACTGATAAAAATAAACAATCATTATTTATATTTCTGAAAGCATTCTTTGTTTACAGCATTTTCCCCACTTTTGCACAGTACTGTATGTAAATTAATTGTCTTACGAAAAGGCAATTAAAAGGGAGCTGTTTTGTGAACCTTAGATGAAAAAAAAAAAATGATACCAATATGCGGGCGTGTACTTGGTTGATGCCGATATCTGACTTTCATATATAACAGCGAATGCTATAGAACAATATAGGAGCATAGACCCACACACACACACATACACACACACACATGCATGCACACAAACACAAAATGATAGAAGCATGTACTTTGCATATACTTTGTTTATGTTAGCTTACAAATAACACATTCTCCTCCTTCAAGGAAAATTAGGTATTTAATTATATTAATTGATTTTATATTTCTGACTAGAGTGAGAGACTCTTTTGATTTACATTTGCTCAACGTGGTCCTTATTCTACAAAGCCAGACATTCTCCAGACATATGTCTGAACTACAGGATAAATAAATAAAGAGAGCGGGGGCTTAGTGTATTACAACAGAACAATTTTGCCACTTTACAACATAACCCAGAAGGCTTTGGTCCAGTGGTCACTATAATGATTTGACAAACCAATTTTGCGGCAGGCCAAGTGATGCAAAGCCATGGACTGAAGAAAGAAAGTCTTTAGTGAGAAAGAAAAGACAACAAAATTAGACTACATTACAACAACTGCAAGCAAATATCCTACAAGGCTTGTTTTTCTCTGTAATGAATCTTCCCAAGCACAAGATGCTTTACGCTTTAAAGAATTTCTCAGGAGAAAGATGAATTCTCCCTCTCTTGTTGGGCTCGCCAGCAGCTGTCTACAGGCTATTCTCTCCTACTAACTCCAGACACCAGTGCTACTTGCCATGATGCTTAGCTCCTGGAGCATCCCAGCCCAATTACCTCCAGTCTAGTGGGTTTGCCCACCCTGTACTGCCCTGCTCACTCAGAGTGCGTCTAGAGCTCCAGGCTGAGCCTTGAAGACACTCTACTGATTCATCCACCCCAATTCTAACGAATGCCTAATCTGAGCCCCAGGTAGGGAATATAAGCCTACGTGAGCCCAGCCTCCTTTCACTCTGCAGAGATGCAGTAGCCCTAAAAAACAGACAGAATGTGGAAAAATGAAGAGATTTATGTTATGTTTGACATCCTGGAAGCATATATTAGTCTTTGGTCATTGTTCACTGCATGGATAAAAATGAAATATCACACTGTACACTAAAAACATTACAATAAGCAATTTAAACCATATTAAATTAACCAAGAATATATTAAAATAAGTCCTCGCCCTGTGTGCGCTGGGTTGGACGCCAGCACTCCCCCGCGACCCCGTTTGGGACAAGCGGCAGATAATGGATGGATGGATGGATATTAAAATAATTTAAAGGCAAACTCTTTATCATGAAATGATATTGGTTAAATGTGTATGTATTTTGTATAAGATTATTAAAAGTATTGAACACTTCAGAATCTCTTCACACTTCTGCCATGAACATTTCTGACAAAGAATTAAAATTTTTTTGGTGGATGGTGTTTTACACACCAAACTCCTCTGACTAAATTTAGTTTCACTGATTTTGTTATGTAGGAATTCACAATATTATTAAAGAAAGATGTTTTGCTAAGTAACACACGCTGACAGATTTTGTTCTAATATAGATCATGATAAATGTGCATATGGTAGTAATGTCACACCTTGTGACATAAAAAAAAAGTTACAAATACTAGAAAAGCCTAAATAGGGGAAGCAAACTAGAGAGAGGATGTGGAGGTTGTGTACATTTACATTTGCAGCATTTAGCAGACGCTCTAATCCAGAGCGACTTCCAGGTCCTAATTACAGGGACAGTCCACCCTGGAGCAGCTCAGGGACCCAGTGGTGGTAGTGCTAGAGGTGGGATTTGAACCTGGGACCTCTTGAGCCATAGGTCCGTAGGCAAGTATCCTACCACTAGACCACCACCACCCATAGTGTAGCTTTGGAGAGGCCTGGTTGTCGTACTGGATCCGTGTGATGCGTTCTCACCAATAGCTGTGTGTGAATGACAGGACACATACAGCCTGAAGAGAGGCCTAAAGCCGGAACTGATTCACACAGTCTGACAACCTGCATAGCAAGCTCTCTCTTACACACACCCCACACACACACACGGCCTCAATGTTTCCCATCTACAACAGCACAATTTTGTCCTGGTTTCGAAATTTACTGGTCAAATCAATTTTCTAACAAGAATGTGAGACTTTATTTCTGAGAATAAAGAGACATAAACCTTAAAGACTACTCCAGAGATATTGTGTCAGGTGAGCTAATGTGGAAAATGCCAAAGGCAACATTGATATAAGCTATGAGCATGACTGTTGAAGGTAAGCCACTCCCAAAAACAGTCATTCCAATGGCATGTCAATAACATTTGAACTGTTTTTAAAGAACGTCATTTGAAAGCACTTCAAAAGTGCAGAAAAAGCCAGAACCAGCAGACATGAAACATCACAGTTAGCATGATGACAGTGAAATATGATTGTTGAGTTCGGTTATTGAACCCAGGTCACCAACCAAATAATACCTGGTCAATTAAGGTCCTATGGTTGTCTGTCTCACTGATTGGCAGGGATGAGAGGGGAACTGTACAGCAGCAGATGAGTCTGGGAAAAGGTTCTGTAGCATATGGGCCTCCACTACCAGGATGGGAAACAGTTTCTTTCTCCTGGCCATCAGACTTCTGAACCAGAACTGACTTTCACATTCCTGTGTACACTACTTGAATGGAAACGCATCCAGATTTATCTACTTTGTACAACTTCACATATTGAATCTTGCTTGGACAATTATTTAGTATTAAATGTTAAGTCTTTGCACCAGCACTTTATTGATCTGCTAAATACAGTGTTTGTCATAATACTGTATTGCCACTATAATACTGCCTACAAGGTCTCTGCTCTGGGTGGGATTTCATCCCCATTATTCTGGAGGGTGTTGTTTCGTTTCACTGTGGTTGAAATGACAATAAAACTACTTGACTACTTGACTCGATAAGCTAAAGCCATAAAACATGTTGAATTGATGTTTATATGGAAACAGCTAGTAAGTTTATTAGACAAGCATCTCTGAGATTGTATATTTCATTAGTTATTGGACACTTCCTCGTTTCCCCAATGAGGAACTGAGAACCACCACAACCATTGCTACTGCTGTGTTCTAAAGCTGTTGAACAATCTGCAAGCTGAGCACTTTTTACAATGGTGTCTACCTGAGCCATCTTGGCATCAGTATAATAACATTCACAACATGTTTGCAATTGTTAGGCTGGCTTTCATTAAGCCTTTCTAATGCTGCAACGTTTCATTTCAGGGAAAACTCGAACTTGGTTCACTCCCAGGCGAAGGTTTACTGCAAGTGCATTACTACTCACATTACTGCCTTCAGCCTTCAGAAAGTTCCTGCTGTGCATGGACCAATGCCAGATAAGAGGATCAACAGGACCCCTACCTCTCTCTTTCCTCTCTCGCACAAGAACACTAACAAGCTACCCAAGATAAGGAAGAGATTCTGCCTCATCCTCTTGAAAGCATAGCACAAACACTAGCACAGATACAGTCACATTATAAAACATCATTCACCAAGTGCCTCAAGTAGTGCTTAGGCTATAGCATCTAAGACATAAAATTTGATACATTATGACACATTTTGTGTGCTAACTGCAGATTGTATAGCCTCATCAGCACCATGAATACCCAAATGCATATATAAGTAAAAACACTTGATCCCCCCCAGTGAAATGCTTACACTAGAAGTAACTGGCTGAACAAGCAGAAAGCATCCTGAACAGTATTCTGCAAACAGAGATTGTAGCTCTGGAAGAGCTCTGCTTATGTATCTTAATGAAGGGCCTGTAGCGTGGTCATAGTAATGGGCATCTAAAAATTGAGGCTTTTGAAATTTCTGTAATTAACTTCATATTTAGAGAATAAACATCAGTACAGAGGGTAGCCAGTAAAAAGTCCCCGGAAACAGCAGTATCACATCAAAGCATCTATTTGTATCAACCAACTTCACTGGCGATTGGTAATGCATGTTAACATTGGAATCCCATTTGATTAACTTCTTACATCTGACAAACACTTAAATGTTCAAATAAATTAAGCCAAACAGAGCTACTCAAAATATCTGCATCCAGTTTAATATCATGTCATCCACAGAAGATACTCGGGCTGTCTGGATGGGAATCGACCCCAGGACACTTGCTGTTAGAGCCACAGTCCAAATACATGTGAGAGAGAGAGAGAGAGAGTCTGATTGATTGATTGATTGATTGAGTGGTTGATTGACTGACTGACTGACTACAATTAAACTAGCTGCTTTTGTTAAGGGCCTGTTTGTGACTGGGCTTCATAAACAAGCCCTTATTGCAGTCATTCAGCAAAAAAGTAATTGCAACCAAATCAACCAATGTGATGGTTTTTAAACGAAATAGGTTTGTCTCAGGGTATCATACAAGGTGCAACAGACAGTCAGACAAAGTAGGTTCAATGTGGGTCATGGCTGTCTGAGTAAACCGTCTGCCTGTATGGCTGTTATAGGTCAGGGAAGGGGCAGGGACGCAGTCTTCTGGGATCAGGGGCACACAGACACACACACACACACACGCACAGACACACACACACGCACACAAAAAAGGGATCCTGACTACAAGCCGACCTTAACCTCATCTTGACCTTCTTTCCCCTTTTTACCCCGTCTGCATTTCTTTCTTTAAGATGTTTGTGTGTGTGTGTGTGTGTGTGTGTGTGCGCGCGCTATGAAGACTGTGTGTGTTTACTCAGTTTGTATTTTGTATTAAACTACATTTATAAGAGGTTAGAAATAATCTAGTGTGAAATCAGAATTTTCACAGCACTGTATAACTGTAAAATGTCTAAAAATACTACATTGCATACAGTACTTGTGGTAAGAGAGGACAAGCAGGTGGTCAGTTTGAGTGATGCAGAGGACAGGAAGAAATGGAAATGGATGATCTGCTGTGGCGACCCCTAAACGGGATCAGCCGAAAGAAGAAGAAGAAGATTCTTGCATACGGGCCATTGTTGTGTGCGTTTCAGGCTAAATATGTTACATAGCTACATTTTCTATCAATAATGAGATATTCAGATAAGCTTATCAGGACATTTAAACATTTTCATTTTTTAAATAAAAATATAGTACTTGCTTTATTGAATAATTGACTCAGATTGATTCCAATAGTACCACTGTTGTTATATCAAATTTCTTAATAACCTGACAATTATAAACGGCTTGTTTGCAAAACATTTTTTAGTTGAATAAACTGTACAAACAGAAATATGATCTTTAGTTTGGCAGGTCCAAGGACACAATGACGATGGCTGAGAGGGAGAGAGTTTAGACTTTAGACATACTAGTGTTTAAATCAAAATGTGACAGGTCACCATATAAGGCTCATGTGTGAAGGCCATACACACTGTCACTCGTTCTCTGCAAGGCATTCCAGTCCCAAGAGGCTCTGCTCCTCAAAGCAGATCATAACTGCTGCCCTCCGGCCCAATGAGGGATGAAAAGCTGAAATATAAAGCTGCCCCTCTGTATTAGCTTAGTCAAAGTGTTTGATTGAATCACATTCTTTTAGGTGAGCACCTGAAGTATGTACCAGTAAAATACCAGTATGCCACATACATCATATACAGTATACATAGTATATTGAGCAAAAAATCATCTTTAAAATTCATTATTAAAAAATCTCTCTGTCACTATCCTGCTATCCGTTTAGGCTCGTCTACCCCTGAAAACTGGTCAGGAATACCTAAAACATGTAACAGGGTAAAACAATAAATAACACCACAGTTTTTGCTTAAAAAACACAGAGGTTATGCAAAAAATGATAGATGGACAGAGGATACATTGCCCAGCTCTAACTGAGGTGGCACTTGTATGTTCCTTGATCTCTTTTGTGTGAAAGCCTTTCTTTTCTCTGCTTCTGAATCCCTTTTCCCTCTCCATCCTTTGTTCACTAAAGTGGTAACTGCCCCCCCCCCCCTCCTCCAGTAATTTTATAGCAGGCTCTTCTCACTGATCCCCAAGCTCTACTAAACCTCAGCATACACTCACACAAAGGCCAAATTCTGTGCTCAGAACAGCAGCTCTGAGGATTTCTTCCACAGATGGTGGTCCCCCCACTGTACCTCCCCCTCTCTGGCTCCCACTCCCTCATTTTCTCCTTCCTCTGGGGTAGGAGGAAGGGGTGGGGGTGGTTGCTAAGCAACAAAGAACACTTAAATTAAGGCGCAGCATCCACACCCATAGCTCAATTCACCTCTTTCTAACCTTTGTAAACTCACTTTAACATCAATGAACCTTAGCCTTAACTTCTGTCTTCAAAACAAAGGCAGATAGATAGACACAAACATTCCTGGACCCTCTCCAAATTTTCAGTGGGCATTTTTTCACCCTTCTGGTCTGACCACGAGCGAGCTGTGTCTAGCATTGGAATGGGCTTACTGCTAAACTCCATATTAAGGGACTAACATGAATGTTGTTGGCTGCGCTGCCAAAACCTCATTATGGTTACTGTGAGTGACTGGCACACAGCTCCAATCTCTGATTTATAAAAATACTATTTAAGTCCGTCAGACTGACCAAGGCGACAGGACTTAATTGCACCCCTCACCTTATATAAATTGTCAGTTTGGGATCTTTGATATGCTGACCGTGCAGTTTGTGTGTACGCCTGTGTGTGATCTAGCAAAGGCACAATGATGGATGAGCATTCCTTTACACTGGGAAGACATTGTAACTCTTTTGGCAAGCAAATTTGTTTGCAGTTGTATGAAATAAGGGAAGAAATCAATATTAGCTGAAATTTAGTCTCAGTACTGGACACATTGGGTTCAGCTGGCATTAGACATAATTTCCTATTTAATTAACTGACATATGATTATCTTCCACCTTATATAATCAGCTTTCAGGCTGAAAGTCCCATCTATGAAGAAATTCATTCTAATGAGTGAACTCTAGGACTTTAGGATGCACACTTGCTAACAGATTTTAATTTTATCACATATGGTTTGCATAATCTCTATAGAAAAGCACTGACGGTACAGTTGATGGTCTGGAGCAGTCAAACTTGAGTCTAATGTCAAACATTGGCATGAGGGGTAAATAGCTTCCACCACTGGGCTGTAAAGCAGTGGAACTGTGGAATGAGTTATCCAGTGGCATTTGTGATTCAATACTAATTAACACCAATGCCTGAATTCACTAATGTCCTTGGGTTGAATGCAACTCTAAAGCATCTATAAACTCCTGGCCATATAGTTACATACACCCTTTACATAATTCTCTGCAGATAGTGTTTCTGGGAATAAACTGTAAATAAACCGATCTTCATGGCTGTAATTAGCAATAAAAGTGACAAATATCCCTGAAGTAGGAGAGGAAGGAGAGGAACGGGTATGTTAAAAAAAAAATGTTAAAAACTTTTCTAAACCTTTTAAAACCAGATATAGCCATTTAGGATGACCAAAAATAATCACACAATTAAACTGGCTAAACACTAATAAAGAGTTATTTGTTTTTAAATTATGTTTAATGTTTCCTGGTGGTACAGAGGACAACTGCACAGTGTGTATATGCTAGACTAACATAAAAGATGGATTAAAAAAGGCCCTTACTGCCTGCAGTAGAAATATCTATAAGCTTCAAAGTCATAACAAATATATGACTGTAATTTGTCTTTCTGCAGGCTCTATCCTTGCTGCTTTCATCACCACTCTTCCAGCAGAGCAGGGTTAGGACACAACCAATACCTGATGCAATACATGCCATATGTATGTATATATATATATGTATCTCTGTGTGTGTGCTTGCGTGTGTGTGTTTTCCCCAAATTTCCAATGGTGATTCTGTCCAAAGCACCTACAATGTACCCTGGACTATACAGCAGTACAAAAAGGTGACCTGCTCTGATGAATCATCTTTTCTTTTACATCTTGTGGACAGTTGTGTGTACTTTGCTAACTTAGGGAACAGATGGCACCGAGCCACTCTGGTTGAACATCTGTAGGATGTGCTGAACAAACTGGACCGACCCATTGAGGGCCCCACCTTGCAACTTACAGGACTTAAAAGAATCTGATATTGATATTTTTGCGCCAGAGCCAGATACCACAGCACACCTTTAGAAGAACATTATTTGCTCCAATGTCCAATGAATCAGAACTGTTTTGATGGAACCAGGGAGACCTTAACAACATTAGTCAAGTGTTTTTATTCAAAATCCTATATCTTCTGGAGGCAAGTGCATGTCAAGCATGAGTAAAGCAAAAGTGCATTCCGCACATGCTGTAGGTCAGGCAGGAATGCAGGAGACTACCAATTTTCTTAGGAACTGGACCGACAGTTTCAACACCCAAATTAGCCCTGACATTTCACTTTTTCTCAAAGTGAATACACAGCCGAAGCCATCTCAGTCTCACAGGCCAGCTAATGACTCGAGAGTTTAGATCACAACCACAAGAGCATTTTCCACAGTGATCTGACCTTTCTTTCGTACCCTTCTCCCAACAGTGCCAATTCGCTGACACAGGACATGACAAGTTTTTTCTGCTGCTGTTTTTAAATGTGAGAAGTATGGAGGAATTGTATTCTCTCCTGTATAGTATCATGTTTCTGACTGCTACGCCTTTTCTCTGTCTAAGCAAGAACACATGAAGAACAAAGCAGCAAATAAAGGGAAATAGCATTAATGGAAACTAAAGTTAACGTGTAATTAGAATTAAAAAAAATTACGATAAAGGTGTCAAATGGCTTAAGTAGGCTTGATGTGAACAAACAAAAAATAAAAAATAAATAAGAAAAAAACACCTACATGGAGAAAAAAATGACAGCAGACTTTCATGGCCAAATTTATACACCTGCTTGAAGGTTTTAGAGAGGCCACAGAGCAAACGGGTCAGTCAGAATTATGGATTACCCATTGCATCCAGTTCTGTCTGATAAGGATAGTTAGAAATTTGGTCTTAAATCTATAAAAGTCTTTGCCTGTATTTTTCAGCTAATGATTATACCCCCATCCTTTTATTTTAGCTGATATGATGGAGGGAAGAAAGGTAGATGTTTTGTGTGTGTAAGAGACCAGATGGAAGGATAGGAAGGCCAAGTGTATTGGAGGGTTATGGTTCAGTCACTGAGGATAAGAAACGGAAGATGTTTCTAAAATAGATGTTTCTAAAATAGATGTTTCTAGAAGATGTTTCCACCTGGTGGTGGAACGAAAAAGTTGTATAGTCACAGAGAGGAAGAAAGTAGACAAGGCTACAAAGCCCAAGGGGAACAAAGATAAAGATGAGGCTTATAGTGAGTTGTATGAGCGGTTGGTCGACAGACGAGAGGAATGAAAGTCAGTAGGACAAAGAATGTATGAATGTGAATGAGGACAGTGTAGTGGTTAGGATGCAGGGAGGATTAAACTTTTTGCACAACAATTCAGAGCAACAGAAAATGTGGAGCTATATTACATGTGTTGGAGACAATGATGCAGACAGCTCATATTAGAACATACATCTTAGAACACACATTTACACAGAGAACTCTCTGCATACATGCATTCAGAAACAATTTCACATACAAGGTGGACATTTCTGTGCATATTACAAGATGTGGGACAAGCTCTAAATGCTTATATATGTCTAAGGTTTAGCCTAACAGCATGCAGTTAGCATGAAAGCTCAGCAAACAGCAGCAGCTGTTCAGGGACATCACTGTGTTGCCCCATTACAGAGCAACATCAAAAATTGTTTTCTCAAAACTTAACCTGTTGTATTCTCTGTGCTGGAACAAGTAGTTGAGAGAAAGGAGAGATTGCGGGGAGTTGGACATGCATGAACCTTAGTACTGAAAATGTATTTCTTTTTTTTTTTTTTGATAATGACGTTAAAGACGCCATTCAGCTGTGCTTCCACAAACTCAGCAGCAGCAAGAAATGATAAAAATACTGACAGCAAACTATAACATTTTTAAAATTTAAGACAATTGCTTATTGCATTATTTAGCAATATTAATATAGCAGAATCAAATAAGTTGACAATATTACATAAGTATAAAAGTGTTATATATACTGATATATAGGATCTATTGTGCAGCACTACTTTCAGTCACAGACAAGCAAATATAACTTCAACTTCTGAAAGAAGCTCCCCTTGAATGGTCAGTGGGTAAAAATGAAAACCGTTTAAGTCCCGATCTGTGCCATAATTCAGAAGCTAAGGTGGCTGCATGCTTTGAGGCTGCTCCAAGTCAAACAGAAGCGGGTGGCAGAGGCTTGCATGACTGCGGCTATCCTGTTTCCAACTGCAGGCGGTCTGCTGCGGTGAGGCTATAATTACTCACGCTGTCCCGACTCAGACAGAGCAATGCTAACTTCAACCTCACACTTCACATCTGCAACACATGCACAGGCAGAATGGAGGAAAAACACTAGTCTTTTACTCAAGTTAGTCAGATGTAGGGAGGCTGGGCAATGTTGCAAAATAATATTAGCAGGCCTGAAGGTATATGCCAAATGCATGCCATTGTGTTTTGTTTTACTAAAGTTTGAATTATTTAAGTATGTTTCATATACAGCTAATGACTATGTATAATTCTGTAAGGACAATTACATGCTCTTGATTTCCTGGCATGGGCAAAATTCGACCTCAAGATCTCCTGACAAATCCTAGTTTCAAAACAACATTTCAGGAGAAGGAAATAAACCTTCTAAATCAATCCTATTGTTAAATTGATCACAAAATAGCAACACTGTGTAAACCACAGCTGGTAGTTTCAAACAAATGAATGAATGGAGCAACAGAACCAAAAAACATGCCTGATCTGTAATATATAATTAATTACACCTGACACAAGCAAAACACATTTGCGTTTCTTTAAGGCTGACATTCTTTTAGTTGTAAGTTTAAAGCCCACTCCCAACATTTAATAAAAAGAGAAAAAAAAACTTAAAAGTTGTCAGTTATGGATTTTTAAAGCCTCACACATCACTTAAGAATCATAAAAGACTAATGACTAACAAACTCCGCTGATTTGCTCTCAGCCTGACTCAGCCCGACTCAGCCCCTCCACTCTGCAATAGCTTCATCAGGTTGATTGCAGTGTTGTCTGGCAGTGTTTGTTTAATCAAGGCCACTTTTACAAAAGCCATTACATTTCCAACTTAATAAACACAACCAAGAGATCATTCACAACAGCAGAGCTTCTTTGTTAGTAAAATTATTATGGAAGCTAGTGATTTGAATGTATTTCATTAATAGTCAAATGCAATATTAAAGTGCAAAACATAACTATGCTTTCTGAATGCCTAAGCTGGTCTTGCAATAAGACCACCCACACTAATATACCGTTGAGTTTCTCCTGGAGAGAGAAGGCAATCTGTGTTATCAGTAATGGTATGTAGCTTTTCTGCAAAGCATGCTGGCATTGGATCACGTCACATCTAGTCTGAAGATAAGTCGCATGGAAAAACTTCAAATAGCTTCACCTGACATTGACAAATGTGTGACATGGCTATACACCTGCTCAGCCTTCGCCCAAATATGGACAATCTGGCAACAGCTACAAAATTTACCTTCTTATTGAGTAAGAAAATATAAGCTTGGAATTTACATGATGATATCGTTTATCTTTAATCAAGCTCTTCTAAAGGAATCATCTGATGGGCATACTAACTTGCATATTTCTTTAAATATTCTGGCATTTTTTTCTTTGCTTTTTGAACAAGGGCAGAGCTGAGACTGAGAATCATACTGGAGCAGTATCATTGCTCTTGGCAAAGACAGTAGTGCTCTATGGCAGGGTTTCTAACTCCAGTTCTAGCTGCAAACAGTCCTGTATGGTGATCATCATTATGTGGACAGTTCAGTAATATTTTAATTAGAGGTGGGTGAAATGGCCAAAACAGAATACCTTAATACTCGATACTCATGATATGCAATGATACTTATTTACTTGCTCACTTGTTCATGTTTGTTCATGTTGGGATGTAATAGGAAGAATCACTAGAACCACATATTATGAATAAAAAAAGTTTTCACCATCATTTTACCCGCTGCACTTCACTACATCCATGTTTTAGCACTTGGGTTTAAAGAAACAAACATTGGTTTATGTTTTTAATTACTGACTCATGATAATGATAAATATCATATTGCCCAACCTTATTTTGAAAGATTTGTATTAATATTGCTTATATATACTACTATTTGATGACAATCACAATAAAAATGCATCTTTGACAATGACAATCAGAATTTCTTTCAGAGCTTTCTGATATTAAATATCTATTCATTTTGCCTAAATGTATTAGTGACACAATGAACTGCGATAAAAAGTTAGGTACTTAATGTAATCCTTTTTATTTTATCGGATAAATACTCCCACACTCCTAGTGACACCCGTTTGTACGTAGAAGGATCATGAAAACACTCACTGAGGAGAATTAATGGACTAATACAGTGGCAGAACAGGAATACAACTGCTGATCTACAATGCAGAAACCTCTAAAAAAGTCTCACAGATTTCAGCATGTACCCTATTATGGTCTAAGGGGAAACAACAAGACTGGTCATGCATGGCATGTGACTTTAGCAATGACAGTGCTACATGAATGCTGAAATAAGGAGATGAGGAACCAGACCGACGAGCTTTGCAGGGAATTCAACAGCCAAGTAGATACTATGGTGAAGGGAATGTCCATGAGAATACACACCTCAGATTTATCGCTGACCAAAAATACATCTCCATCATCTAATACTACTTCTTTGTGTAAGTGACTGCACAGTGTAAAGCTATCCAATGTTATCACTGAAATCTGCTGTTGCTTCAGATTAGTCTCACTATCAACAGTCACATCTGAGATACAGGAGCTTAGCACGGATTATACAACAGGCCACACATCAAAGGTTTTAGATCCACATATCCTGAAAGAGGCTACAGGCCTGACCAAACATGGAAAAAATCTGAGGTTGCATATGGTGCACCTGGCTTTGCATCATTACTTTGCACTGATCATTACTTAGCAAGCAATTCATCTAAACTAATTTTTTTCATATTTAAAAGCTAAAAAGGTTTCATCTAATAAAGAATTGTTTAGCTGCAGTTTCCAACAGTTTATAAACGGATTGTATTCAGTAATACCAATTGCTAAAGAGATAAAGCCAGGCTTTAGCCTTCCATAAAAGAATCACAGTAAGCTTTAACCATATAATTAGCCTGTTTTGATGGCTAATGTATTATTTGATCAGGTGTATAGTCTCAACTAAACAGTATCAACAAGTAAACTATAGCAAGAACAGAGTTGCTTGCAAGTTTCTGAAAGTTTCTGTCATTTTAATGACCAAACTTAACATCAGTGTATCACACCAGTGAAGCGTAAAATACACAGGGCTGCAGATCACAGGTCTTGCTTTTGATTACAGTAAGCATGTACTTCCTCAGCATGGCGAACTTAAGTACATGCCTTTTGACTTCATAACATGCAAACAGACAGCCCACCTTTAATAGTAGCATGCATCAGCTTCGTATCTCTAGTTCCAGAGGAGACTTACCTATCACACAAAGGCCCTGTGGCTCCATACGAGTCACAGCCACATGGTTGGCAACCACTGGTGCCATTAGTAAAGTATCCGTCCACACACACATCACACTGCGGCCCCGAGTACCCCGCCACACACGTACAGTGGCCGGTGAGTGGATCACAGCTGAATGGGTCTAGCGTGCCGTCTGCACTGCAGTTACACTGAGGCCCTGAGAAAGAGAGACAGACAGGAAGTTATTCAGAAGCTGTTCTATAAAAAAGGATTTGCAAATGTATCATTCCTAATTTAGCAGAAAAAGACATTTCCTATAACTAGGCAATCTATAAGCAGAATTCGAGGGTAAAGTAGAAACAGAAAATATAAAATAAGCAAAAAAAAAAATCTATTAGCCAATATCAGCTTAACTGTTTTCAGCTGCCTTACACTTCTGTTTGTGCTCACACTTCGTATATATGGATTGTAGTGTGACGTTTTCAGTTATGTTTATCTATAGTGGCCGTATTAAGGTTACGGTTTATTGATAATTATTGATAATCCATTTTGGTGGTTAGCCATCAAACAACATGCCAAGTCTCTTCTGTTAGAGTTTTGCAGGAAGTAATATTGATTAGTTAAAGTATTAATATGAATAATATTGTTTAGTTTTTAAATAAAACAAAAAGAAAATCACTTCACAGAACCCAAAAAGGCAACAAATAACACCTAAATAACATAAAATACTTGTACAAAGCCTGGCTGTAATTTGTACATATGTATTTAGAAGTGATATATAAGAATTTTACAAAAGTACTGCTTGTCCCATCTTTACAATGGGATAGTTTTCCATAACTAACTGAATGTGCGTTCTTTTATCACAATGATTAGACAATGATTCTTCTTTTACTAAAAAAAAATAAATAAAAAAATAAGCAACTTAATATACAAGAGTATATTTTGCAATCCAGGCCCAACCCTAAAAGAGAAAAACTTAAAGGTCTTATCAAAAGAGGACCTGCTGTAAAAGCCTTCGGCAAACCATAGACTATCTTGCCAGGTCTGGTCTTTTTAAAGATAAATTTGAACAAAAACATCTATAACATAAAGCACTTTTCTGTTTCACAAAAAAATTACCATTTTTGAGATGTGGGAATGCAAAGGAATGGAAGAGCAGGCCAGAACTGTAATTTCTGCCCCCAAAACAAAAGTGACCTTGGGAGAAAAGGGCTGCGCCTTTCTCTCAGCGATAGCATGGCACAGCATAGCTCATCTGACTCCCTGCAGAAAGCTCAATGGCTTCATTCGAATGGTGTAGAGAAACTAGATGGAGACTGCTCTGGTTCAAGCAGCAGGACACTGCACTCCAAAAAACAAACAAACAAACAAAAAAAACACAAACACATCATCATTGATGCTGAAAAGTAACTAATAAGGATTTATTTTCAAGTGATGTAGAAAGAAAAAAAGAGTAGTATCAAATGCCTTTATAATAATGACTGTTCATTTGGAAGCCAATAGGGGGTCTGCCTCTCTTATAGAGCCTGGCACAGAGCGGAAAATGAAATTTCAGTTCACAGTTCAAACATGATGAGGAACAGCTTGTTCGACAGTCTTTTTATTATTCCAACTCATATATAAACTGTTGTAACAAGTGTAATGAGGCTTGTGACATTTTTAAAAGTACAAGCCAATCAATATATCAGTTGGCCGACAGTAAAACGCTTCCAAAGAAAATGCCAAAAAGGTTCAGATAAAATAAAAAATATATATATATTTAGAAGCCTGCTTGTAATGGAGAGGCAGCCCTAAGGTGAGTAGAACTGTTCACTTTATTTACAATCCCCATCGTCTTGGTTCAACTACACCAATACCGGCTAAACTAGTAAGTGTAGTCTTAGCTCTTCAAAACCTGTATCGTCACTAAACGTTTATACCCTTTGGATATTTACTTATTAGTCTGAGGTTTTGTATCAGTAAATGTACTGTTGTATCCTTTCTAAAATGGAACGTTTTCTTCAACACAGACAACAGTCTAAAGCACAGACCAAGAGCTAACAGGCAGAAAGCCTCATCACACCATTCTCACCTACACAGTGCAGAAGGTAGTTTATCAGTGCCAAAGGGGCATGCTCACAAATCTCAGTTTTACAGCGGCAGATAGATGATTATCTTCTGGCCATGTTTAGCTCTTCCCGCCTATCCTAGCCTGCAGTCCAAGAAATTGCTTCTTCTCTTCCCCTCGGTGCAACATAACGGCAACGTGCTATATCAATATAACTATTGCATTAGGCTCTCTATTATCATTACTCCTGCTGTGTGTGTTACTGATGTTACAGCAGGTTCTCTGAGAGGTTGTACTGTAGCAATTTAAGAATCGATGTGCTCAGCTGCATTTCTGCCAGGGTCACACAAAGGGAGTCAGCAAATTTACTCTTCACTCTCAGCAAAAACAAAGAGACCCGATTAATTAGCCAACATTCATGCTGTATAACCATGATTTAATACATGATCTCATGACATGAAATTTTCTTTACGATAGCATGAATATTAAAATAAGGCAAAAAACATACAGACTTGCCCAAAATTTACAGTGAATTAGCATATTGCTATAAACTTGCTATAAACTAAAAATGTTTTGCCAATGAATAAAAGGCTTTCTTTTCTACCTTTATGCTTCATTTGTGTGGAAATCAGATTAATTGCACTATGAGCTATGCAAGACTGAGCTGAAATATAGTCTCGAGTCAGACCAGGTAGGTTTGAAGGAAAAGAGTGAGATGACATGATTCATTAATGCACAGTGTGCATGCATGCAACAAAAAGCAGTACACTGGTCAATATTAAGGAAATGGTTATCAACTAATTACAGCTTTAAACCAAACTCAAGACTGTATGAAAGGTTATCCTAGTTACTACATCTCACCCCGACAGGTTCCTCTGGCAGCTTCTTGCATTTAACTTAGTAAACAAGTTTTTTCTCTCTGCTTAATGCTTAATAATTGTAATGCTAATATTAAAAATAATGTGATGCTGTTGCTGACAGTACTATTTTTAAGGAACACACTGTAACTGGGCTTCTCCTCACAGATGGAGCAGGTGGTTTCTTCTGGAGGAAACAAATATGTGCAGTGATAAGCCTCATCTCAGTATGGCCCACTGTAAGGAGGGGCTGGAGGAGAGATAAGGACATGCTGAAAGAAAAGACGAGGCGCTGACTGATTTAAAGAAACAGAAGAAGCTGTCTGAAGAGAATGGTTTTGAATGGTTCGGTCAGCAGTTTTTTGTTTAAAAGTGTATACAGTGATCTGTTAACTTAAAACGACACACACACACACACACACACACACACACACACACACACACATATCTTCTTTTTTTCCGGCTGTTCATGTTTAGGGGTCACCACAGCGGATAAACTGTCTCCATTTCTTCCGGTATTCTGCATCTTCCTCCTTCAAACCAACCACCTGCATGTCCTCTCTCACCACGTCCATAAACCTCCTCTTTGGTCTTCCTCTTCTCCTCTTTCCTGGCAGCTCCATCTTCAACATCCTGCTTCTAATATAATCCTTGTCTCTCCTCTGGACATGTCCAAACCAATGCAACCTTACTTCTCTAACGTTGTCTCTAAAAACATCTAACCTGAGCTGTCCCTCTAATATACTCATTTCTAACCCTGTCTGTCCTCGTCACTCCCAAATCTCAGCATCTTTAACTCTGACACCTCCAGCAAACATCATCGTCCACAGAGACTCCTGTCCAACCTCGTCCATCAACATGTCCATTACTATTGCAAACAAGAATGAGCTCAGCGCTGATCCTTGATGAAATCCAGCTTTTACCTTAAATGCATCCGTCACTCCCACTGTAGCTCTCACCACTGTTACACTGCCCTCATACATATCCTGAACTACTCTCACATACTTCTCTGCCACTCCAGACTTCCTCATACAAAAACGCAACTCCTTCTGACCTTCTCTGTACATCTCCATCAACACCCTCAGAGCAAACATGGCATCTGTAGCGCTCTTTCTGAAATTGGAAGTTATATTTCTAAATCAGATAATAAAAAGATATTGGTAACTTGACTGCAATATTCACTGATTTTAATTCTCTAGCCCAAACCCTGAAAAACATCCTCAACCCTTGTATCCACCAAACCAAGATTTGTCTTTTTGTCACACAATAAAGTGATAAAGTGCAATTCACCACCACATAGAATGTTTCCACTTACCCAGAATCTAGTAGCACACTTAATTACTGCAGCCCATATGTGGCATTGCAAATAATTATCTTTGCCTTGTGTACAGCTGCTAAGCCAGGGAAACACATTTAATGTACCTCCAGATGAACAGTTCTTGTGCTAATATTGCTTACAAAGAAAGTTTGGAGAACCATTGATTCATCACTTCATTTTACAATACTAACACTTGCAGAAAAACCAAGCAAAATAGAATTTTTACAAAATCACTTTACAAATGGTCAAAGGTGACTTCCTTTGTCAACGCCCCATTTAAAGTCAAGTCTGGTAGGTTTAATTCCCATTTTAACCACATACACAGTACACAGTGAAACAAAAATAATGGTTCACCAGGACCATGGTTACACATAATACAGCATATTATGTATATTGTACATTGTACATTGACAGTGCAAAAACCATACAACACAACAGAGTACATTCATCAAACAAATAGCAGTTACATTGTATATGAACATGATGTAGAGACTGCAAGATAAAAACAGTGTAAAGACCAGTATTGTGTGTAGTAATATATATATATATATATATATGTATATGAGAATTACAACAAACACTGCAGCAGATAATTAAAGTGCAGGTGCAAAGATTAAATATTTTAAAGTTGTATAAATTAGTATAAATTAGGAAGCCAGTATGACCCAATTTACTCCCACTGGTGTTTATGTAGATTGCATGGGTGTGTTCTGTGCATACGCATTAGTAATGAATGTGAAACATATGAATCATCCTTAAACGTTCCTTTAGGATGCAAGTAATTGGTCAAAATAACAAAAGCTATTCTTTAACCACTAAAGCACTATGGTTTTACCAAAGGTTTTATATAATGTAAACCACACAGTATAATACAGTTCATACCATGCGACCCTGAGTGTGACAGTTTTACAGTAAAATGCCTCTGAAGTGTGTGAACACACGTACATGCACAAAACCTTTGACGGAGCGAGAGAAATGGAGCGCAGTGATATATTTAGCAGGAGCCATCAGCGAGTGTAGTTCCCACTGGTAGACTGGGGGCGATCTGCTTGTGAATCAGAGGTGACCTTGCTAAAGATAAGATTACACAATGGGAGAGCTGTGCCACATACAGCAGAAAACCTCTTACTCAATTCTTACAGTAACAATACCATGTAACAGCTTTAAGAAAAGGGTTGTCCCTATTGTTCAGATATTCACAAACTACAGTCACTGAATGGGGGTCTCTATATCATCATTTATAATGTCGAAAAATATATTAATATATTAATAAAATATTTGAATACTCATTTTTTACACATTTAAATAAAATCACATCTGTCCCATGCTGGTTGCCTTCAACTGTCTGTCTATACCACAACCTCTAATTTACAGACAAAAGCACAGGTGCACAGCAGCAGACACAGATCCCACAGTTCCCAAACCTGATCTTGGAGCCCCTGCACAATTTCCCAAGTCATCAGCTATTTAAAAAAGGGATGCTGAATTGAAGTAGATGTGCTAGATTAAAACACTATAATGTGCACCATAGGGGGCTCTAGAACCAGGGCTAGAAACCTGCAGCATGGTTATTATGAAATACTGTATAAAAATAAAGCTTACTCACTAAAATATCAATATTTGTGTATACTTGCTTTAAAATGTGATTATAGGCATGAGATTCACTTATTTCCTGTTACTTGGTACCTCGGTATGTGAAATGTTTTCAAGAAAGAAAGCTTTGAATAAATGCTTTAATCTAATTCTGCACACCCATATATAAAACTTCCTCACTCATCTCACATTCCACCTTAAGGTGTTCTTAAAGTCAAGTCAAGTCAAGTCAAGTCAAGTAGGATTTTATTGTCATTTCAGCCATATACACAGTACACAGTGAAACGAAATAACGCTCCTCCAGGACCCTGCTGCTACACACAAGACAAGACACAAGACAACATAAGACACAATACACAAAACAGTACACAAAACAGGGCAACCAGTGCAGACAGGACAGACAACAACAGACGGCACGACAGACAGTACCTTCATCCGTGGTGTTCGGAACAAAGACGAATAATAAAGATGGCATAATACATGCATCACAACAAACAATTTCTAAGAAAGCCTGTTTGATAAAAAGAAAAAAAATTAAAGTAAGCATACCTCTTTATATCTGGAAAGTATTCAAAGCACTCCACTTTTTTCCACATTTTTCTATGTTACAGACTTATTCCAAAATGGATTAAATACCCCAGAATGACAACAATGTTTGTTTGTTGACAACAATGTTGTCCATGAATGGAAATCATGGTCAGCCTTCATTTTCAGTTGTAATCATAATGCCAGACCAAGGACATACTTTATAATGCAAAAGAAATCATCCAATATTATATATATATATTATATATAATATTTTCGCACAGCTCACTGAAAAATAGGAATGCTACAATGAGGTACAATGAGTTTCAATAAGCCGTGCAGTGCATGGATCATTCAGGGCCTTTGCTAAACTTAGTGTGTAACTTTTCAATGACTGATAATATTGCTTTCAGGCTTTTATAATTACCACAGATGTTCAATTTATCATTTGTCTCAAAAGTAAAGTACGGATAAGTGAATTCTGCTGAATTAATGCAGCAGCTCATTGAGTTTATTTGAATTTCAGATCCATCTATTCTACAGAAAACAAGTGGAAAAAAACAGCCTTGGTGTGTCACTAAATTCTTTCAGATCTGACTGATACAGATGAAGATTTCTCTGCAGCCACAATTGTTTTCATATTGCGTTAAAATATAACAGAGCATAATTGTCAGCTGGACCAAGTGGAGGCCAACTCAGGAGGCAATGTGTAAGGTTCACCTGCATGCAAGGCTCTGGGTGAGTATCCGTAACCAAACCGCACAGAAACAGAGGAAATTAAGAAACTGGAGCCTCCAAACAACCACGGATCACTTTACAGCGAAGAAGCTAACAAGTGCTCCACCCCACATACCGTACATTTTTTTAATCATTCTACACCTGTGGGATTTTGCTTTGTAGCTTTTTCTAAAACAAACCTGGAAGTGGAAAATTATCTGCCAAAGAGCATACTGAAGAGATGAAGTCAGAGCAAGCTAGAAGCTATGTTACAGTGACATGGCTTTCTTGATTGCACTTTCATTCAATCTGAGGTGGTACAGGGCACAATATTTGTGACAACTGCAAATAAAACACTTTCAGACAGCCATTGCTAGAGACTCCTGTAGTCTCACACCTGTCACCTGTCATACTGCAAGAAGGCACAGTGCTGTCAAATGCAAAACTGACACAGAAGGGAGTCTGAGATTTCTTCTGATCAATGTGAAAACTGTCAGCCACAGTGACGCATGGAATGAAGCCATCAGCAGTTGTTACTTGTACGTCTTTTTTGCTCTCTCGAAAATCAGAACTGAAAAGATATCAGAAGACCCATTGAAACACTCAGAGAACAGTGCTAGATGTTAAATGTTCCACTGCTTTTCTGACTTCCACCAGTAAATACAAGGATCAAGGACCCTGCAAGGGGGCTTTTCTTCTAGTGCAGTCTTATATTATACCACCTTCACAATGCTATTTTACAGAACTATCACATTTTTACTATCAAACTCTGGCCCATGCTTTCACTGATACTGGCCTGTGCCACATGCCCTATTACAACAAATGGCACTTTTTTTGTGAGTTGTGTGTGCATGCTATAATATGTGTAAGTGTGTGTCATGACACTTCTTGTGAAAGAACAAACAAGTAGGGTCAGCTTTGGAAAGTGTGACGTTGTTATGCAAGACTATTATAAACCTATCACGCAATGACAGGACAAGTCCATTATGGGTGAACGGCATGGTCCTCAGGCTTGCTGGCCCCCTGGCACCCTGCACTGCAACCTGCTCTACAGAGTCTCTCGTCCTCTCTACTCAGCTTACATCATGTTGCTCCACTCAGCCCTGTTAATCCCTAAAATGCATTGTTACTGGTCAGTATTACCCAGGATGAGTAAACTAAAGGGAAACAAAGCTCTGAATCCAGTCAGCAACTGCAAAGTATTGTAACACCCTCGCCAAATGCATATAAAAATCTATACTAATAAAACAATTGATTTGTCAGTTACCATTGGCAGGTTGTTGAAATAGGCCTACTTCATAACAAACTTTCATCACTACAACAGATAGATTGATTGACTATGTTTCCCAACTCTTTACTGAGCTATAGCTGGCCACAAGAGAAAGTATGATGTGCTTAGTGCTAACCACTAAGGAAATCTGCAAGTATGGGATGGCATATTGCCGAGACCCAAAAGGAAAAAATTGCAGTTCTATGCTGTTCTATGGCTGGTTGGAAAAATATTTTGGCTGGTTAACCAAAAAGTTCACGTGGGACCATGACAGGGTTTGGATTAGTTTTACTTCACAAGTACTATTTACACTATTTATAGTATATCTGCCTAATTTAATAAATAGATTTTATAAATTTTGGCTATGGTTTTTCTGTGGCTAGCAGGCTGTTTTACAACTGTTCCACAATTCTGAAAAAGTGAAACAGCTAACCCAGTGTGGAGACTGATAAAACAGCAATCATAGGGGAGTCTGCAAAAGGCTCACTACTTTGTATAGCTGACATTTATTTACTTGCAGTAGAGAAAGAAGGTAACAACTGGTGTTTTCCCTGAATTGGGGGAGGTGGTGAAAGAGGGAGGAACAAATATGCTAGTAATGGTTAACATATATGCAAACTTCGGGAAGCATTTAAAGGATTAAGGTGGGCAAAATGTTATGGAGAAGCTAAATTTTTGTTTTATGAATGACATTTTTATTCAATCAGATTAAAACATTTTGATAAAAGATGATGCCCAGCTACAGCATCAGTGATGTTTTTATATGCTCTGTTCCATTTTTGCTCCTTGGTTTCTGAAGAGATTATTTCTTTGTTTGTGGGACAATAAGATAGACCTGTTTCATTTTTCGCCCATGGCTGTCTGCTCACCCCACTGGACTGACACTCTGGATTTCCATCTGAGAAGTGGGTAATGAGCACAGAGGGAGGTGGAGACAGCGGGGGAACGTTCTCCCTCTTTCAGCAGCTGTTCAACATCCCAGCGGGCACCTAAAGGCTGGATTCATATTCAGGTGATACATAAGAAACCTGCTGTCATTTAGTTCAGAATTTAGCCTTTGCTGAAATGCAGATCCAGCCCCCAACCCCCTCCCTGTGACCCTAATTAGGACAAGTGCCTATGAAAATGAGTGAGTGAGAGAGAGAGTGAAACGCAGAATGTAAACATGTGTCTCATTTTCCCCAAGCAGAAACGGTTACATTTCTATGGCCATTGTCTTATCTGTAGCTGTAACCCACATCTAGCATTGCAACAAAATGCTCCGGTATGAGTGAGGACTGTCCTCAACTCGTCTCCAAAATAGAGAGATAAGAGTGTGCACATGCACATAAACACATAAACACAGAGCACAATGAATGTGTGCAGCAGCAGATCCATGTGAACTGAGAAAACAAAACAATTTAAATAAATCTGTTATGACTCTCCAAACACATTGCTGTATGAGGGGCTAATGCACTTTGTGGGACGGTGACATCTCTACATCAGTGAAAACGACATATACTACTGCTACAATTGACTAACGGGTTACGATTTGTCGGGGATGTAGTCACGTTCGAATAACAGCAGGCGACCACAGTAAACAAATGTCACTCAGTACCTTTTTATAATGCTATAAAATACTAAAGATATTTTTTATAATGATAAAATATGTAAAATTATGCTCAAACTGCAGAAACCGTGGTGACTATAAAGAGGTCACTCCGTAGCTCTTTATAGTGCTATTAGTAGTAACATAATACAAAGCAGGAAAATGCCTTATTAAGACACATTGTTGCTTGACGGTACAGGTAAAAAAGTATATATCTGTTTGGAAGCAAAATGACACACAGGCTTTAACAAATAAACAGTAAAAAGGCATGATAAGAGAAAAGAAACTGATCTAAGGAAATTCTTGAGGTAATCTTTCCTAGTGCATGCTGCTCTTCTTCTTATAATACTTTTAGCTGCTCCCATTAGGGGTCGCCACAGCTGATCAACCGTCTCCATTTCACCCTGTATGTCCTCCCTAAATAAACCTCCTCTTTGGTCTTCATTTTTTCCTCTTTCCTAGCAGATTCAACCTAAACATCCTTCTCCCAATATAATCCTTGTCTCTCCTCTGTATATGTCCAAACCAATGCAACCTTGTTTCTGTTTGTCTTCAAAACGTCCAACGTGTGCTGTCCCTCTAAGCACTAAGAACATTCATTACCACACATCAGACAACAAACTTGTCACCCTATCTGACACTTCTTTCACCTCCAAAGCACCTTTGACATACTCTATATTCAGCATAACATCTACCCCTACCTCCTTCCATCCACACCATGGTAAAACAATTTAAACCCTCCTCCAAAACACCTGGCCTTACTTCCTTTCTGTCTAGTCTCTCACACACACAAAATATCAACCTTTCTTCTCTCCTTCTATCCATATCAGCTAATTCTCTACCTTTCCCAGTCATGCTGCCAACATTCAAAGTTCCTAACTCACTTCCACTCTCCTCCACTTCCTTCTCTCCTCCTGTCTCCAGACAGGCATTCCTTCTCTTCTTCTTCCTTTTCTACTTTGGCCAACAGTAGCCCAGTTTCCACCCACACTCTGTTGGCTAACAGTACTGGTAGCGGTCGTTGTTAACCCGGTCCTTGACTAATCCGCTATGGAAATCTGTTTCATTGTTCGCACAATGATTTGGCAAATGTTTTACACCGGATGCCCTTCCTGACGTATCCCTCCCCATTTCGGACAGGTACTAAGAAATACACTGGCTTGTGCATCTCTAGTTGCTGGGTTTTTCCTCGGTGCATACTCTTTGCAAATAAACAATAATGAAGCATCATCACAACCAGCTGTCAGATGTTTTGACATAAGCAGCCTAAGACATTTAAATATGATTAATGGATTAAGCATCTGGGACCTTTTTTTGGGGGGGGGCTTGCATTTGTATTTAACATTTTCTTTCCACTGATGTATACCATGCTGCATGTATGGAAGTAATCTGAACTCAAATTGCTTCCTACCAAATCCCCTGAAGTGCTGAAGTAAGTGAAGCAGTAGCTTTAACACAGCAACACTATCTGGGCCTGCGGTTTCTGCAGCGTTCAGAATTTATGACTCCATCCTTTGCCCTTCTTCTTGGCCACATAATAAACAACATATCCATCACATTTAGGTTACAGGCTAAATTTGGTGCAAGTAGGCCTACGTTACTGTTCCACACTCATTTGCATTTACATTTTTTCAGATTTCTTTTATAAACATATATACATATTTAAACACAGGAAACATTTAATATTTTTTGATCTGCCAAACAAATTGTTTCAGGTGAAAGCTGAACAAGGCTGAACAATCCCAGCACAAATCATCTTACAAAATCATAGTGCCTGTACTGTGTGACTTTAAAGAACCCAAACAACAGTTCTGTTAGAAAGAAAGAAAGAGAAAGAGAAAGAGAAAGAGAGAGAGAGACAGAGAGAACAAAAGCACAAAATGAGTCAAACAAAGGCAAGGGGGGGGGGGTAAAAGAAAATAAATAGCAGAAAAGGACAACAAAGAGCAAAATACTGCGGAAAATAAGAAAAGACAGAAAATATAGGCAGAGGATGCAAAGAAAGGCGACGAAACCTCCAAGCCACTATAATGCCACCATCCCATCCCACCATGCCATCATCCTCTGCTAAAACAAAAACTCAGAGACATCTGGTTTTACTGTGTGTCAGAGTGAGAAGTGCATGAAGCAGTCCGGCTGAGGACACTGGTGGGACAAACAGTGCGCAGTCAGTCTTTGACACCCCTGAGGAATGAGCCTCTGGAATGAGCAAAAATGAGCGAACAAAGTGATCCTGTTCAAAAAGTGAACAAGCAGTCCCTTGCCCTTTCACACAGAAACACACACTAATAACCTGAATGGCTTCCCCTTTTGTCTTGATTCCCCCGCCCGATCTCTCACCCAGAGTACATTCATTATAAATCACTGCGACCCAGGCTGAAGACAGCAGACTGAGAGCGAGACTGAAGGGGACATGATACGGGGAAGTGAAAAACAACTGCAGGGGAAGTGTGAGGCGGACACAATTACCAGTTTGTGGAAAGAGCTCTGCTGCACTGGCTGCTAAAGAACCTGATTAACAATGACAGTGCTTAGTGAAGACACAATGGGCGCGAGTATTTACAGAGCACAGACGGGGCACACGATGAATGCAAAGCAGTCAAATGGAATATTCTCTTTGCTATTTCTTTGTCTGACTAAAGCTGGTGAAATTAAAAAAATTAGGCACTGTTCATTATTGGGGGTGGGGGCTTGAATGATACATTTTCCCTGTTTTTGTGTGTATGTGTGTGTTCCAAACTGCTGAAGGTGTAGCACTTCAGTGACAATGATTGGCTTGTGTGCAAGTATTATGTCATAATAAATAACTTACATAGGAAAGATGTGTCAGTTTTTAAGCACACAGTTACAAATAATTGGCCTATGACATAACAGAAAATGGGTATATATTACACAAAACATGTAGGTCACTGTTTTCATTGTGATGACCCGTTTTGGACAAAGAGAATACAGCATGCCCAGGTATACTGACCTACATTATGAGCTCCAAACAGTGCAGAGTGATATGGTCTATGCTGGTGTGTCATGATATTTGATATATATGAGCATTCTATGCATGAATTAAAGTCTATAAAACTGTTAATCAGTTTATTCAATGTTCAATTCAAATTCAATGTTTACTCATGGGCTCAGGACATGAGAGTTAACTACAATGTATGATCCTTCAGATTGTTTTGAAAGAAGACCTTAAATGCCGTAAACAGGAAAAAGTCTGTTTTCTGGAAATGTGGTTTCTGTGTGGTTAACTTGAAGCATACTGTGGAAGGTTCCCTGTGTGGTCATTTCAAGAGAAGAAAACAGAACAAAACAAGCAGGGTCAGGCATACTAGGAATTCCTTTTATACAGTGGTATCACTCAGGAAGCAAAGGCTCATTAACTTTATTGATGGAGTCTGACATTCAGAAAACAATGACGCTGAAGTTTATCAATAATTCCTAGCACTGGTTCTACTCTAGCTGATTAATTACTGAAAATGCATTACATTCTATGCATGAATATTTTCTTAATATTTCTTGTTTTTTCTCCATCATATTCAGCATTTAGCTAGGTTTTCAATAGCCAGCCAGGCCATGATGATTAGAAAAATCTAAATCCTACCTTCCTGCGATCTCATAACCTAACCATGTCCACACAAATTGGGCCTCCTCATTGAACTGAAGGAGACCAAGGCAAACATCGCTGTATGAGTTGTGAAACATGCCTATATTTCTTACATTGGACTTTAATTAAATTTTTATTTTATTTAGTTTGTGCAAGCGCATGTATTCGTAAATAATTAAAAATCAATTCACCTTACCATCCTCCTAAAAGCAGCCAGCACAGCCTTCTATAAGCTATATTATTTTTACCTTACTTAAATATTTAAACAGCCTCTGTTCTGATTGGCCGTGTAACACTTGGTTAAAAAGCAGACCAGGATGAAACGCCATTAATGACTAAGTCAATGGGTGATTTATTTAAACCAACTAGTTTTCACAACATCAAAAAGGCAAACTGAAAAACAGGCCGTTTTTGAAGAGCAGTACCAAAACATAGGCTGTGTACCTTATCAAATTTTTGTATTTTGAAAGAATGAACAAAACTTGATTTTCCATTAAACAAGCACATTAAATAAGACCCTTATCCCCCTCTGTAGTCAAGAGAAATGAGAACGGAGTGACAAAGTTCCAGCTATCTCCAGCAGTCTGCACTTTTCCTTGAGTGAACAACATCTTGCACAGTAGGGCTGCTACAATATTTAACCTCAATCAAAGATCTGGTTCAAGCAGGACTCCTAGAAGCTTTGCATGCAGGGATCAAAAAGTAAAAACAACACCTTCCCGGGAGAGATAAGGCTGTGGTCCATTTAACACTGACACGATCAATTAAAAGTTCAGCCTTATTTCCATAAAATATGAGATTAAATCTAGGCTTTAAGAACAGTTCTGAAATCCCAGAGAAAACAAGGTGAGTTATCACCTTGTTTATCAACATCTGTAACGAATGTGATATGATGCTAAACAGTAAACTGAAAGCCATCTTAAATGTGAATGAAGTGCACTATGAAGCAGCGGTGGCCTAGTGATGAGGGAGTTGGCCCCAGGATCCGAAGGTCATGGGTTTGAATTACGGACCAGTAGGTTGCCCTAAGGTACCCTTGAGCAAGGTACTGTCCCCATCACTGCTCCCCGGGCAGCTTTCAATAGCTGCCCCCTGCTGCACATGTTTGTGTGTATGGGTAAAATGCAGAGGTGTAATTTCATTGTGGTTCACTGTGTGCTGTGCTTTGTTTCACAATGACAAGAAAAGTCACTTTCACTTACAGTCTTCTTTAGGACAAGCTAAAACTCAGCTGTGTTACTACAACTGGGTGACTCCTGAACTATTTGAGACAAATGAGTAGACTACTCTACCAAGAATTATGATCACAATTCCTGTCTTTGAACGTGCATAATTATTCACAGTGAAGCTATTCAGATAAGGTCATTTCCAAACCATCTGTCACTCCTACATCACTTGAGGTGCTGAATGGAGTGTACGACAGAGACGTTTGCATTATAAATTTAGATCTATTCACTGATTACATTCTCCATTTCTGTATTTTGACAAGAGCTTCTCAATTAGTGGAATTTTAACATTGATGAAGATTTTTAATCCAGCAATTGATAAAAACAAAAACTGGCCTACAACGATTAGTAAAGAAAAACGGTCAAGCTGAGGAGGAAATACTGGAGGTGATCCCAAAAGCTCTACCAGTGGCTCTCCAATCTGGCAAAGAAATATCTGTTTATCCCAGCCTGGGAGGGTCTTCAGCAAAGGGGGGACTATTGTTATCTGCGTGCTCTTGTTTCTGAAACCGTGTTAACAGACAGGTGTTTATAAAAGGGCTTGGCGATATGAAAAAATACATCATATCTTCATTTTAACAGAACAAAGAGCCAGAAGTACCACAAAAGTAGGAATAACATGCTTTTCAATATCTGCACTCATTGTACTGTACTCAATTCAGTTCATCGGGATTAACTCTGCTGTCTTGGCAATGAAGCGTGAGATTGGTGAGTATTTTAATTTCTGAGAATACTGCAATAAAATGTGTAATTTAACATAATAACAGACAAGTCCAAAGGCAAAGAAATTATGTAAATATTGTTAAATATACAAATAAAAAAAGTTTCCCTTAATGCATGAAGTCAGTGAGTAATGGCAGTAAATAATCGTGATCTCATTGTTGACCAAAGTAATGGCGATTAGGATTTTTGCCATATTGGAGCAGTCCTAGTTTGGACCTCTTTCATGTCACAGTCCACACTCAGATGTGTCTCCCAAGAAAGGAAAACATGGGAAAACTGTTTTAGAAGCAGGCAGATAGGTGGAAAAGTGGGAAAATGTACCAGGAGAAAGGGAAAATGACAGGAAATGGATCTATTTTGGTGCTCTCCCTGCTAAAGAAAATAGTTTAAGGACACAGGTGGAGGCTGCCTGTATGTTCTAGAGAGTCTAGAAAGGAAGTGCAGATGATTTTTTTAAGGTCATACCATTGCCTGAAACTTTTCTGTGAAGACAAGTTGTGTGTTTTCAAATCAGACCCACCCTGACTGGAGGAGCAAGGGCCCATGGAAGCTTCTTCTGGTAATGTCTAACTTTAAAGTTCACCTCTCTCAGGTAATGTTAGGATCTAACACTTTCAGGTAATGTTAGGATCTTCCTCTCTCAGGTATCATTAGGATCTACCTCTCTCAGGTAATGTTTGGATCTTCCTCCCTCAGGTAACGTTAGGTACTACCTCCCTCAGGTAACGTTAGGTACTACCTCCCTCAGGTAACGTTAGGATCTACCTCTCTCAGGTAACGTTAGGTACTACCTCCCTCAGGTAACATTAGGATCTACCTCTCTCAGGTAACGTTAGGTACTACCTCCCTCAGGTAACGTTAGGATCTACCTCTCTCAGGTAACGTTAGGATCTACCTCTCTCAGGTAATGTTAGGATTTAACAGTCTCAGTCTTTAGCAGTCTGGGATTCAGACCCATGACCTTCAGAACCTTGGGCCTAGTCCCTAACCACTAAGCCACTGCTGACCCAGGTACTGTGTAGCGTTAGGATTCACCTGTCTCAGGTACTGTGTAGCGTTAGGGTTCACCTGTCTCAGGTACTGTGTAGCGTTAGGGTTCACCTGTCTCAGGTACTGTGTAGCTTTAAGGTTCACATGTCTCACGTACTGTGTAGCGCTAGGGTTCACCTGACTCAGGTAGAGTTTAGCTTTAGGGTTCACCTGACTCAGGTAGAGTTTAGCTTTAGGGTTCACCTGTCTCAGGTAATGTTTAGCTTTAGGGTTCACCTGTCTCAGGTAATGTTTAGCTTTAGGGTTCACCTGTCTCAGGTAGAGTTTAGCTTTAGGGTTCACCTGTCTCAGGTAGAGTTTAGCTTTAGGGTTCACCTGTCTCAGGTAGAGTTTAGCTTTAGGGTTTACCTGTTTCAGTGGTAAGGGGGCCTGAAGGGCTGTTTTTCACCGTCCAGGAGTTGTTGAGGGTGGTGGGAGAGTCCTTTTTTGATGAGTTTGTAGGTCTCGGAGGTGTAAAAGTCGGGTTTATTGGGGTGAGGAGCCTGTTGGAGAGCCCGGTTTGGTCGGTCAGGCTGCTGTTCACAGCTGTCGGAGCCTTTGTTTTTGGAAACGGAGAGGCGGGAGTTGTCATCAGAGCGGCGGGCAGCAGCTGGAGGGTTTTCTCCGTGTAGCTGCTCGGCTGGCTGGTGGGAAACGGTTCGGGGGGCAGAAGTGCTGACTTGGGCTCTTCCTCTGGTAAGTGGTTGGGGATGGAGGTCCCGCCAGCAGCAGCGCGCGGCTCCCTCGCGCCCGTGAAGTCGTCATGAAGAGCGAAAGCGGCGCCCGCGACGAAAAGAAACTCCAACACTGCGAAAAGTGTCATTTTCGCCTCCCTTTAGTTCCCCATGTGAAGCAAGAAGAAGTAAATCCGAGCTCCAGCCACGCTCCGGCTCCACCGCCGCACTACTCAGCTGTTGTTTCTCCAACTGACAGTTCTCAACATCATCGGCCACGAACCTCTCCAGCCAACCAATCAGAATGCAGAAATAATACAAACTGACACTCAAAACAACCAATCATATGGGTTGTAGGCGGAGCTTTGGAACCGCTCACTATATAAGAGAACGCGACGGTTAAAGCGCCAAGAAAAGTGAGAAAGGTCGGCGTTAATGGGAGTCGAACAGCCGAGCAGCTCTGCTCTCAGGAGTTTATCCTTCATCCATCACTTCAGCATTACTTTGGAGTGTGTTCAAGCGCACTAAAACGGTCCTGTTGCACATTCTGTGGCCTCGGGGAGAAAAGGTTAAACACGTAGCGCCATCGTGTGGCTGAACATGAGAAACACTGACGGGCTTCGTTTGGAATTTATTTTAAGGTGAATTTATAATAAAGTAGTGATCGTTTTAAAAAAGGATATTTTCTATAAAAAAATCACACTTTCTTTTTAAACTCAATGAATTTCTGAAAAGTAAAAAAAGAAACCAAGTTAGAAAAAACTCTAGAAACTCTTGAGCAAGGTACCATCCCCATCACTGCTCCCCGGGCGCTTTCAATAGCCGCCCACTGCTGCACGGTGTGTGTGGGTTAAATGCAGAGGTCCAGTTTCGTTGGGGTGCAGTGACCTTTCACTTTTTCATTGAGTAATATTATGGCTTGGTTTTATATATATATATAAATATAGAGTTAAAAATAACACCAGACTCAAACTCAAACAAAGGGAAGCGAAAGAAAAGCTTAGTGAAAAAGTTTTTTTTCTTTCCCTTTTTTTTTCATGATTGAGTTTTTATAAAAGGGGGGATTTTACACCTTCTTTCCAAACTCTGTGACATGTCCTAAGTGAAAAAAGCAAAGCTTGGTGAAACTGTATTCAGTTTCATTTTTAAAAAACTAATGGAATAAAAATGTGACATTCAGTTTCAGTAAAAAAGGAACGAACAGAAATGGGAGCTTTATAAAAGTCATGCTGTCTATTTAAAAATGTTCTTTTTCCAGCTAGACACATACTTTGACTTTGCTCACAGCTTCATGAATCCTTTTTAATCTTTTATTAAATACTTCCACAACACAATGTATTCAAGACAAAACAACTAAATGTGTCAAAAAATACAAAATACAAACGACAGATAATCAATCACCTCTCACATATTCCATCAAGCTTAAATAAACTGTCTGTTTTAACAGCCTTACATTTACATTTACCTAATAACCAATGTATTGTCTGATACTTCAGTTCTAGACACTGATCTGCTTCTCTGTTTAAAATTTAGAAGAGGCAGCGGTGGCCTAGTGGTGAGGGAGATGCACCAGAATCAGAAGGTTGTGGGTTCAAATCCCAGGCCAGTAGGTTGCCCTGAGTAACCGTTGAGCAAGGTACCGGCCGCATCACTGCTACCTGGGCGCTTTCATTAGCTACCCCCTGCTGCACGGTGTGTGTATGTGTTAAATGCAGAGGTCGAATTTCGTTGTGGTTCGCTGTGCCGTGTTTCACAATGACAAGAATAGTCACTTTCACTTCACAGCTTTACTTTTGGGAATATTAAAATCAGGATCAAGTGAAATCACATGAAACTCATCGCTGAATTTCTTATCATAAAAAAAAACAAATCTAAAGGAAAGTAAAACATGATCAGCAATAAATCCTGATGATTTGCTCCAAAGTTGATTCGTATAAATAATAGTCATAATAATGAATGTTCCCCCCAAAAAGCACACTTTATATGAATGTTATTTCTAATCTTCTGTAAGTAATATTGGTGCAACGTTTTATTTTGATACTTCTTTGACTTTTTCAGCCAAAAAAAAACAAAAAACCTCTGTGGCAGCATTGCTTTCAAAATGAGAGCAAAATGACATGAAGAAATTGAGCTGATGACATCTTGGTAAAAGAGTTGCAGAATAGCTTTCCTAATAGTATGCCATGAAAAACAGGTTTTACCAGCACTTGTTTCAGTTACATCAGCCATTATAGTCATCGGGGTTTGGTGCCGAAGCCTTTAAGGAGTGTAAACACCTGCAGAGATCAAGCACACCTGAGAATTCAGGTTGAGGAACAGGTATTCCAAATCGCCTGATTATAAAGTTTACCACTGCATTTAAATACCTGACGTACCAGTGCAATACTGTTATTACATTTCTGAATTAATTACAGTGTATAAATACAATATTCATAATAACAAAGCTTTGTTATGCTTGTAAGTGATTAATAAGTGACGTTTTTCCTTAGTGGAGCTGTTTCTTCCATCCTGATCATCGGCGCCCTCTAGTAGCGATGAGCCTCCACTTTCAGTCTCCATCACTGATGTGCTGAGATCTTCAGGCAGGGAAACTGTCACCAGTTACAGTCGAAGGGAAATCACACCGATTCATTGACCTTTTTCCAAGTTCACAGCAGGTGTGATAGAATCAGAGGTCTGAGGTGTTTAATGCCACTGAAAGTGAAAGTGACAACCCTTGTCATTGCAAGGTCACAGCACAGCACACGTGAACCGCAACGAAATTGGACCTCTGCATTTAACCCATGCACTCAAACACCGTGCAGCAGTGGGCAGCTATTGAAAGCACCCAGGGAGCAGTGACAGGGACAGTACCTTGCTCAAGGGTACCTAAGGGCAACCTACTGATGAGGGAATCAAACCCACAATCTTACAATGCGGGGCCAACTCCCTAACCACTAGGCCACCGCTGCCCCTAGAGATGAGAGATGCCTCAATGATGCCTTCCACACAAGAGTTTCTAGTGAGACACTAAGGGTTGTTTTTTCAAACAAACATTTTTATAAGTTGAAAGTTTAAAGGAATTTACATTTAGAGTATTTTAAAAAATGCATAGGCTGAAGAAAACAGGGCAGCAGTGACCTAGTGGTTAGGGAGTTGACCAAAGGCTCGGAAGATTGTGGGTTTAAACCCCTTACCAGTAGGTTGCCCTGAGGTACCCTTGAGCAAGGTACCGTCCCCGTCACTGCTCCCTGGGAACTTTCATTGCTGCATGCTGTTTGCATGGGTTAAATGCAGAGGTCCAATTTCGTGTTTTCGTCACAATTTTCATTGTGTGCTGTGCTGTGACCTCAGAATGACAAGAATAGTCACTTAAACTTAAAACGCGAAGGAGTTTGCAGAGCATAAGCAAATCTTGGGTGGTTGCTAGGGATAGGGTATCCCAGTGGTTGACAATCTGTTGGAAGTACATTATGATTTTATATAAAATGTATATCATAATTTTAAAAAATCATGAAAATTCCATCAGATAACAATGGTATTGCTTTGCTTTGTGTAAGTATTTCTCGAAGAAGAGGGTGTAAAAGAGATTCAGCCATTTAAAGTAAAGCGCTTGTACTCCGATTCATGTGAGAGGAGTTTTAAAAGGCTGAAAAAATATGGAAAGTGTTATATGAAATATTTTTTAAATAATAATTTTTAACAAAGCAATTTGCTTTGTTCTGTGTCTGTGTCATGTAGATCTGATGTATATGTTTGTAGTCTGTTACTATCTTTGGCAGCCATTCAGGAAGGCAACGGATAGGAAGAAGTGTGTGCATGCTGATAGAGAGAAAAAGAGAACAAATAAGGGAGAGAAAGCAAGAGAAAGAGAAAGAGACGCTCTTTCACAGATCTACTTAAACAGATGTGTTATGGTCACATGGTTAGTGGCTATAAACTAATTCCAAGTGATATCATCAGTGTGTTTAGACTCTGCATATATTTATACTATCTGACTTTAAACATGAGAGAGAGAGAAGGAGAGGGGAAGAGGGAGGGAGAGAATTAGAGCGAGGCGTGAATTTGGGGAGGAGGAAGGGGAAGGAAGTAAAAGAGCAGGCTCCTCTGCACTGAGACACATCTCTGTCCCTCTCCCTCCCTCTCTCTCTGTGAAGATGATAGAAGGATCTGCAAGAAGGTAGTGAGGCACAAAAAGGGCCAGCGCTTCAGAGGAGGACAAGCTTCACGTTTTCATGCTTCCATGACCATCCCTCCATCCAAGATGAAAAGTTATATCGCGGAGGCACTTTCAGACTTCTTCTTCGAGTACGAAACTCCTCGGCAGGTGCTGGTGAGGAACAGAAGAGTGGGAATAGTCTGCAGAATCATCCAGCTGGGGGTCCTGGCTTACATCATTGGGTAAGAAGCCCCTGTCTGTTCATAAGTGCCGTAAAGTAGAGATTCAAAATGGAAAAAAGGGAAAACTTTACAGTTATGCTCTTAACAAAAACAAAGGAATGAGTGGGTCAGTCATTTAACAACTATTGTAGCAATTCCTGAAAAACAGGCTTCAGGGGCTGAACCTTTAGCCTCCTAACCCCATCTGACAGGTCCAGGTTTGTATTCCTATCTCATAATTTGAGAATAACCTCTAAATTGCATTTATTTTCCATGCACTATAGCATGTGATTAGCAAACTGAAGGGAATTTACAGCATTTTAATGAATTTGATGTGTTATAGTTCTGTATATAACCTTTACCTTAACAAAACAACTGGTAAAGAATGCCCTTTTTCAGAGTGGAGGATAACAGTGCTTGTTCTGTGTGCTTGTTTGTGTCAAAAGGTCACTTCTATTGAATTCTGTGTAATACTTCACTGAAGGGTAGTGTTTATAGGGCTACATAACACCTTAATTAACCTTTCATGACAGAAAGCTATATAAGCACTGCGTTAAGTGTCAGTTGTCATAATAGTTGCTAAAGTGAAAATTACTCCAAACTTGAAAGCTTTTATGATATCTGGAATGAGTCTAATTATATTTATGAAGGTTTATGTCAACTGTCATGATGCCATGTAGCCTTATGAATACTGCTGTTAAGGGACTGAAGAGAGTTTAAAAAAGTAACTGTAGAATAAACATTTTCCTCCAGTTCTATTTCGCTTTATGTTTGTTAATAAGCATTTATGCAGAGATGGTGCTGTGTATTAGATCATGCTTTTTACTTTATGTGTAATAGATCATGCTTTTTTACTATATGTAAATATGTATAAATATGTATAATGCTATACTACCATTCCAACTTTTTGTGTCTCAGTACTTATGCCATGAGTGTTCAATACTGTAAACAGGTGTGGCTGTAACAAAGCATGAGCCTAAAGATAAGATAAAGCGCCCCATCCTAGAATCTCCCCCATCTATGTTTACCACAAAGCCTCTGACCTCTGTCATTAATTACGTTCTGTTTAGTTTCGAATTCTCCTGCTTATGGACTTTGTAAATCAAATATGTTGTGCTCAAAGTGACACATATGTTGTTTCCTTCATATTCAAACGCAATGGCTTTGTTTGACCTCTCATGGCTCTAAATGAAGTTAATGTCCTCAGAAAGTGTTTGCTCTAAAGAAGTGTTTGGGAAGCAATTCCATCAGCACAGAAGGACGAGAGCTGAGTGTGCAACAGTCCCATGAGGCCATTCTCTGTGAGAATGATCATGCTCAGATTCCTCAGGACAACAGCCGTAAGAATGATGAGCTGAAGATGAGGATGTGTTGCAGCTTGACTAGGCTGTAGCGTAACAAGTGCATGTTAAGACCCACACTTTGTAAGCCTTTGTCATGCGATTACAGCACACACCGCCTGAACAATTAGGGAGAAATGCAGTGTTGCAAAATGAAAACCATACTTAAAGAAACATTGTCAGTTCCTGCAATCAAACTTTCGAGAATTTTGAGGGAAGGCTGATTGACTACTTCACTTCTTGCTGAATGCAATCAAATCCTCACAGCAATGTTTGCATGCCTTCTTAGAAGAGTAGAGACAGTCACTCAAGCAAAGCCAGGCAGACTCCTTAAATTAAATGGCCCATATCACACAGCACATTTTTTTTTACATTTCCAGTTTGGAATTAAAAAGTGGCAGTTTTAATACTTACTATCTCCCCTTTTACATTTACAGCATTTAGCAGACGCTCTTATCCAGAGCGACTTCCATGTCCTAATTACAGGGACAGTCCCCGTGGAGCAGCTCAGGGTTAAGGGTCTTGCTCAGGGACCCAGTGGTGGTAGTGCTAGAGGTGGGATTTGAACCTGGGACCTCTTGAGCCATAGATCCATAGGCAAGAACCCACCACTAGACCAATACCACCCATTTCTCATGAGGTCTGGAAGTATGAGCTGAAAAACAGCACATTAACACATTTCTCATGTTGTCATGAAAACCATATTGACATATCTATATAATGAAATGAGGAAGTGGGAGAGGGGCATCCCCCTTAATAACCTGTTGACCCCTGTATACACCTAGAGAGTTGGCCTGTTGGCCACTGTGCCACCCCCCTGTCAGAGATTGGATCATCGTCACAATTAAGAAAAAAAAACTGTTTACAGGTATTGTAACAAGACAGTCTAATTATTAAAGAGATAAAAATGGTTATAAAACTAATAAAACTCGATTGTTTCAGGTACGTAAACACACAGTTATATTATTAGAGATATTATGATTGAGAGTGAAAGTGAACATTCGTTCTGATCCTGGGGCCAACTCCATAACCACTAGGCTACCGCTGCCTGAAATGGGAGGATGTGATTTTAGAAGAAAGCAGATTTCAACAAACATATTTCAAATGACATGAAAAATGAGCATGAGAGGACAGTAAATGTAAAAAAAAACCAACTGTATATGGTGTAGTTTTGTAGTCTTGTCAGTTTTTCATGGGTGACACTGAAAATATTGAATAGTAATCTCCATCTTCTAGATCAGACGTGACATTCTATAGATTCGTTAAGTGAGTTTGGAGTGATCTCTCTCACCTAACTGTGGCAAAGTTTGCACCTTGGAATAAACCACGGGTCTATATTTGGTCCTTTCTGCAATTTGATGGAACACTTTTCAACACCTCTGCTTTGTGTGTGACATACAGTGGGACTCCAACAGTCCAGGCACAGAAAACCAGCTCATGACTCATAATCAGCTTTTGTTTACTCCTTACAATCAAAGTAAAATACAGATACTTTAGTTTACAGCATTCAGCAGACTCTTATCCAGAGCGACTTCCAATTCCTGATTACAGGGACAGTCCCTCTGGAGCAAGTCAGGGTTAAGGGTTTTGCTCAGGAACCCACTGATGGTAGTGCTGGAGGAAGGATATGAAGCTGTGACCGCTTGGTCCATAGATCCAAAGGCAAGTATCCTACCACTAGACCACCACCATCCCATCGTTGGTAACCAACTGGTAGGGTTCCGATTAACATTGGATTAAAGTTTTGGTATAAAGTTAAGATTAAATTTAGGATTAGTATTGGGTTTAGTTATGTATTTCATATTATTATATACTTCATTTAAATTTCAGTTACACTTAATATATATTTTGTTGAATTTTATTGAAGTTGAGCATCTGAAAGTGACCATTCTTCTCACTGTGAAACACAACACAGCACAAAGTGAGACACAACGAAATTCTACCTCTGCGTTTTAGCCATACACACAAACACATGCAGCAGGGGGCAGCTATTGAAAGCTTCCAGGGGAGCAGTGATGGGACGGTACCTTGCTCAAGGGTCCCTCAGGGCAACCTAGTGGTTTGGGATTCTAATCCACAATCTTCCAATCTGGGGGCCCACCTCCCTAACCACTAGGCCACCGCTGCTCACTGCTGGCCTACAAAACATCCAAAAAATTAGTTGCTGTTCTTAAAAGTTAAAATGTACATTTCTCTCCGGACACTCGCTCACACATTTCAGGAACATATTCTCGATTTTGGATGGTAGGGTTTAAATGCCAGTAAAACCTTTGTTTGTAATAATAAGCTTTGTGTTTCTTGTAGATTTACACAGTTAGTATGACTAGTAATTTTTTGATGTTGTACTCCTTGCTATGGACATGTTTTACTACTTTCGCTTATTAAGGAAGTTATTTATGACATTCTTCAAAACCAGGAAACTCACTGATACTTCTATAAATTGCTATATATGTTTTATATTAATGATTAAATTATATTTTGATTGAACATTGAACATAACCTTTTAATACATTGCATTTATATAGTCAGGAACCAATACAGCTCTAGTGCATTTAATCCCCAGGGGAAAAAAACCCATCAGAATCATCACAGACAAATATTCAGTGCACACAGATAGACCTAAATGCTGTATAATCTTATTTAAGCTCAGTCTGATTTCCGCACTTTTTTCATGTACCAATTTCGGCTCTTCTTATCTTCGGCCCTCACCCATGTTTTAGCCCCGGTTTCAGTAGGCCTTAGAGCTATCAGACATCAGTATCACACAAAGTAGGAAGCTAGAGACAATTAAAATATGCCAGAAGTTGAGTCGAGTCCACAGGTTGAGGCACGTTACCTCCTTTACAAGGAAATGGCTCATTCTTAGGAATTTTATCCATTCATGCAGTGGAACGTGTAAGCTCATGCAGTATATTAAAGGTCAATTTGAGAGAGAGAAAAAAAAAACTCCATCCTTTAAAATGTTTCACTCTTTAAGTGCATGCATGTGAAATATGCTGTGCATGATCAAATGAATCAGTAACGCAATTAATAATTTGCTCAACCAACTGATCTGTTTATTTTTCATTCATTCACTATATAAAGCGAAAATGGTCAGTTTATTTTGTTTAGCATTTAGTTTAAAAAAAAAAGATATGCACAATTCCATTTAGTGAGATAATCTGTGTAATTCACTTCATCAGTCCATAAAATTATAGCTGAATGTCGAAGGCAAAATCCCAACTGAGTATGAAATGTATTATCCATTCATCTAATCATCAAAAGTTGAGTGGTGATGGTCCAATGTAGCAGCAATTTAGATTCTACAGGGTTGACAGCGTCCATCGGCAGGCTTTTTGTTGGATGCACAACTTATTAGATAAATGAAAGTGAAGTGAAAGTGACTATTTCCATCATTGTGAAAAACAGCACAACCAAATGCAACCTCTGCTTTTAACCCCCACACACTGTGCAGTAAGCGGCAGCTACCTTCAGTGCCTAGGGAGCAGTGATTGGGACAGTTCCTTGTTCAAGGGTACCTTAGGGCAACCTACTGAACTGGGATTCAAACCTATGACCTTCTGATCCTGGGGCCTAGTCCCTAACCACTGATCATTGATGATCCATAAATGCTTTTATGTAATCAGGCACAAGTAATTACAGCTCTTGGCATCACAAGAAGCCAAAACACTGATTACTACCTGTGGCAACATTAAAATAACTGAACTGATTATTATTCATATTTTCTGATCGATTTAAAAAGACATCTTTTAACAGTTAACTCCTAGGCCCAAACAGGGATGGGGAACTTTTCGTTATCTTTACTAAATAATAAACAGCAGCATTTTGTGTCAAAAACATTTTTAAGCAGGGCATATTGAAAAGCAAAGCATAACCACGTCAGCCTTTATCACTGGCAGCTATATCCCAATAGAATTACATAACTATAGCTGATGCTAAGAGTCCTAAAAGTGAAAAAGTTTTCAATGAAGGCACTCTGTAAAGGAGTTCCCCGTGGGAAACTGGGATATCAGCTTCCTTGGATGTCAGTCATAAAAAAGTGCTCTGTGCAATTAATTTCACAATCTCACGCTTTTACACACATTGTGGCTTATCAGACAACGTTCACGCTGTGATGGACATGGAAGTGGATTTTATTACCAGACTGTCTGAAGCCTGCCATCAGCCTGGAACCGCCAGTAGAACACACAACACTCAAAAACAGACTCGCAGCGGTCAGTTCAGTATTGTATCACATTAAAGGTTTCCAGCATTACTCAACATTGTCTCTGCTGCATTTATTTTGTATCATGAGATACCATGGAGAATAGTTTTGGCAAACTTTATTTCGACCAAATGAGTCCAAACAAATTTTCTGAATTCTTCAAAAAAAAAAAAAAAAAAAATTCAGATTAAAAATTGCAGTACAGAAAGCAATCTTTGGTTGAAACACAAGCCCTGTTGAGTTTATCATTGCAATAAAGGAGGCATCGAGGCTGGATGTAGGTGTGAAGTCCACATTGAATCAGGTAGGTGGTCTACAAAGCATAGGTTCAAGCTTTCTTTTCCACCTCAAAAATGGCAGCAGTCAGTACTTTTCAGGCCTCTGAGCATCAGAGCTGCAAAAATTAAAGCTGAAATGAAAATTCTAACTTCGGCCTCACCTGTAGTGAGTAAAAACCTGGTGTCGCATTATAGATAGGTCATAAATTATAGATGGATGGTTAAAAAAAATTGCGTGCAGTGCATTTGATGAGCTGACAAGGGTTTGGACCTTAGACTTAACACCTAGATAGAGACACACTCTTTTTTGCCTCCTCTGATGATCTTTAATGAGAACAGGGTGAATCACATATGAGGGTGAATAATTTAAAGACGACCTCAGTTGTGGATTTTTCTGGTCAATAGTGGAATTGGGATTTAAATGCTATAGTTTTCAGTTAAGCTCAACATTTTTTTTTTTTTTTTACCAAGAAAACCAGCATACGTTTGTGATCGATGAATGTAGTGTGCCAGAACGCCATTTTACCAGCTTTGTTGTTAAAGTTCCTCACATTTTTAAATAAAAACAGTATGTGTTCCATATTTTCTTGATTTGTAAGTGCAAATACTTTTAAAAACACCTACAAGACCTAAACATAGGAGAGGTTACTACATAATGTGAGGAATTTTGCATTAAATGTGTTCATTTACTTTCACTTCCTTCAGTAGTGTCATTTGACCACTTTTAATTTGGCACCCACATCTTCCGCAACCTTGTTTGATCTTAAAGTTCAGTTGTAAAAGGAATCAAAGTTTCATAAATTCCTCTTCCAGACCATTACGTCTGTTTATATGACAGCAGCAGGGCTAGTCAAGCATGCTAACTATGACATGTGGAGAGATCACAATTGATTATACACCCTACTGGTAGGCATGAGGCTAAAAAAATGACTCTGGAGTGACCCTGTTTAGTCATCAGCTGAACCATCTTATATACACAAAATCTGCAGCAGTGGAAGCCCAGTTTCCCACAAGCAAGCTGGTCCATATTCCCACCGTTTCACAGAAGTCCACAAAATTATCTTGAAACTGATCTCTTCCTTTACCCACCAAAGGAGATTTCCACTGATTTGCCGACATTTCTCCAGCACTTAACAGTTGTTAGATATTTGATGTGAAATGCTGCTTTTCAGACAGATTCTCTTTAAAATGTCAATAAAAGGAATACAGGGGCACAAAATCTGCAGTGCAAATACAGCCATTTTATTAATGATCTAAAACAACCAGTGGTCTCTCACTTTTTTTACATTTTTTTTAAATTGTAGTGCTGAGAACGCTAAAACGTTCTCAAGTGGGAAGTGTGAAAAAAAGCTTTTGTAGTTTCAGCTGTACATAAAAGTACAGTACTGTGAAAAATGAAAGAAATGGGAGCATGTGTTCAAGTGTGACATGCTGCAAAGTGTCTAAAGGAGTACAGATAAAGGGGTTCCATCCAATCAGCATTCAGCATCACCAGTAACTAATCACCAGCTTGATCATCTGGAATCATGTCTCAGATGGTTTTGTTCTGCTTGAAGGATTCATGCGTAGGTCATTGTGTGGCTTAGCAAACATAAAACAGTTCTCTGAAACCGGTCCAGCGCTGCGCTGAAAAACAGGAAGCCTGGAGAACTGTTCCTCAGCAATGCATAAAAATGTTTTAAGTCTGGCTCTTTTGGGAGAAAACATGAAGAAATGAGGGGTGGCTTAAAAGAATTGCGCAGCATTGTATATGAGGTGGTAAGTGCAATAATGTGAATGCATATGGTTTTGCTCTTTTTTAAGGTACTTACCACAAAATATAAAATTTAATATCAATAAAAGAAACTTTAATTCAGAGCCTTGTCACTATACAAGGATATTGCAATATCTGGAATTACTTCTTAAAACATCTGAAGCTTGCTGCAGACAATCAGGACCAGTTCGATACAATAGCTGTAGGCTGTTCATGATGACAGAAATGATTTCCAGTAAAAGAAAAAGAAGCAGCAAAATATACTCACTCTAAAGTTCGTTCCTCTGGGCGCTAGATCGTATCTAATGTGGAATAATCTCTGAGACAATGATAGGAATGATTTTCCCCCTGATGCAGTCTTCCTCCGTGCTATATGCAGTCTGCTGCTTATTTAGATTGCAAACGCTTTTCTTTTTCTCTGAATTTATAATATTTAGTTTTTACTGACACTTACACTAAAAGCACAGGCTCTGAGAAAGCATGGTGAGCAAAACCAGATGGCACCTCACAACAGGGGTTAAAACCCCTTACCAGTAGGTTGCCCTGAGGTACCCTTGAGCAAGGTACTGCTCCCTGGGCACTTTGATAGTTGCCCCCTGTTGCACGGTGTGTGCATGAGTTAAATGCAGAGGTCCAATTTTGTTGTGGTTCACTGTGTGTTCTCACAATGACAAGAATAGTCACTTCACTTCAAAAGTGTGGGCGCAATATTAATTTTGTAGATATGCTTAAATAGTACTGTGATTTCTGACTGAGATCTTGCTTTTAGAGTGGATCTGATTTATGTTACATCATAAAATATCATAAATCCTCTCATTCTTCATCATTTCGCAAAATCATTTGAGAACTGGAAGTAAAGAAACTACGCCTTTAGGCAAAAATATCATTAACACTACAAGGAAGATCTGTATCTGTAAACCGTTGCCATACATGAAAACGGACATGAATCTGCTTAAACGTTTTACAAAGACTTATTCCATCAAATATCTGTGTTAGAAATGACAGTTTTATTGAATTTTGATGGTCTTTCACTATAGAGCAACTGATGTTTTTTAAAAAAGCCTTCAGAAACAGGTTTGTGGGTTTGTGTCAGTTGTTATGAAAGGCTTATCTACATGGAATTTCATTCTGCGTCCTTCATTACGAATACTGAGCTTTACCAAAGGATATTAATAACACGTCACTGAAAACCATCTGTAAGCCTTCATGGCAGCAAAATAAACCTATCATGAAATAAACAAATGCTTAGCAAAGCCTTATTCCAACAAGCCACATTTAAAAGTTGATGCCATTTCATCATACAAATAAGACTCAGGTTATGTCAGTTCTTTTGAAAGGTTTGCAGCCTTATGAACACTGACCCTTAATAGTGTGAACCTTATACAGAGTTTGGTCACAGATTAAAATAAAACCACAGAATTGTACATTGAACCACCTGGGCCCTAAACCTCAGACTAGACAATTCACTGTATATTATAGAAAGTAAATAAAAACCTTCATGGAAATGTTCTCTCATCTCCAGACAGCAGGCAAATATGACTATTATATATGAGAAAAACATAAAGCACACATGTCTAAAGGAACATTATTCAGAGGATTGAAAATTTCACTGATGTCAATGTCAGGTCTCTTCTCTTTAATTGTGCAATAATTTCAACGGCAGAGAAAATGAGGAAGCAGGAGTCGTTATACTGCTGACGCTCAGAAACCACTGAGTTTCTCAGTGTACACCACATATCTACGACATGCACATCAGCTTTAATAGCTGAGAGGAAATTACAGTGCTGTATTGCTAAGACATTCCCAGCACAGTATCTTAAAGTGTTTTTTTAATATATTTTTCTCCCCAGTTTAGTCTAGCAAATACTCCCACTGACAGACCCAACACCACTGCTTTCTGTCATTTATGATAGACTTCTTGAATATTTCAAGTATTGTTTCATTTACATTACATTTGCAGCATTTAGCAGACGCTCTTATCCAGAGCGACTTCCATGTCCTGATTACAGGGACAGTCCCCCTGGAGCAACTCAGGGTTAAGGGTCTTGCTCAGGGACCCAGTGGTGGTAGTGCCAGAGGTGGGATTCGAACCTGGGACCTCTTGAGCCAGAGGTCCGTATATCAGTTACACTGCTTGTTACCACATGAAGTATTATATACAGCATATGCTAATACTTATCAAAAAGTAAATCCACAGGTGAGTGCCAAAGTGAAAATAAATGCCAAACAAGTGGGACATCTAACATTTGCCAAAAACACCTCAAAGAACTTTTAGTATAATGCTCTAAAGCTGATACAGTTTTCCCCAATAAGAACATCCTGCCCCCAGAAAAAACATGGTGGTGGCAGTGCATCCATGATCTGAAGCTCAGGTGTGAATGAGTTACACAGCAGGATAAAAATAAAAAGCAAAAGTCTGGCTCCGAAAGGCTGAAAAACAATAAAGACAAAAAATGATGTGGCAAGATCTGACCTGAAGCTCAATCACATATTGTCACAGGACAAAAAATGTCCAAGGGCAAAAACATCCAATGTAATAAAAAATGATGTTTAATAGTCTTTTCTCTTTTCTAGGTGGGTGTTCATCTATGAAAAAGGTTACCAGACGGTGGATACAGCTATAGGCTCCGTGTTCACAAAGATGAAAGGCGTGGCCTACACTAATATTAATGGAGTGGAGAGGGTGTGGGACGTTTCTGATTATGTTTATCCTGATCAAGTGAGTAAACCAGAACATTTTCACCAACAGATCACGCTCAAAGAACAGGAGGCCTCTTTAAAAGTACATTTTATAAATGTTGCGCAAATACTGCGATACGATTGTACATTTGGTCTATGTCTTACAGTCCTAGTGCATAAAATTCTGCAAATGAAAAAGATGATTAGTAGTAAATGGATTTTTTCTTAAAAAAGGTTCAAATTAAATGTTGATAGTCATTCAAATTTCAAAGCTGGCTCTGGAAAAAAAAAAACAACAGGCTATGGAGTTTTCAGAGAACATATTGTGAAGGTTTTGTTTTACTAAAAAGGAAATATGTATGACACCACAGGGCTGTGGGCAGAGCTGAGCTGGAGTTTAGTGAAATAGCACCGTGGTAAACTCGCCACCCAGCAGCCTGAAGTTTATTCTGCCAGCCTTGCCAAGTACACCAATAAGAGTCTTTGGTTAAGACTCCTAATGCTGTGTTCACCTACATCTGGAACATGATTCAAAGGTTTCTCTGGATAAGCGCATAGCGCATCTTTCAAATGCAAAATAATGCATAAAATAGAGCATAAAAATACTGCAACAATTAAAGATAAATAAGTGTGATTTCTAGACATGAAACTATTTTTATTATCCCCTCCAGCTGAAAAAGAAAGAGTGTGTGCAAAATTAACAAGACAGACAGAGGTGGTTTCCCAGCCAAAGGGCCAGATACACAATGACCTTCAGAGCGAGAAAAACACCAGAGATAACATTCATGCTGACCTGCAGCTGAAACAGGATGTTTGTGATTTAATAGTTTCATTTCTGTCACAATGCGGTGTTGCTGACTGGACGCCAACGCAGAGCCGAGAGCTTTGTACTGGACTTTAATGACGGATAACGTGCACAGAACTCAAAACTAAACCTTAAACATAACATGAATAACCAGCATCCTGCTCTGAATCACTGGGGCTTATAACACCAGCCCCCGATGAGGCACACCTGGCACCCAATGTCCAGGTGTGCACAATCAGAGCAGGGCGCCCTCTACTGGTACAGAACCGTCACAGTACCCTCCCCAAAGGCGCCACTCCCGAGGCGCCAGAGCCTGCTTCATCCGAAGCAGGACCCCAAAAAGTAGAGAGGTTACGCAAACGTTCAACAAAAAGTCCAGCTAAAGTCCAAACGAACGCTCCACTCTCACCGTGGTCATCTTGGCGGGTTCGGCTGCCTCCCCTGAAACCCCGCTTTCTCTCCAGTGGTCTGGATTGGACGCAGTCCCTCGAAATCCCGCCTCCTCCGGCGGACTTGGACCTCGTCCCTCAAGCCCCGCCTCCTCCAGCGGAATTGGACCTCATTCCTCAAGCCCCGCCTCCTCCGCGGTGAAGATGGCGGATGTCCCTTAAGTCCCACCTTGTGCTGATAAGTGAGCCTGCATCGCAGCCCCACTTCTCCAGGGGCTAACGCGGGAGCCGGCTCCGCAGCCACGCCTAGCTGGAGCTGGAACTGGCACAACGTCGGCCAATCCCGGGAGGGGAGCGGGCGCTGCTCAACCCCTGTCCCCCCAGCCTCCAGCACTTGGAAGTTCCTGTGGTTCTTCACGGATATCCCCACGGAGCTCTCGGCGCGTGATGTCCATTTGTGGCGGCTGGTCATTTGTGTCAGGATGTGGTGTTGTAGACTGGACACCAATACAGAGCTGAGAGCTTTGTAATGGTCTTTAATGATGGATAATGTGCACAGAACTCAAAACTAAACATATCAAACAGAACATAAATAATCACAAAGTTAGCACACAGAATGACCAGCGCCCTTTCCTGATTCATTGGGGCTTATAACACCAGCCCCCGATGAGGCACACCTGGCACCCAATGTCCAGGTGTGCACAATCAGAGCAGGGTTCCCTCTACTGGTACAGAACCGTTACAATGACAACATGAAAATACAATTAAACCTGCATGTTAAGGACAGAAGAAGAATGCATGGGGCATAAGATAAAGATAAAACAAACGATAAATTTGTAGTTTTTCAGTGAGAGAAAACAGGAAACGCAGCAAACACATTTAACAGGAAATAAAACAAAAGCCTCCAAAATGAATCCAATTTTATCTGTTTTACTTTTGTTCTCCCTACTGAAACTTTATCGCTTCCATTATCTTAAACCCAACCGGTCCTGTTGTGTCCTCTCCAAAAATTTGCTCCCAAAGCTTTCACCAATGTTTCCTTTTAAAAAGAACACATTCAGAGAGACAATCAGCTACCCGCACACACCTCAGCTGCCAGTTCTTTCTCATGTGCTTTTAAAAAGAGGAAATAATCTACTTGCATATGGATCATGAAAGTGAAACACTGAAAATCATTCTCAAAAAGAATGGGATCTGTAACAAGACATGCATTTCCAAAAAACGATGTTTTTTGATGTGGGATTGTGCTGCAGTAAGACTAGATGGTAACCATATAAACACACATTTTACTTAAGTTATGTTGGTTTAAAATTGGCAAGCTGAATTAAATACTAAACCCTCTGTAAGCTTTTAGAACAACCTGATCCGCACACACACACACACACACACACACATACAAACATACACACGAACACACACCATTATTTTAACACTCAGAGCTCAACTTTCATGTTTCAAGATAGCTGCTACTAGCTTAAATAATAATTGAATCATACCTTTAAAAAACCTTAAATAATAATACAAGAACAATTACAAAATGTGCATTTAAGTTAAGGGAGGAGCCCAGCACACAATTCCTGATGATCAGGACAGTAGATTGCCATATAATAACCTTTAGAAATAGATCACAGTTTGCTTGTACTTTTAGGAAAGTCCCTGTTACAGCAACTTAATCCATTTTAATGGCAGTGTTCAGATCTGAACACAGATTCATTGTTATTATCTGTTAGTTGTTCATCTACATTGGAGACACAAATCGTTTTCTTACTTTTTAGAAATGAAATTACACATTTAAACATCCAGAAGGCTTTGTGAATACTGGCCTGCTCCTAGACTTGGTGTTGAAAGTACAAAACTAAAAATCTCTACAGCACATCAACTTAAGCCCACCTCACCTGCATGTACTTTCAGTCTAAGTATCGTCAGCTTTTCCTAAAGGTCATCTCTGTCTAACCTGTTTCATTTGTTTTGTATTCATGTCTTATCATGCCCTTCAGTGGAAAAGGAATTTTCTTTCATTTTCCCAGCACTTCGGTGTTTTTTATAAATTACTGCCAAGAAATACAACCTTCAGCATGTCACTTTTATGGGATGGTATTTCTTAATAATAACAAACATCATTTTATTATAAGAAATGATCTGATTCTGAGAAAAATCTTATACATACACTAAATAATAAACATTAAACATCTGACCTCTTGGGTCATGTACTGCAAAAAATAATTGAAATAATGCAAAAAAACGTTAAAATTCCTTCAGTGAAGTGACTAAAATCTTTCTCTTCATCTCATTTACAGGGTGATGCATCTTTTGTTGTGATGACAAATTTCATCGTCACTGTGGGACAAACACAAAGCACGTGCCCAGAGGTATGTATGCATCCTGCAACCTGTTTAACTTGATGCCCTTCTGCTTTATGGCTTTCACTCTTTCATATGATATTGATAAGCATCTGCCAGAAATAACAGCAGTGTAGAAATCTGCTATTGCGTAAAAAAGTACCCAGGGAGCAATGATGGGGACAGTACCTTGCTCAAGGTTTCCTCAGGGCAACCTAATGGTCTGGGATTCAAACCCACAACTTTCCAATCCTGGGACCTAGTCCCTAAACACTGTTCCTGTTCCTCAAAGTTATGAATTGTGCTGGTGTCCTCAGTACCATACATTAGGAAACATCACTGTACCACTTTTTCCTGCTGTTTTCTGTTGTATTCTTTTGCTGTTGTATTTGAGTACACACGATATCTTATGTTTCTGTTTTAAATTGTTAGGTTGGGAAAGGTACAAATATACCAGTTTTACTTGTTAAACTGAATGCAGTGCTTTCAACTTTAAAAAGAAGCCAAATAAACTTTGAGACCATTGTTGTTCCTTTTGTTCCTGACAAAACAGATCACAAAGACCTCCAAGATGGAAGTCATGTGACCCAATCCACAGGAAAGTCTGCAAATAGTTAGCACAGGTTTAGTGGTTGCAGATTCTAAAAGACTTTATTCTTTTGAATACCGACAAAAAGGCTCTTAATTGCTCTATTTACTCCAAGTTGTGTGAAACAGAGTGAACAAGTGATGTATACTCATAAAAACTGCAGTCATGCGTTTAGGATTGGCTGGATGATGTTTTGAAGGCTTTGGTAAGAAAGTGGTACAGGAAATAAATCAGTGTCACTCTTGATTTAAGTTCTTGGCAAATTCACTAGGCAGGGGCAGGTTCTGAATGGCAGCAACACAATGAATCAACACGATTCTCAAACATTAGGAGTCACACTGTGTGCACACTTATTAAGCAGGTGTGTATTTTGATGATGAATTTTAATCTGGAACATATCCAGTGCTATCAGTCAGTACACAATGTTAAAAACCCTGAAACCTGAATGTTTAACAAAGGAAATGTGAGCTCAGGGATCTCAGGGGATACATACTTTATGTGTAAATAATTATTAGATGAATATTAGTGCAGAATTATTACTAAATGAAATAAAAGATTTTACCATCTCACTTCTTTGCTTTAATCTGTTAAAGTGAGAATAATAAACAAACAACTCAAAATTTATAAATAAACATTTCTGACATAAAAAAATTCTAATCAGTGACTAATATAGCCACCCTTCTTTTCAACAACAGTCATAATCCTTCCATTCATGCAGTCTGTCAGTTTCTTGATCTGCTGATGATCAGCAGCAACCACAGCTTCCAAGACTCTGTTCAGAGAGGTGGACTGTTTTCCTTCCCTGTAAATCTCCCGTAAGGCCCGCAAGTTCTCAATAGGGTTTAGTTCAGATGGGGAAGGGGGCCATGTCGTTATTCTCTCATCTTTAAGGCTTTTGGTGGCAAGACACACAGTGGAGAACCTCCATGCATGTGATGGATTATTGTCCTGCATGAAAATCATGGTCTTCTGAAAAGATGCAGACTTTTTCCTGAACTCCTCTTTGAAGACAGTAATGGACAGGTTGACAGACGAGGTTAGACAGGAGTCCCCATGGATGATGATGTTTGATGATGATATTGTGATCTGTAGCAAGAATAGGGAGCAGCTTGGGGAGAACCTCGAGAGATGGAGATCTGATGGAGAGAGGAGAGGAATGAAAGTTAGTCAGACAAAGACAGAATACATGAGTGTGAATGAAAGGGTGGAAAGTAGAATGGTTAGGATGCAAGGAATAATGGCGAGTGCAGAAGAGAGGTGAAGAAGAGAGTGCAGGCAGCCTGGAATGGGTGGAGAAGAGTGGCTGGTGTGATTTGTGACAGATGAGTACCAGTAAGAGTGAAAGGGAAGGTTTAATGGACAGTAGTGAGACCAGCTATGTTGTATGGGTTGGAGACGGTGGTACTGACGAAAAAGACAGGAGGCAGAGCTGGAGGTGTCAGAGTTAAAGATGCTGAGATTTTCGTTGGGTGTGACGAGGATGGACAGGATTAGAAATGAGTATATTAGAGGGACAGCTCAGGTTAGACGTCTGTGAGACAAAGTTAGAAAAATAAACTTGTATTCATTTGGACATGTCCAGAGGAGAGATGAGGATTATATTTGAAGGCGGATGTTGAAGATGGAGCTGCCAGGAAAGAGGAAAAGAACAAGACCAAAGAGGAGGCTTATGGACGTGGTGAGGGAGGACATGTAGGTGGTCGGTTTGAGCAAGGAAGATGCAGAAGATCAGGAATATGGGAGCAGCCGAAAGAAGAAGTAGACTGCTTAAAGGAGGTGTCTTCTAAAAATAGGCAGTAGGTTTTGTGTTTGATTTTGTGTACATCTTCAACCTGAAGATGAACATTTAGAAGACACAAGCCAGGAGTTCACCACTCTGGCCCTGAAAGCCCTTTGTCTGGCAAAGTTTAGTACTCACACACCTCACTAAGCCTTTCTGTAAACATCATTAGAACCAGTTGTGTTTGAAGAAGACAATCAGCTGCAGTAGAACTGCATACTATGGAGTAGTGAAGCTCCATCACTACTACAATGAGTTGAAATGGCATTTATGTGTCAGAACATCATCCAACATCAGTACCTGAACTCAACAATGCTCTTGTGACTGTATGCAATCAAATCCTCACAGCCATGTTCCAACCTAGTTGGAGAACATACAGTGGTGGTGAACCCACAGTAGAGTTCCAGCCAGACTCCAGTAAAGCACGAGGGTGGAAATTTCTGGGGCTGATGTTGGCACTGATGTTGGCACTGATGTTGGCGGGCTTGTATTCATTGAAGGCAATCTTGATCCCAGAATTGTACAAAGGCATTCTTAAGACATTTGTACTGATTTAAATCACGCCAGCCAACCAGAAAACAAGCCAGCCAGAAAAATGTAGCTTTAGTAAGTACTTCATTAAAAAATATGTCCTTGGTTGGACGTTTTGTGTCCCAATACAGTGAACACACATGGATGGTGAATATTTCGATATATTTTAGCGCTACTGTTTCCCTCGTATTTTACCGTAATCCTCATGTCACTGGATATCTGGCCTTATATTTTACTAAGTGAAAGTGGCATTGTCATTGCGAGGTCACAGCACAGCACACGTAAACCACAACGAAATTGGACCTCAGCTATTGAAAGCGCCTGGGGACCCCCGGGTGACGGGGACGGTACCTTGCTCAAGGGTACCTCAGGGCAACCTACTGGTGGGGAATCGAACCCACAATCTTCCGATGCGGGGGCAACTCCCTAACCACTAGGCCACCGTTGCCCCAAATGTATGCAAATATCTAGCTTCATACAGCAGAACTGTTTTCTTTTGCTGTGTAGGCCATGCTATTGTCCTTCGTCTTTGCTTTGTATGTGAACTCTGCATTAGTGTATTCAACAACATGCAAAAGGAGCCCAGTCACCCAGTAGTAGCTCACTGACCTGATAATCAAATGTAGATATTTATGTATGCGGACGTCTGACGAGACAAAAGCGGGCTGTGATTTGGTTGCCCAACATCATAACTGGTTCAAACTGATTACACACATCCTGAAATGTATTTCCCTTTTATTACTCACTCATCTGCTGATGCATACATTATCTAAATATCTTCTTTTAATCAGGGTTGTGGAGAGTGTTTTAGGGTGAAAGGCAAAGAAATACCGCAGCTTTTTAGGGTGTTTTATACAACAGATCTACAAAGTAAAGAAAAAGTACAAAAGCCCCTTCTTCTGAATGAAAGTGTTTTCCTTTTTCTGCTAGAAATGCACAGCAGTTTATGTTACAGGTCCCTTAAATTGTGGCAATGTCCAGATCAGAACAGATTTTTCAATTTTTTTATAGGTTTTGCTGAATGTAGTTTTGTTCCATGCAGTCTATAAGAACTAAGCTCACATACTGCATTAGGCTAAAAAGGTTACAAGGTGAAATATATAATTTACCAAAATTTACCACCATTTACCACCGCTGCCCCTTCATTTACCAAATGAAGGGGCAGTTGTGGCCTAGTGGTTAGGGAGTTGCCATGGATTGGAAGATTGTGGGTTCGTTTCCCTCACCAGTAGGTTGCCCTGACGTACCCTTGAGCAAGGTACCGTCCCCGTCACTGCTCCCCGGGCGCTTTCATAGCTGCCCCCTGCTGCACGGTGTTTGAGTGCATGGGTTAAATGCAGAGGTCCAGTTTCGTTGTGGTTCAAGTGTGCTGTGTTGTGACCTTGCAATGACAAGAATAGTCACTTTCACTTCAAATGTGATCATTTTCAGTTTCATACTTGCAAAAGTGAGTACAGTTAACTCACCTGCACCTATTAGCAATCTGCATTATACAGTTATTGCCAAAACATACCATCGTAATAACAGAACTGCTAGCTGTTGTATCGTTTATTTTGCAGCTTCTTAAATTATTGTAATACCATAACTTTGTGATGTTGTACAAGACTTGTACAGTATGTAAGACTCAGTTTATACATAAAATATAAATAGTATATATATAAATATATATATATAAAGTAAAGATTCTGGCTGAATAGCAGCACTGATGTAAGCTAGAAGTAAGTGCAGTATAACTGACCAATAAAATTTGTGTTACATAAGTCAGAACCATTTCATTTGTATATTAATATGTGTTTTTATGTATGTGTGTGTGTGTGTGTGTGCGTGTGTGTGTTTCAGATACGGACCCAACACAACAACTGCAGTTCAGATGAAGACTGCATGAAGGGCCAATTTAAACGTACGGGAAATGGTAAAGCACTAACCCAGTCTTTTGCAGGGCTCAATGGCACACCAAAAACATTTAACAGCTTTTCCTCTGCAGATCCTAACTCATTAACCAATTCAGACCCGGAGGCAGAGCAATGAAAATATTGGGAAAGATACACACATAAAACACATAAAAGAAGTGCTTTAGAGCCATATTTTTCAACTTTCTCGCAGGAAGAACGCTGCAAGTATGATTCCCAAAGTCAGATTCTTATGGCTAAAGAACAAAACCATTTCATTTCTCTGCATCTCCAGAAAATGCCTGCTTTAATGCTGCATTTTGAGCCCTGCACCTTGCTTTGGCAGTTATTCTACATCAAGACTTATTCATTTTGGTCCAGTTTGGTCTGCCACAGTTTGACTGAACCCCAGGAATAAAACTGATGCGCCCTGGTATATGTATGACACTTGTAGAATCTTAAAAAACACTCTATGATTAAAAAAGCAACCAGTTATATGGCTTATTAAGTGAAGTGAAAGTGACTATTTTCTCATTGTGAAACAGCACAGCACACAGTGAAGCACAATGAAATGCAATCTCTGCTTTTGACCCACACACACATACAGCAGTGTGCAGCCATGTCCAGTGCCCAGGGAGCATTGATGGGGATGCTACCTTGCTCAAATGTACCTCAGGGCAACATACTGGTCTGGGGAACTGAACACACAACCTTCTGATAGTGGGGCCTAGTCCCTAACCACTAGGCCACCACTTATTAAGTGAATGGTATTACATTATACTATATTCTATTCATGCAGGTTTTAAACTGAGGCTCTAAGTAAGTAAAAAATGTCAGACTCAAGGGATGCTGATGCACCTGATTCAAATTACAGGCTAATTAATATTGAGGATTGAATTAGACTAGAGAAAACATCACTTACTTTGGTGCCATGGGCTGGAAGTAATCCATTACGATGCTGAATTTGAAACAGAACTTCAGTTAATCCGTTTCATCTATCATCTCCTATCTAGTAAATTCTAGATTAATCTTCAGAAATGACTCTGGAAAGAAATCAGGGCAGGAAATCCCAAATTTTCATTCATCTGAATTCCGTTACAGTTCTTCAGGAAATGAATCAGTGAATCACATAAGCTCACATTTCACCAGGATGGATTTCTGATTCTTCAGCAAATTCAGTGATTTATGGCATTTTACAATGATCCCTCTCAGTTTGGACAAAACGAAAGTTTTGGACAATTTACTCATGATTCAGTTCAACTTGTATTTGATTTATTCAGTCATTTAAAACATTTAACTCACAGTAAAGACTAGGCCCCAGGATCGGGAGGTTGTGGGTTCAAATCCCAGACCAGTAGGTTGCCCTGAGGTACCCTTGAGCAAGGTCAGCCTCATCTCAACCTCTAGTGCTACCACCACTGGGTCCCTGAGCAAAACCCTTTTCCACAAGTTACTAGTATTTTGTTGTGTTTCACTGTGTTCTGTGCTGTGTTTCACAATGACACAGTCACTTTCACTTTAACATGCACCCCCACTCACAGACACGCAAACTGCAAACTGAAAATACTTCATGTTCATATTTACATAAGAAGACACACCAAAAGGGCCATGTTTACCTAGGGAGTCTCAGCTGTCACAAAAAGACATCTTTGAAACAGTTTCCTTTGTGCAAAGCAAACAGAAATTGTCCAGTTAATAACTGTATGACCATATAACGCTCAGTGTTAGCATTCATGATCACCACTGAGCAAATCCTATAGAAACACCAACGTTTTGGTACGTCCAATTAAGATTATTGAGTTTTAAACCTTTTAACTTCACTGTTTTGCACACCAGAAAGTGACCTATTGGATGTATCTTTCATTTGTATCCTTGAATACGTGTGCAAGTTAACAGAAGCACTTCAACCCCACCTACACATTGTTGCATGGTTACCAGATGGTTACATCAATAAAGGAATCTGCTACACTTTACATATGACATGAATGTAAATACGATAGTGTCAGTAATCCCATTCCAGCAACAAGGGCATGTTTTTAGGTTTTATTAGTTTTAGTCATTACCATGAAAAAAATCAAACCCACAGAACTGGTTCAGCATGATCAAATGTGAAAGTTTACTTAGTTGCCCAGTGGATGAACATTTATTCAATTACCTCAAAATTAAATAAGAATTTTAACATTATTTTAGTATTTTAGTAGCCCCATTTGACCAAAAGACTATGTAACTGTTGTGACTTGATTGATCTTTTTGTTCTTCTCAGTTCAGTTATCTCCAGTTCCGCCTACTAGCTAGGGCTCCACCGTCACATAATACCAACAAAACTAGAAGTTTAAAGGCTAGAACATGCTTCCTCAAATAAATCACCTGATCTGGGACTTTCTGTAGCATTAGCAGGGGTAGGACTTGTGCTTACATTAGCACATTTTGGGAAGTAATTTGTGTTCAATTTAAGTGCAACAGATACCATTCAATCAAGTGGCAAAAATATTAAAACTGGATTAAACTTTTCTAACTGTGTCATTGCATTTGGAGACCCTAAGCGCATCATTTACAGTTATGTTGATGCAGACATAAAGTGAATGTACAAATGCATGCATGTGTGTGTGTGTGTGTGTGTGTGTGTGTGTGCATTAGTGCAATCCTTTCTTGCTCCCTCCAGCATGTAGGGTTTAGTGCTTTAATAATGCTCTGGGCACAGGCCCAACGTCTTCTCTCTCCGTTTAATGTTCCTGCACTTTCCTCCTCCTAGGGCACATGACAGGGAAGTGTGTAAGCACAACCAACACGTGTGAGGTCATGTCCTGGTGTCCCATTGAAGACGACCAGCAGATACCAGAGTAGGACCTTTTCCCCACAAAGAAATATGTATATATCATGTATGACATTGGAATAGAAATACCCAAGAAAACTAAACTGGTAAAAAGGGAATGGGTTCCATTTATATTGATAAAAAAAGACTATTTGTGTATTGAGCAGTGTTTTTATCAGTGAATTATCCTATTGTTTTGCTTGCTATGGTGTTGCTAGGCAATTGCAACAGTGTGTAAAGTGGTGATATTGCTTAGTAGTGTTTGCTCATTTAGGATCATTGACAAGGTGATGCCGGTAGTTGCTAGGATGTTGCTAGAGGGCTGCTATGGTGTTATTAGATGTTTGCTCGGGTGTTTAAGGTGGTTGATAGGCTTTTGGACATAGTTTCCAGGGTTTCTAGTAGAGATGGAAAGTTTTCCAGTTATGGTATTTAATGTAGTTTCCAACATATTAGTAAATATTTTGTGTTGCCAAACTTTTGCTCTGGTATCCTTTATAATTGCTTGAGGATCACAAAGTGATGGGTATGGTGGTGTTAAGTGCTTGCTAGGGTGTCGCTGGTTGGTTCCTGTAGAAGACCCAGTTGATTCCTAGTTTGTTACTAATGTACTTTTAAAACGGTTGCTACAGTATCCAGATTGGTTTGTAGATCATTCCTTGGTGGTTGCTGTGGTATCCCAGGTATCCCATGTGGTTACTGCTAGTTGCAAGGGTGTTACTAATGTATTTATACCATGCTTACAGTAGTGAGCTGTAGAAACTTCTTCTTCTTTTTCTTTCGGCTGCTCCCATTTAGGGGTTGCCACAGCGGATCAACTGTCTCCATTTCTTCCGGTCCTCTGCATCTTCCTGCTTCAAACCAACCACCTGCATGTCCTCTCTCACCACGTCCATAAACCTCCTCTTTGGTCTTTCTCTTCTCCTCTTTCCTGGCAGCTCCATTTTCATCATTCTCCTTCCAATATAATCCTCATCTCTTCTCAGGACATGTCCAAACCAATGTAACCTTGCTTCTGTAACTTCTAACCTGAGCTGTCCCTCTAATATACTAATTTCTTATCCTGTCCATCCTCGTCACACCCAAACGAAAATCTCAGCATCTTTAACTCCGACACCTCCAGCTCCGCCTGCTGCCTTGTCATCAGTGCCACCGTCTCCAACCCATACACCATAGCTGGTCTCACTCCAGCCACTCCTCTCCACCCATGCCAACCTGCCGTTACTCTCTTCTTCACCTCTCTTCCACACTCACCGTTACTCTGAACTGTTGATCCCAAGTATATAAACTATTCCACCTTTGTCACCTTCACTCCTTCCATCCTAACCACTCCACTTTCCTCCCTTTCATTTACACTCATGTATTCTGTCTTTGCCCTACTCACTTTCATTCCTCTCCTCTCTAGAGCATCTCTCCAGGTTCTCCTCAAGCTGCTCCCTACTCTAACTGCAGATCACAATATCATCAGCAAACATCATCGTCCACGGAGACTCCTGTCTAACCTCGTCCGTCAACCTGTCGGACCTGTCCAGCTTCAAACTCATCACCTTCCCTGACACCCTCTTCACCTCCAAAACACTCTCTGCATACTCTTCCTTCCGGATAACACCTACCCCATTCCTCCCTCTATCCACACCATGGTAGAACAGTTTAAACCCTCCTCCAATACACCTGGCCTTACTACCCTTCCATCTAGTCTCTTGCAAACACAAAATGTCAACCTTCCTTCTTTCCATCAAATCAGCTAATTCTCTACCTTTACCAGTCATGCTGCCAACATTCAAAGCCCCTACCCTCACTTCCACTCTCCTCCCCTTCTTTCTCTCCTTCTTCTTCTTCTTCTTCTTCTTCTTCTCCTTTGGCCAACAGTAGTCCCATTTCCACCAGCACCCTGTAGGCTAACAGTACTAATGGCGGTCGTTGTTAACCCGGGCCTCGACCGATCCGGTATGGAATTCTGTATCGTTGTCTGCATATTGATTTGGCAAACGTTTTACACCAGACACCCTTCCTGACATAACCCTCCCCATTTATCCGAGCTTGGGACCGGCACGAAGAAATACACTAGCTTGTGCATCCCTAGTGTCTGGGTTAGTGAGCTGTAGAAACAAATCTCCTCAAATTAATTCCAAAATGAATTACTATGTGTAAAATTAAGTCCTAATACGGACGCTACACGGAAACTATGTGTCCAATCAAAAAGCTACATGCAATCCCACCACTCCTAATCTGACAGATGATTCCAGAGTTACTTTCGTGTCTCAAAAGTTTGTTGCAGAAAAACTGAAATAAAAGGAAAATAAGGAGTGATAAGCAATCATTCATTATAACCTGACCAGCCATATGCCTGACAATTATTTGTGTTTGAAATCAATTACAGTGATTGAGGAATTTAAAAACAATGGATAAATTGCTTCTAACCTTTTTACTTTTACTTTATGGTTTCATGCGAGCAATATCAACCTTTCTTTTTCTCTCATCTATCACTTACAGTCCTCCACTTCTCTTAGCAGCTGAGAACTACACACTCTTCATCAAGAACTCCATCACCTTCCCTGAGTTTAAAGTAGTCAGGTATGGTGTGTTCTTCAGGAACTATACTTGTCTAGTGTGAATGTGTGTGTGTGTGCCTGTGTGTGCATGTGTGTGTGTGTGTGTGTGTGTTTGTTTATTGCTGTCTGAAGTGTAAAAACATGGTCAAAAGTCAGTCTTCAAGATGTCTTTTCTTTTTGTTTTTAGCTAAACCAGATGGTTAACTAGCAAATATGCTTTCACTTTGTTTGGGTCCTTCTTGAAAGACATATGCTGACCACATGGAAAAAACATACACGGAGGTCAAGAGAACCAATATCCTGATTTTTCTATTATATAAATTTAATACATTTCAGAAGCTTTCATAAAAAACTTTCATTAAAAATCTTCATTCATTTTTCTATAGTGGCGGTGGTCTAGTTGCCTAGTCACCTTGGACCAATAGGTCCAAGATAAAAATCCTACCTCCTGCACTACTACCACTGGATGTAAAGGTGGCGGGGTGCAAGAGAGACGCCAACGCTGAGCCAGGAGTTCGGATCATAACTTTATTAACTATATTTACAAAACAAGACCATAGGACTGCAGTTCAAACTAAAACCAAGGAACTGCAGCCTAAACCAAGTTACCCAGATTACCAAAACCACCATAACGTGTAGGCTGAGCCTAACGAATGAGCCGCACTCTGTTCTGACTCATCGGGGCTTATATAGTCAACCCCAATGAAGCACACCTGTGCCTTCATGAGCTCAGGTGTGCTCAGTCAGAACAGAGCGCCCTCTACCGTGCCCAAAACACACCTCATCCGTGACACTGGATTCCTAAACGAGACCTTTAAAACCAAGTTGCTCCAGGGAGAGCTCCAGTTCCGATAGTTGTCCTAGATAGGATGTATGTAATGTGCCATGAATGTAAATGTTTTGATTGTGAAAGTGAAAAAAGTTTCTTATTTTTGACACGCTTTTTAGCTTCAGGTGAATCTCTCTAACATTCCTCACCACCTAAGACTAAAGCTATTAGTGCAACAGCATCAATTTATATGACTAGCTAAGTGCTAAAACTGATAATTGTATGGGACAGCATTCTGATGTCTAATCTTTTATTATTTTGGCCAAACAGAGTAGAATTTGAGCTCATTATAAGTTGCAGTTTTCCAATTTTATTTCCTATCCATGTAGATAATCCATATAAAAGCACTGCTTTATTTAACTAACTAAACATACCATATTCAGAAGAACTGCTTTTGAACGCTTGCATTGTTGAGGATTTTCTAGGTGCTTTTGTGGAAGCTAGGCAATAACAAATGATTCGCCTTTTCATCTTCAGGCTTTTGATCATCCAGTGGCCTAGGAAAACTGTATCAACCAGTTTTCAAGTTTCACCATCCCCTCCCACCACTTCTTCCACCTTTGCGCCAAACACTCAGCTCATAGACCCTTCCTGATGCCATGTGTTGCCTGGGAAAGATCCAGCGCTCAATAGCCAGGAAGATGCACACCTGAAAACACACACAAGGCCAACATAGATGCAAGACGGTGCTTTATTTAAACATTAGAGGCAAACAAATATCAAACAAAGCAAAACCTCATCTGGCCGAACCTTCTTTTGGCTCAAGTCTGACTAGCCTGTCTCCTCCACAGCCAAGCACAACTCCCAGATGAGTTCAGCTCAGTTCAGCTCAGCTTTCTGGCTCCTCTACCAACAGCTTTAGGGTGTCCCTTGTTAGAGGAGCAGCCTCACTAATGCCACAAATGTGAATTCCCAGCATGGAGGGACTAAGACTTCAAGATCATCTTAAAATGTAACAAAATTTCACTGTAAACTATGAATTTAGTCTTTGACTAAAGACGTAGAAAAATACCTGATTAGTGATTTCTCAGAGCTTGAGTCCTTAATGCTGGGTTGGGTTTAAGTTTTTCTTAGCTAGAATGGCTTTATAAATCCGGGGCCAATAAACAAAGTGTTGAGTAGTGGGTTGTGCAAATGAGCTTTTTCACCAAACCATTGTTGAAAGTCTGTCTTTGTGAGCAGCGTCATACAAAATCCACTCGGATATTGACGATAAGCAAACACTCGGCACCTCCAGCACTTCACTCTCTGATACAACACTTCAAAGCTTCGAATGGAGGGCGATGGTGATTCAGAAAAAGAGCAAAACCAGTCTGTCTTATCTAAAAGGCTTTGGATCAAAAACAACCACTGAAAACTGGAGCGCCCAGGTTCACTCAGTGATGAGCAGTGTAGTGCATGTTGTCCTTGTCTGTGATTTATCCCTCGGATTCTGGAGTCTGTTTCTCATAAACACTCAGAAGACAGATGCAGGTCACATCCGTTCAGAAAGGATGGAATAAAACAGCACCCACAGCAAACCTGAAACAGACATAAGCTAACAGAAGAGAAACATGTTTTTTATGTCTCTGCAGGAGTAATCTGGTGGAAGATATAGATAAAAAGTACATCTCATCGTGTGTGTATGACCCTGAAAAGCACCCACTGTGTCCCATCTTCAGACTTGGCGATATCGTCAAGTTTTCTGGCTTCAATTTTACTCAGATTGCTAGAGTGGTAAGTCTCACACACACATGCACATGCACACACTTCATGCTCTGTGCAGATTTGCTGGTTGCCCTCATTTCTCAGGGATTTCCTGATAAGCAGGCCTTGCCGGAGTATACTGTTAGCTCAGCTTTGATGTGCGTCTTGACCCATTTCAATAACATGAATCATAAATTTCCATTTCACTCGCCACCATAAGGATTTTCCGCACATAGCTTTCAGGCTACCGGTGTCAGGTGTACGGTTTATTTTCATATAGCAAAATGTAAGATTTTTAAAACATGCTTTTAAATATAATTGCACTTTCCTACTACATATGGTTTTCTTTCAAGATGGATCTCACTCACACATTACATTTGGAAAGATCAGTTTCAAACCTTCATGGTACAAAATGAAAATGATTATTATAATTCATACTATAATTAATAATTAGATTATTACTTTCCGCTAATTATTCATAAGAATGTATTGGCTGGCTTTATGAGATGGTCTTGACAAATGACAGCAGTATTGTGTTGACCAATCTTAATAAAAGTAAATGATATTCTCTTGTCTTGTATTGGTTAATATATTGTCCTATTATAATCTGCTTTAGGGTGGCGCTATAGGGATCCTCATTGACTGGGAATGTAATTTGGACCGCAGTGTCCAAAAATGTATCCCTAAGTATGGCTTTTATGGCCTCTATGGAAACGCCAAAAAGGGAGAAAATGAACAAGCATCACTTGGCTACAACTTCAGGTGAGTAATGCATAAACTGTCACATTGTAAAGGGGGACAAAAATTCAGATTTTTTTTTCAGGTTTTTTTTTCAGATATCAGATTTTTTTTTATTTTTTTTTATTATTTTCTAGGTTACTGAAATTGTAATTTCCAAATAAAAATCATTACATTGTCAAACCAAACAGTTTTAATATTAATAATAGTAGTATGCAGAATGCAGTAGCCTCACAGCTAGAAGGATCTGTGTTCAGTTCCACGCCAGACCAGCTAAATCATTATGGATCACCAGCATGTGCTGCTGACCACTAACCAAAATGAACCAAAGATCCACTGACTCAAACAGAACTGCTACTATCAGCTCAAAACCTTTTAATGAACTCCTATTACAGACTTTAATGGAGCTCATTTCTACTAACCCAGATTACATTGGCAACTATTGCTTTATCTATTTGCTCTCTTTAACTTATAATATTAGACACACTTTAGTCATTTTACTTCTTTTTCTTACTTGATTATCGGGTGTCGATCAGGGGAGAATGGGTTCTCCTTCTGAATTATGGTTCCTCCCAACTTTCTTCCACCAGTTTTAGGGAATTTGGTCTCCGTCACCCTTGGTTTGCTCTTCTGGGGTTTGGAGGCAGAACCTGTAAAGCTGCTTTGTGACAACAGTTGGAAAATGTATAAATAAAACTTACTTGACTTGACTTGACTCAATTCTTACTCTGGGCAGCTTGGGTCCTTTCCTTGTGTGGGTTTTCTCTAACAGTGATGGACTGACCCTGTCCAGGGTGCTCCTCCAACTTTTGAAAAAAGTGAAAAGTGAAAGTGACAACCCTTGTCATTGCGAGGTCATGGCACAGCACACATGAACTACAACGAAATTGGACCTCTGCATTTGACCCATGCACACTCAAACCCGTGCAGCAGTGGGCAGCTATTGAAAGCGCCCAGGGAGCAGTGATGGGGACGGTACCTTGCTCAAGGGTACCTCAGGGCAACCTATTGGGAAGGGGTTTGAACCCCCGATCCTCCGATCATGCGGCTAACGCCCTAACCGCTAGACCACCACTGCCCCGGACCTCTGCATTTTACCCATGCACACTCAAACCCGTGCAGCAGTGGGCAGCTATTGAAAGCGCCCGGGGAGCAGTGATGGGGATGGTACCTTGCTCAAGGGTACCTCAGGGCAACCTATTGGGAAGGGGTTTGAACCCCCGATCCTCCGATCATGCAGCTAACGCCCTAACCGCTAGGCCACCGCTGCCCCTTTTTGCTCTATCAGTGTTAGTGATAATTAATGGGAGACACGCTGATTTGGGAACAAATAGGATCCAGCTTTGTGCAACATTACTATCAGCTGTTTGACACCGACAGAACACAGCTTGGATCAATATATATTTGTGCATCATGCCTTACATGGGAAGGACAGCAATTCCAGGGAAAAGCAGCGATTGTTGAAAAACTTTCTAGCCTGCCCTTCACAAAAATAGCTCACAGCATAACAGCACACGATCACCAGCCCACTCCGGACAGCTGTAAATTGAGTATGGTATTAGGACAACTAAAAGCAGATGATGACCCAATCATGGGATTCCATCAGAGCTTCATCCTGAAGAACATTAATGAGGCGTGGGTGTGCAGCAACGACATGTTCTGCCTGGCGATACATAACTTTGGCACCTCTTGTGAACCTTGTTAAGAAAAGTGGATCAGATCAGCAGTGGTTAGGGACTAGGTCCCAGCATCAGAAGATCCAGATCCTACTGGACCAGTAGGTTATTTCTAGGTAGCCTTGAGCAAGGTACTGCCCCCACCACTTCTCCCCAGGTGCTGGAGATGGCCAATCCCTGCTACTCGCTTTGTATGGGATAAATGCAGAGGATGCATTTCGCTGTGGTTCAGTATGTGCTGTGCTGTGCTGTGTGCTCACAATGGCAGTTTTCACTTTCACTTCTCTTTCACCTCATAATGGATGGATGGGTGGACTTAATATCACTGAGTGATTATTGCAGTCTTGAACAGGTACTTTGATGTGAAATAAAGCTAAAATACAAATACAAGTGTCATGAGGTCTTAAATCAGATTTAAAAGTTTGAGAACTGTGTTCCAGAAAAGCAAAGTATTACATGGAGGACAAAGTGGAGAAGAGAACTTTGATGAAGGTGTTTGGTCTACGCATCGACATCATTGTTCATGGACTGGTAAGACCTTCATTCTTCATTCTGCTCCAGTGTGCATTTATTTTTCATTAAAGGTTGTTTATTTCCTTTTAGGCAAGAAAGTTTGACATCATTCCTACACTGACAGCTATCGGTTCTGGAGTGGGAATCTTCGGAGTGGTAAGTGTCAGAGACATCTCCAGCATAGTGCTAAGACAAGCAGAGATACTTCCCTTTATCTTTCCAAACAATTCACATTCACCTCCTAGTGTTTATGCCTCTAGTGTGAGAGATATTCAAGTGAATCCTTATTAGGAGCTCATAGATTGTACTTTTTCTTGAATGAACGGGTCTAACATGCACTAAAATGATTGATATTCTGTAACATGATGACCAAGACTATAAATACACTGAACTGGTTTATAATTTAAGTTTATTTCAGGGGCAAGTTGATCTGGTGATAAGTTGAGTGCAGATAAGCAGCAGATGGCTTAAATGCGGTGTGAATGAACAAATGCAGTATTTTGACATTTGTTGGGTTCCTTTACAGGCGACAGTGGTTTGTGATTTGGTGCTTCTGCATTTACTGCCAAAGAGAGATTTCTACAAAAACATGAAATTCAAATACACAGCAATGCAGGATGAGGTATGTGCTCCTTTAAGCAGGGAAGATGGATTTTATTTAAAAAAATACTACAGTGTATAACACATGTTTACAGTGATCTCATCCCGTTACTCCTAAACTGAAGACAAAGAGGCTTGATCTACACCAGCAGCTGAGTGGTCCACAATACTAATACCACAAAATGTTGTTTACTTATTTTGTATAAATGTATATTCTTATAAAATAAGCAACAGATATTTTGAATACATTAAGAATAGTGAAACTTCATTGGAACAGCCAACATGCTACTTTATGTTTGGCTGAAGCAGGTTAGTCATAGTAAATTACAAACCACAATGTATTGAACATCCTCCCATTATTCCAATGTCAAACACAAATTTTCTGAACGTACTGACATCAGCAACAAGAGTTCAATGTGCTATGATTGGTTAATATTAAAATGAGACAACTAATGTGTTGAGCCTGCTTAAAGGGGCAGTCTGGCTAAAATGGCAATTTAATCACTGCTACTAACTTTTTGTAAATATGCTCGCTCCTAGAGCTGTTCCAGAATAGTCTCTGGAGTGAGATTGTACTGGTTAAGAGTTTGGGAATCCCCAATGGTTACATAACGCTTGTGCATTGAGAAAATGTTGATGGAGGAAAACATGAAAATGTTATTTGAATTTTATCAAACAAATTTAATTTAAATGAGAGTTTTGGGCCTGAATGCCCCTATAGTGTGAGTGGTATTGGGGTACAAGGTAAGGTGGACATGCCATTAAGCAAATCACTAAGGTTTATTATAGGCTGTAATTTTTAGAAATTAATTGTTCACAATGGCACATAATCATTAGCAATGAAAGCTCTTAACACATGTTCAGTATTCATGGTAGACCACTACATTTTTTTAAAAATGGGATATTGGATAACAGATTTCAGGACATTGACATTATTATCAGTAAAAAATATGGCACCACTGGTTTTAACACAGCTGGGTTCCCACAGATAGCGGGCATGTAAACTTAACCATGGGTTTACATGCCGGCTCACACTCCACTGTTCAAACAGCAGCTGCAGGAACGTCATTTTCTTGTGTGTTGCACCAGATGGTGCTAAAGGGCTGGTAGTTGGCAGGAGGTTATCCTTATACTTATCCTTATCCAGAGTGACTTCCACATCCAGAACCTGGAGCAACTCAGGTTAAGGGTATTGAGGGTACCCTACCACTAGACCACCACCACCCCAGGTTCTGCATTGATGAACTGCAGGTTAAACACTGTGTCCTAAAATATGAACATGATCTGTGCATCAGTGTATCTGTGTGCCCTTCTTGTGTGTGTTGTATTAATGAACCTTGTGTGTGTGTATGTGTGTGTTTGTGTTGGTGAGCTACATACATGTGGTCAGTCTTTTTTTATCTTCTCACACTCCAGTACATACTAAAATGTCCCTAGGATTCCCCTGTGATAGTTACCGTAGCAACACACCACACTGACACAGCTCATTTATTTCAAAGAACACATCTTAACCTGAATGACTCGGGAGAACCATTCAGAGAAAGAGAAAGAGAGAGAAAATAGAGGAACGACAGAATAGAGGACTGAGAAGAAAATAGATTGAAGGAAGCAGAGAGACATTAAAAGAGAGAGAAAGCAACTCAGGATGCTAAACGCTTCAGTAGAACCAGTCAGAGAGAGTGAGAGAGTGAGAGAGTGAGAGATAGTTAGAGAGAGAGAGAGAGAGAGAGAGAGAGAGAGTGAGAGATAGTTAGAGAGAGAGAGAGAGAGAGAGAGTGTAGGTTTATGTCTATGTAGCCTAGAAGCCTTTAGTCGCACTAACATCAGTGGATAAATGACAGCGCTGACCCATGTTATTGTGACGGAGCTTCTGCATCTCTGCACTAGGACTCTAGACCAATGAGAATCCTTCTCCGGCAGCTCTGCTCATCTGTAACATGAATGCACTGCATGTCACTCAGACAGATGTATTGATGTAATTGTTTGCACTCATATTAACTCATTATTCTCATTACAGTAATGTTATTATGGCTAAGATCTATAGATCTATAGAACATAGAACTGGGATTCATGTTAGTCCTTTGGGTTTGAAATCAGAGTTGATACATACAGTCCCAGACTGGTTGGCAGACTCAACCCAAGAGCTCATGGGAATCTTAGTGGTGGAACAACCAAGTGTATAGTATTGTGTGCAGACTGACGAGGATAAATGTATACAATCCAGAGGATTGAGTCTGAAGCAGCAAATTGTGGAAAACCTGAAAGGGCTTTATCTTTCTGTAAGCCCTTCACACATGTGTATATATATTTAAAGAAATAAATGAAGTGGAACTATTCTGCTGTGTAGTAGCTGTGCAGTTCAGTCATCTTTCAAATCCCACATCGCTGTCACTCTTTCGTTCAGCTGTGGGTTCTTTTCGGGGACAAAAGATGCCTTTGATTTGATTGCCACCCGGCGTCTCTACCACTCTGTAAAAGCTTAGCAGACAGAATTTAACACAAAGAGAGAGAGAGAGAAAGAGAAGTAACACTGAGGGAGAAAGACATAGCCTGAGAGACTGATTTGAAATCCATCTGAAAATATTTTACTGTAGATATGTTTTCCAAAAAAACTGCTCATTGTTTTTACATGAAAGTGAGATGACCAGGCCACTGAAGTGAGAACAGAACAGACACACAGTTCATACGTGTTTTGTGCGCCATCAGTATCAGACAGATTTATGACATGCCATGCTTTATAAGGTTTATAAAAATGACTGTTCCACCCCTACAGATGCAAGCTGTGCAGCTGGATAAAGAGGACCAAAAGGTAAAAAGCATCCTTCACACATTTTATTATTCAGATTCCATCTGGAATCTCAGAATGAAAACATCATAATGATTCCTAACGACCTTTATTTTTCTGCAAAGGAGTGAAGACGAGCCAGGCATGCTGCCGTGCAACAAACTACTGCACTGAATGACCAAACACACACACAAAGAACAAGAGGCACTACACTGGACCATGAGACTTCAGGGCTCAAAACCTGCCCATGACCAACCCCCCACTCACACTCACACACACACACACACACACACACACACACACACACTCCTTCACCTGTGCTCAGACCTGATGAGAAACCCAAGGCGAAGCAGCTGTTTGGAACTGATATACTTAGTAAACAGGAAGAGTCACTGCAGCAGGACCAACAGAAGACGCCGTGGTACTTGGATGGACATGAGTGGACAGTTTACGCTCACAGCCTTAGTGGCAGCTGCTGTGGAAGTAGAATGGACTTTTGGATGGTCTGTGGACTTATTAACCATCACATTGAAACTACACACTAAAATAAGCACATTTGTACATTTTCTCACTGTCTAGAGACTGTCCTTGTCTTATGGCAGTATGTCCTAAGCAACACTGAATTGAAGCAGAAAAAATTCCATCTAGGGTTGCGGGGGATGCCGGAGCGTTCTTAGTGTGTAAGGAGAAGCAGCCCTCTGGTCAGGTCTATCCCTTGATCGGTTATATATGTCAACATTGTTCTTTTTGTCAGATATTGTATATGGATCCTCGCCGGCCACTTTATTAGAAAGTATTTTTCTTTTGCATGGAGATTATTAAGTCACAATCTGATTTTGCCATCGTCTAGACCTTTATCATTGTCAAGTTTCTGGACCCTGGCCCCTGTTTGCACACCAACTCTGTAAACCTCTGAGCTGGATAAATCTGCACTACTGCCATATGTGCTAGCCCTTCTGTTTCAGGGTCACTCCTGCATTGAGAGCCGTCACACAAATAACAAACACGTCCTCTGGCCAGATAATGACCCATGTCAGTTGAACGAGGTTTGTGTATTGTATATTGTAGTAAGACATTGTCCCTCCTCTGAGAGCATCACTGTATCTTTTCAGACTTCCCTAAAACATCATTGGAGGGCTCAGCAGTCTTAGAGAAGAACTAATTGCCAATTCTGCCAGATACAGATGAAGTAAGAGGAAAAATCCTGCCCAACCAGGACAATCCAACAAAACCTAGAAAAATAAAATTTTTACAAATAGTACAAATCTCATTTACACCTGGTCTCTTCATGTGACTAATATATAGATTGCAACCTGATCAGATTTTAGCCACATGCATGTATACATAATGGGGGTCTTGGTTCGAGTTTCAGCTAGGATGTTCTCCCCTGTATTTCTGGGTTTCCTCCCACAGTATAAAGGCATGTCACAGATTGGAGATGCTGCACTGCCTGTGTGCTGGCCCGGTGATAGACTGGTGACCTGTTTCTTGCCCTCTGAGTGCTGGGAGAAGGCTACAACACACCCTACAAGCTGGGTTAGGCTAAGCAGCTCATTGAAGTGAAAGTGAAAGTGAAAATGGTTGGTGCCTGGACAACAACAATTCCAAATTTTAAACAGGACTGTCTAATATGGACTGCACAATCTTCAGATCTTACATACTACAGATATTCAGTATATATTACTGCTTAAATGGAAGTTATAAATGATCAGCCTACTAGTAGAGCTCATCTGATATCCAGCAGTCTTCGTCCTTATCTCTTCCCATCATGTCAGTGCAACACAGATCCTTTTTTCTGCTCTAAATTAAGAGTAATATTGTGATTTGATCTTGCTGACCTGGTTTGGTGTGGATTGTTTTAGAAAATAACATTTTTCGGGTACTTGGTTGTGATATCTTTATTGTCCTTGATTCTGTCTAAGTGTACAAAAAGCATGCAAAAAATAGCATCTTTATATTTTTAGTACATATTTACATTATAACAAGTTGCATTTTGTCATTTTTGTGCCATGCTGTTTTTTTTTATTTTAACAATTATAAAGTACATTCAGGTTAATGCATGAGGATACACATATCCATGTAACAACCAGCATTGACAGTCAACCAAGCAAAGAGAAATCAGACAAGTACAGTAGAGAAAGCGCTTATTTAAGAGACAGTTAACTCTTGTTTTTTTTCCACGTCTGATAGTGAAAATTCACCCGCTTGAACTCACACATTTGTACACACATAGGATAGAAAGATATCAACAACCAGAAAAGCTTTGGATTCAAAAGGTTTCAGTGTAAAAAGTGACGTTTAGTTTTAACGGGCCAGTCAGAACTGCCCCTTTTCCCTTTAAACAACATAAAAGCGCCCCACAGTAACTCCTTATTGCAGTGCTTTTCCAGTGCAGCTATGGTTTCCCTTCCCTAACACACCTGATTAAACTCACCAGTTTATCATAAAGCCCCCTCCGGAGCTGAAGCAGGTGTTTTAGAGAATTAAAAACAGCATTGGGTTCAATCTGGAGAACTGCCGTGCGTGCTATAGACCTCTGAAACAATGCGTCATTCTGTTGTCGTCTCACGTCCATATAAGGGACCATGGGACATTTTTCTCTATGGGGAAAAATGAATGGCATTTCCAAAAATCGCTGTTATCACAGCCTGGGGTGAGCAATGTTCCAAAAATGTTCTCTGTACATTCTTCACTGGAACGTTTCTGAATTATAAACTTGCTTAATAGCTCTAGATTATACATTTATTATATAATTCAAAGGAACTTTGCTACATCCCTGCTTTTTGCAAGCAAGCATTTCAAATTTCTGTAACAGCCTGACAAAATTGACAAAATAACTAAGCTATCACTTGGCACAGCTTGCCAGTTTGCATTACTTTATAGGAGGATGCCAGTCTGCTGTGGATGCACTGGACCACTGCCCTGCAATGAGCCAAAACCAGTGCTAGTAGTGAAATAATAAACTAACCCTAGGGTTAACCCTAACCCTAGCAAGTAGTTTATTAATTTTCCAACTTGTGAAAGCATCCTTCTGTTAACTGTGAAAAAGCTCCTCTTTTTGGTTTCTGAAGATGCTCCAGCTCAGCCTCTTGGTCTGTAGTGTTTAGCGAATTCTCAGGTTAAAGAAATTCTAGATTGTGCACAGAACAAAGCACTTCCGCTTTAGGACAGTTCTGTTTACAGCAGGTCAATATGGTGTCAATATTTTGAGGACGACATCCATTTTCCCCCAAAGAGAAAAACTGCTGAATTCCATATATGGACCCCCAAACAGAATGATGAAATGACTTCAGGCATCCCAGTACAAAAGCGACAAACAATGAGCCACAACACAAGCGAGACAACCTGGTGATTACTGCTCGATTTGGCATCCTAAAGCAGAGGTATAATAAGCAGTTGCACCCGTTAGCATGTGTGTTAGCTGGCTGTACGATCAAACGCGTTAAAGGGGTTTAATATTGGAGTCGTTTAATGAGATACTTGAGAGATATCGCATTAAAGAATGCACTGCACCTGATATTCAAGCAAGTAAAGTGTTAGTAAAAGTTACAAAGTTAACTTGAGGTCAAGCTCATGCCACACAACATACGAACCACGTACAAGTGCATAGTGAACATTAATAGAGGGGACAAGTGTAATACATTTATCAAACACTCGCACTGCATTTTATGAGCACAGATCAAGTTCAGAGCAAGGAATCTGTCAATATTGTACACCGTTATGTATGTGCATGTGTTGGGATTTCACAAAACTCTGAGTTGCTATATAACCTGTATTATCACTTTCTACATAATTTACCTTTATCTTCATGCATCATCCACATCCAGCAAATAAAGCAGCACAATTTTGTTGCCAAAAGTATTTAAACTGATGGTGATGTTGTATTTTGCAATGCAAAATGTTGCAATGCATGAATTCAGTGCACCCTTCCCAAATTGAAATGATGACCAAAAGGCCTGAAATGAGATGGCTTTCATTCGCATCCCTGTATTTTAAATGCAGACATAATGACGTGTCATAGATCAGACAGAGAGGTCATGGGTCGAAATTGTGTAGAAGTGAGTAGGAAAAGACAGTTTACAGTAAAAGCAGTGAGACAGTCAGTGTCAGATCGAGAGAGAACGAGAGGACAGAGAGGGTGTAAAAGTTTAAATCTGAATAATGGGTTAAAGGAAGAAAACACCATTCGTAATGGAGTATTAGAGAGAAAGTTGCTCAGAGCAAAAGGACAAAAATGGAAAATAATAAGTGTCAAGCATTACCGAATAGGGCTGATGTGGCTAAAAGTGAGGGATGACGGATGATAGTTCTACGGCACATTTGAATTTTATGCTGCAGTATTTAAATGAAACTGTGTTTTATTGATTAATATGAGATATGAACTGTGATGTAAAGTAAATCATCATAATGCAGTGCAAAAATTGACCACATGGAGATCCTATTATATCTGCTACCGACCCAAAAATGATGACAAACTGAATACAGTTGACATTTTCATCATTTGAATATGGTTCAAAATGTGAAAATATTGAATTCAGTATTGTTACACCCGAAGTCAAATATGACTCAGTTCTCAGCTGCCAAAAATCAAACAAACAGCAGAAACAACGTCTGAAAATCTGTGTGTGAATATATTGTAGTGTGAGGGGGCGGAGCTTGGTGTATTAATTGCTGCACTGGTTTCTGATGAATTAACTCTCATCACTGAGACTCCAGACAAAACTGACAACTGACGAATATTAAAATGGCAAACGTTGAAAAAAAGATGTAAAACCAAACTCGGATTATCAGAGCGGCGCTAAGTTTGACATTTATATCATCTCTTTCATAAGCAAAGTAACTTTGGTCATAAATGACTCAGCGAGTTTTTTCATTATTTTATACTAACTTAAGAAAAACATCCCAAAGGAGCTCAGCTCAGTATAAAACAGAAAAAAACTTTAAAGGTAAAAGTTTGTTTCTTAATTTTGGTTTAATTGCACAACATTTCATTATGATTGCCGCAAACTTGGAAAATTTCCATTAGACGGCAGCAGACCCGAAGCACTGCCATGGAATAAGTACCCTGTTCTGTAAACCACCTCAACCGAGATGTTAAAAAAATTAAGATTTTAAGAGATTTAGGTCTTTAGGTCAATTTGTACTGACCTAGAAAACAGTCCGGCTCAGTTAGAGAGGTGCTTTAACCGTTATTCCTCTAAACATCCTTGTAAAAATGAATAAAGAAAGGGGTAAAACTATGAAAATGGGTATATTTTGCTTAAAAAAGGGTGTATGAACATATGAAAAAGATGATTAAATATAAATTATTGATAAGAATGTTATTACTTGTTCAGAAACAAAGAGAAAAGCTGAACAGTTGCTATTCAGGCCCACTTGTCACACTAACAATATCAACAGTATTCCACCTGATGCACGTTTTTACTTATTTTCTGTTCCACTGATAAAGCAGCCAGCAGTTTACAACTGGCTCTGAAATTAATAGTTTATTGTAAACCCGGGTTCATCGGAGAGGGAACAACATGTCAGTGTGTAGACATCCCTCTTCAAAGGTATATTTCCCTCATATAAACAGAGCTATATTGAACTTAAGCAGTTATTCTGATTTTGGCCGTCCCAAAGCATTCATTAGATCCAAAGTGTCATGGCTGCTTTCTAAGTGAACAAAATCAGATTTAGTAGGGTGCCGATTTGAAATGCCCTTGCAATGACAGATTGATTATTCCGCAAAGATGATCCCTGGCATCGTTGTTCAGAAAACAGTTGCAAGTTTGGTGTTGGACAGCTGCAACTCTGGAAAGGAGGGACTGCATTGCCTTTGAATGGCAGACGGCTTGCGCTCCGATACTAATGACTGTATTCAGACGGCAGACGGCTATCTGAGACTGAGCAAAAGCGATTCCCTCTGTTCCTACATGCTCATTCACTTTGTTTATGGGTGTTTGTGTGTGTACGTATTACAGAGAAAACGAGACGGAGAAAGACGGCAAATAAGCTGTTCAGAAAGAGACTTTGTAAATAATGACACATTTCTGTTTCTGTGAGGAGACAATAGGACACAATGACACAAAACAGTTTCTCTGCTACCAATTCTGTCTGATTGGAGCCTCTGCAACATTCACCATCCTAGGAAAAAAATGTTTATTTGAGTGTGTGTGTGTGTGTGTGTGTGTGTGTGTGTTTAACCTCCTAAATCGATCTTTAATTGATCTTTAAGTCAATTTACTAACTCAGTTATTGAGATATAAGCCAAGTAATTTTACTGACACGGAATTCTTTAAAGTAGTGGCGAAAAGAAGCAGGGATTGTAATGTCTACAACGTTAATGAAGTCATGTCATATATGTTCCTTTGATAAACCACACCCACCAGTGAACCTACAAACATACAGTACTGTGCAAAAGTTTTAGGCAGGTGTGAAAAAATGCTGTAAACAAAGAATGCTTTCAAAAATGGAAAATGTTAATCATTTATTTTCATCCATCAACAAAATGCAGTGAATGAACAAAAGAGAAATCTAAATCAAATCAATATTTGGGGCGACCACCCTTTGCCTTCAAAACAGCATCAGTTCTTCTAGGTACACTTGCACAGTTTTTGAAGGAACTCGGCTGGTAGATTGTTCCAAACATCTTGGAGAACTAACCACAGATCTTCTGTGGATGTAGGCTTCCTCACATCCTTCTGTCTCTTCATGTAATCCAGACACACTGGATGATGTTGAGATCAGGGCTCTGTGGGGCCAGAAGAACTGATGCTGGTTTGAAGGCAAAAGGTAGTAACACCAAATATTGATTTAATTTAGATTTTTCTTTTGTTCGCTCACTTTGCATTTTGTAAATTGATAAAAATAAACAATCATTATTTATATTTCTGAAAGCATTCTTTGTTTACAGCAATTTTTCCACACCTGCCTAAAACTTTTGCACAGTACTGTACATACTTTATACATGGATTTTGATGATAAAGCAGTAACAAATCTAAAGAAATAAAGCTTACTTTGGGTCCTAAGTGCCTTTCAAGGCTGTGCATGTACCTTTCCACCAATTAAAATGATGCCTGAGACTAAAACATTATCTCAAAACTATAAAAAGGCATCAGGCAGGGTATTAATAGGTGATCTGTGTAATAACCATCTGTGAATGAGATGTTGAGACTCAAAGTGACTTCAGAAAGGAAGGGAAATGTGCATTTTCCATAGCTAAAATAAAAATGGTAGCGTTCATAAGGCTACATCACAAACCTTTAATAACAAATGACATGAACCTAGATAAACTCAGAAATGCTAATTCCAACAAGCGTCCATGCTCTGAGGAGAAATGGCGACGATGGCAATAAGCCTTTATAAATCTTAATGTAGGATAATGTCAAGTGTAATATAAAGTCTATGTAGAAATCTTGCGGCCTTTCACGCCACTAAAAGGTGGTTAGTTAATACAAAATCAAGTTTTGAACATAAAATAAGACTCTTCTCTAACGAATAAAATTGTGTTGTGAAACATCTCTTAAACTTAAGACACAATTGTCAGTGAAAAGCGAACCTGTAGCTTCTAGAGCGTCACAAAACACAATGGTTAAAACAAAGCCTATTGGGTCTTTCTACTGTCATTTAGAATTTCTTCATAATTATTTTTAAAAAATGTAAGATTAATTTGATTCGAAGTCAAATCAATAAAAAATCAACACGAATAACGGTTACAAAATATATCCCTCAGAGTTTGACTATTAACTTATCCATTCTTTCCGCCACTTTTCCTATCCAGGGTTGCGGAGAGCTCTGGAGCCAATCGGAGCACTCGGAAGGTAAAGAAACACCCTGTATAGGTTACAGTGCATCTTCATAGTGCTTGCTTGGCTGAAAAATGTTTAAAATCAGTAGACCAAATGACAAATAACCTAAAGCTATATAACATGGAACAATTTGGGCAAAATCTTAACCATATAGTGCAGAAAATGTGTTTGATTTCCTCCAGAATCGCATTTAATAAAATCTGTATAAATGTCATTATTAAAGAAAGTATTCATGAATGTGGTTCCCCTGAATACCACTGTGAATAAATCTGAATAGGTGTGAGCATTTCACAGCAAACCACTCCAGATTACTTGGCTTATATCTTAACCATTCATTAGAAATCCTAAATAAAATCAGTTCCCCCTTAAGGCTAATATAACCGTATGTTAAAACTACGATGAAAGTTGTGCAGTCAAGAGAGAGGAACCGAGCCCCTTGTGGTTGAAGTGCTTAAAACGAAAAGCCCTCAAACACGTTTTGCACGTAACCGTGCACAAGCCCTATTCTGAAGCATTATACCTGTGTTTAACACGCATATTACGAGAGCCCTATCATGTTTTTGCCCATGTGAGTGAACACACTCTTCTTTGTGTCTGTGTGTATGTGCTGAAGATATGCTTTATGACTAAAAATAAACGTCCCAAACCATGTTAGGAATAAATATTATGCATGACTGAGTAGGCTGCCAACATTATGTTCCACACATATACAAGATGAGCTCGGCTGAATTAACTGGAGCCGTCTTGTTCTTGCTGTAGGGGTGTGTCACGATCTAAGTTCTAGGTTTACGCCGCTAAGGCAACATTCCTCAGCCGTAGCTCCGAGTCTCCTGGTTGTCCGTTGGGACAGCTTTCTTTATAGCTTAGTCCACTTTCCAGCTAATCCAAGCATGCCTTTATAACTCAGCAAGTCTCTGAGATCGATCCCTTGAAGGTTCACTTGCTTCATGAAGGAAAGAGAGGGGAACACACATGCTGATCGAAAAAAGGCTTTTCCTGAAGTGTAGATTCCTGTTCCACTTCTCTTCAGCTGGTGGTGTTCCTCTGTAGGGGGGAAAGTGAAGCCAGGGATGTCATCATGAGGAAAAAGGCTGATGGACAAACAGCTACAGGTGGAGGATGTTCATAAGGGAGGAAAGGGCAGATAAAGCAAAGGAGATCAAGCTAAACTACTGGCATTCAGGCTGCTCAAAGGGCTTTACAATTAGAAAGGTCATTGGGAAAGGGAAGGAGGAGCAGAGGTGAAGGAAGAAGGAAGTGCAAGCAGAACTGAATGTAAGCTGAAGTGCAGCGGTAAGAACAGTGTCCTGTTTCATAGTATCTTCGAGTTTCAGTGTACCAGCGAGGTCTACTTGTGCCGCTACAGTAGGAATCGGTAAAGGGCTGGGCTTATGGGGCGAGCACATACAGTTATCAGCGAGCGTCGGATGCTCAGGAAGAGGGCGGTTCGTCCTCATGCAGGTCCTCCAGCTCCACCTCTCTTCCACCTTCTCCACTGCTACCTTTCCTGAGAGGCAGAAAGAGTATTGTTAGATAACTTATTTCAGCAAACACACAAAGACTGAACAGGTCAGCCACTATATCTGCTGCTTTAGGCTCCTGCTAGATCTCCATTTACATAATATGACCAAAAGTATTCAGACTCCACCCCATATTAGTTAATTTAAGGTCCACTCATTGATGAAAATTGCATGACATTTGTATCTCAATTCTACTGTCAGTAGAACGGGACGTTTCAGAGAATCGACTCATGAGTATAGGGCACCATGAGTTGCAAGCATTGGGTAGAGAATCAAAACTACGAACACTGGCCTGTAGAGCAGTGGAACTGAACTCTCTGGCGTAACGGAGCTCATCCGATGCTTCTGGAATGATCTGAAGTGCCATTTGTGATCGAGAAGTGTTCATCAAACTTCACTATCTCGTCTTCTTGTGGCTGGAGGCAATCAAATTCTCAGCGCAATGTTTCAACCTCTTAGAAAGCCTTCCACAAAAGTGCAAATTTTTACTGCAGGAAAGTGGAAGGGAGGGAAAAACCCTGTTGCATAACTAATTAATATTAATTTTTAGGCAGCATTTCTCCGAGTGTACCATATAAACATTTACGGCATTTAGCAGACGCTCTAATCCAGAGCAACTTCCATGTCCTAATTACAGGGACTGGAGCAACTCTGGGTTAAGGGTCTTGCTCAGGGACCCAGTGGTGGTTGTGCTAGAGGTGGGATTCAAACCTGGGACCTCTTGAACCATAGGTCCGAGTACCCTACCACTAGACCACTGCCACCCCACCAACCATAACTCTGTTAGTAACTGAACTGGGGGTTGAATACATTCCTGCAGTACGAACTGCTAAGTATAAGCATTGTGAAAATATAAGCTTGGATGTGTACACATCCAACACACCCACAAGCTGAACCCAGTACAGTTATCAGCTTAGTTGTGAGAGGAAGGGACACAAAATCACCACAAATATGGCCAAACTTTGGACAACAGAAATGACCACACTGTAAAATCAGGGCACAATGAAAGGATGGACAGCTATCTCACATTTAAGAGTCACAAACCAGTGATCACACGCACACATTACTAAAGAAATGGAGGGTCAGATGAAGGATTTCACCAACAGTTCAACATACAGCATGATGACCCTACAGATGGCCATACAACAAAGTTACCTTAAAGAAGGGTGCAGTTTTAGAGAGGGGCGAAAAGGCCATGAGTCCCTGCACCGAAGAGAGAGAGAGAGAGAGAGAGAGGGTTACAGGTCAAAAGTTGTTGGAGAGGAAGAGAAGGGCACTTTCAGGTTTAAAATCAGACTGGCTGTCTTGTCATGACTGATCACCTTTTAGTGACTGTGATAAAAACTGTCCACCCAATGAAGTGACGATTCAATAACTGACGTTTCATTGAATATGTTGGAACCTGTCTTTTCAGAACCAGCCTTTTCAGTTACTGTGCTAAAAAGGTTCCTTAAAACAACTCTTTCTTAGAACTGTACTGAAAAAAACATTTTTTGCAGAACTGTGGTTTGACACATTGTCAGTTAAAAAAGAGCAGCTCTGCTCAACTGCATGCTAAAACAAAGAAAAGCTCCACTCTGGTGTGCGTGGGTGTGTGTGTGTGTGTGTGTGTGTGTGTGTGTGTGTGTGTGTGTGTGCGTGCGTGCGTGCGTGCGTGTGTATGAAAGGTTAATGAGAAAGACATATAAGAGAGAATATAATTAACCCTGACCCTGAATTATTAATGAGATGCAAATGCCCTGCACAGACTGAGAGATTAGACTGGAAAACAGGAATCACACCGTTTGAGTAAAGCTGGCAGAGGAAGTTGTTTCACCACCTGGGGGAGCTATTGCTTTTGCCTTTTTACATAAGCAACAAGAGGAAAAATAAGCTTATTATGCAATTAAAGGCTTAAGACACTTATTTTAATACATCAGTGCAACATGTAGAGCCCTGCACTGCTTAAAGACACATTATAGTGAGAGTTAATGAAGCACAACGATGCCGACCAGGTTCTAAAACAAGGCTGAAATACTTTAACACAAATATCAATGGGATACTTTTTTACTTTTTTTTTTTTTTTTTAAGCAGACATCTGGAAAAAGCAGAGGCAGATGTTCAGACCCTTAAACGCAGTGTGAGCGTTTGCTTCTGGCAGGTGATGTTCGGAGCTCAAAGGTGCAGTGAGGTCTGACTTGTTAGAGCCGTTGCTTATTTAAGGTGTGAGGAAACGCTCGTTACAGAAAGAGGAAGTGCAGCCATTAAGGCTATACAGCTAGTGAGAGTGGAAGAGCACTGAGTGAAATCTGTCAGTTGGCCTTGGGTAAAACACTCTGATGAGCTGCTTTCTGCCCAGTGTGGGCAGAATTTACTGCTGTGCGGAGATGTTTACTGACAATCTACTGAGAGAGAGAGAAAGAGAGAGAAGGAGAACGGAGAAAGAGAAAGGGAGAGAGGGGGAAGAAATGGCAGGGAGTGTAGGCAGGAGGAAGGTAGGATGCAAATGGAGAGAGAAAACAGAGCGAGGGGAGAAATGACTGAGACAGAAAAATAAACAGGAAGGTGGGATGAAAAATGGAGAGAAAGAGAAATGAAGGGGAGCCTCAGAGTGAAGCATTGGCTTTCAGTACTTTTATTAAAGGAGCATCATTAAACCATCTCCAACTGCAGATACATGTTTTATACTCCGTCTCCCCGTCCCGACTGCAGACCTTCTATTTTACTGTAATGAAAAGGTCCAAGTCTGCCCCTTTCCCTGCGGAACACATCTGAGGGAGAAAACTGGACCTCAAGCACCATGGTGGTTCTTTGAGAGAACACGTACACTGTACCTTTATGAGAAAAAAAAGTCGTTTTCTGGCTGTATTTGTTCTTTTCTGGCATTAAATGAAAAATGTTATGAGGTGAAGGACAGATGTGAAGGAGAATTCCACGAGGAACATCACTTCCACTAGGCTAATTTTATGAAAGGTGTGAAGTTCTGGATGTGGAAAAGCACCCCTTCATACCTCACTTTGTGTGTGTACTGGAATGGATATGATTATTATTTCCTAATAATTTACTGTTTAAATGTAAACACCCTTTATAAGATCTATGTTCTTTGATCACTCTACTCATCCATCCACCTTTCAGCACTCATCCTGACCAGGTCCGGAAGGCAGTGCTGCAGCCTATCCCAGCAGTCATAGGACAAAAGGTGGAGAAACAATCTGGAAAAGCTTTGCCACCACAATTCAGCCAAACAGACACACCCACACCAAGGGACAGCTGGCCAATCTTCATTTCACCTGATGGGCCCAGGCCAGCTCTCTAGGGAACCGAATCTAGAACCTTCTATCTGTGAGGCAACAGCGCTACCCAATTCAATGTGGTATAGTGGGCTGCACTGTTGCCTCACAGCAAGAAGGTTTTGGGTTTTATTCCCAGGCAGGACGGTCCAAGTCCTTTCTGTGTGGAGTTTGCATGTTCTCCCCATGCCTGCGTGTGTTTCCTCCCACTGCCCAAAGACGTGTCAGGTGCATTGGAGATGCTAAACTGGCTGTAGGTGTGAGCGTATGTGAGTGTGCTTGTCTGTTTTTCCGTTTGTCTGCCCTGCGTTAGACTGATGACCTGTCCAGGGTGTCCAGTTATGCCCTGTGAAAGCTGGGATAGGCTCCAGCACCCCCTGTAACCCTTATTAGGACAAGCGGCTATGAAAATGAGTGAGTGAGTGAAAGAGTGATTAGTGCATTGACGATGGATGGCATTGTACCCTTTCATAAAGAATGGTGCAGTGTTCTCTGCTAAAGCTGATAGACACGGAAGCGTTTAGAGAATTCGACCAGCTCTTATCACGGCAGCCACTTACATACTTCTGGCTCTTTTCACTCAGGAACCTTCCTCAGCAAAGGAGGCTAATCGACCACAGCCGCAGAGACAGGAGGGAGGGGGAGAGAATTAGAGAAAGAAAGTGAGTCTGAGAGAGTGGAGTAAGAGTGAGTGATGAAGAAATATAGGAAGAGTCAGAAGAGAGCGAGACAGGGAGAAAGTGAAGGATAGAGAGACTGCAGATACGACAGGTCTGAATAATGAAGGGAGGGTCATATGAAGGCTCTGACACATGTCGAGGTGAGTTCAGTCTGTGCAGACACACATCCTCCGTCCCGAGTGTGAATAATGAATAAAGCGTGAGTCAGAATGCGCCGCCTCGTCCCTGCACGGCAAAGTGCTGCGCAGCAGCGTCATGGCAGCCGTGCCTTACAGAGCTCGCTGTGTTTCCAGCTCAAAGTGCCAGAGGAGAACAGAACGGAGGTAAATGTCATTGACTCATGCTACTATGGAAACGCACGCTGGCGGTTAGAGGGGAAGGTAATGGGTGCTTATTAGCGTGTCCCTCGTGTTCACCTGTCCAAACAGCCAAGCCAGCCATTCCGAATGGCATGCTGTGACCTCGCTCGTGGTCTTATGTGACGCGGAAAGGCTGGTCAGCCGAAATGAACGACCATAGTGACGGAATACCAGGCCACCTAGTGAAGACCCTCCCAGCTATTCACAGCCATAAAAGCAATTTTAAAGCAATCATGATCAACAATTACTAACCAAATATTACTATTACGTTTCTATTTGGAGTGAGTAATAAAAGGGTGGAAAGAACTCCTGCTGGGTAACATTTTGGGTTACTGACAACATAACATTTATGAGAGTCTTGCTGCGACAACTTAAAAAATAATTCAACAGCTGCGATGTAAAAACAAAAAGTCATCCAGAGGGTCTGGATGAGAAATGGTGCTTTGCAGAGATTCAGATTAACAATAATGATGGGACAGGGGTTGCAATATCACAAAGAAAATCATTTTATGATGTCCAAAACATCCAGTGTACCAGTGAGTGTCTTCTGAGCTTTCATGGTGATAATGGTTAAAAAAATAAAAAAATAAGACTTGTGCTGACTTTAGATATAAAAACTAAAACTTCACCCAAAACATAATCTAAAACAGATGTCTCAGGCATAATGCAGTGCATTTCTAATCACATTAATGTAGTTACTATCAGTGAGGGAGCTTTTAGAGACATCTGATAGTGTCATCAGGGCCCCGTTTGTGGGGAAAAAAAAGTCTTTTTAACAACTGTGCTAAAAATTGTTCTTTGAGGGTCTGTGCTAGAAACTGAGGTCCTTTCAGGAACTTTGCTGTAGACTGTCCTTTCAGGAACTGTCTGTCTGTCTTTTTAGAACTTAAAAATGTACTAAAATCACACTTTCAGTGACTCTGATGTCCTAGAAAGTGATGTCCTTTCAGCGACTATGATAAAAACTGTTCTTTCGATGAGGGTGCTTTTAGAGACGTCTGCATGGTGTCGTCAGTGCTGTGAAGTTTCTCTACAACAGAGGATTATGCATTAAATCTTAACCAATCATTTAACAGAACCACTTTTATCAGAACATTCACACATCTTTTAACACTGAATGGGGTGTATTTCACTTTCTACCTCAAGATCATCTAACTGTGTTTGAAAGGCAGTCTGGGGGGCTAATAGGAAAACAGAGCATGATTCTAGCACTCACATGAGCAAGCTTCCAGGAGCAGACATGGACCTCTCCTCTCTCCTGCTGGGACACTCGAAAGGGTTCCCAAAGGAGCGCTTCCGCAACATGGCCTTCACCAGAATCTACATCAAGGGGCACAGGACAGAGAGAAAGAATGGAGGGATCATGATTATATGGATGAGATGTAAATTTGTCAAATGCCCATACATCAATATACAAGAGCGCACTGTATCTTTAAGGTCATGCTTTATCTTTAAGATCATTATGCTTTATCTTTAAGGCCATGCTTTATCTTTAAGGCCATGCTTTATCTTTAAGATCATTATGCTTTATCTTTAAGGTCATGCTTTATCTTAAAGATCATTATTTATTTTTCTATTTTCCATTTTTAGAATAATAGCACACACCAACGCCATAGGATTACAGATTTACCCCAATCTGAAATACTGGCCTTTTGCCAAAATAAGGCTATTTAAACCCATCTTAAAGCCCAGCATTACCAAAACCACATTGGGAGGTGTTCATAGACGGATCTTAGAACAGATTCAGCAGAAGTGTAAATGGAATTACTTTTCTATTTATGAAATGAAATAAAGAAATGGAGACACTCCTGCATGTGCTGACTATTCATGAGAGGTTAAAAGAGCTGAACAATGGAGGAGACGTCAGGTTGGAGTTAAAGTGTCTAGCTGGTGATACATGGTAACAGGAAAGACGCTTAAAGGAGGTTTTGATAAAAATGCAATGGAGACAATAGACATGCTGATCTGAGGCTGATGGTCTGGACCAAACAAGAAGTATCAGGACTTCAGGATATGGGCCACTTTTAACTCAAGTTTAGGTTTTAGAAGATGGATTTATTTTTTTCTTTATGTAAAGGTCATGCAGTTCTTATAAAAATTTCTCCAATTGTTTGTGTTGCAGGTAAAACCCAGACATAAAATTATATGATCAAGACATGAAATGATACATAGTGCAAACAACTTCTGTAGTTTACTTAAGTGTGTCCAGGCAATTACTGTACACTTACCACAGCGGAGAGGCTGGGGACAAATTTAACAGAGTTTTGAATGTCCTCTTCTGTGACCTCGACCACTGTACAGTGATCTTCTTCTAAAGGCAATGGGTCAGCACCGTCCTTAGTGACCCATGAGTCCAGCTATACATACATACACACACACACACACACACACACACTTTGGGTTGTGTTGTTTGTCTCCTCACTGTATATATTGCGTACAGTACTGTGCGCAAGTTTTAGGCAGGTGTGAAAAAATGCTGTAAACAAAGAATGCTTTCAAAAATGGAAGTGTTAATCATTTATTTTCATCAATCAACAAAATGCAGTGAACAAACAAAAGAGAAATCTAAATCAAATCAATATTTGGTGTGACCACCCTTTGCCTTCAAAACAGCATCAGTTCTTCTAGGTACACTTGCACACAGTTTTTGAAGGAACTCTGCTGGTAGGTTGTTCCAAACATGACTGTGTTTCAACCTCTGTGTGACATTGATGATCATCAGCACCTGTTTGGTAAAACTGGTTGATCATACACCGACTATAATCCTACAGAATCCCTGACTTTGTGCAAGTGGACCTAGAAGAACTGATGCTGTTTGAAGGCAAAATGTAGTAACACCAAAAATTGATTTGATTTAGATTTTTCTTTTGTTCGCTCACTTTGCATTTTGTAAATTGATAAAAATAAATCTGGAGTCCATCCCAGCTCACACAGGGTGAAGGACGTGGGACACACCCCGGACAGGTCACCGGCCCATCGCAGGGAGGAGCGTGACGGGGACGGCACCTTGCTCAAGGGTACCTCAGGGCAACCTATTGGGAAGGGGTTCAAACCCCTGATCCTCCGATCATGAGGCCAACGCCCTCTTCTGCGGCCTCCCTCTACCCCCCACCAGAGATAGACTATCCAAAGATGGGACACTTAATTTGCTGGAAAATAAATGGAATGGCTCACACATGATGTCTGAACAGGGAAAAGTACTGCCCTTTAATAAAAAGGACAAACTGGCTTGCAGGTAAAGCTGCAGATGGGAAGAGCTTTCCTTATTATAGAGATAGGAGATGAAAATAACCTGAAAAATATCTAAGCTTGCCTCAATGAGCTGTGAGTGACCATGAATTATTCTCTGGCTTCAGGAGAAAACTCCAAAGAAAATTCCAAACACATGGAAAGGCATGAAAATATGCCTCATTTGACAAAACAGATGGAAAGGAGAGCTTTGCTCAAGGGATTTCTGCTTTAATGGAACATTTCATATTTACGTAAGGACACATGGCTTGAATTCTGTGTGTGTGTGTGTGTGTGTGTGGGTGTGTGTGTGTGTGTGTGTGTGTGTGTGTGTTAATGATGGGAACAAAAGTAAAAAGACTGACGGCTTTCATGATTGTATAGTAAAAAACTTCTGGCAGTCATGGTGTTCCCATAGACTCAATATTAGGTCCCCTTACAAACCCAGCTAGACCTAATCTGTTCACATAGATTCCCTAATAAGGTCGGTAATTTTTCCCATCAACAAAGCAAATCTCACAGAAACACCTATAGGTTGTTATAAGTGCGGCATGATCATTAACTCTCTCCTTAAATGTAGTAAATACCAGAAGAAATGGCAGAAATCATATCAAATCATGAGCATATTTCCTTTAATGCTGCTGCTTTTACTATCTCGCTCACTCATTTTCTTAACCACTTGTCCTGATTAGGGTCGGCGGCCGATGCTGGAGCCTATCCCTGCTCTCAAAGGGCGAAAGGTGGGGACACACCTTAGACATGTCGTCAGTCCATCGCAGGGCAGACACACAGACAAACACACTCATACATAAACTTCAAGGGGTCAATTTAGCATCACCAGTCCACCAGGATCACTGCACCACCATGCTGCCCTTCTACAGCGTTTAATTATTATTATTACTACAATAATATTAGTCTTTTCTCTTTGATGCTTGGTAGACAGGGTTACTATGTTTCTATTTGTTTCCACCCAAAGTCACCCACAGCACAAACATGCCGAGGTCTTAGTCACTAGTCACTTAGTCAGTAGTCACTTGCAGCTACAGCGCAGCTGTTTATTATGCGCAGGGATTATTCTTGAAAACTGTCAAATTTTCAAACTCCTATTCTCACCTTCCTTTTCTGTCTGGAGTTCGCATGTTCTCCCATTTTTCGGAGCTCCGGTTTCCTCCCACAGTCCAAAGACAAGCTCGTGAGGTGGATTGGAGATGCTAAATTGCCCCACTAGGTGGAAGTATGTTTGTGTCTCTGCCCTATGATGGAGTATGGACCTGTCCAGGGTGTTTGCCCGCCTTTCCAGAGCTGGGACAGACTCCAGCACCGCCCTAGTCAGGACAAGCGGCTCACTCCTTGAGATGGAAACTACAGAGATCACTGGAAAGGACAGTAATAATTGACAGCCAAGATCAATGAACACAAGTACAAGTCTTGATGGAGTTCACACGTTTCTTGAGGATCTCTTTCATTTCGTGGATAAAACGCTCTGGTTCTGAAATTCGGCCATGCCGGTTAACTCACCTTGATCTCAGGAATGGAAATCCTGGTGTCTGGATTCTTGTCCAGCATTCTCAGGATCAGGGTGCTCAGACCTTCGCTGATATTTGGCCTGGAGGAGACAGGACTGATCAAAGTTTTATCTGACATTGGAAGAATACTTTTATCTCATAACGCAGGTACATCCAATAGGGTTTAATCTAATAAATCATCTTTTTCTTGATCCTTTAGCTTTAGATCACTTCAGGGATCCAGACGTATCTGTCTCTTCAACCAGTTACAGATGCTATTCTCCCTTCTCCACAAAACCTTTTTAGAGCTGAAATACAGCTGTGACTGTGACAACCAGTGGTTACAGGAAATCCCAAACGATGTCACAAAAAAATCTGAAGTCCCCAAGCAGACAACAAACTGGCAGAGCTATCATTACATCTGCTGTCAGACGATCATTTTGTAAAAGCTTAGCAGACAGAATTTAACACAGAGTGGTAGAGACGCCGGGTGGCAATCAAATCAAAGGCATCTTTTGTCCCCGAAAAGAACCCACAGCTGAAAGAAAGAGTGACAGCGATGTGGGATTTGAAAGATGACTGAACTGCACAGCTACTACACAGCAGAATAGTTCCACTTCATTTATTTCTTTAAATATATATACACATGTGTGAAGGGCTTACAGAAAGATAAAGCCCTTTCAGGTTTTCCACAATTTGCTGCTTCAGACTCAATCATCTGGATTGTATACATTTATCCTCGTCAGTCTGCACACAATACTTCAGCTTGGTTGTTCCACCACTAAGATTCCCATGAGCTCTTGGGTTGAGTCTGCCAACCAGTCTGGGACTGTATGTATCAACTCTGATTTCAAACCCAAAGGACTAACATGAATCCCAGTTCTATGTTCTATAGATCTATAGATCTTAGCCAGCATCCCAAATAATAACATTACTGTAATGAGAATAATGAGTTAATATGAGCGCAAACAATTACATCAATACATCTGTCTGAGTGACATGCAGTGCATTCATGTTACAGATGAGCAGAGCTGCCGGAGAAGGATTCTCATTGGTCTAGAGTCCAAGTGCAGAGATGCAGAAGCTCCGTCACATTAACATGGGTCAGCAGTTTCGTTTATCCACTGATGTTAGTGCGACTCAAGGCTAGAGAATCCAACCCCACTGTTTGCAGGACAGCAAGGTGTTCCTCGTTCTACTATAAATACCAAACTAACTGACTTACTGGAATCTGTGGACAAACACACAAGCGAATGAGGTTTCTGATGCTGTAGTACATGCTGTCAAATAGAAAAATGGTCAAATTGATGGCACCCTACACGTTCAGTCTGTTTTAACTGCATTTAAAGCAGTGTCACGCTGTGATATGCAGACTCATGACTGCATGTGGGACGAGATCAGTGAACAGTATGTTTGTGTGACCACAAGCATGCGTGGGTGTGAGAGGCCCTCAAGAAAATGCTTTCATTAGCTGATGACAACCCGTCCAATCCAACACTCCAGCTGCCAATCTCTCCGACATGCTTCCCGACTCACAGAAACACATGCACGCTTCCAAGCCAACACGTGCATACACACACACACACACACACACACACACACACACACACACACACACACACACACACACACACACTTGAAACAGCCAAAAATAAGCCGTTTCAGACTAACAGAGACATATTATTGACATTTTTATCTTCAAATTCAGAGAGCTGTGGAACTTCAAAGAGTGGGAGGTTGAACAAGCTACAAGCGATGGATCTCTCTCTCTCTCTCTCTCTCTCTCTCTCTCTCATACCACACTCTTATCTGAGGTTCTCTGCCTTTGCTGATACTTTTCCAAGGACATATCCTTTCATGACTTATTCATATCTTCAATCTTCTTTCTAGCAACAGTTTTGTTAAAAAAAAAAAAAAAAGCAATTCACACACAATTTCTCGCAAATGTAGCGGATCAGCCAAGACATGTTCTTCTTTAGCTTCTTTAGTTTTGCTGGAGCTACAAGACTAATGAGGCTGATTATTAATGAGAATCATTTAACATAATAAGGGGATCTCCTGCTTTGGTGGGCTGGATTCCAGCGATTCCCTGTTTCAAGCACACCTGATTCAGGCCATTGGTTAATATCCAGGTTTAGAACCTAGAACCCAGGACCCAGAACCAGTGCACCCCAGGAGATTTCATGGGCCGCTCTTGTTGGACTTGTGCATGCTTCCTCTTGGCGAAATGAGGAAGATTACAAGATCCTAGCAGAGCTATGCAGACAATTGACTATTTTGTTTGGAAATAGTGCTGAGAAGCACAAAGCAGCTGCTCATTTGGACTCAAAAGCCCTAAAGAATGGCAAGTAACTTCGGGGTACTGATGGACTCTGAACTCATCTTAAACAGTCAGCAGTCAGCTGTGACTAAATCAATCATAAATCACCTCAAGAATATCAACCAGATTAGATCTTTTCTGTCTAAACCAGATCTGCAGAAACTCATCCATGTCTTTTTTTTTTTTTTTTTTTTTTTTTACACACAGCTTCAGTTTATTGCAAAAGCAGCTTAGTTCTCACTAACAGTTAAAAGGGAACATACCAACCGCATCCTTAAATCCCCACAGTTTTCCAGAGTGTTACAGAATAGACTTAAACTTCTATTACTGGTCTGTAAATCACTCAATGTTGCAGCCTCTCGTATGTGTCTGAAATGTTGGGACAACATGCACCCAGCAGAATTCACAGATCATTAGGAATAAGAGGGCGTTAGAAGAACTCCAACAACACACACTTTTAAATTCAGCCTAAAGTGTTCCTGTTTGAGCAGGCGTTCAGCCCAGCTTAACATACTTTGCCACAAGTTGGCCACAGGATCGGAAGATTGTGGGTTCAAACCCCAAGTAGGTTGCCCTGAGGTACCCATGAGCAAGGTACCATCCCTGTCACTGCTCCCCAGGCACTTTCATAGCTGCCCCCTGCTGCACGGTGTGTGTTTGTGTGCATGGGTTAAATTCAGAAGTCCCATTTCATTGTGGTTCACTGTGTGCTCTGCTTTGTGTTCTCACAATGACAGAAATAGTCACTTTCACTTAAAATGATCGTATCCTGGTTTATTTTCCACCTGCTTTTTATTCTGCTTTATTTTCTTACGCTAGTACCGTTGCTTAGCTGTTGCTCTATTTTTCTTTTGAAAGCCCTTTAATTATTTTTTAATCATGTCTTCATTTGTTTTCTCTTAATCTTTTATATGCTTTGTGTTTTTCAGTTTTTTTTCCCTCATTAGTAAAGCACTTTGACTGACTGTGGTGTATGAAAGGTGATATATAAATAAACCTGCCCTGCCTTGCCTTAAGGCAGACTAATGATTTGCACTAGAGCATGCTGCAAAATCAGGCCGACGGCTGACAAGTACATGTTTTATGCATGTGTGTGAGAAGGAGCAACTCTAGCTGCGGGAGGTTTAGTAGTCTGTAAGACTGTGACAGCACAAAGTCAAGTATACCTTCATTTAATGACATTTACCGAGCTAAACCTAGAGCTTTAAAGTGAAAATTTCCTGCCTGTCTTCAGGATTGAACCAACAACCCTTTGCCAAGCTCTTTTTTCATGGTATATTTTGTTATTAAATGACACCAAGCACAATATTTACATATAACACACCATGTATCTCTAAAAAAGGTCAGCTCTAAACTACACAAAACACAGGATATAACAGCAGTCAATCAATATAACTGTTTAATCAAATGCATCAATGCATTAAATTATAGCAATATAATTTTAGTACTAGATGGGGGATTGTGGTCTAGTGGATACTCGCCTATGGATCATGAGGTCGCAGCTTCGGATCCCACCTCCAGCACTACCACCAGTGGGTTCCTGAGCAAAACCCTTAACCAAGTTGCTCCAGAGGGACTGTCCCTGTAATCAGGAATTGGAAGTCGCTCTGGATAAGAGCTTCTAATAAATGCCGTAAATGTACTTCGCCCGAGGCTGAGAAATATTGGCGGCAGAAGGGTTCGACTGACTGCCAACATTGTAGAACTGTGAGAACCAAGGGACGTTACTGCCCTAAGAAGGTCTGAAGTGAGATAATGAGATAAAAAAATGGAAAAAAAAAAGCCAAATGTGTGAACTAATTATGAAAGGCCGTTTCATTATCTTTGTGCAATAAACATACTTTATTTCTTTGAATAAACTGACGTAGCAAATTTCATCTGAGCTGAATTCTTCTTGGCATCTCAGCTCTTTTCCCTACAACGTTCTCCAAGCTCCCCATCCCTAACAACATTCAATATTGCCTAACGGGTGTAGAGATAATGTTGGAGCATTAAGTGATTAAGAACACAGAAATAGCAAAAATGTTTGCCCCGAGTGATAAAAATGTGTTTGCGCTGACGCTAAACCAGGCGTCTCTGAAAGCGTTGCTTGTTTGTTTTGCTGCCTTTATTCCCTCTCCGTGCAGGACTCAGGACTCACTCATGGGCGACTACCGAAGGCCACTCAGCAGGCTCAACCAGCCGAAACAGCACTGATGAAAGCTGACTAGAGCCAGTGGTGCGGGGCCGCTGACTTCCTGATGGTGCCTGACAACTTACAGTCGGCTTTGTGCGTCAGGACCCTGCGCTGAACCTCAGCCCTTTAGTCCCCTGCAGTAAAGCATAAGCAAGTCTACTGGAGTCAACGTGATGTGTGATTCACACAGTGCTTCTTCGGATAAGCTTTAAATTAAAATGTATAAGCTAGCGCTGTAGTCAAAGGTCAGTTACCGAAGATCCCTGATTGAAGATCCCTTTGGAATTGATAGGATTTTTAGTTCAGCTGGTCGGTTCCTGTTAACTGGGCCCAGAACTTTGCAACAATATGCAACAAGCTTGTACTGAAAGTGTCTCTACTTGGACTGGAGTGGTCTGCATTCTTCTCGCTATTTATATGCAGGATCACACATCTATGGATGGAGATGAAAAGATGAACTCACGTCTTGGGGAACTCCACCGGCTTGCTCCTGATCTTGTTATGCAGAGCCAGTATGTATTCATCAATAAAAGGGCACTAAGGAGACACAGAGAGAGAGAGAGAGCGAGAGAGAGCGAGAGAGAGAGAGCGAGAGAGAGAGAGAGAGAGAGAGAGCGAGAGAGAGAGAATAACATCTGGGCTTAGCTGAAATAAAAGAAGGAAGATCCTTTGCAGTGATCCCATACGGCTCATTTCTTTTTTTAGAGGAATAACCTTCCCTATTCAGCTCTACTCTTATACCTGTCGACACTTTCTTCTCTTCTTCTTCTTCAAAAAAGAAAATCTTTTGGCACTAGTACCTCTCAGTCATATGGGTAATACGTTTTTTATTTGGCTGAAAACCCTTAATCAGCAGTTGTTGCTCTTGAGCAGGTTATTAGAATGAAGATCAGATGTGGAGATAAAGCAAAGATGTACGTCACTCTGGAGAAGAGCTTCTGCTAAATGCTGTAATTGTAAATGCTTTCATATCAATTGATCATTTAACCAGCAAACCAGCACAATGCATATTCCTGTTTCGACTTACCTTTCCAAATACAAAGCAGTAGAGTGTCACCCCCATTGCCCACACATCAAGAGCCTGGAACACAAAGAGTCACAGCCATTATACACAGTCTAATAAACTAGCCGGGCTGCAGCGGTAAAAAATAGACACACTGCACCATTTATTGACTCAAACCTGCTCTTATCAGCCACAGCAGCTCATTTAACCATTGGACTGAACATCATCAGTTATAGAAAAAATGACTGCTTAAAGTTTAGAAATTTATTGGTATATATTAGGCTATTGGAAACCTGCCCAATACCAGTAATGACCCAATCCAGTATGTATTACAGAACCAGTGGCTAGGGCTGGACCATTTACCCACGCAAAACGGTGCTCATTAGGGATGAACAATTAATCAATTTTATATCCAAATTGTCTAAAAACCTCTAGGGCTGCACTTTTCATTACAACCTACTAATCTAATACTGACAAGCTCTAATGGAGGGAGTTTAGTAATAAAGCTTGCAGGTCTGGCACTTAACGTTTAGTCCTCAAGTCTGAAAATGTTTTTTTTTTTTTTGTGAAAAAAGGTCTGAAAATAAAGAAAATTAATGCAATTACAATAGAAATGTGGTGGCCTAGTGGTTATGGAGTTCAGGATCAGAAGGCTGTGGGTTCGAATCCCTTACAATTAGGTTGCCCTGAGGTACCCTTGAGCAATGTACCATCTCTGCCATTGCTCCCTGGGCGCTTTCAATAGCTGCCCGCTGCTGCACGTGTCTGATTGTATGGGTAAAACGCAGAGGTGTAATTTCGTTGTCTCTCACTGTGTGCTGTGCTGTGTTTCACAATGACTATAATAGTCACTTTCACTTTCAAGTCATATAAATGCATAAAAATGCTGCCTGAGCTTCACGTTCTACCCACCTGCAGACCAGTTGTACCCTTTTAGAGTGTCAGCAGAACACCAGTGTGATGCTTACATTTTTTTCCCATAAAAGTATAAGCAGCCAAAAAGAAATATGATGCTTTAAATTGTGCAAACATCACCGATGTTGCAAAATGCAAGCTGACTCCTACGTTGATTAAGAGAATGCACTGCAAAAAAGCTGTGTGTTTACCTCTTCTGGTTTCTCTCTGCATAACTCAACATGGTTTTAGTGATGGTGGTGGTGACATATTGCCTCCTCTGTGACTGTAATCCCTTTCTCTCCCTGTCCTTGGCACTTTTAAAGTTTGTCAGTGTCTGCCAGCCTGTCAGAAAGGCTGTTTGGAGCAGCTGGCATGTTCTGGGCACTGTGGACTTCTAAATACACAAGTCTGTCTGAGTGAGTGAGTGTTTGGTCAAACGGGGTGACAACAGGCCTAAGTCAATCAGACTATTGACATTTGCTTGCAGAGCAACAGCACACAGTAGAAAGAGTGTGTGTGTGTGTGTGTGTGTTAGAATGGAGAGAAAAGGGGAGCCTGAGCCACCTACTTTACTGGAAGAAAGATGGCCTTAATGTTCTGATATAGAGTGATGGCGTGTTGGACACACACAGCTCATTAGTGCAAGGTTCACACACACAGTGTCATAGCTGATATACAGCCTGCAGAACGGGTCACAGGTCCTAAAGCACTTGCCATGCTGTCATTACTGACTCTGCTGAGCTGGATATAAACACTCACTACTATTTAAACAAGGCCAGGGGTCAGTGAGTGAAAAAAGGCTCTGTAGCATGGAAAAGTGAATTTTCAATCACTTTTTGAGAGATATATTAGAATTCAATCAGATTCGGCAAACATTGCTAACTCTTCAGAGAAGGGTTACTTTCAATCCAGAACATCAACCGAAGTCCATCTGCTTCAAAAACACTCATCCGAAACTCAACTCTTCAGTCTAGCATTAGTGCACTCCAAACCACACAAACCCTCTGCTCAACGCGCCGCTACTGTCCTCCGCTGTACACAACATAAAACCCACACGTGCATGCACAGCTTAGAATAAGATTTTACTTTATTTTTAGTTTCTAATTCATAAAAAGAAAGGAAAATGTTCCAGTAAGCCTGAGAAACTCAAAATGGAAATAAGTCAATTATATTCATTGTTTGTTATGGTTGTCACAATGTCAAAAGCTGATAAGCAGCCTGCAACTCGGGTCACGGGGCCTCAAGATCTCAGCTGTCATTACTGTGCTGGAGCCGTATATAAATGTTGTTGGCGCAGTGGTGGCCTAGTGTTTAGGGACTAGGCCACAGGATCAGAAGGCTGGGACAGTCCCCCCGGAGCAACTCAGGGTTAAGGGTCTTGCTCAGGAACCCAAAGGTGGTAGTGCCAGAGGTGGGATTCGAACCTGCGACCTCTTGATCCATAGAGCTGTAGGCAAGGACCCTACCACCAGACCACCGCCACCCAACTTGGGTAACTCAGGACAACCTACTGGTCTGGGATTTGAACCCATAACCTTCCAATCATGAGTATAGTCCCTAACCACTAGTTCTTACTGACAACTGAAGTCCCTTAACACACACTGCAAAAGCATTGCCAAAATTGCCAAACAGTTTGGCAGTTTTCATTTTTACGCTTCTGTGTTGCCTCCAGTCTTCTGAGTCTCAAAACGAACAACTCACTCCCAAACTAACTTGTAGCAGTGATTTCAAATATCTTTCTACAACTGTAATGCAGCTTTCCGTTCAAGTTTACAGGCCTCCCATCTTTCAAAGAGCCCGGTTTTGTGTGTGTGGAAGAAACTGCCAGGATACGCTGCCAGGACGGCAGCAGAGTGCTCTGAAGTGGGCTTTAGCCAGGGCTGCACAGCTCCTGCCCTGGAAGACCAGTGTGTCAGTTCCCTCAAACACACTCACAGAACAGCATCATGTATGAGATCTGAAACTTTGTACCATGGTGAGCAACGGCTGAAGAAAAACTTAGAAATAGAGATCTGGCTTGGGTGCGAGGGGAACGGGTGAGGCATGGATTCTTTATATGTGGAGAGGGAGCTCGATTTAAGAAGCACTGTGGTGTTTAAGCATGTATTTTAGAACAAAGTTGTTTAAACAGCGTTGTCGAGTGTTTTTATATGAATATTGCTACCCTGATAAAAGACAACTATTGGGATATACACAGCCCGTCCAAAAATAAAAGGTCACACTCTAATATTTAGTTGGACCGCTTTTAGCTTTGATTACGGCACACATTCGCTGTGGCATCATTTCAATAAGCTTCTGCAATGTCACAACATTTATTTCCCTCAAGAGTTGCATTAATTTTTCGCCAAGATCTTGTAAAGATGATGGGAGAGTTGGACCGCTGCGCAAATTCTTCTCCAGCACGTCCCAAAGATTCTCAGTGGGGATAAGGTCTGGACTCTGTGGTGGCCAATCCATGTTTGGAGATGATGTCTCTGCTCCCTGAACCACTCTTTCACAATTTGAGCCGATGAATCCTGGCATTGTCATCTTGGAATATGCCCGTCCGGTCAGGGAAGAAGAAATTCACTGATGGAATAACCTGGTCATCCAGTATATTCAGGTGGTCAGCTGACCTCATTCTTTGGGCTCATAACGTTGCTGAACCTTGACCTGACCAACTGCAGCAACCCCAGATCATAGCACTTCCCCACAGGCTTGTACGGTAGGCACTAGGCATGATGGGAGCATTACTACCCTGATGCCCCATCACTCTGGAACAGGGTAAATCTGGACTCCTCAGACCACATGACCTTCTTCCATTGTTTCAATCTTCCACTGAGTCCAATCTTTATGCTCCCTAGCAAACTGAAGCCTTTTTTGCGATTAGCCTCACTGATCAGTGGTTTTCTTAAGGCTACGCAGCTGTTTAGTCCCAATCTCTGAAGTTGGAAATGTTCTTACTTTCACTATTGAACATAGCTGTGAGTTCTGCTGCTGTTTTTCACGATTTGATTTCACAGAACGTTTAAGTGATCGCTGCTCACCGTCATTCAAGATTTTCTTCGGACCACATTTTTCCCAGATGATGATGGTTCCCCGCTATTCTTCTAGTTTTTAATAATGTGGTGGACAGTTCTTAACCCAGTTTTAATAGTTTCAGCTTCTCCTTAGATGTTTTTTTTGCTTGATGCATGCCAATAATTTGACCTTCTGAAACAGATTAACATCTTTTCCACGACCACAGGATGTGTCTTCCGACATTGTTGTTTAAGTCATGAGAAGCTGCTCACTGCATCAGTTAGGGTTAAATAACTTGTTGCAGCTGAAGCATAATCATCCATGCAGCCATTACCCATTTGCTTTGTTAAATCCAGGTGGCGACTTTTTTGTTTTTTTTGGACATGCAGCGTATATTTACATGCTTACAGTTAAAAAGAAGAAGGGTGAAAAGGTTGCATGGAGATGACTTCTCTTAGTACCAAAACAAAATTGAAGACATTAAACATTATAAATGGACTTCAAGGGAAATAAGTTAAAGAAAGGACAAACTCTAAGTAAAGCACTTGAAGAGAGAACTAGTATCAAGAGAGATAAACATGCGTGAACACCATGTTTACCTTTCCGCTAAAGCTCTTGTTGTCAGAAAGGGTCTCCGGGGCCATGAAAGCAGGAGTCCCAGCCGTGCTGGAGAGTAATGCATCGTTTCCCTCAAACTGGTTACTAACGCCGAAATCAGCAATCTTCACATGACCATCGTCTCCCAGCAACAGGTTGGACGGCTTGATATCTCTGTGGACAATCTTCTGATAGTGCACTAAAGAGCAGAGGACAGGGCAAATCAACATTAATTGTTCAAATGTTTTATTTTCTTCAGCATTAGGCTTCACTCATAATTACACAACCTGAATAAAAGTGGACAAGTTGCAGCAGAACTATAAGACAACACACTAAAGGAACTGTGTCTGCTAAAGCGTTAAGCGTCAAGATCCTTCACAAATTCACACAAGTACGTTAAAAAATACTGACTGGAGATGCCTTCCTGTCTAAAGTTAAACTAGTGGCTGATCAAACCAGTGCCATTCTTATTTGTGTTGTCCTGTGATTAGGCCAGTGCCAACAGCTCATTTATGCTTAATGGGATTTTGTCTAATGGATAAGAAGCAAGTAGATAAGATTAAGTGCAACTTCACAAATCAAAGGCAGCTGAGCATTCAGACATTTCAGGAGGCAATGTGAAAACTCCCGTGGGCCTATGATAATTAAGTGAAGACCATTTAAGAACATATGAACAGGTAAATGATAATACCCTAACAGGGCATATATATGCGCCATATTAGCCCATAGGTACTTGTGTGTGTATGTGTATATATATATATATATATATATATATATATATATATATATATATATATATATATATATATATATATATATTATCATAACCCATTCACATGTTCTTAAATATATATACACACAGTACTGTGCAAAAGTTTTTGGCAGGTGTGAAAAAGTGCTGTAAACAAAGAATGCTTAGTTTATTTTTTTGATTGTTTATTTTAACAGTTTACAAATGCAAAAATGAGCGTAACAAAAGAAAAATCTAAATCAAATCAATATTTGTGTTACTACCTTTGCCTTCAAACCAGCATCAGTTCTTTCTATATAATAATTCTGCACAAAGTCAGGATTCTGTAGATTATAGTCGGTATGATCAACCAGTTTTACCAAACATGAGGTGCTGATGATCATCAATGTCACACGGAGTTGAAACACAGTCATGCTTGGGAATGAACCTACCAGCTTGTTCCTTCAAAAACCTGTGCAGGTGTACCTTAGAACACTCACTCACACATGCGCTCACACTCACACACACTCTCACACACTCACACACACTCACCCACACACACACACTCACACTCATTCACACACACTCACTCACACACTCACTCTCGCACACACACACACACGCACATATGCTCTCACACACACTCACTCACACACAAACATATACATAAATACACACATTAACACACACACAAACACGCTCACACATAAACGCTCACACACACACAAGCACACGCTCACACACACACACAAAGACGCTCACACAAACACACACACATACATAAATACACACACACACACACACACACACACACACACACACACACACACACACACACACACACACACACACACACACAAGTCCGAGAGAGCGAGAGAGAGAGAATTTCTGGAAGAGAAAATTTTATGAAAAACGGAAGTAAAATAAAAAATACAAAACATTTATTAAAAAAAGTAGCCCTAGTTATATTTGTTGTGTTGGTTTCTATACTTTTACCAAAGAAATTTTCAGTTGCTGTTTGTTATCGTTTCACTCCTCAGTCTCCTTTATAGGAGTCCAAAACTTTCTCCTCTTTCCCCCTTGATGAAATCCTTGGTTTACTTGTGGATAGATGGATGGATGGATGGATGATTAATCTCTCCATAAAAGGTTTCCGTTCATCAGAATTCATTCTGCTGTGGCTGTATCATCAATAAAGATTACCGAGCCTGGTTCAGAAGCAGCCGATGTCTCTGGATCATGAGCATGTCCTTTCTCTCCCCACACTTTGGTCCTCCATCACTTTGGTAGAGCTTAACCTTGAACTTTTGTGGTTTTTGGTGTGATGCCATTACTTCCTGCTGTTGATGGTTGGAATCTGGTGGTGTGGCCACTTCTTCAAACAGTGGATTGTGATATCTCAACTACAGCCCTGCGGAGGTTGTTCAGGATGTCACCGAGGGTTGTTGTCTCACAGTTTGTCCTCAGCTGTTATTGCTTTCCATGATTGACCATTCTGCTGCTCAGTACGCCAGTGGTTTCCTTCTTTTTCAGGACCTTTCCAATAAACTCTTTTAGGTTTTCCCTCTCTGCCTGAAAACTTCACCCTTACGTAGTCCTCTCGTCTTCAGCATGGTTTTCCCTCTTAAACAACCACTGCAGTTTTCACAGGTGAAATATAAAGCATGAACTAAAAGTAGATTTCAAAAGCTCTTTATAGTTTAAAAATCTATCTAACAGGACAACATACAACAACAAAGCCCCTGTCGAGCTCTCGTCTTCCTGTATTTTTGAATATAAAACTGGGTGGTTGGATATAAAAGATACGGTGTTGTGTTATTTTTTTTTTTAACTAACAACCATAAATGTAAATACCACAAAATAAAAGCTAGAAAATATGATCTCTTCTCTCACATTCATATCTTGAACTAAAACACAAATGTTTTTATTGCATTGCAAAATAAATGAACTGGCCTTGCTGTTCCAATACTTTTTAAGGGGTCTGTGTAAAAATATACACATCCACATAAGATATAAATATACATAATACAGATACACATGCGTACACACACACACACACACACACACACACACACACTACTAAGCCCTAAAACTGTATGAAAAACAAGGCACAGACAGGCATGAGGATGACACACGCAGGCATTGATGCAGAAACTATTACTCAGTTCATTTTTGTGATGAGGCCTTCAGAATACGAAAAAACCCAAATAACTCCCCATGAAAACATCAGTAGAATTCTGGGAATAAAATAAAAGAACCCTGGAAAATAATGAGTATGGGATTTATTGCCTCCCTAAGGCATTTAATCTAACATCTTCAACCTTCTGAGTTGAAACTGATATCCACAGACATGGCACACACACACACACACACACACACACACACACACACACACGCGCACGCACACACACACACACGTGCACGCACACACACGCGCACGCACACACACGCGCACGCACACACACACTCTTATGAGAAGCAAATGAAAAACAACAAGAAGTCATCCTCCTGAGCACATCACAGGTCATCCCTAAAGTGAAGTGCACAAACACACACACACACACACACACACACACGCACACACACACGTTGAATAGCACTATTGATTTACTGCACGTTCGCCATGTTCCCCAGTGAGCTTCACACAGAGCTAATGAAAAACGAGAGCAGCGATCATGTTCAGGGGTTCATCAAAGGCAACTCCCTCCATCGCACACTGAAAGCAGACTGAGAGCTCAGACATGAGAGAAATCACGGCCCATAATAGTTATTGATCATTTTTGCATAACATGCAATAGGATTCATGACAAATATGTATCGATAAGTGGCCATGGGGCCAACAATCAGTAACCTCTTAATAGTCAGTGACTCAACGGTTTCGGACCAACTGTCCACAAAATCAGCGATGAAGGGACAGATGGCAGGTATGAGATGCTCTCTGAGCAGTGAACAAGAGAGATGTTGGCACATTCAGGCCTCAAACAATCCTAACAAATGGCCCATGAAGGAAACGAATGGGCTTGGTTGGTAATTGAGTCAAGTAGACCGCCTGTGGTCATCTCAGCAAGAGCTGTCTGGTCATTACGGTCCAGACCTGCTGATGAAAGACGAGGCAGTTCACACTAATGACTGAGGCAAGGACCAGTAAACCTAGCCCCGGAGTGAAGTCAATGTCCTCTGTAGATAATCCCAGGCCAAGGACTTTACTCAGATTCAGACACTACGACCTCAGGAGTACATGGAGCTAGAGACATGTATCGTATGTAAAGAAGGCCACAACAATCATCAACAATGTTTCTCAGATAATTTCTCACTAACTTTACACATTCACTACTTGTTTTTACCGCTTTCAGAAAAAAACGTTCAGCCGTTGCATAACATCTAAAAAGGATCCCTGTCTGTAAGCAGACATCATCAAAACCATCCGCCATAACATCAAAACCACTTGCTTAATGTTTTGTAGGTGCCACCAGAACAGCACTGGTCCACTGAGGCACAAACCTCTGTGGTATCTGGCACCAAGACATTTGAAGTCTGGACCCTTAGTAAGCATTATCTTACAGATCATTATTAAGAACTACAATGGAATTGCCCAGAGCGTCCAGAGTGATGCAAGTTCACCACCAAAGTCCCACCAATGAGCATCAGAACTGGATGATGAAGCAATGGAAGAAGAAAGGGGAAGAGACGAAACCAGGATGCTGTAGAACAGGGGTGTTGAACTACAGTCATGGAGGGCCGGAGTCCAGCACGTTTTGGTGATTTCCCTCCTCAAACACACTCACTACACCTGCCACTAAGTGTGAACCAAGCGTGTTTAAGGAGGGAAATCACCAAATTGTGCTGGACTTTGGCCTTTAAGGACTGAAGTTCGACAGCCCTGCTGTAGAAGAAGGCAAGCTGGAGGAGGCAGCGTAATGCTCTACTGGGAAACTTTGGATGTAGTACCTCTCAGGAGTTGTTTGCCCCTCACACATTATAAGAATCCTCCAACCTCTTTAGAATTAACAGACACTATGATGTGCAAAAACAACAACAGACGAAAAGCAACAGACGTGGAAATGTTTCTGGAGTTGTAGCTCTCCAAGGCATTTGTTTAGTAAGGACTAATCACATCCATGGAAATACAAAAGGGACGTTAGCTTGGTAACTTTAGCCTTTAGGGATCAGTGAGGTGTATCTTTAATTGTTTGTAGGGTCACATTCCAATGCATTGCGACATTTCTTCTTTACAATTTCTACTTTGCTAAGTTTAACATATTGGAAAATGTGCAGGAGTGTTTACTCCAGAGAGGATGTGCACTTCTTTTCACAATCAATAAAACATGTCATCAGACTGGGGTGCTCAAACTTTTACACATGATGTTCTTTGTTCATCTAAACGGTTTGCAGCCGTGGATAGATTTTTATAATACTGGTGAGTAAAATATAGGCTAACAGCATGGATAAATGCCGTTAAAGAGAATTTGCTTGCAGTTCTGTATACAAATCAGAAAACTAGTGTTGTGCCAGAAGATAACTCACGGTACTCGATGCCCAGGACGATATCTCGGAAATAGAGGCGTGCCTGCTCTTCACTGAAGGGGTTGTCTGTAGGCACCTCCATCACAGGCCTGGGAGAGGAGAGGCGGGGGGGGCATATCAGTAATAGAGGTTTAATGCTTGAAGAGTCTCATTACAAGGAGGGACTTAAATCCAGGGTTTCAAACCAGCTGCTCCACAAGGTTGAGAAGCACTGTGAGGAGGTCTCATCATATAATTCAGCCAAATCCTCCACACTCCACAGCCAAACATGAGATTTACATAAACAAACAATGTTCTAATCCCCCCTTTTCATTCCTAACCCACAGAAACATCACCGCCGGGCTGTGTAAAGGGCGAGTTCAGTCCTTTCTGTTGGAAAACAGTCTATTCTGTAATTATTTAGAAAATACTTCCCCCTCTCACGGAACAGAGATGCACAAAGCAGAGCGAGACCAAATAACGTGCTCACCCTCCACGGTGCAGCGGAGCTGATTAGCTGAGCAAAGTTGGCGTTCCATTACAACAAAATGTCACATTTTAAAAAGAACAGACTCCTGGAGCGAAGCGGGATGTTGCTTGCTCTTTTTGTAACTATTTGCTGTGACTTTGGGGAAGGAGGGAGGGGGGGACTGCAGCTATATTTCAGAGAGAGAGAGTAAAAGAAGGAAAGAGGGTGTCTGTGAAAGAAAGAAAGAAAGCATGTGTATAAGGGAAAGGAGTAACAGACAAAAATGAAAGAAATAGTGATTAGAGAGAAAGGAACACACAAAGACTAAAATGGAAACTGCTTTATGTTCTGCTTTTTGCTTCGTGTAGTTGGTGGAGAGGTAGTGAAGTGTGGGACCAGATCCTGTACCTTACAGTTTAACCACTAAAAAGAGGGAAAACATCTTCAAACAAATTGAATCAAAATGTCCATTAAAATAATAACAGAAAAAATTGGAAAGTGACGTGTGGGCATAGGAGAAAAAATAATAATGGTAATAACTGTCAAGTGAAAATATAAGCACATAATGAATCCCTTGGGAAGCTGGGGACCGAAAGGGGAAAACAAGCAGAACGACAGAGCTGAGTGATGACAGGGGAGCCAAAGAGGGCAGGAATGAATGGAGGGATGGAGAGAAAGGCAGAGAGGAGCCAAAGCTTTAATTACACAAAAGATAGCGCACATAATACTCACCCTTTCTGCATCAGCTCAAACACTGCAGAGAGAGAGAGAGAGAGAGAGAGAGAGCGATTAAAGCACATCTTTTAAAGGTTAAATTTCAAACAAACTTCTTTGCCCATCCATGTGTATTACAATGCCTACTGATGGATTTTTTATTCAATGCAGGCTGAAATGGTTTGAACTTTTAAACGTTCAAAAGAAAATCTTTTCCCTGCATGAACTGCGTGAAAACATGCTTGCACATTTTTTGATCAAGCTACTCCATGGTCCTTAAATATGTTTGTTCCAAAAAAGGGGGCAGATAAGCCTCCTCAGGACAGGGTGTCTTAAAAATATGTCTGAAGTGGAATATGGTGGAATTATGAACTAACTAAGAACTAAAAGTAATGGAGGACCACCCCAGAATGGACCACCCCAGTGACAGTTCAGCATGTTTTTATTTTCTGAGAGTGTATAGGACTATTCTCTAGTCTGAGCTAGCATAGAGTCCTAAAAATACACACTCCCTGATTTGCAGTTGCTGAGTGTGTATACACCGCACACCCTTAATGATATTCACAGTCACAGTTAGTTTAGCAGAGAAAAATGAATCTCCAACAGTGTAAACATAAGCACAATGTGATAAATAAGCTTCAACAATTACACCATCACCCCAAATGGACACAGACTGACAGTACTTTCAAATTCTTAACTGAAGAAAATTGTTATTTTGAAGTTTTGAAATCTTGAAGTTGTACCTACTTTTCACCATTTTCAGTTGGGGAAAAAAAATGTTTTGTGTTGAGATTTCACCTTATACCAAGAGGGTTCTTGGCTTGATTCCCAGTCAGGACCACCTGGATATTTTCTGTGTGTTTGCATGTTCTTGCCATTTCTGCATGGGTTTTTATGGGTGATCTAGTCCAAAGACATGTAATTAGGTGGCTGGGAGAAGTTAGCCCAGCGGTGGCCTAGTGGTTAGGGAGTTACTGGATGGGAAGATTGTGGGTTCGATTCCCTCACCAGTAGGTTGCCCTGTGGTACCCTTGAGCCCGGGCGCTTTCAATAGCTGCCCCCTGCACGTGTGTGTATGGGTGAAACGCAGAGGTTGAATTTCGTTGTGAATTTCGTTGATAGACTCCACAATCACCTGACTGTGCTTGGGATAAGCCGTTGATGATGGATGTATTCATTCATGGATGGATGGACGGATGGATGGACAGATGGATGGTTGAATGGGTGTTTAGTGTATCCTGGGCAGCTCCCCAGAGTGGATCACTTCAGTGTCAGACCAAAATATTTCACCAACCAAATATATTCAGCCTACATTGTGGCCAGAAACTGACCACTGATTAAGTACCAGATGCAGCGACAAGAAGATCCAGGCATGAGACTGAAGACTGCAAAGTAGTGACAGGGGGGAGTTTAGATAAACAGCATATGATGGTGGTCTATAGGATGATATAGGATTGGAGATCAAAAAGAGGAGGAAAGTGAGGGCAGAATCAAATGGTGGCGGCTGAAGAAAAAGACTGCCAGATGAAATTCAGGCAGGAGTTAAGGCAGGCACTAGGAGGTAGTGAAGAATTACCAGATTGTTGGGCAACTAATGCAGAAGTGATGAGAGACAGCTTGAAAGGTACTTGGTGTTGCATCTGGATAGAAGAGGGAAGATAAGCAAACCTGGTGGTGGAACCCATAAGTACAGAAGAAAAGGCAGACACAGAAGTAGTGGGATAGCCAGCAAGATGAAGAAAGAAGAAAGGAGTACAATGAGATAAAGTACAGGCAAAGAAAACAGTGGTATGGGTAAGATATGGTGCATGGTCAATTGCATGAGAGGTTGCAGAGTAAGGTGGAAGAATAGGACCTAAACTGATTGTCAGAGAGATAGAACTGGAAAACATGTGCACCAGGTTAGGACAATAATGGATAGCAATGGAAATGTACTCACAAGTGAGCAGAGCGTGTTGAGTAGATGGAAGGAATACTCTGAGGTGCTGATAAATGAAAAGAATGTTGGATGAGGTGGGGATATTGAACCAGGAAATGCAGCAAGTTAGGGTGGAAGTAGATGGAAGTTGGAAAGATGCAAAGACTGTTGGTCCAGATGACATACCTCAAGAAGCATGAAGGTGTTTAGGGGAGATGGCAAGATTTTAACACATTACATTTAAATTACATCTGTGGTATTTAGCAGGCACTCTTACCCAGAGCGACTTCCATGTCCTAATTACAGGATTAATTAATTACAGGGACCCCCTGGAGCAATTCAGGGTTAAGGGTCTTGCTCAGGGACCCAGTGGTGGTAGTGCTAGAGGTGGGATTCGAACCTGAGACTTCTTGAGCCATAGGTTCATAGGCAAGAACACTACCACTAGACCAAAACCAACCGTCAATCTTGGAAAGTGAGAGGATGTCTGAGGAGTGGATGAGGAGTGTCAGAGAAGTAATTCAGAATGGTATTGGATATGTATGAGTGCAGCGTGACAGTGGTGAGGTTGGCAGTAAGAGTAACAGATGCAATTAATGTAGAGGTGGGATAACATTAAGCATCAGCACTGAGCTCTATATTTCTTCCAGTGGTAACAGATGCAGGATGCTTGTGAAACCAGCTATGTTATATGGGTTGGAGAAAGTGGTACTAATGAAAAGAAGAGAGCTTGGTCCTTCCTGTGGAGTGTGCATGTTCTCCACGTCTATGTGAAGACCTAATTTAAAATTAAAACAAAAACAAATTACTAGAAAGCTCATCTAAGAGGGTTCAGGCTCTGCAATAGAATAACAGGGGTCGTACCAAATGCTGACTTTAAAACTAGTTAAAATTATTCAAACTATCATTGTGTTATAGACTGTATTTACATATATGTTTGCATACATTACCATAAATCACTCCACAATCTATTTCGTTTTCCCCAAAAAACATACGCATCATATTGAACATGAACGTACTTGCACATAACCCACTTTACTTCATATAATATATGCTGCACCAAAAGCAACTGTGTGATATTTCAGGCTTTATTTAAATTATAAAATTATTTGTTCTTTGTTCTTTCCTCCAGTACCTGACTCGATGCTTTATATTATTGATGCTGAATGATCAGTGCCATTTCACTTTGCCCCTTTAAGACTTTTCTACCTGCTGAAAATGAGTGAGTGAGTAAATAAGTGACTGAACACTGAGTAAATTACAGGCCAGGACAATAAGATGCTTTGCATCTAAAAGATAATTCTCATAAATCATTCTCATAAGATTCTCATAAATCTTCACCTGTTCACTTACCCTGATTAAAATGCATCAGCTCAATGACATTCAGCATTCATCAATAAGTGCTTCTGCCACTTCTCAAATTAGCACAATACTTACTGCCTTTTATGTCATTGTTTTGCTGTCCTGTCTCAAATCAAGGACTCATCCGCATTTTACATCTTCGTTCCTTCATGATTTCATACTCCTGCTCTGAGGGAGATTTTCAGTTGCCACTGTCCCTTCAGGATCGCTCACTGGATGCTTAAACTATTTGGTTTCTGTAGATCCGCTTTGTGATAACAGCTGTTGTAAAAAGCACTATACAAATAAACTGAACCTGACCCACAATCCCTACACACTCAGATTTTGAATTGTAGCCACTACATGGCTTTAAGTAATGTATCCCGATAGCTGGAAACAATGAAAGGAGCCATTTTTCAGGCCTTACAATCACGACTTCACTGAAATATTCCTCTTAAATTTGATTTATTATTATATTGTTTGTTATTTTCCCCTGAGGTGCAGGGATGGCATTTATGTGTTTTTTAATACCATACATCGATGGCTGCCCTGTGCTGCATGGTGTGAACAGGTTGCAAAGAAGCATTTTGTTGTGGTTCACTTAGTGCTGTATATTATTTTGGGCAGCGGTGGCCTAGTGGTTAGGGCGTCAGCCACATGATCGGAGGATCGGGGGTTCGAACCCCTTCCCAATAGGTTACCCTGAGGTACTCTTGACCCTTGAGGTTGCCCTGAGGTACCCTTGGTGCCGTCCCCGTCACTGCTCCCCGGGCGCTTTCAATAGCTGCCCACTGCTGCACGGTGTTTGAGTGTGCATGGGTTAAAAGCAGAGGTCCAATTTCGTTGTGGTTCATTGTCTGCTGTGCTTTGACCTCGCAATGACAAGGGTTGTCACTTTCCCTTTTTCACTTTCATATGTCATTGTGAACACAGTAGTCCCTTTCACTTTATTCAGTACACAGTCCTCTAATAGGGAGAAAGTTCTGGGTTTCAATACCCAACGTGGAGTGTGCATGTTCTCCCCCGTCAGTGTGAGTTTCCTCGAGGCACTCTGTTTTCCTCCCACAGTCTGAAGACATTATCTGGAAATGTGTCTGTGAGGAGCTCTTTAATGACTTCAAAATGAATGAGGAAAAAAAAAAAAAAAAAAAAAAACTTGGAAAAGACTATAAAAAAGATTTACAATTTAGTGTTTTGACAGATGTGTGTTTTAGAGCCGAACAGCATGATGCCCTCACCCATGTGCAGATTGTCCTCAGATGGGTCGTCCAGCACCTGAAACAGAAACGTTATGTAGATCAGAAGCTCCCACAGGCCTTTGCTGTGCCACTGTGCCATTAATATCAATGTCGAAAAGATGAGTACGACCCAGAATCCTGCAAACCTGATTATGCAACGTACAAGTCGCACTACATAACATACAAAACAGAGATACGAGCTAAAAGGAGAACAAAAAAAACAGAAGCGCCAGATGAAAAGACCTCCCCTGTGGAGTATGTTTATTATATTTCAGCATTCTTCCTACAATGATGAGAGAAGATTTTGAAACTACAGAGTCCATTGAACTACAGTACGGTGTACTAGACAGGTTATTACCTTACACCATTAATGTTGGGAAATACAGCGAATATTAAAATAGCTATTAATAATGACTCGATAGCCGTGAAAGAGAGCAGGACATTCTGAAGCCTTTCTTTTGGCTCCCACCCATTTCTCTCACTCTTTTTCCCTCTTACAGACTTTCTTGAACAAAGCAAACTGACACCATGATTGAAAATGGTTGAAGGACGCTCCAGCTGAGCCATGCTGGGAGATCAACAGTGCCCTCTTTTCTCTTCCTAACCTCTCCATTTTTGCTTCTCTCCTCTAATCGATCTCTTTCTTTCTGACTGATTTTCAAAGTACAAAGGATGTCTTGGTTGGCTAATTTTTAAAAAGCTGCACTTCGCTTTGTCCCCCTGCTAGACCACTTGTGTGAGTCAGTTTTTGAGTTCTAACTGCACATGAGTCATATTCCTTTAATCTTCAGTGCAATTCTCGGGGTACTTCTCTTTTTCTCTCTCCTCAGAACCACATCAGTCACTTAGGCTGACTCATTTTAGCCTCAGGCTCAGAAAGAACTGCTCAAACAAACTTTGGAAAAGCTTGGAAGCTCGGCCCAAATCTCAGAACCAGCTCACATGAAAGGCTTTCTGGGTGTCAGAAGTGCAGCGCTTACCTCCACCAGCTTGACGATGTTGAGGTGGTCCAGCTTTTTGAGGATGGCGATCTCTTGGTAGACCCTCTCCAGGGGACCCAGCACTTTAGGCTGCTCGCCCAACGCTGCTTTCGGACCCCGTGGAGGAGGCCGTCCTGCATAAAGAGAATGAGCTGCATTGAAAAAGAGGCCCTGGAGATACTGAGCATCCCTGTGGGGCAAGGATGCTCAATTCTGGTCCAGGTAGTGTTTTCCCTGCTTTTACACACCCAGTTCAACTCAAGAAGGGCTTGTTAATTAGATGCAAGAGGTGTGTTGGTGCAGAAGTTCCCAAATCCAGATTTTATTTGTAATCACAATGTGGAACTAGCTGGTATTAAACATTTACTTACGTTAACTTTCTGTAGGACAGAACAGATTGTAAAAACCCTTCTGAGAAAAGTGCAAATCACAAAGTAATCCCAGACCAAGACTGAGGACCACAGCTATAGGTAACTTCAGGGTTGATGACGGTAGGTGTTCCTAGAATTCACAATCCATTTGCTGACCTTTTGCCCAGTAAACTGTGCCAGTTAATCATCTGAACCTATCTACCTAGAGTTTGGATATAGATTCAGCTTTAAAAATATTCATAAACACATCCAACAATTCTGTGATGAAAGTTGAACAATTCTCTTGGTCTTCTTATCAGAGCAGTTGATCCAGTTCTGCATTCTCATGGCATCATCTACTCAGCAGCCCCAAAGAAGTTCCTGGGATGCTTTTCTAAAATATAGGGGTATTGTTGACTAAAAGCGATTAGTTTGGGGATGTATAAGCCTCTTAAATTTTCTCAAAATCATTTTTACATGATTATTTTCCATTTAGAGTGAAACAGACTGTTGTTGGTGTTCTTCATCCTTCGGTTGCTCCCGTTAGGGGTCACCTCAGTGGATCAATCTTCTCCATTTCTCCTGGTCCTCTGCATCTTCCTCCTTCAAACCAACTGCCAGCATGTCCTCTCTCACCACGCCCATAAACCTAATCTTTGGCCTTCCTCTTTTCCTTTTAGAAACAAACTGTTGTTACTGTGCCTAAAATTCCTATATTTAAATGAGCTTTGTCCTGATTGGCTGCCTTGTATGTTGAAAAGTGTTGAGATGCAACTTTTGCATATTCAGATCTTTGCCCCACAGTGGCTCCTCATCAGCATTCTCACCTGTGTCTATTCTGTAAACCCTCCCTCAATAAGCTGAAAAAAAGTTGAATCCTCATGATTCATCCTTGCTCCATTTTTGCTGTTTTTCCTTTTATCATATAACTTGAGTCTTTAAGCCGCTCTTTACACTGTGAGAAAACTACACAAAAGATCAGGCCTTTCAAATGAAATCTTATGCCAATAACTTACATTCTCAAGAATCACTGTATTTTTGAACTTGAGGGGTTTTTTTGTGCTAAATACTAATCAGTCCCAGGAGAAATTTGTAACTGAGGCTAATCAGAAGAAACATACGCGGAAAGCCATACTGCTTCATCAGCTTCTTCTTAGACACCACCTTCATTGCCTGGAAAAAGAGGAAGAGGTAGGAACAGATGGAGAACGAGAGAGAGAAATGAAAGAAAAAAAAATTGTGATTTGCTATTTCTTGCATGGGCAAACTGCAAAATGTTTTCTCAAACACTCAGAAACATTTTGTCACCATTTTCTTCCTTTGTGCACAGAACGTCCCAGTCACCCCGTCATGCAGAGGTGGGTGTCAGGGACTTTCAAGAGGGTGACATAATCGGCTGACTTTCTTGCATTTCCATATTAATCAAACAAAGAGCCTTTATACGATGCGGTTAGGCTGAGCCTCCTCATTCACCCCTTCCCTCCACCCAGCCTTAATGGAGCACTCCAGGCTTGCCTCCCAGCAGTGGCTCTGGCTAAGTGATTGCGAAAAGTGATTATGGACATCCACAAGCGAAAATGGAAATTCGCCAGTGAAAAATTGAGTGGCAGATTCTCAAGAGTAATCAGCTCAAAATGGGCTGCTACCAAGCCAGTAGGCTTAGAGCTTTAGTGGAAAAAAGGATTGAATAGGAAAAGGAGAAAGAGGTAACACAGGGTGCGCAAAAATGTTCTCTCCGTGTGTGGTGGGTTTCTTCCAGAAGCTACCGTTTCCTCCCACAGTCCAAACAGCTGCACATCAGGTGGATTGGAGATGCTAAATTGCCCCCCTTGGTGTGAGTGTGTGTGTTTGTCTGACTGTGTTGGACAGGCTACCTGTCCAGGGTGTTTCTCTGCCTTTTGCCCTGTGAGAGCTGGGATATACTCCAGCACTGCCTGTGACCCCACTCAGGAAAAGAAAATGGCTGATTGAGAGCGAGCCTTCGTCTTTCTCATTAGGGGCTCGGACATCTTTTATCACCATCTGGATCCAAAGCACAGCGGATTAAACCCGTCTAGATCACTGTCTGAATAAACCTGGTAGCTGAATCAAGTCAAGATCATATCACATCCACATCACTAATGAACATGACCAGAGATGTGTGATATGGGAAAAATGTAATGCTGAAATATTCACCATGCCACCTTTTTTTTTTTTGTTTTTTGTTTTTGGAAAATCTGATTAGCCTTAAGAGCGAAGACGGAACCCCTATTACCACATAAATATGAATACAATGTTTTTCTTCACCATGGGATGAAATCCAGCCTCGTGGGATTACGGTCCAATCTTGATTTGATTCCACTAACAGGGGAAGTGAAACAAGAAAGCGAAAGTGACTATTTGTCATTGTGAAACCCAGCACAGCACACAGTGAACCACAATGAAATCCAACCTCTTCTTGTCACCCATGCCCACCGTGCAGCAGTGAGCAGCCACATCCAGCAGCTGGGGAGCAGTGGTTCGTATTACACACCAATGATTTCCCCCATTCCCCCAGTTTCTTCTGTTTACTGAGCGAATACAGGGCCTAACAAAGACGGCGCACATGTTCAGTCTCTCCCTGAACATTGTTATGTGAATCCTATTGTGGTGGAGGAGCGCTCCATGATGTCATCATGAAGGAGTGGAAGAGGAATCCAGTGGCAACCTGTGAAGCTGTAGTGAACTCCATGCCCGAGAGAGTTAGGCAGTGGTGGAAAATAATGGTGGCTACACAAAATATTGACACTTTGGGCACAATGTGGACATTTTTCACTGAGGGGTGTACTCACTTTTGTTGTCAGTGGTTTAGACATTAATGGCTGTGTGCTGAGTTATTTTGAGGGGACAGTAAATTTACACTGTTCTACAAGCTGTACACTGACTACTTAAGTGTCGTATCTTCAGTGTTGTCCCATGAAAAGGTAAAATACCACATTTACAAAAACATGAGGGGTGTACTCACTTTTGTGAGATACTGTACTAATTTCTAATCCTGTTTGTCCTCGTCACACCCAACTAAAATCTCAGTATCTTTAACTCAGACACCACCAGTTTTGCCTCCTGTCTTTATCAGTGCCACCCTGTCAAATGAATTTTCTAAGTTCACAAAGGCACAATGCAACTTCTGACTGCTGATCTGTGGTGCTCTTTCTCAGCATGAAAACATTCTGCTGTTCATTAATCCTCACCACTCTTCTTAACCTAGCATTCACTACTCTTTCCCATAACTTCATGCTGTGGCTGATCAACTTTATCCCTCTATAGTTACTACAGCTCTGTGCATCTCCCTTATTCTTGAAGATCGGTACCAGTACACTTCGTCTCCACTCCTCAGGTATCTTCTCACTTTCCAAGATTGTGTTAAACAATCTGGTCAGAAACTCAACTGCCATCTCCCCTAAACACCTCCATGCTTCCACCGTGTCATCCGGTCCAACAGCCTTTCCATTCTTCATCCTCTTCATCTTTGCTCTCTCTCTCATTCTGTTCATTCATCAGCACCTCAAAGTATTCTTTCCATCTGCTCAATGCTCTCTGCTGGCTTGAGAGTACGTTTCCATTTCTATCCATTATCACCCTGACCTGCTGCACATCTTTCCCTGCTGTGTCTCCCTGTCTGGCCAATCGGTAAAGGTCATTTTCTCCCTCTTTACTGTCCAACCCCTTATACAATTCCACAACCTTGTCTTTAGCTTTTGCCACTGCTTTCTTCACTCTGCACTTCATCTCCTTGTACTCCTGTCTACTTTCTTCATCTCTCTGACTGTCCCACATCTTCACTGACCTCTTCTTCTGCATACACTCCTAGACTTCTGGGTTCCACCACCAGGTTTCCTTATCCTCCTTCTTCCTTCCAGTTGTCACAGGTAATACCTTTCAAGCAGTCTCCTTTACCATTTCTGCAGTAGCTTCCCAGCAATCAGGTAACTCTTCAACACCTCCCAATGCACAATTTAACTGTTGCCTGAAATCCACCTTGCAGTCTTCCTTCTTCAGCTTCCACCATCAGGTCATCCTACAGACCACCATCCTATGCTGTTTAGCTACACTCTCCCCTGTCACTACCTTCAATCTCCCTTCAGACTGACCCTCCTGCAAAGGATATAATTCACCTGTGAGCATCTTCCTCCACTCTTATACGTCACCCTGTGCTCCTCCCTCTTCTTCAAATAAGTATTAACTACAGCCATTTCCATCCTTTTATCAAAACCTACAACCAGCTGACCTTCAGCACTCCTCTCTTTGACACAATATCTACCCATCACCTCCTCATCATCTCAGTTCCCTTCACAAACATGTCTAAAATCTGCACCAATCACCTCTCTCTCTCCCCTGGGTACACTCTCTATAACTTCATCTGACTCACTCCAGAATTCTTCTTTCACATCCAACTTGTGGAGCATAAACACTAACAACATTCATTATCACACCTTCAACTTCCAGCTTCAGACTCCTCACCCTCCCTGACACCCTCTTCACCTCAAACACTCTTCACATACTCTTCCTTCAGGATAACACCTACCCCATTCCTCCTTCTATCCACACCATGGTAAAACAATTTAAACCATACACCTGGCTTTACATCATATCAGCTAATTCTCTACCGTTACCAGTCATGTTGCCAACATTCAAAATTCCTACCCTCACTTCCACTCCCTCCACTTCCTTCTCTACACCTGCATCTCCTAAGGCCAAAAGTAGCCAAATTTAAACCCTCACTCTGTTGTTTAACAGTACTGGCGGTCATTGTTTACCCGGACCAGGACTGATCTGGTTTTGAAATCTGTTTAGTTTTCCACATATTGATAGTATATAATATGATATAATATAATACGTATATAATAATGTTAATGGTGTGAGGAGATAGCCTACAGTCTAATAGCGAACTAGGACACCTTTCCAGCTTTCTGAAAAGGCCAGTTAGGGGGTTCCTAAATAGAGGTAAAAAATTAAGTGTTAAGGTCATTCCCATTGAACACACACAGAAATGCATGTGCGTACTCTTTTGTTTCTTGTTGCAGTGCCTTGACTAGAAGCCATGTAACATTCTTGCTGATTCTGGCATTTCAGAACTGAATGCAGTACATTTCAGGCACAAATGCAAGCAAACCTCCTGCACTTTTCTGCTTTGATGCTGAATCATGGTGGCAGTATAATCAGGCATCCAACACACGGACAAACTGGGCGAAACACTGGGTCTTCAGATTTCCACAATGACTGATTAACATCTCATCCGAATGAAACAGACTGATTAAAAACAGATAACTGCACCTGTGTCTATTCTGTGAGCTCCTGAAAAGCAGAGCGGGCTATGCATTGTGTGACTGTCTTATGTAAGGAGGTACTTTGAAACACATCTCCGTTCATTATAGAGAGAACCGGTCTGCCAATTTGCAGCTCCTGCCAAAGAGATTAGGGCTCTGCAGTGAAAAAATGGGGGCCCGTTTCAAATATTTCAGGGAAGGATGAAAGGAGCTCATTTTAATCCTTTTTTAGGGAAAGACAGGGAAACCCTTTTTTCTGCAAGTCTGTTGATTTCTCAAAAAATGCAAATGGTGAATTTGCATTGAAGATCTTTGATGCAATAATTTACATTTGCATTTGAAGATGCAGAACAGAAGACGTCCACACCTGTTTGTGGAGGACAGGGGTATCGCTCCTGCCCAGGTAGCACCGTGCCGGATGGCTGCAGAAAAAAGCAATTTCATAAACGACTGGAACCCGAAGTCATAAATGATTCACAAATGTGCTGGAAAGAAGACAAACAGGCAGCAACAAAAACGCTCTATGCTTTAAATGGACTGCTGAGGATTTTATATCTTACACACACATTCCATTCATTAAAGATGAGGTGCAGTTTCATGACAGAACTTAATTATTCCTCTGTAGCTGATCAGTCAAGACATTTATAGCGTCTAAAATCGCTCTTTTATATTTGCACGGGTCCTGAGGCAAATAACAAGTGATGAAATCCTACATCCAAACAAGGGCTGGTGGAAGAACGACCAGAGGAGGAACCCATCCTTCTCTGGTTGCCATGGGACAACAAAAAAAGACATAACTAAAATATTACTAAAACATGTCTAATATGATAAGAAGCAGACCAAACAGATTAAACCACTGATGACGAGTACAGTGTCTGGGCAGAGTTCATCAGTAGCTATAGTTAAGTAGCTTTGGTTAGTGGGTATCAACACAGGCAGGTCATTTAGGATGGTGTACATAGTCTGGGCTACAGGTGGACAGAAGATGATGGCCAAGATGAAGTCTAATGAGCAGTAGACCCAGAAGACCTGTCTGGTCTGGAGTACAGAGAACGCTGATGATGGCTGATTGAGCTGAACAGGGACGCAACAATACAGAGCTCAACATGCTTGGAGGAGAACACTAATTAACCAAACAGTGAGAGGAAGACCAATAACGTCTCAATCTACTGCTCAACACACTTCGAGATGCCCCTATGTATTTTTTTGGCTCACAGCACAGCATCATTAGCACTTTTACATAATAGTAACACGTTCATGAGTATTGTTATTGAATATACTTTGAATTGCATTAAACAACATACTTATTAGGAGAATTATGAAACATAAATGTGTTATTAGGAGCAGTTTTGCCCTATATATGAAATGACTGTGCATATGGATAACTGCATCTTCCAAAACTGATGATGGCTAATTGACTGTTGACTACACGTTCCGTCTGAACTTGCTTTCAGCAAAAACTTCTAGAATCACAGAAGTGGCATCAGCCTAAGTGCTTATTCACAGGGAGCAGCGTGTCTGATTGGTAGTGGCCAGTCCTTAAGGTGCTGACCTAAGCTGACTGACCATCTGGCCTGCTAAGGTTTTGCTGCACAGGAGAAGTGCAGCTGTCTTTTTTTCTGTCTCCTACATGGCTTATAAAGAGCTGAAGGTAAAAGGAGGACAGCAAAACGAACAGCCTAAGCCACGAACGACAGGAACTAATGTGCTCGCTATGGCAACTCAGGGTTTCGTAAGAAAATTACATAATGAATCCATAATGGAACACCTTCCAACAGCTGCCGGGTCCCTGCCGAGACTAGCTTCAAGCCGCTGCAGTTTTGAATATCTTTCCATTCGGTTACGCATTTGTACTGTCAATACTGGGATGTGAAGACACGGCTAGGATGAAATATGTAGATGGATACAGCTGTTTAGATGAATGCAGCTGTTCCTATAAATATTGATACACACTGGGCTGTAGTGTGTGTTTTGCTCACGCCTTGGCAACAGGAAAGAATTGCTTACGGGAGGGATTTGTGCAGGAACATGGGGATCTGTTTGACTGTGCATACGTGTGTGTATGTTTCCATGCATGGGCATGTGGACGCACTGGATCAATAGGGAGAACGGACATCGAGCCAGATGATGTAAATGAAAAGCTCTTACATTCCATCCCCGTCTCGCCCACAGTCTCCATTTTCATGCAATTTTTCTCTCTATTCCCTGTTTGTCATCTCATAACTACCCCTCCTTTTCAAATTTACCTCATTTATTTATTTATTCCATCTAAGTCATTATTTTCCAGCTGACTTTCCCCTTGTCCTGCTTAGTTTCCAGTTGGGGCAGTGGTGGCCTAGTGGTTAGGGAGTTGGCCCCGGATCGGAAGATTGTGGGTTCGATTCCCTCCTCAGTGGGTTGCCCTGAGGTACCCTTGAGCAAGGTACCGTCCCTGTCACTGCTCCCTGGGCGCTTTCAATAGCTGCCCACTGCTGCACGTGTGTGTATGGGTTAAATGCAGAGGTCCAATTTCGTTGTGGTTCATGGTGTGCAGTGCTGTGACCTCGCAATGACAAGGGTTGTCACAGCGTTGAAGCAGACTTAGTAAAGCCTGGCTGTCTAGTCTGATCCCAAAGAGCGTTTATGCCGATTAAGGTAGAAAGGTGTCAGAACACACAGTGACTCCCAACTTGACGTCTGGATGAACTGTGCACGGCAGCTGAGGTGTATATGAGTAGTGGGTGATTGTGAGTTTTTAAGGTTTTGATGCTCACGCTTTTTTGTTGTTCACCTTTTGCATTTCAGAAATGACATGACAGGCTACATCGTTCTGAAGTTGAAAGAATGGTTGAAAGACTCACATAATATTTGTCATCATCCTCATTGTAGGCCAGTTTCACCACACCATAAGAGCCCTGAAAAAAAGCAGAATCCAGTAACTTGAGAAGCATCCGAGGAGCACAAGGCATTGCAAACACCTGGAATTTAAATCTGAGCCTAAACACATTTTTGGTTTGATCTTTAGCTGTAATAATGTGATTTTCCATTGCTGTATTTATTCTAATTTGGACAAATCTGATCCTGCACAGCTAGAAGTTTATTGATTAGATTTTTTTTTTAATCTTCAGATAGATAAAGAAAATAATATAATAGTATACATTCCACAACTCAGCTACATTTTTTATTTATATTTGCTCAGAAAAAACTGCACAGCGTCCAACAATAAGGGCGGCACGGTTCTTTTATACAGTGACAGAAAACACAGCTATGAACAGAAAGTTTCTGTTCCAGATGCCGATCTATTCTACTTCCCAGCGTGGGCATGCAAGCACTGCAGCTACTCCAGGGGGCAGATTCTATTACAATTATTAAAGAAGATGAAGTGAAAGACTCAGAATGTTTGATGGTAGCTCTGATTGCAATCTGTAAATAAAACCCCATGCTCACCTTTCCAATTTCACTCTTCAGCTTGTACTGGTTAAGCTGGATGCAGTCCTAAAGGACAGAGGACGAGGGAGAGGGGGAGAGAGATATTAAATTAAGCTGACACGTTTCTCAGGCCAGTGGGCGATCATGTGACTGCAGAGGAAGAATGCTGAGTTTATTACAGGAAAAACAAAGGAAGGGGAGTCTCTTCTGTATGAATTCACTCCTTATTATAGAAACAGTAATTGTAATAGTAAACCCAAAAACCAATATATCTGAAGCTGGCAATTTACATCATCTGACAGAGAGAGAGAGAGAGAGAGAGAGAGAGGGGGAGAGAGAGAGAGAGAGAGAGAGAGAAAAGGCACATCCAGAGAGGATATCAGAGGGAAAGCAGAAGATGGGAGGAGGGATGTTCTGTGTGTGTGTGTGTGTGTGTGTGTGTGTGGGAGATGGAGAATATTAGTGAATGTGACAATAAGTGGAGTAAAAACATATTAAACACGCGCGCACACACACACACACACACACAAAAGCAAACCTTGGCAATAAAGCAGAGGCACCTTATCACCTTCTTTAAAGTGATCTAGACTGTTCTTTTATATACTCTTTGTTTATTTAAGGTGAGCAATTCACACACACACACACACACACACACACACACACACACACACACACACACACACACTTTAAAAAGGCAGCAGGCAGATTAATAGGTCAGTGCACAGTTTATCGGGCTATAATCAGCACTGTGAGTAACTGACTAATGCCTGAGTAAATGCAGGTTTACAGTCCAATCCTACAGGATTCTCTCCGTGACTTCCTTATTAAAGTAATAAAAATACAGCTAATTATTATTATTCAAATCCACAAACCTGGAGGGGAAGGATCTCCACAAAGCCACACATCAAACCCATGTAATAAACATAGTTTTTGAGGTTGTGTGGCAATAATGATATAAGACCTCACACAGAGCTACAGATTAAATAGTGCTGATAAGCTCATGTGTAGTCCGTTTAGTCCTTTCAGGCTTTTTCAGTCCTGATTAAGGGGAAGTTCCAGACTCAGTAAGCACAACCAGCTTCAGCACCTGCCCAGTACCTTCAAATAAGTCAGTGAGTTTTCTGTTCTTATACTAAAGGCAGGGAAAAACATCAAAATCTAGAAAATGTTTGGCTTTTGAGAAATGAGAGGTGAAGTCTAAAAAGTCGAGGGGTAAAAAGGGGCAAAAAGGGGCTCGACCATTTCTAGCTTTGTAGGCGAGCATTAAGGGTTTTGATTTAATATGGGAAGCCAGTGAAGGATTCGCGGTTGTGGAACGGTGTTTGTAGGGTTGCAGAATTCTGGAGATTTGTTGGAAACCTTCCATGGGAATTAACCAGAATGCATGAGAATCAATAGGAATATACTGGCCATTTGCAAAACTGCAGATAACAAGTAACTTTAATTTACTTTTAACTTTAATATTAGTATTAGTTGCTTGTGGTCCACAACTGTTATTCATTCCAGTTATCTAGGCTTAAATCAACTGTTGATCTACTAATTGCCAGCTAAGTAACATACTACCAAACCCTGTTATAGTATAAGAAAGTAGTAAACTTTTACTATCGATCTGCAGCATTCTGGACCAACTGGAGTGCTCTTGTTCCCTTTCATGGGAAAAGTAGTTGAAAAGTGAAAAACCCAAATGGGTAGTGATGGTGAACTGGGAACATCTGGTAGAGGATCCTGTCTGGAGGGTCTTTAACTCCACCGGCAGAGTTTCTGGGGATACAGAGTCCGAATGGGTTTAATGCCTGTATTGCTGAAGTAGCACGTTTCAGCTGTGGCTGCAACGCTGTTGGTGCCTGTCAGGGTGGCAACCTAAGGACCGCATTGAAATGAGACAGCTGATGTGGTTCAGGCGTCTTCTTAGGATGCCTCCCCGTGGAGCTGTTCCAGGCACGAACTGGAAGGAGACCACAGGGCAGACCCTGGTCAAATTGGGAAGAATGAATATCATGGCTGGCCAGGGAGCGCCTCAGGATCCCCAAGGAGAAGCTGGTGGAAGTGGCTAGGGAAAGGAACATCTTAGCTAACCTCCTCAGCCAGCCATCACTGCGACCCAGTAGGGATACGTGGTTGGGAAAATGGATGGATGGATGTTAACTCATAATTTACCTTCATAATTACCTATATTTCCTTTCAGCTTCTATGGAAAGTTTCCAACATGGAACACTTCCAAAATTCCCCACCATAACTTCCCATGAAAAGTTTCTGGTAAGTTCCTGGAAATTTCAGCCCCTGGTGTTTGAGAACTTGGGTGCATTGAAGACCAGATGTGCTGCAAGATTCTGAATCATTTAGAATCTTTCTGCCTTCATCCTGCTTACCAATCATTACAATACTGCTGTAGGTCTTGAATAAATGGCTTTAAAAAAGGCCACGCCACCCAACCTTGAACCATGGACGTGGGATGTAAGAATAAAATATAGTGGAATATAGAAGAAAAAAAAAAAGCAATGAAAGCATAAGAAGCACGGACTTAAACTGCACCCAAGCCAAGCTAATCCTGAATGAACTCGATGTGAGTGGTTGGTTCCCACTGGAAAATTCTTTCAAGTTCTCTGCTGTATAGAAAAACGGTCTGTAGGCAGAAGTCACTGAGAGACAGATGAGAGCATACGAGGACAATAACAAAGATTTGTACAGAAACAAAACTGATGTGTGTCAGGATGTGGAAAGTCAGAACTTGTTTAAACCAGACTCTATGCTCTCTCCTAATCTTTCTCAGCTTTATGAGCTTTACATATTTATTGCAAATGGGCCGAACTGCTATTAGATAATCCACCTTTAACGCAGCCTGAATGGGCGGGACTAAACTCCTGAAGACTGAATAAAGTGAAGGTGAAGTGAAAGCGACTATTTGCCATTGTGAAACACAGCACATGATGATTATCAGCAAAATGCATTCTCTGTTTCTAACCCATACACACACATGCAGCAAGGGTCAGTCATGTCCAGTGTCCGGGGAGCAGTGACAGGGATGGTACCTTGCTCAAGGGATATCTACTTGTCCAGGATTTGAACCCAGACTGTGAATAGAGGGAGTGAAAAACTTTAGTTGTATTTAGTTTATTTTATTTCCACATGATTGGCCCTTTAATATATTTGAAAGGCATCATCGCTGCATTTTAATCATTTGTCATTCACACACAAGTGTGACAAAACTGACTATCACTCAGGGCAGAAAGGAATTAGACAAAACCGAGCGCAGAATAAAATTCAATTCTAATCATTTTCAGTCCAATTATATCCACACACACTTATGAGAGATTGTTTTCTGGTAAATGGGACAATGTCAGTATTACCCGTATGATGTAGTAATAATAATTAGAAAAACGACTATATTTGAATAACAACTGTTAGAAATATTTATTCAAATTCACCAATAATGCTATCTATCAGCCACAAGAAAATGTCTGTTATTGACGATCATATTTCAGCACAGGAATACTGTTGCTGCGCCTCTGTTATTCTGTCTCAGCTGAAAATAAACCCCAATGAAAATAAGACTTTTGCAGAAAAACAGAAAGTATTTTTCTCGGCTGACATCTTCCTTCAATGGTTTGGACAGAATTCTGTGCACGGACGTATTTGTCGAATCAACACAGACACTCTGGAAGATTTGCAGCCCAGCCTCAGAGGATTCCTGAAAACATTTAATGTCAACATACTCGTCTCATCTGCTGCTCCCAGGGAAGTACATGAATAGAAAAAAGGAAACCATTGGTTCTTGGGTTGGAGTTTAAAACTAGACATAATGAACGGAAATGAAGAGGAAGAGATGGAGATTATAGTTACCCTGGCAACAAACAAACAATTACACTGCCCCTGACCAGGGTGATACTGAGATACAGAGATACAGAGAGAGAGCGAGAGCGAGCGAGCGAGCGAGAGAGCGAGCGAGCAAGCAAGAGAGAGAGAGAGAGAGCGAGAGAGAGAGAGCGAGAGAGAGAGAGAGAGAGAAAGAGAGAGAGAGAGAGGGACCCCTCATTATAAATAATAGCAGCATCATCATGTCATGATTCTATGTATTAGGGCTTGACCTGTGGTCTGAAAATGACTTTTAACAACCACAGAGACACAGAGACCACCCACTCACCATATCAATACACACACACACACACACACACACACACACACACACGCGCACACCCTGAATAATTATAGCAAATTACTATTTGGTAAGAAAACATGACATATTGCTATAACTTGTATAACATGTACTAATACATTTATTGTTACTAATAATGATTTACACAGAAAAAAGTCTCTGAATGTCCTCTCCCCTGTGGGAACCAGAAAAAATGTTCTCCGGCTAAACCGTTCCATCTATCAAGTACATCCTATTAAACTTAAGAGCTATTGTGAGTAACTGAGTGACTTTTCATGTGTTTCGCACCTATTTTGATGTGCTGATGTGTTAAAAAAAGAGGTCTACTGCAATGTGTTTGATGGGAGGTTTAGTATAAGAGACACACACTGAACGCATGTAATGTGTGTTTCTGGACCATCCTCTTTTACGGTCTAAAAAAAGGGAAGGAAAGAGCAGCATCCCCACGTTCGCAGGACCACCAGCCGTTCCTCACCTGTGCGTCTGAGATGGACACGCGCTTGGACTCGATGGTGGGACGACGGGCAGCCCGTGGGGAAATGTGGTGGAATCGCTCAGCCCCGCCACCTGCGGACAGGTAAGTCCCTCTCTCCTGCAGAGACATCTTCCTGCCGGACAGGTGCGGCCGCTGAGGCAGGGCCTTCCTGACCCCTGCACCGTTCCTCAGCCCGTTGGCAGATGGGTCTGTTATGGTGACAGCGGACAACTTGTCGGACAGCTCAGTTTGGGAGGAGGGGTCCGGGTCAGCCTCTGCACCGGCGCAGCCTGGGTCGCTGCTCATCGCCATGACGACAGAGCTACAGGAAGGGGAGCTTAGAGGCAGGGAGAGAGAGGTGTATGGAGTGTTTTCATCAACTGCTCACCCTCACTAACCCCTCCACTTGGGTCTACAGTCAGAGCAGGGGAGAGAGAGAGCGAGAGAGAGAGAGAGAGAGAAAGTACATATTATAAAACCTTCTACTGCTCATGACAACCACTACAAATTGCACACTTTAGCCCCCAAAAAGCCCTGCTCATCACAGAGCACAGTGCTCATCATCATCATTGGGTGCCTGCAGATCACTATATGTGAAATACAGACATGGCTGGAGCAGGCTGAGTTTGTACCATTTAAATTCAAGCAGACTTCAGTCTTTGGCCATCCATGTGTGTTGGTGAAATTTTTACCCTTGAAAAAAAAGGCTTCTGAGAAAAACCTTCTGATCCTGAAGCCTAGTCCCTAACCACTAGACCACCACTGCTGGTTGAAATGAATATAGAGCATCTATATAATGACACAAATATTAACTTTCAAGAGTTTGTTGCCTCCATTTTTTTATGATGGCAGTTTGCATATATTGTAATTTGAGGGTTTTAAAACCTTTGCATATCCCAGTGTTATTCAACCTAAGTGCATCTCTATTTAATTAGCAGATAGTTCATGTAATTGGGAAATGGTGGTCGCTCTGCACAAGAGCATCTGCTAAATGCTGTAAATGTAAACCTAACCCTCCAAAAAAAAAAAAAAAAAAAAAAAAAATTCCACTGCATTTCAGCCCTGCCAAAAAAAAAAGACCTGCTGACATCATTGATCCTCTGGTTAACACAGGTGAGCGTGGTGAAGAGGACAAGGCTTCTTGAGTTAGAATAGCAGACTGAATGCTTTAAAAGGACGGTGGTGCTGGAGATCATGGTTCTTCCTCTGTTAACCATGGTTACAGAATGATGGAGCACCGTGCCATAAGGCAAAAGCAATGACTAAGTGGCTCGAGGAACAAAATATCAAAACTTTTGGCCGATGGCCAGGAAACTCCCCAGACCTTAATCCCATTGAGGACCTGTGGTCAATCCTTAATAGGCAAGTGTGCAATCGAAAACTGTCCATGTGTAATGCTGCAAAGTGCCTAAAGATACAAAGTTCTAGATACAGTTCCCCCCACTCAGCGTTCAAAGTATTTTTAACATTATGCAATGATGCAACAAAAACGTAATTAGACAATATTTAGGAAATAAATAAACAATATTTAGTAATATATATAATTTACAAATATATTTTCTCATTTAAGCTTGAAAGTTGGGCTTAATGATTAAATAACTGAAGGTGAAACATATTATAAACAGTACGTCAGTGTGCCGAATGTTTGTGAAAACAATCTTTATGCTTTCAGCATAAAGTGTTGAAACAGACATGAATAAGAAAAAAAAAAAAAAAAAAAATATATATATATATATATATATATTGCATGACTGCGCAGGAGCACTTCACTCCACCAGATAAACAGGAACTCTGTCAACTGCACTGGTCTCTGTCTGTCTCAGCACTCCCGCCTTGCTCAAGGTGAGAGGAGAACGGCTACAGAAATGTTAGATCACATTACTGAACCTATAGGAGAAATGAAGGCTTGTTGTGTAACCTGTCTCTCTCTCTTAGCTTTTACTGTCATTTTAGGAGGGCGTGAATCCTGCCTGAGACAAACCATCCACACATGATCGGCTAATTAGGGAAAAACGTGTCTGAGACAAACGTTGCCTGGAGGGGTGAGATAATTAAGATTAAGTGCTGCGGATGAGAAAGAGTGTGTGTGTGTGTGTGTGTGTGTGTGTGTGTGTGTGTGAGTGTAATATTCTTCTCCAAAATCTAAGTGTTGTTTGCAGTGTTGGGTATTCTGACTGTAAAGAGCTGCTAATGTAATGCAGTGGGACAGCGTTAGTGGAGAGGGACTAGGCCCCATATTCAGAAGGTTCTTGTTTTGAGTCCCAGAGCAGTTACCCTTGAGCAAGGTACCATCCCCGCCACTGCTCCCTGGGCACTGGAAATGACTGTTCAACTTCGGTGTGTGGGTTAAATGCTGAGTAGAATTTAATTGTTGCTCTGCTGTGTGTTCAAAATGACAAATAGTCACTTTCATCTTCACTTATGATGCCAGTTCAGCAACTAAAGGGTGATCAGACACACAAAGAAAAAACCCAAACAAGAACATACAAGCTGCTAAACAGATAAAAAGAAAAGAAAGCGACAGTCTTCACAATAATAAAACAATCCTGACATGGGAGTGAGGGTGAGCCACATATGTTCATAAGAAATATTAGTATTGATGGAACTGGAAGAAAGAGGTAAGGCAATGTTCTAATGTGTGAAAGGTGATCCTGCACAGGGCCAGAAAAAACCCCACATTGTCTTTAAACTGTCCTGATTGTTGGGTTTGCACACGCGTTTTCTCCATTAGTGTAACTGACAGCATCTTGTTGAGCTGATGAATGATGTCAAATAAAAATAATGCAGAAAAAAAAAATTCCAATTAGGGAGTGAAAGTATGAGTCATCTGAAAAATAAATACTCAAGTGAAGTCCAGAAAAATGGAAAACTCTCTTTAAGTAACAAAGCATTTGAAGATTCAGATTCTGAACCTAATTCTCTGCTCAAAGATTCTCCAGCAGAGGTCTGGTCTCTCAGCTTCTCCAGCAGTGGGACAACCAGTCAGATGGCATCCCAAAATCAGTTTCTGGATCAGTCCAGCTGTCAGTGTCGGTGAGTAAAAATCACTGCAATAGTTCTGTAGTAATACTTTAGTGAAATATTTTAGTGAAAGTCAGACTGGATGGGCTGTAAAAAGTGACCATTTAATAGAAAAGAGAAGTTAAGAATGTGAAGGGAAGGTGGAGGAAGAACAGCTGCCACCGGCTTCATCTCTAACCAGATGAACCACTGTAGATGATGAAAGCCAGATCCAGAAAATACATTACAGTGACAAAAACATGCTGGTGCATCTTCCACGGAGAACAAAAGCCTCCCCGGTCGAGAGAGCGAGTCCCAGTCCTGGGTAGCTCTAGCGTGAGCTCCATATCTGAGCCTGCATTGCTCGTTGATATTTTTTAATGAAAAAACATGACATAGCACTTACTGAAATCTATGATGTATTCTTCAGCACCAGGGATTTTCACAATGTTTGTTAACAATATTGCTTTCACCTCAAAAAAACAGGCCTTAAAAATATGCCCCGGTATTTTCTCCTTTTTGCCAAAGTCAAATTTCAGCACAGCTTAAAAATATTCCTGCGTTCCATCATGGGGACTTTTGGTTCAAGCATACACACACACACACACACACACACACACACTCTGTTTCTCACAGCAGTCAGTACCTTCACTTCTCTTCAGGGTAGCACTAAACACTGAATGCAGCCTGTCTGCTTCCAGACTACTCAGCATTTGACATCGTGGAGCATCCGGCAATCCCACTGCCCTAAAAGCTCAAGAATGACCAGTTACCCAGCCCTGTCCATCAGGCCCTGTCCATCTTCCTTTCTCTCTCGTTTTCCGGAGATCACAGACGTCATTCAATTCACTGAAAGAAAATCAAAGCGGTGCTGGACAGCTGGTTGCCACTCGGTTCCACGGATAAAAATACACAAAAGAAAATGCTCTTCAAACAGACAGAGAGAGAGACAGACAGACAGACAGACAGAGAGAGAGAGAGAGAGAGAGAGAGCAAAAAGAGAGGAAAAATGTAACAAAATAAGAGAAAGGAAGGATAAAAGATACAGAAGGTAAGAAAAAGTGACGCCAAAAGAGATTGAGGAGTGCATGAGAGATAGGGGAGTGCAGGGGAAAAAATTAAAGTAAATGACAAATGAAAAAAAGAGAAAGAAACAGAGTGACTAATAAATATATTAGTAAATATATAAGAGAGAGAGAACGTGAGAGAGAGAGAGAGAGAGAGGGAAAGATGGGGAGAGAGAGGGGCAGGTGATAGAGAAGGAGAGGGAAAGAAAGAAAGAGAGGAAAGAGGATAGAGAGAGAGAGAGAGAGAGAGAGAGAGAAAAAAAGAGGTGGTGGATTATATAAACTCATTAGTCCACCTTCATGTCTATTCAAACACTTCTCATCAGGAATTATTACTAATCAATTTGAGCTGCGCTGGAGGTAAAGAGCCGAATTACTGCCACAGCACAGGATACAAAACCGAACGACCACGCAGCAATCTGCAGAACAAGGTCGCTCCGATGACGTAAATGCAACTAAAAGGAAACAAAAAAATCTGTCTATCACAGAAGACCTGCTACTGGCCGCCTACAGACAGAAAAAGCAGATGGCCCGAGTGACTAAGCGGAGAGGGCAGCTTCAAAAAACAAACTGTTCAGACAAACTCAAATCACAGGGGACCCACTCTCAATCAGGTGGATTTAGGGCACACCAAGTATTTCCCCTCTCCTCCTCTCGCTCCCTCTCTCGTTCTCTCTTCAAGGTTACCTAAAAACATACAGAACATAAAGTCCCTCAAGCGTTTCAAGAGGAGTGTGTGGAGTGTGTGGAGCCTTGCAGCGGGTCGGCCGTTTCATGCTTCGTTCAAGAGCGATTGCCTTCCTTTACATCGAGGTCAGCTCAGGTCAGACAATATCACCAGAGAACTAAATGGATTTATTACTTCACCCAAACCCGTCGTGATGCGATGTTCAGTGCCAGTCAAAACTTCTCCAGTGGAACAAAAGTTCTCCCCAGTGACGGCCAAGAACGATCTCCTGTTACCAGAAGCGTTAGATTGCAATTGTTGCTGCTAAAGCTGGCATGACCAGGTTTAGGGTGTAATTACTTTTTCACAACAGAGACTTAAGCGTGCAACAAACCTCAAGATCATTTGAAAACTGTGTTGCGTTTACTCTGGTTCGCTTTCGTACAATACACCACTTTGTGGATTTAGGGTTAGTAGTGAACAAAAAGCAAGGAAAATCAGAAAAGCTAATACTTTTTCACAGCCCTGCAGACACCATCAAGCAAGCTCTGCTGATGATTAAAGCTTCATGACATGTCAGATATAATGGGAAAAATCCACCATGTTGACGATGAAAATCTATCTTAAAATTCATTCTAAATGATCTCTAGAATTGAAAATTACTTCAAAATTTCGACTGGCTGCCACTAAACCTGGTCTTAGTTTATTATTACTTCGCCAGGACTAACTCTGATGCTCAAACCCCCCAAAACACGCTGCACTGCTGATTGCACTGGGAGATGCTGGCGCACTGCAATGATTTAAACAGGACTGAAACTGGAATGATTTAAACAGGCTTTGGTGCTCTTCGTGCTCCCAAAGTTTACGAAAAAGTTACACAAAGTTATAACATAAGTTCGATTGGGAAGATGTCCAATGATGAAAAATAAAAATAAAGGTACTTTACAGATCATGGGGGCTAGTACTTTTTTTCAGTAAATCCATGTTGGTTTCAGGTTGGAAAATGTTCTTAGTCATTTTTGAAAGGCCTGACTCGACAACTGCCTAACAAAAAATCTGGTAGAGATTCGAACGCCCACATGTCCTCCCTCACCACATCCAAAAAGCTCCTCCATGTGCTTCTTCTTCTCCATCCTCAGCATCCAACATGTCCAAACCAATGTCATCTCAATTCTCTGACTTTGTCTCCAAATTGTCCAAGCTGATTTGCCCCTCTAATATACCCATACCTGTCCATCCTTATTATTCCCAGTGGAAATCTTACAATATTTACCGTAAGTGAAAGTGACTATTCTTGTCATTGTGAGTACACACAGCACAGCACAGCACACCACAACGAAATTGGATCTCTGCATTTAACCCTTGCACAAACACACAGGGGGCAGCTGCCCGGGGAGCAGTGATGGGGTACCTTGCTCAAGGGCAGCTCAGGGCAACCTACTGGTAAGGTAATGGTCTGTGGCCAACTCCCTAACCACTAGGCCACTGCTGCCCCAAACATGTAACATGTTTGGAGTGACGAGGATGGACAGGATTAACTGAACTGAGAACAGTGCAGTAGTTTAAATAACGTCGTTAAATGTCATATTTTACATTTCAATATATAGTTTTGCTATATTGCCCATACCTATGGTTGCCTAGATCATTTCTCCTGCTACCTAAAACAAAATAAAGGACTTCCACCAAAGAAAAATCTGGAAGGAAGGAGACCTTTTGCAATTATCAGGAAGGGTGAATCTATCTCAAAACATTCTTCTACCATCTGGACCAGGTATTGAGGGTATATGTACCTTAAACCTGAGAGATGGACATGTCCCATTTTACTGTGCACACAAGAGACAGTGCAAAGCTGAGTAGATACCTCCAGACTGGTCCTGGTATAAATGCATTATCCCTGATACATCTAAAGACATCAGTAGAGCCTGGATTCCCCCTCGCTCGAACAATCCTCCAGTTCTTTTCCTTTAAACCCTAAAAAGAACTCTCTCTCTCTCGTCCCTTATGTTCTCAGAAAGCAAAAAACCTTTTATTGCACAAGCACAAGTTACATAACATGAACATCGTCTTTGGCGACCGATCTGCAGGAGTGAACGCTCTGACCCTCAACTGCACTTCATCCACGGCAGGTGGTCGTCCCGTTGCCTGTGACAACCAGCCATGCCAAGCCAACCCTGATGTATGCACAAACTGCAGGCTGTGCTTTCACCTGAGCTCATTTCCTACATCTTTCTCATTCAGACCTACTAGAATAGTAACATAAATGTAATAAGAAGGAGAGAGAATTAGGCGAGAGAACACTATCCGGTTCAGACCTGAGCCAGGATGAGGAGTGGATTTTTCAGAGTGAATGCACTTGCAAGGCTGGCCTCACCAACATTAAGGAGCTAAGCAAATTGTCTTCAATTATTTTCAGTAAGTCTGATGTATTCTGGCTAGCCTTGTAGTCTTTGGATTTAGCCTTGGGTTTGTGAAGGAAATCGTGTCAAATTGTTGAAAGTCCCATAATTTGGGCCTTTGGCATTAAAGGAGCCACAGTTTGGTATCAAAAGTGATCCAGACCTGGTAGTTTGGATCCATGAGTAACAGATCAGGGAAAAATTAGGACACGCAGACAGGAATGGAAGCTTATTTGGACCCAGCCATGCACCGTCTCACATTGTGTGTCACTTGTCATGTGTTTCCGTGACAACTCAGATAAATCAGAGTGGTTGGAGAGTTCTCCCAGTGAGAGAACTGCAAAGATAATGTGAGACCCCCTGTTGCTGATCAGTCAAATGGTGTGCATTTGATGAGAAGATGGTTCAGCACTGCCAGGCTTAAAGTGAAGACTACTTTGTGCGGCCCAATCATATGATGAATAATAAAGAATTGCTCCAAGAATTGTTAAGTGATCATATTCTCGGTTTGTAAACGGCTTGATGACATAGATGAATTATAAAGAACTTGCTAAGAACATTAAATCAGAGGGAGGCCTTCACACAGCGCTGACTCACAGGGAAAAAGACAGAAATGATGTAAATGAAAAACGCAATCAAATGCTTTCAAACGCTGAGGGATATCAGTTCACTTTCTGTGCCCAGTGATTCATTTGTACATGAACGTCACAAACGACTCTTGCCGCAGTGTCCTATATTTGCTGTTACACTGAAAATAAAACAAGCGTAACATTTTTCATCTCTAGACAAAATCTAGATGATATAATGGGTATTTTCCATTCTTGACTTTTGAAACAGAAGATGCACATCTCCAGGAAAAGAAGAGAGATCGAGAGGAACATGGAGATACATGGAGTTTTGTTCCTAAAGCAATGATATCCTGCTCTAGAATCTTCATCCACAATATCAAGGGTGATTCCTTGAGTAAAATAAAGAAAGCCACTAAAAGTGGCTCGAGTAGGGATGAGCCTGGCAAATTCGTCAAAGTTGTCAAAGAATTACACAGAAACTGTACTTAATTACAGTTGCAAAGCATTCATACTTTTTTTTATTCTACACTTTACTTATTTTAGCTACTGTGCATAGTCTCTCCATCAGGGGCAAGTTTATTATAAGATGCACAAATATAAGTTTGTAACTTTCTAACAGTTTGGTAAACCATTGTGAGTTGACATTTAAATTCATTTTAATTCAATTTCTCCCAGAAATGTAAAGTAAATGTACAGTCACAAGTATTTTTTCAACATTTATATTCTTTGGCCTAGTGGTTAGCGACTAGGCCCCATCGTAAGGTTGTAGGTTTGAGTCCCAGAACGATTCGTCAGCCTGCTGAACCCCTAAGCAAGGTACTGTCTCCATCACTGGTGCCTGGGAGCTGGATATTGCTGCAGCACAATGTGTATGTGTTCAATGCAGAAAAGCATTTTGTTGTTTCACTGTGTTCTGTGCTGTTCACAATGACAGTCACTTTAACTTAACAACTAAAAAACAATACAGGTCACATGTTGGCTGATTAATTTGTTTATTTGTCAATTAATTTGACTATTTTTCAATTAACTCCTATAAACATTCAACTCCCAATTCTCCATTTTTCCAGCCTCAAAGCAAGATATCTGGCCATTACTTTCAGCACTGCCACTGACCGTACCTGACCGAAAGAGATCCCTGACTGTGCTTATCCTTCCTGTGGTGCACACTTCCCAGCGTCCTCTTCTTCCAGTCGCTCTGCAAGGCTCATTCACTTGGCTCTAAATCCAATAACCTGAGCTTAGTGTCTCATACTGAAGGGATCACCTGCAGAGAACTGCAGTGCATGTATACAACACACTCACAAGCGCAGTATTCTGCCGCGGTAGTTTCTGTAGCAGGCGCAGGAGAATTCAGGGTGCTTGTATGTGGATGTGAAATAAATAAGAAAGTCTACAGCTCTACAACAGACAGGACGAAAAAGAGAAATTAATTCAGAGATCCTGGAGAAGCACACAACTCTGAGACTAGGCACTAATTACAAATTAACAACTAATGTGAGATTTAAGCCAACATCCAATATTTTTCACATGCATATTTATCAGCAACATGCAGATATAGCTTTCTGGTTCAGAAAAATCAACATCCCAGCTACTGCATTCATTCTAAGCTGAAAAATCCAAAGGCGGAATGAGAAAACCGTCTACCTCTGGCGGTAGGGGGACTTTTTTTGTATTTTTAATGTATTTTTGAGGAACAGTTCTCCAGGGTTCCTGAAAGACAAGGTTTTTGGCTCTTATTTTCAGTGCAGTCATTGCACCTGAGCTGTTTGTTTTTTTTACAGTGACCTACAAATGAATCCTTCAAGCAGAACAAAGTTGACTGACTTAAGGCATCAAGCAGTGAAGAAACGGGTGCAGATGATTCCAGATGATCAGGTGATTAGTTCACTGCTGATGCTGAACACTGAGTGGTTGGACCTCCTTTATCTAGAACCTTGTATCTTTATGCACTTTGCAGCCTGAAAAAAAAATATTTCAATGGCTTATATTTAATGTTCTCAATATGCTAAAGATAAGACCACCAACAAGGTGATTTTGTGGCAAAATATCAAGAAATGAGGGATAACAACACATCTGTACAGACATCTGTACAGTACTGTATACTGACAAATGACAGATATTTGACTAGTAAAGAATTTATCTAACTGTATCAGAACATTCAACCCAGCAGCTGCAAGAACCAAAAACAAATACTAATCTGAAGATCAGGCTTTGTGAAGTACTTCTGACTTCAAATAGTACAGCTCAGTAACCTCCTGTCACTTGGTTATTTTTCGGGTCACATAAGAAAGTGTTACAATGAGTGTATGGAAAAAATTCTGTTTTCAAAAACCATGAGAAGAAATACTCCATCCACTGCTGCGTCCTCCCTTGCTCATCCGATTTATTCGTGTCCTAAGATTTCTGAGCCACCCTGACCTGAGAAGACAGTGGCTGGTAAACATATTTTCCTATCTCCTCCCACACTAAGGGATGAACCTCAAATTGATCTAACAACTAAGAATGTCCTGAACCTTCTGCGATGGACATGTCTGCATCAGCTGCAGAAGACTGAAAGAAGACGAGGATCTGAGAAACACAGGAGTTGTGTGTCCAGCGAGGGATTGGGTTACATCTTTGCTGGCTCTGTTTCCAGCATATGTTTCTATACCAGGCAATTCTACCTTTTATTTCCAGCAATGTGTACGTAATTAAGTTGTAAAGGACTTACATGTTCTTGACATATTAATCTATTCGACAGACGTAGCTATAAATATTATAGTATGCATCCAAGCCACATGGGGCAGTGAGGAAGTGGTGGTCTTGTGGATAGTGAAATTGACGATTTGTCATTGTGAACACAGCACATGCCACCTCTGCTTTTAACCCAAACACACATGTGGAGCAGGGAACAGTTATATCAATTGCCCAGGGAGCAGTGATGGGGACAATACCTTGCTCAAGGCATCCTACTACCCCAGATTCGAACCCACTTCCTTCCAATCCTGGGGCCTAGTCCCTAAACACTAGTCAGGGACCAGGCCTCATGATCAGAAGGTCGTGAATTCAAGTCCTGGACAAGCAGGTTACCCTAATGTGTTCTTGAGCAAGGTACTGTCCCTAACACTGCTGCCTGGATCCTGGATATATGACTGACCACTGCTACAGTATGTATTTGACTTAAATGCAGAGGAAGTATTTACTTGAAGTGCACCGAGTGCCGTGGTGCTTTCGCTCTCTCTGTACTGAGGCCAAGCGATGTAAAGAGCAAAAACGAGGGATGAAAGAAAAAAGGATAAAGTTCAGCCTACAGCCTTCCTGTGCTCTCCAGCCAAAGCTTTGATATAACTGTGAGAGCCAGCAATACGTGTTCGCTGGCGTATACAGCAGCCAGCGAGCTGAGCAGTCACACAAAACATTTCACCTCAAAGATTCACAGCGGATGCGATTATTCAACTGATTCAATGAATCACTTAAGCATCGCATTAAAGGGGACCGTTTTAAGTGTTAATAAGTGTCTCCTTCTCCCGAACTGCATATACCCTGTGTCTTTAAGGCCCATTTCCCACTCTAAGGGGGACCAATCAGAGCCCACTTTCATCTCCACCCCTTCTCACCCCCACCAGCTGTAAACAAAAGGGTGTGTCATTCTACATTAATTCTGTCGAAGGAGTTAGAGATCAAGTTTACTAACCTGATTAAGCTTCACAGGGCAGCAGTGGCCTAGTGGTTAGGGCACCACAACACAAACCCTTGAGCAAGATACCATCCCCATCACTGAGCCCCGGGCTCTGGGGTGGGTTTGAGTTAAATGCAGAAAAGCACTTCGTTGTGGTTCACTGTGTGCTGTGTTTCACAAAGACAAATAAAACTGAAGCAGGAGGTTTTAGAGAGCTAGGTTTTTATTTGTTGGCTCATATTTAAGATGTAATGAGACCAGTATAAAAAGCTGGCATTCTCCCATTTCTCAAACTATTGTTGTGGTGTTTTCACTCTCATAGATAGCGTAGATTTTGAGTCTAGTTAAACTAAAGTGGGTGAGGGCGGCCAGGAAGCACTGGTTGAGCTTGTAACACTACATTTCATTATAGAAACCCATAAAAATAACAAAGTAAATAATACATATAGTGTATCCACCCTTGATTTGATATGAATTACTGCATCATTTCCTTTCATTTTTTTCCTGCATCTTTACATCTCATGAATATGTTTCCAACGATTTACTCACCGTAAGCTCTATATAAAAGGTGCTACTTTAAATGAAGATTCAAATTCATCATGCTTCATGAAACCATGCTTCGCAGCACATGGTCTAAACGTACACACTTCAGTAACAAATGCATAAAATTAAATCCCGGCACGCGCCAAAAATGCCACTTTTCACAAAGCGTGTGCATGTGAAGCAACCTATTCAACAGGCCCTGAAGAGCTGGCCAGATCACCGTGCTTCCCTGCAGACTCATCGCTGCTCCTCTTAGAGCCTCCTAATTGTGCAGTGAGGGGGAGAGATTGAGCTTTAATGAGACACTGAAAGGTTTAAAACATGGTGAGTGGAAAGTGACAGAGAAGATGATCTGCATTGACGCAAATAAATGCACATGGAGGAGAAAAATAAATAAATAAATAAATAAATAAATAAATAGATAAATAAATAAATAAAAAAAACATACGCACCACGCATGTGCATGTCATTAGGAAAACTACCATTTGCTGCATAGCACTGGCCCTTTAATGTGCTCCGCCTACCTAGGTCCACTACAAGTGTATAATTAAAGACTGCAGCCTGTTATCAGCTGCCCCTCCCACTTTCTTCATCGGCAAGTTTTTGACCACATGGTAGACTTGGGTTCGCAAAAATACTCTGCATTTTACTTCTTAAACATGAGGTTATGAATAAAAACAAGCGAGTTCGTGAGATCCTGCTGATGTGGGTTTCCTCCCTTTCAATACTGAAGAAAAACGCAATCTGAGTTTTTGTGAATGAAAAGAAAGAATGAATGTTCATAACTGCTTTATGGCAAGTGATGGAATGCCTCTTGGGGGTGTGCAATACAAAATGGCAGATACTGAATACACAATGAATCTTCACTTCATTACCTTCACTAGCTATTGATGGTGGTGTGTGCTGCTGGTACAAGTGCATTGCTTCACGTCAGGGTCACTGCTAGGAGTGTCACGTCAACCAAATATGTCCACCAAAAACAGTATGTCCACCCTAACCCTAACCCTAGTGATAGTCTTGGTACTTGTCTATGGACCAAGAGGTCATAGGTTCAAATCCTGTCTCCAGCACTACCAACCACTGGGTTCCTGAGTCTCCTGATGCTCTAGGGAGACTGTCCCTGTAGTCAGGAAATGAAAGTCGCTCTGGATAAGAGCATCTGCTAAATGGTGTAAATGTTAAAGGAAAAAATGCTGGTAAATATTGGACTGTATGGTCCTATGTATGTTGTTGAAATTCATCCCATCACTGGGGCTAAATGGGAACGAATAGCAACCAGCATGTAAAACTTTAGCTAAAGAAACTCCTCTACATAGTTCTGCGTGTCCTCTTTAAACTGCTAAAGATAATCCCACCAAACCACGCTACCCACACCATCCGAAACCAGATCTGCCATTCATCCCACACTGTACTCTCCTTCCGATCTTGTGTGTTATTATATCATGCTGTAACCCACATTATATAAGGAACCTGCAATAGTGGATAAAAGCTTAACTTGTGTTCAAAAACATGGCAGGGAAACAGCGAAGATCCCACATCTGAGGAGCCTCACCTCACACCGACGGCATGCAGCTCTACCTCCTCTCTCTGTGGCAGATGAATACCTGCAATGAGAAATGACCACAGACTATAAAAACCGGACAGTGGAGCCAGATGTTCAACGCTAAAGTGAGTATGTGCAGCTGGGCTGCTTTGAAAAATAAAAGGGAGACCACATATTGATTCATGTTTGTACTTCCCTCCGTGAAGAAGTGCAACACATGTACAGAGCGAATACATGAAGATATAGGAACATGCCCTGATGCACTCAGAAAACAATAAAACGATCCAGTCTAATACTGGTTGTGAGTTGCATTTGGTCAAATTTACCCCTAATCATTATTAAATACTATTTACATTTAAATATCTAATTTTTAATTCCATGCATCCATCCAGCCATCCATTCATCCTCTGAGCTGCTTATTGTAATCAGTGTCAAGAGGGAGTTCTGGAGCAGCACTCACAGGGAGAAAGGTGAAACCCAAAGACAGGTTGGTATGTTGCCAGTCCATTGCACATACATAATACAGACAAAAATATTGGACAATAGACCATTACACCTAACTTTCTTAACACAGGCTTGATGCCTAGGGATTTTGAAAGGGTTGTTTATGAAGTTAAGCGTAATGTAGATGTAGTGATCTTTTGTCCCAAAACTTTTGTCTAAATAGTGTATTTACTTGATGCCTAGGGATTTTGAAAGGGATGTTTAAGTGTAATATAGGTGTACTGGTCTCTTGTCCCAATATTTTTGTTGGCTATAACTTCACTTAAAGTCTCTGGGAAGACTTTAAGTGAAGTGAAAGTGACTATTCTTGTCATTGCGAGGTCACAGCACAGCACACAATGAACCACAACGAAACTGGACCTCTGCATTTAACCCTGTAAACACTGTGCAGCAGTGGGCAGCTATGAAAGCACCTGGGGAGCAGTGTTGGGGACGGTACCTTGCTCAAGGGTACCTCAGGGCAACCCACTGGTAAGGGGTTTGACCCTACAATCTTCCGATCCTGTGGTTCCCTAACCACTAGGCCAATGCTGCCTTAAAGATTTTGCAGCGTGTCTCTTGGAATTTTTGCCTTTTCCTAAAGATATAATTACAATTTTAATAAAATACCTAGAAAAATTCCACAAACCACTGGCTAATTGCAAACATGGCATCCTATGACAATGCCACAATAGCATTCATGAATTCAAGCTCCTCTGAAAGACCCATTCTTTCATAAATGCTTAAAAAGCCTGACTGCATGGCTAAATGCTTGGTTTACACACCTGTGGAAAAGTATAGAGCACCTGAATTCAGTTGTCATGAGGTTAAATACTTTCGCCCATCTACAGTCAGTTGCAGTTACATTAACTTTCAAATAAAAAAAAAAAAAAGACATTTCTTCAAATCAATCTCCTTTTTGACTTGCTGCCCTTCAGCACGAGCCCCTAGAGCACAAATCTCAACACTAGACTGACGCTGTAACGGCAGTCAGAGGAGCATGTGGCTTTAGCTTGTCAAGCAGAGATTAATATCTCATTTAAAATCCCAGACCCAGGCCGGTCTCTGTCAGCAGCCGTGCGTCTGAGCCGTAAAATATTCAGGAAAACATCGAGTTGTCAGCACAAGAGTCAGCCGGTTAAAAAGGCTCTGACAGACATACTGCAGCCAGTGTCCTTCTGCACATGGCCTTGTCCCGACTAAAGTGGGACAGTCCTTCTCCTCTGAGACAGAAGAGAGAACGTGTGTCTGCTTTCAGTGAGACAACTAAGCAACCAGCAGGACTCAGAAATTATTCAGCAGCACCTCCACCATCATTTTCTTGCCTGGAATGAAAACGATCATCCATCCATGCATCCATCCATCCACTCTGTGTGTCAGTATGTCTGTCTATCTATCAATATTCCTATATACACTGTATTGTGATCTTTAAGAAAAAAATAAATGTCAAAGATGTTCACAAATCTAATATCTGAACATCCGAAAAAGGGAAGATTCAGATTTCATTTCACACGTCAGCCTTAACGCCGGGGCAGCTGCTCTGACTCGACTCCGCAGCTAAAGGGGCAGTGGTGGTCTAGTTGGTTAAGGAGTTGGCCCGAGGATCAGAAGGTCATGGGTTCGAATTCCAGACCAGTAGGTTGCCCTGAGGTATCCTTGGGCAAGGTACCGTCTACGTCACTGCTCCCCAGGCGCTTTAAATATCTGCCCCCTGCTGCACGTGTGTGGGTAAAATGCTCAGGTCTAATTTAGTTGTGTCTTACGCTGTGTTGTGTTTCACAATGACAAGAATAGTCACTTTCACTTTAAACAAAGGCAGGTCCACGCGTCTAGCGCAGAAGTAAAAAGCTGCCTGGCACTGAACCCAACTACACTGCAGGTTCCTGGATGGAGGCCAACTTGGGACTTTAATACATTAAAAGTCGAAGCGCAGAGCGCTCTGGCTACCGCCTGCGGGGCTTCAGACTTAAGCCTGGAAATGTCATCATTCAGTCCCTATTCAAAACAGTTTGGAGAAAAAGAGACAAGGACATAAAGAAGTGTCAGCCGGATTACCGCTAAGCCTCTCACACAACGGCAATCCCCAAACCATTTCTCCAAAAAAAACATGGCTGGCATTTCTGCTGCTTCTTTCTCTACTCAGGCAGGCAGATGGGAGTCGACAGTGAAGAATTTCATTTGTGAACGGATGAAAGAGAGGAGCTCGAAAGACGTGGCTGCAGCTTTCTCAGCGTCATTCTGCCGCTGTTTGAGGTGGATATAATGCGCTGTTGTGGCCTGTCCTGAAGACAACCCGGCGGCGTGGACTCACTGCGCTCTGCTGATTGAGTCGAACACTTTAAATCCCGGCCTGGGGAAGACAGTGACACGTCTGGTGGACAGGAAATGGTGGTGGTTTTGGAGAAATAGATTACGGTTAAACAGAAATAAGCCTGTGCGAAAGGCAGGAACCCGCAGAAGATCAGTAGCACCGGAGGCAAAGTTAAAACTGGTCTTAGATTAGACAGGTGAGAATATTCTTTATAAAATAAATAAATAAATAAAACACATTATTAAGACATTCTCCACTTTTTCTTTTGCTCCTGGATCATCTGGTTCCATTTCTTCCTGTCCTCTGCATCTTCCTCTTTCACTCTATCCGCCTGCATGTCCTCTCTCACCATGTCCATAAACCTCCTCTTTATCCTTCCACTTGTCCTCTTTCCTGGCAGCTCCATCATCAACATCCTTCTCCAAATATAATCCTCGTCTCTCCTCTGGACACGTCCAAACCAACGCAACCTTGCTTCTCTAACTTTGTCTCACAAACGTCTAACCTGAGCTGTCCCTCTAATATACTCATTTCTAATCCTGTCCATCCTCGTCACACCCGACGAAAATCCCAGCATCTTTAACTCCGACGGCAGCTCTGCCACCTGTCTTTTTCTCAGCACTGCATTTTACAAAATAATCAGCAATATAATCAAGTTTTCATAATTGTCACTTTTTAATTCCGGTTACTAAAATAAATGGTATAATGTGTCAGTAAAATGGATTTTTCTGCAGGGAATCAGAATGTTCTCAGTGTGGGTTTCTTCTGGGTGCGGCCGCTTCCTCCCTCCCATCTTCCAAAGGCATGCACGTCAGACTGCAGACACTAAATTGCTCCACTTGGTGTGAATGTGACTGTATGACTGACTGTCCAGGGTGTTTCTCTGCCTTCCGCCTTGTAACAGGCTCCTCTGTAACTGGTGAGGATCAGCAGCTTGATAATGGATGATCCTCCTTATTGCTCTCCAATATTTTATGCCTTGACCTATCACACACACACACACACACACACACACGCTCGCGCACAAGATAGAGCAGCAACCTCATTTCGCTGTGAGACGAAGCATGATAAGGTTATTCAGTGTGAACACTGAGGAGAGAGACCGCATCCACTATTCTCACACACACACACACACACACACACACACACACACACACGGCAGTGGCTGGAGGCTGAGACAGTGTCAATGTCTGAAGCCTTGTCTGAGGAAACCCAGGAGAAGTGGATTAGCACTGTTAATGACTACGCCGGTGACCTAGTGCACTGGCTGGGCACACACATGCACACACACACACACACACACACACACGTTTTCACATTCGTCCAGTCGTGAGGTGTGTAATCTATGTAATCTATGTGTATGATAATGTTTTCTTCTGTTGTTTGTCCTGTTCTCTCACTCGGATTTCTCACTCACTCACTCCTTTTCATAACCGCTTATGAAACACAGGGTGAAAGGTGATGAAACACCCTGGACAGACACACAGACAAACACACTCACACACACACACACACACACACACTCACACCTGGGGGGCAAGCTAGCATCTCCAGTCCTTCTGGCGTGCATGGTGGGAGGAAACCGGAGTGCCTGGAGGACACACAGACAGGACCGGGACCGTCCTGCCTGGGAAACGAACACAGGACCTTCTTGCTACCCACTGCGACAGTTTGCTGCCCATGAAATTATTGATCCACAAATAGGGTCATGGGTCATACTGGATTAAACTGCTTGGGGTCAAGAATGCCTCACACACTGGGGGCTTGCTTGGGTCCAAACTAGCGAATCAGGAACAGGCTGTGCAGTTCCCAACGAAAGTTAACATTCTGTTCTATTTAAAACCATTACAGAGCTCCAGCGCAGCACACCATCCTAAACCCACCGAATCCCTAGAGATACTGCTGAGGATAATGAGGACGAAATGATCCATGCCATCATAAAAAAATGCTACATTTCCCCTTATTTTAGCCACAGACCATCTCACATTTTTGTTCTCTTCTAATAGAGTGTGGGGAGGCATAACGAAGCAGGCCAGCCACTCTCTCCAGGGTGTTAATCCTGGGGCCCCTTTAATTGAATCACTCAGATTATCTCTCTTTATCGGAAGGAGGGCAGACAGCCGAAGCAGCTCACTCCCGAATCAATCACAGCCATTACAAGTGATCAGAATGAAACACAAATGCAGGAAAATGGAGAGTCCCATGGCTGTGACGTCCAGCAGACCGTGAGGCAATCGACAGGCAGCGCCGGCCGGACCTAAATAAGCACCAGGGCGATCGAGGCCAAATCCTGAGTTAACCTTCCTCCAGCTCTCCCACTACGGGTCAGTGACTGAGGGATTAGTGAAGAGAGAGTACGCTGCCTTTTGTACGTGGAAATCTCTGGCTTTATAATTTAATTATGATTAATCGGAGCACAGTTCAGTGGGATTCAAACCCACTTTGACAATTACATTTGTTTACAGTTCCGATTCAGAAAATACGATTCAGTATTTCAACATAGGACTAAATCGCCCATTTTCCCAAGATTTATGAAATTTCACATTTCAAAGAATAAACAGATTTAATGTTCAGTGAACCCTAACGTTTATCATGATTCAATGAGATTTGTTTCAACCCACGACCAATTTTCAAACTGCACTGCAACTTGGTCGAAATTTGATTCCACATTTTATTCAATTCCAGTTGTTTAGGAAGTGATTCAGAGCATCAAGCAATTTCAGTTACAGATTCAGTTCAGTTACAGGAAATCATTCATTATCTCCGACTTCAAACTGAAAGACTGCAAGCATCATAACATTTCAAATTTCATGAAAAAACCCTTTAGATTCAATTCAGTTTTTTGATTTGAGTAATTGCTGAGGATTCGGTACATTTAAAAAAAAAAAAATTAAAAACCAAAACTCGTGAATTTGACACTGTTTCTTGTTGTCTTAACAACCATGTGATGTGATCACAGATCTTCGGGAAACAATTAATTTTCTCATGAAATCTTGAATTTCACCTCGATTTACTTTAATTCAGAATTACCTCTGGCTGTATACTGAATACAAAAAAAACTAAACAAAAAAAAAAAAAAAGAAACAGCGCAGTGAATTCATTCCTTTTCCTGAAGTGAAAAAACAAATCAAAACAATGAAATCCATTTTCAAATGTAAACCAAAAAAATTCAACACATACCTCATTGAGCATCGTTAGTGATTAGAATCGATAGCAAAAATGATACTCATTATCTGGCACCATCCATTTCTCTCTCTCGCTCTCGTTCATTTTTACGCTTCTCCTGCCTGTCGTCTACTCACACACACAGATGGGCTGCTGCACGGTTGGGCTTGGAAAGATGGAGACGTGGTGCAGGCTGTTTGGTGTATGTGGGGGGGGGGGGGGGGGGGGTACAGTGAGCCTAGATGAGGAGAGACTGAGGAAGGTCCATTGGTCTGTGATTGGGACATCCTCACTCCCTCCACTGGACGAAGAGCTCCAAACGCTCCAGTGCTCAGCAAACAGCCCCCACAGCGGGCGGGGCGAGGGCGAAGCCTGGAGCAAAATACATCTAGAGCATCTCTCACTTTTTCCTTTTTCTCTGCCTCTCTCTCTTTTCTCACTTTTGATCAGTTTCCTTTCCTCCTGTTTCCACTCATCTTCTCTGTCTTACCTCTCCTCTCTTTCAGTGTCACTCAGACTTTCATCTGCAGGCAGGGCTTTAACACCATTCAGTGGGTGTTTATTTATAGGCTGGGTTATCCCTCAAACGGCCTCTGTGTGTGTGTGTGTGTGTGTGTGGTGAGTGAGTGAGTGAGAGAGAGAGTGTGTGTGAGTGTGAGAGTGGACTAGACTGGCAAGAGACGGGAATTATCATGACAGGGAGCCTGGCTGGTACCCCTTGTGATAACATTGAGGGAATCTACTCACTCTCTCGCACACCACACACACACACACACACACACACACACACACACACACACACACACACACACAGCTTTAAATAACCAGTGGTTAACAGTGACTCATAAATGATGAATAGTGGAAATTCAGAGTTATGCTGAGAAAGACTGGACTTCATCCAACTGTGTTGGGATAAAAAAACAACCAGAAACACCCCCCCAACACACACACACACACACACACACACACACACACAAAATGCAAGTCATTACCACTAACTGGATCATTAACACCTCCTATGTTGTTACTTTCATGTCTTCAATGGAGCTGCCTCGCATCCCGCAGCGCTCGGGCTTTAGTGGAGGCTTATCCCTTCTCAGCACTGACAGTGGTGTAGTGGCGTTTATTCAGACCTGCAGCATAAAAACATTAATAGAGTGCGCTGGAGGGACCACCGGCACAGGTCAGCGCCCGGGGAGCAGTGACGGGGACGGTTCCTTGCTCAAGGGTACCTAAGGGCAACCTACTGTTCTAGGATTCGAACCCATGACCTTCCAATAGGCCATCACTCCATCAGTCCCTCACTGGAACTTAAATGTAAGGTCTAGAATAGCTAAACAAAATAAGCAGATATGATCTTTTATTTATTTATACTATTATTTTATTTTATTGTCGGTCATTGCTTAATCCAAACATTACTGCACCACTGCTTAGTTCAAATTGCACAAAGCCACCATCCCATTAATCCAATCCAATCTTTGACCACCCAAACACTTTCCCCGTGTTTATACAGCGGCTGTAATTGGTTAATCCATCCCTGCCCTTCCAGGCCAGCCTGCATGGATGTTCCTAGGTCTCTGTGTACCCAGGCCTGCTCAGTAATGGAAAAGGAGATTTTAATGAGCTCAGGTGCCCTCTGTTCAGAGACACAGGCACAGGATCACAGGGGATTGAGGCGTGTGTCTGACTGCCTGACAGCATGGACGAGCACCTGAGAGATCAAATCTGCCTTTGGACGTGTAAAATCAGTTAGACTTCTTTTCAATTACCGGAAAAAAAACCCCAGAAACCCAATTAGGGCCATTACAGAAGGCTGCATCTCATAGGGACCATTACAACTATTTAATTAAAAAACAAACAGAGACATCTACAAACTAACAAATACACCTTTAATCTGATCTGGTTTTGATTTGAAGGCAATTTGTATTACAATAATAAATATGTAAATTGGATATGATCTTATATTGTACTGCCATATCCTGCCTCTCAGTATATTTAAAGGCCCTTATGATTTTGCTGGAATTATAAAGACTTGGAGCCTCTAAGTATTGTTGTTTCAATTGAGCGCAACCAATCAGAAATTGGTCATCAGTCTTAGACACAATAACAAAAAACAGCCTGCTTGATTCTAAGGGTTAAACATACGTTGCAAAATGGTGATGAAGGAATGAATTATGATGAATTAGGAGTGATATTTTGGGTACACACACACACAAAAAACAAAACTGAAACAGGAGGAAAAAAAAGGCAGAAACAGGACATCTGTTACGTGAATATCTTAAATTCATTTCAGCGGCATCGGTATTGCAGAGACCAATATTACGGCAGCAATTAACAAACGATAAATTGCACAGCCCTGACTCGGAGTCTATTAACTTTTTTCTTTTACTGGGTAAATAATTTTAATCAGTACTTCATTTTTTTTTTCATTTCTGTTGTAGTTACGCATAGAACTTCACCTCTGGTCATTATTGTCTGAAAATCCATGCATCCATCCATTTTCTGCCGCTTGTCCCAAATGGGGTCGCGGGGGGGTGCTGGAGTCCAACCCAGCGCACACAGGGCGAGGACGGGGGACGCACCCTGGACAGGTCGCCAGCCCATCGAGACGGGGACGGCACCTTGCTCAAGGGTACCTCAGGACAACCTATTGGGAAGGGGTTCGAACCCCCGATCCTCCGATCACAGGGCCACCGCCCAGTGGTTAGGGAGTCGGCCCCAGGATCAAAAGGTCATAGGTTCAAATCCCAGACCAGTAGATTGCCCTGAGGTACCCTTGAGCAAGGTCCCGTCCCAGTCACTGCTCCCCGGCTGCACCTGTCTGTGTGTGTGTGTGTGTGTGTGTGTGTGTGTGTGTGTATGAAGTAAAAAGCAGAGGTTGTGGTTCACTGTGTGTTGCGTTTAACAAACCGCATATTGCACGGCCCTCAACCAAACTGTACTACCGAAATTGAATAACCGCCTCACTTCTGAACACATTTTCAAATGAGTGTGGCTCAATGAGGGGCGGACTCCATCTGTGTAATAGGAAATAGATTCCTTTCGCAGACGGTACTGAGATACTGCTTGCTTTGCCTGCCACTGACAAAAGAAAGTGTGATTAAATGAATACAGATAAAGCCCTACATAATGCTGGACTAAGCCACAGTGTCTGTAAGCACATGCTTGTGGGTGCGCTTTGTTGTTTTGCTGGTTTTCCAGATTCCCCCACGGCTTGTAGAAGTGCGTCACCTTCCATCCAGGCAAATCCAATTAAAAGAAAAGGTGGCATGTAAAGAGCAGCAACGGGAAATCAAATCAGCCCCAGCCAGCGGCATGAGAGAGCGTGCGTATGTATTTCTGTGTGTGTGTGTGTGTGTGTGTGTGTTGAATCTAAATGGACAAACTCAAACACAGCATCAGTTGTTAGTATTTCTTATTCTTATAAAGCTGGAGTGCAGTAGCAATACAGCCTGTGTAGCAGTCTAGCGCTCCCCGATCCAGGAGCTCAGAAAAACACTGGCGGTGATAAATAACTTCAAGATACTACAAAACATTTCAGCATAATGCATTAAAGATGGTATCTCGGAACACTGTTCAATGCTACTGCACGAAATATTGAAGGAACCAAGCTCTAACTTCACATTAAAATGTCATCAGGCTCATTAGTCTCCGTTAAGCACTGCTAACGCTGTACAGAAAACAGCGATGAGCTCGAACAGCCACAGGGCTCCCTGGCACTAAGCTGCCCACATGGCAGCCTGGCAAAGGCATAAAAACATGGAAGACTGGCCATAATTAGCTCCCATTCCCTTTCCAGCAAGCAAGGTCAATGGGATTGAATATGACGTTCGCAGAAGCATCTCTTTTATCTTAATCACATAAGAAAAAAACTCTTTAAAAAAAAAAAAAAGAATACTAGTTTGATTAAACCTGGTAGAGATGCTCATAAATTTCTTTCTTTGAAAAGATTAGGCTGAAAATGATTTAAAAAAAGGTCAAGCGAGCTTCAAGTGAAAAGGCTCCAAAACTGTAATCGGAAAAAGAAATGTGTATCAGATCAAATCATCCGAGTAATAAAGCAAAAGGGAAATGGAACACAAGATAGGAACTTGTTAATGCTGTTTGCCCCTTTTGAGTTTTTTGTGCCACAGCAGATCCACAGTTTATTGCAGAAGTGGCAGGAAAGCGGCTAGAAAGGTACTTGGGTGTGACATCTGGAAGGATCAGGAAACCTGGTGGTGGAACCTAGAAGTCCAGGAGTGTAAAGAACGGTGAAGAATGCAGTGGCTAAGGCTAAAGTGAATTGTATGAGAGGTTGGACAGTAAAAAGGGAGAAAAGGGATGGTGGTGGTCTAGTGGTAGGATACTTGCCTATGGACCTATGGCTCAAGAGCTCCCAGGTTCAAATCCCACCTTTGGCACTACCACCACTGGGTCCCTGAACCCTTAACTGTCCCTGTAATTATTACATGGAAGTCGCTCTGGATAAGAAAATGTAAATGTAAAAAGGACCCAGACCGATTGGCTAAACAGAAAGACAAAGCTGGGAAAGATGCATAGCAGGTCAGGGTGATAAATGTAGGGCAAATTAATTTAGCCCAGATGCAATGCAACCTAAGAGAACAGCAACAGCACATCTGACACTACATTAAGCTTTTAATAAAGCTTATATTGGGCAAAGTGCAGCTGCAATTTCACAGCCAATCTTCTCCAGGACGTTCAGAATAGGTCACAGAGCAAGAGCATGTGTTAAACCTATGCAGTATAACTCCATATCCGCAGCGAGACGGCTGCCCTGCCAGCAGATAAAGGTCATTGTGGAATATAAAACTACCGCCTGTAGATAAAGACATTACTGCAGCAACACTGTGCACTGAGCAATAAGGGCGGACCTGCCCCTCAAAAGTCATCTTTTCAATGTTCTAGTTTTTCCCCATTTTAAAGCAATGCCAAGTTTATACTTTATACTGCCGTAGTAAAAAAGGTTCAGCAGAGTATCAGCGGAAAAAGGTCATCTGTCTGCTGTGAGCTGCCTGTTACTGATACCAATTCAATATTTCAGTTCTAAAGTTTCTTCTTCGTTTTAATGGAGGATTCACTTCGGCTGGACCGCTTCAAAGTAAAAATCATGCTGAAATGACCCGAACGCTACTATTTGACAACACACTTTGAGTCTGTGCTTCAATATAATAATACTCCTGAATCTGTCCTGACAGGCGATGATATGCTCTAACAATGATGTGAATAAGTGAAGTGAAAGTGACTGTCATCGTGAAACAGCACATCACACAGTGAACCACAACAGAATGCAGCCTCTGCTTTTCACCCATACACACACACGCAGCAGGGAGGGGGCGGTACTTTGCTCGAGGGTACATCAGGGCAACCTACTGGTCTGGGATTTGAGCCAACAGCCTTCCGATCCTGGGGCCTAGTCCCTGACCAATAGGACCTGGTGTTCCCAGGCAGTCTCCCATCCAAGTACTAACCAAACCTAAGCCTGCTTAGCGTCCGAGCTCAGGCGTTCTCTGGGCGGTATGGCCATAAGAATAAAATTCAGAAAACTGTTTAGAGAGGGGAAATTTCAAACATCAAACTGACCTCACATGAAAACAAGAATTGTATCGCCATATTAGTTAGATGTGAAAGTCATTGTGCATAATATCAACAAGGTCATAAACTTAGAAGGTAAAAAGAATGTAAGATAGAATCTGAGAATATATATTTTCATGAACTATACTCATTATAAAAATGCACCTATACAAACAATAATTCACTTTTTCTGGGAAAAAAACTCCCACAAGTATTGAAACAGGGTTGCATGACTCTCAAACTTCAGTTCATGATGCCAACCATGCCATGATGCCTGCCAGAGCCAATATTTCCCCATTGTTTGCTTTAACAACCTATTTGTAATCAGTCTGGAACGCTGCCGCTGAGCCATGTCTCAGTATAAACAAAAACACAGCAGTCCCTGTACTCATGCTGGGTGGTCAGCTGAAGTCGGATGCAGTCTAATTTATCGTCCAGGGAGTGGACATTGGCGAGGAGGACGGAGGGGATAGCAGATATGGGATAGCACGGTTGCCGTGTTTGTTTCCTCTCGCACCGCTTTTGATGTCCTCTCAGTCGGCCAGGTACATCAATCAGGTGATCTTGGGGACTGAAGGCCTGGTCTTCTCAGCACGCCGAGCTCATGTAGCGTTGTTTGGAGAGTCGCTGGAAGACTGTATCCTGGCTGATTCTTGAGCTCCAGCAGTGTTTGGCGGTTATATGTAAGAGCATCCACAGTTATGATGCTCATGCGCAAGTCTTGTGATGAAAAGTAGTCAGACGAAAGACTTTAACAAGACTTTCGCACCAAAGTTTGGACCCCGGAGCGGCCGCTGCGTCTTACCGCACTGCTCTCTTGGAACTTATCCAAGGATGGATGTGGGTACTAAGTGGACAAATGGTCACTAAAGCCTTTTTGTGGTTATGCATTAGTCGGTATCACTCAAGGCTTAAAGGCTAGACGGCTAAGTGTGATTTGCTCTCTCTCACAGTAAAAGGGTTGGAGCCACCAGTTTGGCCATTCCCACAACAGCATAGCCCAAAAAATGCTGAACAGCCTGGCGCCTCGGCAGCCACACTTTGAGTCCAAGGTCTCTAAATATTGATGCAGGCCAATGACAGGAACAAAATCTGTTTAATATTTACCCACAGACTTCTCCTGTCCTAAACCGTCTTCCTTTACCCACTACCAGCCGGCAACCTTCTGTCGAAAAATGGAAAAAAGTAGCTTCTTTTATCCACCAATGAAAGAACAACACCATCTGGGGTCCTGGAAGTTTAGCAGGTGCAGGTGGCCTCCACATCTGCAGATCCATGTTGAGGTTTAGAATAGTGAACAACAGAGCCAAAGCTGACAGCTTCCCTCAAGGAGAATGTCTGCTCAGAGTGTCCCGCTAAATGTGTTTGTGTGTGTGGGGGGTGTCTGACTAGGGGAAGCCATCTGCTGGGAAGCGAATTACGATCCAGATTGATGGCTTCAAATGTTGTTTATTTCCAAACCCTGAACTCTGGAGATCCAAAAAAACCCACACTCCTCAAAACCGCCTCCTCGCAGTCCACACACAGGGTTTCATCATTTTAAGTTAACAGTCATCTGCCTAACATGAAAGTCGGTGAAGTGTTTAAATGTAGTAGGAAAACGTTCACAAAGGGAAAACAAATAGGGTTTCAATTGTGCCACTGAAGGACTGACAGCTGGGTTGGACTGTGGGCCTCCAAGTTCCTCAGTGAAGACTCAAACACTCGCTGCCACTTTATAACTGAAGAACTGAATCAAGTCCTGTTAAAATCGTGAAAAAGATGGAAGACTCTTTCTTCCTTTCTTCACCAAAAAAAGGGGGAGTGACTTCACTCTCTGTCTTCGCCTAAGTAGCTCACACGTTGAGTTTGATGGACCACACTGGCATGTCGACAGGCAGCCTCGCAAAAGCGGATATGGAGCAAAAATCTCATTACGAGATCTCTCTTTTGGCCAAGTAACTCTTCACCAACAGCTTTCCAGAACGGGCACCTGGCCCAGGCCTCATGCAAGAGCCATCTGCCACTTCATTCTCCTCACAAGACCAAAAACGACAACAAAACTAAAACGACGAGGGCAGGTAATCTCAAAATCGCAAAACACGCGCGGATCATTCAGAAACATGCAGCACTGATGCAGTGCATGGCTTCCAAAGCTACATTAATCAGCAGGACCATGTGACCATGTGGCAAGCAGGGCAGGTTGGAGTAGCCACCGGAAGGCTGTAAGCATCTCTACTATAGGCCAGTTGGCATCCATACCGGTTGCCACTTGTCCTGATTAGGGTCACGGTCAATGCTGGAGCCAATCCCACCCCGAGCACCCTGGACCAGTCCAATGCATGGCAGACATTCGGACAATAACACTCACACACAATGGGGCAATTCAGCTTCTCCAATCCACCGGACATGCAGGCCCACACAGACACGAGGAGAACTTACTACACAGAAAGGACTCAGACTGGCCCGCCTGGGAATAACACCCAGGACCTTCTCACTGCATGGTGACTCAAACAAACCCACAGCTGTCTTTGAGCAGGTACAACACAAAATTGTGTAGGATCCTGATGCAGCCAAGATGGTTTTCTGTCTTGGTGTGAAGCAACGATAGTTTGCGCCTCACTAATCAGCACTGCGTTAACTGCCTGCTTAAATCATCCCACACTTGCCTCAATCCGGCTCGCTTATCAGGTTTACGACCAAAAGCCCAGACGGATATTAAGCACTGAGCCTAATAATTATTTCTTTCAACTCGGAACATTTTAATGACAAACACTCACAACACAGAGCTATTTAAACATGTCACATGTGCTGCTGTAGTATCTGAGAGTTAAGCATCTATTTGGTAGCCTGTTTAAGAGGCAAAATCAGCAGGCATGGCTAATCTGAGAGTCTCGAACTGTTGAATTAAAGTTGGATCTGCAATCTAAATAAACAGCAAGTCACAGTGTTGGCTGTTAATGGGATTGCACTGTGCAGCACCAGCGTTCTGCAACAACTTCAGAGACTCACCAGGACATAAGACTACTATGTTGTCAAACAAGAACCTAATCAGCACTCAGATACAGTTGTTGCCACAGCTGTACAGCATTCATTGTAACGAAGATTTTTATTATATTTGGACATATTTGAATGTTTTTTCCAGCTTGTTCATGCTTCATGCACTCTGATGAATGCAGTTGGACTAGGGCTGCACAATCCGATCCGATTATCTGATAATCGTGATCACAACATCAAGCTCTGCAATACCAGTGCAGTGATGGGGACGGTACCTTGCTCAAGGGAACCCCAGGGCAAACTACTGATTTGGGATTCAAACCCACAACTAGGATCCTGGAGCCTAGTCCCTAACCACCACTGCAGATCCCGAAGCCGGGGGGTTCGGGAAAGTAAGCCATATTTTACATTTTCACGTCCTGTTATTTTTGTCACATCATTGATTCAATAGTTTTTAAATCATTTTAAGAGATATTTTAGTACAAGTCATTTCACTTTAATATAAATGCTAGAATTTTGCAAATATTGTGCATCCCCTAAAGTGTTCCTAGCTGTGGCGCCCTGTTGTACAGTGCTGTCTCTCTGGAGCATAGGGTATTCTGTCTGAGGCCACACCCAGCATGTGGACGTCCCAGGTACAGCTGGGACTCATTAGGACTGTGTATAAAAGCTCTTTTAGGAAACAGCGCATTGTGAAGTCTCTTGAGGGTTTTTTGCTTAGTTACTAAGCCTCGTGTCTTGTGTTGTACGGATTCTTTAGATGTTGACTCTTGCTTTGGTTCTGAATCTCGACTTTTTCGTTTCTGCTTGCTCGCCTGCCCATCTACAGTTTGTTGGATCTCCTTATTAAGTGATACCTTTCACTTTCTCCCTCTAATCAGCTCCAACAATTCAGCTAGACCGATTAGGCATACTAGGCCTTTAAAGTAGTTTGAGAAGCTTGTATTTTGATGTGTTTGGCAGTAAAGTTCTTTTTTCGTTTAAGTTTTCTGGATAAACGGTTGTCTCCCATCTCCTGCAATAACATGAAATATCTCACATACTGTATAAACCTTTAAAAATGCAGAATGAATCGGAGAGTAGCTGTGGGATGATTACTGCTTTCACTGAATCTTTATTACTAATACCATTATGCAAAGGATTGTTTTTGCATAAGTGTTTATGCAAATTATTATTTTTCCATTGCATTATTTTCTCCTTGTGAAAGAAAAAAAGTGAAAGTGACAACCCTTGTCATTGCGAGGTCACAGCACTGCATACCATGAACCACAACAAAATTGGACCTCTGCTTTTAACCCATGCACACAAACACCGTGCAGCAGTGGGCAGCTATTGAAAGCGCCCGGGAAGCAGTGACGGGGACGGTACCTTGCTCAGGGGTACCTCAGGGCAACCAACATTTGAGGGAATCGAACCCACAATCTTCCGATGCAGGGCCAAATCCCTAACCACTAGGCCACCGCTGCCCCTTTGTACAATCATTCCTCCAATGGCAGGTTAAAAAAAAGCTCAAATATGAAGAATGACTGGGTGCCTGCAGAAAATACATTATTAGCAAGAAATGGGTACAAAAACTTTATTGGTCTTAGTCATTGCATGGCGAAGGGTCAAAAAGTCTGTTGCTGTTGGCCTATGCTGTCTATATTTACATCACACAGCAGAAAGGCACACAGTCAGAGGCAGCAGTCATGCTGGAACTTGAATTTTATCTGTTTGTATCCAATTCTTGAGGCTTACTGTGAACTGGTATCACAGAATCTGACACCAAACACGGCTGATCACCTCCATAAGGGTAGAGGGACAACTGTGTACATCTGAGTTTTCATCAAACTGTCCCTTCGCACGGCTTCTTTGGAAAGCAAGAGGAAATGGCCCCGGTCATTTCTCTGCAAACTCTTACAGCACCTCTGAGCACACCTCTTAAAACGAAAGCTCTTCAGGGGCTCTGAATGCCCTTCTTGAGCGAGAGTGTTTGTGTTCCGCTGTTCAGGGCCGTCCCTAATGCTGCACGAGGCAGACGCCAGTCTCTTTAGTGTGTGTGGACTGGGAGGCTCCAGTGAATGGATTAAAAGCAGAATAAACACGGCTCACAGAATGATTCTGTTTTATTCACGAGCAATTGGGACCTCTTTCAGTGTGTCTGTTTCTGAGTGTGTGTGTGCGCGCATCTGAATTTCTGAAGAACAGCGTAGCTTTTAGAAATCCAGCAAAATACCTCAATGATTTGACCTGGTTTTTACACTAAACATTCTAAGGAGCCCAGATTAAGATTCAAGATTCAAACTGAAATATACAGTGATGTTTACACCAATCAGCAGAATTTTTATTTAAAAAAAAAAAAAAAAAAAAAAAAAAAATGCAGGCAGCAATGCCGAACCGGATTGTCCTTTCAGACTTCTCCCCATCGTACCCTGAACACCGCAACTCCCTGTCATCCAACTGACTCTCTCTCTGCTGCTCGTTTCACAGCTCTCCTGAATAATCATGCACGCCACAGCTTTCAGAGGGGATCCACGTTCAGAGGGTCTGCTCTGATAATGGGGTGTAGATGTGATGGGAGCTGCTGCCGACCTCCTGCAGATTCCTGAACACAGGCACAGCGGCACATGTGGCTCAGACCCACAGGACACTGCCTGATAACACCACATGTGCAGCTGATGATAAAGGACCAGGCTGGGCTCCAGGCAAACCAGGTTTATAGGCTACAATCTCCCACAGAAAAAAAAAAAAAACCTAAACACACTCACTTCAGCAGCAGACAGAGAGTGAGAGAACTCAGCTGAGAGAGTGACACAGAGACAGCAAGATAGAAAATTCTACCCAAAAAGGAAGAGAAGTGAAAGAGGAAGAGAAAGAAGCATTTGAAAATTAAGCAAGGGGGTGCGAGGGAGACAGACAAAAAAAGGAAGACTGTGGGACAGTGAAAGAGTTCATCAGAGAGAGAGAGAGAGAGAGAGAGAGAGAGAGAGAGAGAGACAGACAGACAGATAGACAAAAGAAAAAAACGGACAGAAAAACAGTTGTCAGAGGCAGAGGGTGAGAGCGACAGAGAGTAAGAGAGAGAGAGAGAGAGAGAGAGAGAGAGAGAGAGAGAGAGTGAGAAAGAGACATAGTGGAGAGAAAGCGTGAAACAGAGTGCAAGAAAGAGATATACAGAGAGAAAGAGAGAGAGAGAGAGAGAGAGAGAGAGAGAGAGACAGACATCTAGAGGGGAGAGAGAGTGAAACAGAAAGTGAGTGAGAGAGAGAAAGAGAGAATGGTTCTGCCTCTGACACAGAGAGAATTATTTATGGATGCGGAGCAGAGTGGAGGACGCTGGTGAGCAGGAGTGTCTCTGCAGGAGGGAGGAGCACAGTGTGGATCAGGGCTGATTTTCGAGGAGCAGTAAAGAGTGAATGAGCCGGAGCCTCCAGTGCAGCTCAGTCGGCAGGTTCCTGCAAGGCCTGCGTGATGCAGCATTTCCTAATCAGAATTGCAACATCAGCCATGCGGGGCCGTCAAACACAAGCGAGCCCTCCAGCAGCTTCAGCTTGAGCGCAGCGTGAGCTTCAGGAGCGTCAGACGCGTTGTGTGGGTGTTCTAACGAACCGCAGCCGTCACTTGTGCGCATGTTGTATTTTGAACTGAATAAATATCAAACACCATCTTCTCGCTGTTCTACAACGTGACGAAGCTGTTTTGCTAGGACAGTGTGTCTGTTGCAGCTTGTCAGCTGAAAATGAAATGTCATGATGGAGTCAGAAGCATAAGTTTGAACACCCCTGTCAAACAGCATCAGCAATCAGCCTCTGCTGTGGACACAGTTATATACAGTCATTATTCTGTGCTTTTTAATGGCCAATATGTTGGAAGACAAATCAGTAAACAAACACTAATTATGCATTAATGACTGCAGATATGAGCTTTCTGTAGACAATGATTACTTTTCCTTCAGTTGGAAAACCAAAAAAACAAACATCCCAAACACAGATCCACACAAATCCGTGTGCACAATTAGATCATCATGTTTATGCACACGTTCCAACTCCAAGCTGTATACACCTGAACGCTCATTGGATGTAAGCAGATCAGGTGATGTATATTTGTGTAATGAGGGAGGGTGTGGCCTAAGTAGATTAACATCCTAGATCAAGGCATAATTATTAGGCAGCTTCTCGTCCTACTCAGGACGACATAATGGGCCAAAAAGGAGATTCTGATTCTGAAACTGATTCTGAAAAGTCAAATTGTAGAAAGTCTTTCAGAACGATCACACGGTTTGTTGCAAATAGTTGACAGGGTCACAAGAAATGTGTTGAGAAAAAAAAAAAAAAAAAAAAAAGATGCAAATGAACTGCCAAAGAATCAAACATGAAGCTACCAGGAACCCATGATCTTCCACTGCTGGCATATCCCAAGAACCCATTCAGGTTGAAGATGGACTCAAAATCAACTCCTAAACCTACTGCCAGATGTTAGAAAGTGAAAGTGACAACTCGTCATTGCGAGGTCACAGCACAGCAAGCGTGAACCACAATGAAATTGGACCTCTGCTTTTAACCCATGCACACAAACACCGTGCAGCAGTGGCCAGCTATTGAAAGCTGCCCGGGGAGCAGTGACGGGGACGGTACCTTGCTCAGGGGTACCTCAGGGCAACCTATTGGGAAGGGGTTTGAACCCTCGATCCTCCGATCATGCGGCTAGCGCCCGAACCACTAGGCCACCGCTGCCCCAGGAAGATGAAAAGTCTAGAAGACACTTTCTTCAAGCATTGGTTCAGGAAATAGTTTGCATCTTTCAAGAAAACCATGATTCAGTACAATAATTCACCTCATGCATGGAAGTTCTCCACTGCGTGGCCTTAAAAATGAAAGAATAATGACATGTCCTTCTTCCTCACCTGAACTAAACCCTGTTGAGATCTTGTGAACCTTCATAAACGGGAGATTTACGGGTAAGGAGAACAGTCCACCCCTCTGAACAGCGTCTGGGAGGCTGTGGTTGCTGCTGCACAAAAAAACTGACCATCAGCAGATCAAGAAACTGACAGATTCCATGAATGGAAGGATTATGACTGTTACTGAGAATACGATTCTTTGATGTATTGGTCACCGATTTCTTTTTTTTGAAATGTCAGAAATGTTTATTTGTAAATATTGAGTTGTGAGGAGGGAACATTATTCATTCTGTTGTAATTATTCTGCATTAAAAGTCGCCTAATAATTGTGTATCCCCTGAGAATGTTCACACTCACATTTCCTTTATAAACATTACAGGCATTCAGCTGCTGTATAAACAGAAATGGACTTTCCTAAAGTCTGTGTAAAGTCTGTGTAAAGTCTGTGTAAAGTCTGTGTAAATGCCAGAAACCAAGCTGAGAGTGTTCACAAGATTATACTGTTACAATGAGATCCGCTCCACCGAGACAGCGCATCAGCCTCAGAACTGAAAATGTGAACCACTTCAGATCATTAAACTTCTGAATCAGACACCAAAGACTCTTCTAGAGAATGAGTGCCCAGTATTTTTGTGTTTCATTATGATTTGGGCAAAATATAATGCTTATGGTGGATCAGGACCAAAGTGATGTACAATGAAAAAAGCAGGTATGGTCTCAGTGGAGTAGAGGTGACAAAGGTGGAGGAGTTTAAATATTTGGAATCAACAGTTCAGAGTAACGGCGAGTGTGGAGGAGAGGTGAAGAAGAGAGTGCAGGCAGGTTGGAAGGGGTGGAGAAGAGTGGCTGGAGTGATTTGTGACAGACGGGTACCAACAAGAGTAAAAGGGAAGGCTTACAGGACAGTAGTGAGAGCAGCTATGGTGTATGGGTTGGAGTGTTAAGTGGAGAGTTAAAGATGCTGAGATTTTTGTTGGGGGTGACGAGGATGGACAGGATTAGAAATGAGTAGATTAGAGGGACAGCTCAGACGTTGCACTGGTTTGGACATGTCCAGAGGAGAGACGAGGATATTAGAGGAGGATGCTGAAGATGGAGCTGCCAGGAAAGAGGGAAAGAGGAAAACCAAAGAGGAGGTTTATGGACGTGGTGAGAGAGGACATGAGGACAGGAAGAGGACAGCAAGAAATAGTAACGAATGATCCACTATGGCGACACCTAAACGGGGGCAAACGAAAGAAGAAGGAGAAGGTCTCAGTGAGGGTTTTGAACATGTATTATTAGGGATGAAATGAAATCTTTGGTAAAAGCGTTTGAAAAGTGTTTTTGTTGTTGATGGATGTTGCTCAGAGACATTCGGTTTGGGCATGCGCTCGATTTAAGATTGAGGAAGGGCAAAACACTGACCTGTGAAGAATCTTTACTGTCTGTCTAACATTTTGCGATAATTAGTCATTTAATTTGGAATGAAAGAAAAGAAGACAAAGCCAATCTGCAGAATGGGGTGTTTCTGGCAGCGTTGCAGCATGTTAAACTCTCAAGCCTCAACAAACGCTAGAACAAGACAGATGAACAAGGTTCAGCCTATAAAAGATGTACTGAGTCATTTCCAATAAAGGCTGCCTCCAAATTAAAATCACTCACTAAGCATCTCACACACACACACACACACACACCTACAGATGCACACCCCTTGCTTACATAAAAAGTAGCGTGGCGCAGATAATAAGAAGCTTTGTTTCTGCTCGGCACCCTACGCCACCTATTCTACCCCACAATTAGTGTAACACTTTACACAGCCTGATAAAGACACGGCGCATGGAAACACCCAAGCCTGAATCCAACAGCAGCGCCCACACTAGGCAGAGAGGTGGAGCTTATCACACTGCAGAGACACATGATATGTATCACACACTCCCCCTGTACGTGTTTGCTTGTTCGAGTGGTTGATGTATTCTGTCAAAGTTAGATATGAAATAATGTAACTGGGTCCTAAAAAGTATTACATGTTTACAGCTGGAGAGATATAGATTTATATATATTTGTATACCGGGGTACCCTCGAGCCGGGCCTCATGATTGGATGGTCCTATGGTACTTTTGAGCAAGGTATCATCCCCACCACTGCTCAGCGCTGGCCTACTGGTTTGGGACTAGGTCCCAAGATCAGATGGTTGATGGTTCGAGTCCCAGACCAGGAGGTTACCCTGAGGTACCGTCCCCGTCATTGTTTCACGGGTGCTGGATGAATGCTCCACTGGGTGTGGGATATGCAGAAAAACACAGAGAAATTATTTGTGGTTCACTTTATTCCTAATAAAAAGCTTTATGTATGCAGACTGTTCGGTTTATATACTGTAGTGTATAAACACTGTTTAGAACCAATCACTGACTAATCCACCTGAAGAATACAATTACAATATTGATTATCTTATAACAGAATCAGCTTTTAAGTGATGGGATGTATTTGGCTAAGGATAATAACAGGACAGAAAAAGATGAACAGTATATGAAAACTAATATATATATATATATATATATATATGAAAAAGTGAAAGTGAAAACCCTTGTCATTGCGAGGTCACAGCACAGCACACAGTGAACCACAACAAAATTGGACCTCTGCATTTAACCCATGCAAACACCGTGCAGCTGTGGGGAGCTACTGAAAGCGCCCGGGGAGCAGTGACGGGAACGATACCTTGCTCAAGGGTACCTCAGGGTAACCTTCTGGTGAGGGAATCGAACCCACAATCTTCCGATGCGGGGGAACTCCCTAACCACTCGACCACCGCTGCCATATTTTTTTATTTTTTTATTTATATGATTATATCTATGGCTGAGATAGTCATATTATACGCATTTTTGGCGGGTAAAAAATGTCTTTGTGCCGCGTGTTTTTGACAGTCCACAGCCGTCTTTCTCTCCCCAGTTGATGTGCTCTCTATTGTATCATCCCCTCATTCTGTTCTCCTTCTTCTCCCATCCCTCATGCATTTATTTGAGCTGACATGGGAACCCCACTCCTTTCGTCTACTACTTACTCTCTGCACTACTCTAACACCCTCCACACACACACACACACACACCTTTCTCAGCCTGACAGCAGTAGTGCGACTGTGGGGATGCCAAAAGAGAGGACGTTACTATGCAGAACAGGAGTGTGTGAGGTAGAGGCACTTGTGTGTGTGTGTGTGTGTGTGTGTATAAACAGGAGTACTACGCTGCAAGCTCATTATTACAGAATCCTGCAGTGACCTTTCTTGTTGAGTCAGAGGGAAAGTGGAAGCAGTAGAGATGGCGCTGCCCTCATGCTACGCCAGGATGCGTCGGAACAAGCTCGACGAGGCCTCAAAACAAACCTGCAACAGGATATATTTGAACAACAAGCAGGATATCAAATTAAACGGTGCTCTCAGTGCTGTGCTGGAAGTGACCGACTGAGACACGGAGATGTAACAGGGACTGCAGATGCAAACAAAAGCAATCAGTGTAAAATATGATCAGGTTCCTCACTGACAATATTTGGGCTCCACCTTCTTATTCATTTATTATGATGTCATTAGTTATCATTTAATTGATTGAGTAATTCAACCACAAAGGCTTTTGCCGTTTACTGTCAATATGGCCTCATCGGGACATCGCCGTCATTCCGTCTTTTATGGAATGAAATCAAAGAGGTCACATCACCCCCTTTGCTTCCTGTCAGGTACTGCGGTTGTCAGAAAGTTCCCAAAATTTGAACAGCCTTTACCCTTACTCACTCTCGCACTCATCATCTTAATCATTCATCCAGAGCAGGGTCACAGGAGGTGCTGGAGTCAATCCCAGCACACTCAGGCTGGACAGGGCACCAGATCATCACAGGACCAGTCCTGCACCCCTTCAGATAAAAGGACTTCTAAGCACTGACAGCTGTAGAGACGGCCACGGGGACTGGACGTAAACGTCCATTATAGCGGTGCCCACATAATATGTACCACAACAGTTCGAATCATTGCTCACCTGATGACGTATCTTCACAAAAAAAGAGAATTAAGTAGGTGTGGACAGCCTGGCCAATCAAAACACACTGTGACAAAACACAGGAGCTCTAACAGATGGTGTCAGGATAAAAACAGGACAGAAAAAGATGTACAGTGTAGGAAAACTTAGTCCGTTTTGGAACTAAGAGGCATGTCGTTGTATTCTAGGAGACACACACGTACGTTTTTTGATTAAACTGCAGTTTTAATTCATCTAACTACGTAAACGAACTCCTTTAAATTGCTTTGCCAAACAGGCTTCAACTTATGCAGATGTAGAGCATGTGATGTAAAGCTGAACCTCATGCTGGGAAGCTCCTCTTACTTCTTGAACATAAACTGCATTGGCACTTAAGATACAAAGCCTCATAAAATCAATTCCCCTGAATAAAGCAATATTTCTGATCAATCACCTCAAGCCTGACACCCAATAAACAATGATTCTGGAAGATGCCTCAGGTCTGCAATAATGGTGTGATTCAAACTTGTAAGGGGAGAGAAAGCAGAATGAACGTTCTTCAGCTGCCATCAGTAGAGGAGACATCATGACTTCCTATGCAAAGCTTTTTCAGCGCTAAGTAAGCAAACAGCCAGCAGTTAATTGCCACAGACTATTCTGCAAACCCACTGCATCTGAGCAACCACAAACAAAACCGTGTCTGTTAAAATGAAACTACACAACTAACAATGTCTTGCCAACATGATACTCCTCTCCTTCAGATGGTAAATTAATGAACCAATGCTGCATTCACTTCAACTGTGTAGTTAAAGTCATCTCTGATATTTGTGTGAGCAAAGGAACTGGATCAGATGGACCATTAGTACACATGTGTCTTAATCATACAAAGATCTATATTTGCTCAATGGTATAGGTTGCCAGAGTTGGGCTGTACCAGTCCTTTCCATAAAGCCAATATTGCTTTACCTGACTTTCTCTGAAGAATACTGCTAAAATCAAGGTCACTACATTGACAAAATTAAACAACAAACAATATGTAACACTTGTATAGAGCTTTTCACAATCCCAAGGTCACTTTACATGCAAAGGAGAAAGGAGGAAATGGAAGAGCAGTAATCTGGAAAGAGAAAGATTTTGGTTCACATTGAAAGGAAACTGTATAACTGAGTATAACTGTGTGTCACCTGCATAACTGAAAATTTCAGAAAAGGTCTCAAAAAAAGAGAAGGGGCCTGAGAACAGAGCCCTGGGGGACACCACACCTAGCTGAAGACATCAAGACAGCCAAGGCTGATAAACTGAAGTTTATTGAGGAGTTAAGACCTAAACCACTGAAGATGAAGGGTAACAAAACTGTGGGAAACCAGTTCAGCGTGATTAACGGCTTCTAAAGCTGTGCTAAAAAAGCAGGAGAAGACTGGTTAAAGAACCGCTACCAGGCGGCAGGCGGGGGTCATCGACAACCCGCTGATCATCTGCCTCCGTGCTGTGCCGTGGGCGTAAACCAGATTGAAACGCCTAATAAAGTGAATTATCAGTAAGAAAAGTGTGAAGTTGGGTTGCTAACACTCCATAACATAAAAGAGGAAGATAAGGGCTATAACTTATTTCACTTACAAGGTTTCTTAAGGATCGTCTTAAAAACGGCAGTAGGAAGTAGAGAAAGGGGCAAGTCTATATTACACTGACAAATGGAGTGACAATAACTGGATGAACAGGCCTTGAGAAGAGGGGTGGGGGATGGCTCGAGCTGAACACATGAGGAGTTCAGAGACGGCCGAGGAATCAACAGGAGAAGCAGGTGAATTTATTATCAGGAATAAGTGGATTATTAGATGAAGCTGGTGTGAAAGGTGATGATGACTTTGTTGTGGAACTGATGAACATAACCCAGACGCTGCTCAGAAGTATCAAAAAAAATGGGCTGATGGCTGATTTATTCTTTATGTTAGCCTTTCTTTGTCGCAAGTGTGGAAGTTAAGTTCCCTGAAAACTCTCCACAATGCATCGTGAAGTCCTTTGAGCAGTGCTTGCTCAAGAATACCTCAGGGCCACCTACTGGTCTGGGATTCGAACCCATGACCTTCCGACCCTGGGGACAACTCCCTAACCACTAGGCCACCGCTGCCCCCCAAAAGTGCTTACACTCCAGAAAGCCCACTGTGTCAAAGCCAATAGAAATTTGATTTCTTTGAATATTAACATAGGAATCTTTTTTTTCTCCCCACGTACATGTATTCTTTTTTACTTTTTGTTAGAGATATGAGATTTAGTTTCAGCAGCAGCGATGTGCTAATGCATTTCTCTGCAGCTGCTGCTGCTGCTATACTACAGCTTGTGTCGGCGTCAAGCCCACCTTTTCAATCAACCCATTTCAATGCATTAATTCTTCCAGTGGTCTCACAATATGCACCCTCATACTCCCAGTCTCTCTCTGAATGACCAGCTAACAGCATGCTACAGAACCAGGCTCTGACTAATAGAGTCCTTTCATTGACCAGCCGGAAAAGGCCATGCAGTCTCTGCGGCTACAAACACACACACACACACACACACACACAGGAAGCCTTCAGCACTTTCATTCACACCCACCAGGAGTGGGCGAAGGCTGCCTGTGGTCTCGCCAAGAGCCTCTAATGCTGCTGAATTATGGTCGAGCATAAGAGCTTAGAGAGGACTGAATGGAACCTGCACTTGCGCTGATTGCCCTGCACTGCACAGGCCGACTCGATCGGCTATACGAGCGCGGTGTATGACGTGGACGTTAGGATATACACTAACTGGAGGTGGAGATGTGACGAGATGTTATCAGCATCACAGTAGACTGAGGATATTTCTGATATGATCAGCACTTCCAGAACAAATAGATGCATCATAAAGGTCTAGGCAGACAAATATACGAGAATTAAGTAGGTGTGGACAGCCTGGCCAGTCAAAACACACTGTGACAAAACACAGGAGCTCTAACAGATGGTGTCAGGATAAAAACAGGACAGAAAAAGATGTACAGTGTAGGAAAACTTAGTCCGTTTTGGAACTAAGAGGCATGTCGTTGTATTCTAGGAGACACACACGTACGTTTTTTGATTAAACTGCACGTCGATGTAGGTTCGTTGTGAACGCAGTTTTAATTCATCTAACTACGTAAACGAACTCCTTTAATTTGCTTTGCCAAACAGGCTTCAACTTATGCAGATGTAGAGCATGTGATATAAAGCTGAACCTCATGCTGGGAAGCTCCTCTTACTTCTTGAACATAAACTGCATTGGCACTTAAGATACAAAGCCTCATAAAATCAATTCCCCTGAATAAAGCAATATTTCTGATCAATCACCTCAAGCCTGACACCCAATAAACAATGATTCTGGAAGATGCCTCAGGTCTGCAATAATGGTGTGATTCAAACTTGTAAGGGGAGAGAAAGCAGAATGAACGTTCTTCAGCTGCCATCAGTAGAGGAGCACGTACATCATATCATGTACATCATAACTCACAACAATCTGTATAAAGTAAGGATATAAACTAGAAATTTGATCTCATTTCATAAAATATGAGCCAAAAAAGAATCACTCTGACACAAATGCTGTAGGAAATCTGGCCTGAAATAGCAGACATTCTGGGTGCGGAGATGCAAAATGGACTTTTAAACGATCTCAAACGATCAAGATGTAAAAATCTGGAAATGAAAGGTGAGAATCCGATTTCTCATATTCATCCTTCGATCTCAAAGCTAAATGTTTTCTCTGCAAAAACTAATGACTTTCCTATTGCAATGGTTTTGGAGAGCACTATATATTATAAGTGAAAGTGACTATTCTTGTCATTGTGAAATGCAGCACAGCACAACGAAATACAACCTCTGCGTTTCACCCTACACACATGTGCAGCAGGGGACAGATATTGAAAGCGCCCGGGGAGCAGTGACGGGGACGATACCTTGCTCAAGGGTAACTCAGGGCAACCTACTGGTCTGGGATTTGAACCCACAATCTTCTGGTCCTGGACAGACAACAGGCTGGGAAACACCCTATACAGGTCACTTGTCCATCATAAGGCAGGCACACACACGCACGCGCACACACACACACACACACACACACACACACACACACACACACACACACACACACACNCACACACACACACACACACACACACACACACACACACACACACACACCTAGAGGGGCAATTTAGCATCTCTGATATCTCCTGACGTCCACACAGACATGGAGAGAACATGCAAACTCTACACAAAAAGGACCCGGAACGTCCCATCTGGGAATCGAACACAGGACCTTCTGGCTGTGCGGCTGCAGCGCTGTCCACTATACATACTAGCATGACACCATACCATAAACTGCTTTCCAGAAAGTTATGGAATCACCTTTTTATTTATTGGATTTCCAACCAAGGGCAAATTACTACCTGTTTGATTTTGGAATGAAATGGTTATTCTGATGTGCTAGTGTCCCAGTCCTACATTCAAGGTTTTTTTTTTTTATTTGTGTATTTGATCCGTTCCTACTAAAAATTCCATCTTAATATCAGGATATAATTCACGCGTTATGAAAAGATCTAGCATCTCACTGCCATATTTTTTTGCCATAAAAGAACAAGATCGCTTGCGGTGAATGAAAGGATAGGACATGCACAAATGCTGATTGGCGCAAATGCATGATTTTCCAGGAAAGTTTGAATACACTTTTCAGTTTGCTAAATTATTATTATTTTTTTTTCTATCTGCCTTTCCTCCTCATTTTAATTCCGTGGCAGTTCTGTCAGACTGAATGATACAGAGGCATCCTTCAAGGCCAGCAAGATCAATAAACAGGCATTAAATTCAGTGAGCCTGGCAAGAAGCAATGTGTGTGTGTGTGTGTGTGTGTGTGTGTGTGTGTGTTAGTATTCATCAACAAAGTATACTTTACACATTATATGTTGTATATCCGACCTTAGAGCACTATTACAGTCTGATCCCTTCATAACACCAGCGTCTCTAACGGCTTTTACTAAGTCAGTGACTGCAGTCACTACAGAGGCGTCATTAAAGGATCCGCCTCAAATATATCACATTGTCTTTTAACAGAAAGTGTCATGTTCAAATGTGAGGCGGAAACGATCTCACCATTAGATTTGCCCTAATTTGAAACTGATTATGAGAAGAACTGCTCCAAACCTGAGCAGAAATGTTCTCATCACTAAATTTACCCCGATATGAGGTAAAAAATGGATCTTCCCTTATTTGAGGCAAAAGCTCTCAACATCAACATACAATGTGATGCAGAAACGGCCCCAATGTGGGGGAAGTATGAAGTGAAAGTGACTAATCTCGTCATTGTCACACACAGCACAGCACACAGTGAACCACAACGAAATTGGACCTCTGCATTTCACCCATGCGCACAAACACACACCGTGCAGCAGGGGGCAGCTATGAAAGCGCCCGGGGAGCAGTGACGGTGGCGGTACCTTGCTCAAGGATACCTCAGGGCAACCTACTGGTAAGGTGTATGAACCCACAATCTTCCGATCCTGTGGCTCCCTAACCACTAGGCCACCACTGCCCCAAAATATGGTTTTGTCATAAGAAATCTGCCCCAGTGTGCAGCAAAAATGGTCTTATTATCAGGAGAGCTGCCCTAGAAAACTCAAAAGGAAATTTGCCTCAATGTGAGGCAGAAATGGTCTCATTATTAAAAGACTTCTCCCAGGCAGAGCAGAAATGGTCTCTTCCCTAGACTTGCCCTGAGCTGAAGATAAAGAGTCTTGACATTAGTAGATTTGCCCTTATGAACTGCCAAACATTCTTACCATTAGAAAATCTGCCCCAACGTGAGGCAAAATGGTCTCATCATAATGAGAGTTGCCCCAGTGTGAGGCAAATATGATCTTGTCTTTAGGAGACTTGCCACAAAGTGTGCAAAAATGCTGTCATTATTAGACCTGGCCCACTGTGGGGCAGAGATGGGCTCACCACTAGGAAATCTGCCCCACTGTGAGACAAAAAGAGTCACCATTATGAATTTACCCTAATGTGAGGCAAGTCTCACAATGAGATCTGCCTCACTGTGGGGCAGAGACGGTCTCATCAATAGGACATCTGATGGGACAGCTGACTGGTGCTATCAGAAAACATTCACACGTGTGTGTGTGTGTGTGTGTGTGTGTGTGTGTGTGTGTGTGTGTGTGTGTGTGTGTGTGTGTGTGCGCGCTGACCTCTCCTCCACTGCTGTCTTTGAAGGATGAACTTGCCGGCGCGCGGTCCCGCGGTCCCCCAGCAGGAGCTGCAGTCCGCTTTTCGGAGCCGGGCTTTGCGTCGGAGATGAAATGTTCGCAGAAATAAACTGAAAGTTTTGCGCACAGACGGCTCTCCGTCCCGGATCCTCTTGAGCGAGTGAGCTGGGAGCGGGCGAGGCTTCACTGAGCCGGTTCGGTGATTCGGTTCGGACCGGACTGGGGGTGATCGGGAGGGGAGTCCGGCTGGAGGAGCTGCTTTCATTTCGCCGCGATCCGCCCCCGCATCTCGCCTCCTGCTCCGGTCCGGAGAGCACGAACCCGCCGCCGTCCCGCCTCACTCTTTCACCCTGGGCGGATCTGCCTCCGCCGGCGGAGACTCGATCAGCGGCTCTCGGTTCCGCGCTAAAGGCCGATCGGGCTCCGAGTCCGCCGGTGAGGAACTTCCATACCTCCTTAAAACACTTTCTCTCCTCTCATAGTGGGTCCTAAAGCCCGCCGCTTTCATCCTCCCAGCTGGGAGGAGGGATCACACACGGTAGTATAGATAGACAGAAAGACAGACAGACAGACAGACAGAAAGATAGATAGATAGATAGATAGATAGACACATAGATAGACAGACAGACAGAAAGATAGATAGATAGATAGATAGACAGACAGACAGAAAGATAGATATATAGATAGACAGACAGATAGATAGATAGACAAACAGATAGACAGACAGATAGATAGATAGACAGACAGATAGATAGACAGACAGACAGACAGACAGATAGATAGACAGACAGACAGACAGATAGATGGATAGACAGATAGACAGACAGATAGATGGATAGATAGATAGATAGATAGAGACTCTACTTTTAACTAATTTGTTCAAAGCTTCTAACTAAAAATGGGCCGATATTTTATCATAATATGAATTATTTAAGGAAATCAATAATGATATGAATGATATTAAATCCAGTCTCACTAACGCACTTTTTAGTGTTTTGTTTGTTTCACACAATCTTCCAACAACTCAAAAATAGTAAACATATTTCTATAATATTTAATTTTCAGGATCAGAAGGTCATGGGTTCAAATCCCAGACCAGCAGGTTGCCCTGAGGTACCCTTGAGGAAGGTACCGTCCCCATTACTGCTCCCTGGGCACTTTAAATAGCTGCCCCCTGCTGCACGGTGTGTGTATGGGTGAAACGCAGAGGTTGTATTCCGTTGTGTTTCACAATGGCATGTAGTCACTTTCACTTTCAACTGCTGCAGAAACTAACAGAGCATAACAACAGCATTAAGCTAACTAGCTAGCTTTTAAAAGGATCCTAATATTCTCATTTTAAATTGAATAATTTTGTTCTTGGTGTCCTTGTGATGTTTCAGTGTTTTTAGGGTTTAAATGACACGTGCTTTAAATATGAGATAAATATAAGGTAAATATATTTCAGCTTTTTAAAAAGAAATGTCGCATCCCACTCATTTTCGGTGCATTTCTGGGCGCTGCATGAGAATCTGCCACTACACTGTACATCTTTTTCTGTACTGTTTCAATCCTCTGTCTGAAACAGTCTGCCTGTGAGATCTGCTGTCTGTGAAGCTGTCAGTCAAAGCTCAATGTGCTCTGAGTGGCTGCTTGTCGGCCCTCACGCTCTGCCTCTTCTCCACATGGGTGCCTTAAACAGATCGGTTACCGTGGTGACAGTTTCATAGAAAAACTTTATGAAATGCCTCCGAAATTAAGTGAAAGTGATAACTCCAAAATCAAAATCACTCACACAAGATTACTAAGGGCTGAGAAGTTTTGGCAGAGAGGATGCTAGCTTCCATTAAAAATCTATTTACACTACTAGGAAGCTGGCAGGTATGTTCAGCTCTAAAACCGGATGTGGACGGATCCTGCATTTGCTACATCGGTATTAATGCACATTTTCAGAGAGCTGTGGGATACGGTTAAAAAGGAGCAGTACTTCCAGAAACCCTGCGTCCTCCAACCAAGGAAAAAAAAAAAAACAGAAATGAAAGCAACATTGGAAATGAATATTTCACAGTTTCCTCTTTGTACTGGATACAGTGAACTCAGCTGTGATGTCATTCCCAGCTCTGAGCTGCCACTTCTGATGTAAATGGAACGCAGCCCTAGTTTCAGACGTTTGACCTCATAAATACAGTCTGTGACTGCAGACGTTCGTCACATGCATCATTAAGTGATCAGATTTGATAAGCAGTAATATGGCACAAAGGCGAACAAATAAAAAGAATGATTAAGTGCCAAATGACATCATATGGCAGCTTCACGTTGCTGCTTGTATAGTGTCAATATCAGCAAACTAGTTTCTGAATCGATGAGTGCAGGTTGTGCATATGAGTGTGGTGCAAGAGTCCGTGAGACTGTCATATCATTTCATGTTAATTTGCGTAACCTTTTCACAACAGAATGCCACAAAGCAGCTTGGCAGAAATCTTGGTCCTGTGCCCCACTTACATAGCGGTGACACAGAGGTTTCCAAAGGAAAAACATCTTTGAAGGAGAGAAGGAAGAAGATACCAAGGCTCAAAGGGAGGAGCTGTCCTCCTTAGGAAATTGCGATGACATTTGTAGTTTGAACAGAATAAAGGAAAAGTCAAAGGTCTTCCAGAATGCTCACTGTAAGCACCATTTTATTCCCACTACACAAAACAGTCTCTGTTCCATGCAGTGAAAGTGAAAGTGACCATCTGTTGTTGAAACACAGCACGGCACACAATGAGCCACAACGAAATGCAGCCTCTGCACTTAATGCACTCAGGAAGCAGTGACGGGAACGGTACCTTGCTCAAGGGTACCTCAGGGCAACCTACTAGCCCAGGATTCCTTCCTAACCGCTAGGTCACCACTGCTCCATAACCACCTAACGCAACATTTTCTGCTTGCTCCTTTTAAAACTGTAAGCCTGGTGAAGGGCAGCGGAGTGATGAATCAGCGCGAACGCCTCTGGGCTGGAACTAATTGTGGCAGGCCTACATTTTGGCATTTTTCAATCAGTAACCAGGGTGAACAGGAGTAGCGAAATGGGGGCGTGAATCTGTGAAGAAAGCGAAGCAAAAGGGATGAATAAGAGCCTAGCTCAATCAGGCCATCCAACTAACTTCACATTACACTTCATCTATTTGGTCTGGTAACCTGAAGGCCAGCAGTCTGTATCTCCCAGCTCGTACAGTGAACTTTATTTGGACTTAAGCAGGCTTTATTTAGGCTTAGGCAGGTGAGGGAGTAAAGGACAAGGGGAGATGCTGATGTTCTTACAGATGATCAGCGGCCATATCCTCGGGGACAGAGGTGTAATCCAGGATCATCTACTGTAGTTGCTTAGCAATGGCCCCTGTTGCAGGTATACACTCACGCATGCAAGCAAGCAGATTTATTCTCTGAATACTTTTGTTTCTGCACTTTCTCTCCTCCCGTGGCCTTGCAAGCATTCTTTCTCTCCAGGTTTACTTTGACGTGACTCATTCGAATAATTTACAACACTGCTTTTAATACGCTGTTCACACAACCACTGTTGCAATGACAGAGAGAGGGAGAGAGAGAGGGAGAGAGACAGAGACAGAGAGAGAGAGAGAGAGAACTCCATCAGGGCTTACGTGGACAGACCTTAAAGTCAAGGCAAAGATTTCTACCTCAAACCTGCATCAAGAAACATCTGCATTGCAGAGTGTGTGCTGATAAAATGGCATCATCATACTGAAAATGAGTGAGGCTCTCTCGGTCTGTCACTGGCGCATTGTACGCTGCGGAGTGAATGTACCTCCCAGGAATCTGTCATGTTTTGAACATGTAAGCTCTGACTTACAACATGCATGATGAGATTTGGATTATTGTCGGGAGGGGTTGAGCACAAGGTCAAGCTTTGGAACAGGACGCTAGGGAAGGGGATGGATTTAGTATGTGTATTTTAAGGGCAGGCTTTGTAGATGAAGGTCAGTTGTTCCAGATAAGATAAGGTAGCAAATGAGAAAAGGAAATGTTTCACTGTCAAAAGACTGAATATTTGCTTCTATTTACATTATGTGAACTTTCATGAACGGGCCGAGGAAAACGCTCAGTAATGTGACAGGCCTCAGTGGGAGAGCAAAAAAATACTGCGGTTTGAAGTAAGACTACCCAGCTGAGCTGCACGATTATATCTCGCTGTGCAACTGGCCAATAGGCAAATAAGAAGGTCACACAGAACTCTTGCTGTGCAAACTTCACAAAAAATCACAAAATACACACGATATGGAAACTGAATGCTTTTAAAATGAAACAATAATCTGACACGTTGCAGGACGTGAAGGCTCATTTGAACAGAGTTGACTTAGAAGAGATGCAGTGGAAGATTTTGTGTATCGAGTTCGTCTGTAAACTGGAGGTGTACAATTTGTATATTGAAGTTGCCATGTCTCATTGTTTGCTGTTATTGGTTGTTTTATATGAAATAAACGGCAGCTGCCATTAACATTATTGACGAATGGACCAATACGGGTTTAACAAAATGAATTATGAAAAAATATAGAATCACTTCAGGCACAAAATAATCAGGCACAACTGCTTCCATCAGCAGTTGTGCCTGATTATTTTCCTCATATTGTACATTTAGTATTGGTGTTCTAGAGAGGTCCTCATGCAGGTGAAAGTGAAAGTGACTTCTCATCATTGTGAGTATACAGCACACAGTGGACCTCCATTTAACCCATGCACACAAACACAGCAGCAGGGGGGCAACTATGAAAGCTGCCCAGGGAGGGAGCAGCGATGGGGACGGTACCTTGCTCAATGGTACCTCAGGGCAACCTACTGGTAAGGGGTTTGAACCCCCACAATCTTCTGATCCTGTGGTCAACTCCCAAACCACTAGACCACCACTGCACCACTGCACACCACTTGTAAGGCTTTTAGGCCATCCACCTTCCTGCATCACGGCCCCAATGATCTTCCTTAGCACTACAGTCACTGGTCCAGATTTAGTCCAGATTTAGTTTAGTTTGGTTCAGATTTAGTTATCGGTGCAGGTTCTTCTTGTTTAAAACCTATACAGGCTAGAGACGACCTCTCTTACAATGGGCCCTGAAAGGAACGATGGCAGATATGTTTGATCATTCCATAGATAAGCCTATTGTACATTTCTAGGTAAAGGCCTAGGCTTGCTCAAAAACTCATAAGCTTATATCATGTCAAATTTAACAGCTACGTCATTTTTCTGTGATCCATACAATCACAAATAATGAACATACATGCTGTTATGCTCCTAAAAGTCATACCACTTTCAAAACAGTTTGAAGGTTTTAAAAGCTCGAAGTGAGAAGCAGTGAACGCCGATGCAGTAATAGAACAAGAGCCTCCAAGATTTCTCCAGACCACTGCTTTAAAAGTCATTTGCACTTGCAGCACTGTATAATATTTCTGTACCACACTCTTGTATCGACTTCACCCTTTTAGGCAAGTAACTCTAGTTAACTGATGACCTATACTGGCATTTCAGGAAAGCTGGAAAATTGTACTCTGCTGTACGTGACCCTGCGCTGCGACCTTTGCGAGCAGAAGCCAGATCTCAAAACTTTATCCAGTTTTGCAGCTTTGCATGTGAGGATTTTATACAAGTCCATATTTCGAGAGCATGGAGCAGAAGTTTGAAACATCATCAAACCTGAAGGCGAGGGTTAGGATGGGGTTAAAGAGTGGAGCGCTGCATTTCCGGAGAAACATGAGAAAGAAAGCATGTGGTATGTGACTAAGTTTGCTAAAGAGCATGGCTTAACTCTTTATTAATGCTTGTTGAGGATCCTCTTTTAGACTAAAGTGCTCCAGGATTTTTTTTTATTTCTATAGGAATCATAGCTGCAACATCCCTGCAGCTCTACTAGATTCCAATGTAGCATTAGAAAATTCTCATTTTGCATCATTGACACCATGTGTTCTTTTTCATAAGAGGACTTTGGAGGGGTTGGAGGGGTTAACTGGATAGATAGCTCAATTCTGAATGCATCGGTTTTGAGATCAGAAAAGACGGAAGACAAAGCGGAGGACGAAGAGGTAGAAAAAGCTCCAGGGACGTGTTTGCCACTCGTTCCGCCTCTGATTGGATCTCCTGGGGACAATCAGTCAGGTTTAGACTCTCTGCAGCCCCAGAGCGAGTGGAAAAAACAGCAAGCGGAACTAACGACCCCTCACCGGCACTAACGAGAGCCTGCCTTCCGCTCTTTTCCCCGCAGGAATGAACCCCAGTAGGCCTAAGAACCCACACGACCCAGGAGGCATCATGATTCTGCTGACTTAGCATGACCCAGTCATGTTGCACACAACAGCTCATGACCTCAGACTATATTCAACGTTATGCACAGAAGCAGCTAAAGACACTGCAGTGTGCTCCACACACACTCACAAGTCAGAATTTCAGATGCCTGCAAGTAATGGCCTGGATTCCCAGCTTTCCCAGTGATTTATGAATGATTATCTATTCCCAGTGCAAATGCAGTGCGCACTGTTTAAAATGAGAACACGGATGTTGAGGGAAGCCACATCGTGACTTTCCCACTGAGTAGAAGTGTTCGGGTTTTATGACTAATTTGAAAAATGCTAAAAAAAAGTGAAAATGTGTCAGGATAAAATGCTCAGAGGAGGCTAATTATCACCATCCTAATGTGAATGATGTGTGTACGGGGGGCGTAAGGCTGTGGTGCCTTGCTTTGGCAGATGCTGCCTGTTTTGTTTATGCATGAATTATGGATGTTTGTCACGGGTTGGGCAACAGGACAGATATTTTCACAAAACACAATATGGTATTTTTTGGTGTCCGATAAGTTTGAATGAAGACGAACCCGCCAGTAGTACCACAGAAAATATAAACCCAATGTTTTATCAACATTTTACACACACTTAATCCGTGAGAAATGATAAATCCATGAAAAACGATAAACGTTATGTCATATTGCCCAGACCTACATGCCATGAAACATGACAAAAGGGCCCGCGATGTAAATCTAGGATTATTTTTAAAACTATAAAATAACAGAAAGTTGTAGGACTTTGGGACGGCTTTTAGAACATTCGGTAAAATAGCTGAAAAAAATTCAAGATCCTTTACTATTTCTATGTCACCATTTTTTGATTTATGTTGATTTATGACACAGATCAAGGAAAGGTGGTTCATCAGCTACAGATGCCCATTCTGGCTACCACTAAGTAGCACCCACCCCACAAATTTAGACCAATTATGGACTAATGGACAAGGATGTGGCGTCATAGGGGCCAAGCTTCCAAAACTTCGATATCTGTATGAACTGGGATCAGTGAGACATTCTTCAGGGCTGTTATTATTTGTACCCCAAATTATTTATGCTTATTGAAATGGGGCATTGGTGGCCTATTGATTTGGGACAAGGCCCCATAATCGGAAGTTTGTGGGTTTGAGTCCCGGACTAGTAGGTTGCCCTGAGATACCCTTGGGCAAGGTACCGTCCCAAACACTTTGTTGTGTTTCACCGTTTGCTGTGCTGCATCTCCATGGTGACAAAGTCACTTTCACTTTACTGCCTTGATTAATCCAAGCACCCAAAGATCATCTGTGATTGGTCAAGGTGCATAAAACGCAACATTCATTGATTGAAACCAGCAAATAATGTGCAGCGTTTAAGTGCATAAATTAGGCTTTCTTTATAGCATTCATTTCATTTTATCATTCCAATAAATCTGCCCAATGCAGAGACACAGGCCTGTTTATTACTGTCGGAAGGCTACTTTTGAAATCTTCAGCCCTCCAACATTATTCAGGTTTGACCAGGAGGAGAAATCATGGGTTGCCATGGGAAGAGAATTTCTCCCTCAGACATCAAACTGCAATTAATTGGCAGTGAACTTTCCAGCACACATTCGCCTCAAATGAAAAGGAAGTTAAAAAAAAAAAAAAAAAGAAACATAAAATATGGAAATTGGACAGGGTTTCAAACAAAAGCATCACCCCAGAGAAGGCTCTATATCGGGGAATAGTGATTCAACACTCAGTGAACGCCCACTTTCACCTCCGCGTCACACTTAATCGAGGTATGATGGTGCCGAGTCAGGCCTGCAGGGTGGGTCAAGCAAAGCCAATTAGCCACATTTCTTCTGATCATCAGCCAAAATGCTCCATTCAGCCTGTAGCTCGGCTACCGCCTGGAGTGACGGATATTTAGTGATGAGCCTTCCAGAAACAGTGAGGAGGTTGTAAGAATAATGCGCAATATATAAGAGTATTTATAGGCTGGTAGGCAGATGGAAGAGGGGTGGACTGCTCTAGAGTTGCTCTGTAACATCAGGCTCTGAGCTCAGCATAACGACAGGCGAGTCAGTCGTTCCTGCTTGTGCTTTGATCAAATTCACTGCCAGAAAATGAAACCAGTGATAAAAACCAAGCGTGATACCTTGAATAACATCAAGGAGGTTATTTGGTCACCATTGATGCAACATCACACTGTCTCATATTCTTTTGTAAAAATAAAAAATAATAATAAAGCATCATTCATAACATTATGCAAAACAATTCTTATTGTGATTTCGGTCTTATTTTAGACAGAGCTCAAGCAACCTGCTTGCATCTCTGTTGCTAACAGTTAATATAGAAGCAGGAGTACATATGAAAAGGTTTTTTTTATTCAGAAATAATCTGGCTTTGCAAAATGTTCAGTGTCAGTGTGCAGCAGGTCTGAGAATGGAGGAAATAGGAATGTAAAAAAAAAAATAAAAAAAACAAAAAGTACCGTACTACATGGGGATCTCCTTGTTGGTGCAAAACAACAGCTTCATGTCTGTCAAACTGTCTTTTATTTGAGATATTGAGTAGGTCAGATTAAAGCAATGGGAGCAAATGTTTTATTGTGACAGGTTGCAAGGTACCTAAAGAAACAAAGCTCTAGAAAAAGGGGTTTCAACCACTCAGCGTTCATCATCAGAAGTGACTAATCACTGGCCTGATCATCTGGATTCATCTACACCTGTTGCTCCACTGCTCGCCTGAAGTTTTGTTCGGTTTGATTCTGATGTAGGTCACTGTGTGACTTAACAACCAAAAACAATCCTCTGAAACTGGTCAGGTTGAGGGACTGTGCTGAGAATGAGAGGAAAAAAAAAAAAAGACTTTGTCCTTCATCAAGCCTGGTGAACTTTGCAATTCTGGACTCTGCAACTCTGGCTCTTTGAGAGCAAATATAAAGAAATGAGTGGGGGCTCCAGATTTTCCACAATATCAGCATGAAACCTGGACTCATCCTGCCATCCCTTCCCTCTGAAAATGATGAACACACACATTCGGCCATTTATACACCATGGTCCAGTTCTGATGCCTGCATGCCAATTAAAAACATCATTGTGCAATAAATTTCCATCTGTAAATTAATAAAACATATGGCTAAACTTTTAAGCTTCTGCTTCTTAAAATAAAGGAACATTGGTTGGACTGTCAGGATTTCATAAGATACAACAGCATGGTTGCAAAAGTTTGAATTGCTCTTGGCTAATCTCAACTGAAAAAGATGAATTTGTGGAAATGTGATAACCAACGTACTTCTGCTCCAGCTGTGTAATTCTTTCAGACTAGAGGAAGCACAGCTCAGGATAAAGCTTGTGCTATTCCACCATCTGCTGGTCAATATCACCCACTACCATTACCATGTGTTACTGCAGTACAGCCTGTCCTCTATACTTGAAGACTGACCTCTCATGGACAAAACACAGACCCCTTAAATAAATAACAAGATAAATAATCTTTATTTCCATGTCTTTTTCATATATATAAAATTATGTATCCACAATTAATTTTACCAAGGCAATGCAGAGATTCCATTCTCAGAAGTGGATACACGGCTCCAGAAGTCTCTTGGTTGAAAGTGTGCATGTGACCAGTTACCAGAGTTAAAACATGAAACCCCTGTAATGCTGAGGAGGACCTCAGCCTCGTCTACAGAAGAAAAATGAGATCAATTGATCACTAAACATTAGCGGATGCATCACTAAAATAAATATTTTAAAAAAAGCACATTAATCACACATGAACAATTACAACCGTGTGCCCCAGGAGCCACTGTACCCACCACATCCACTTTAAAATCGACACACATGAAAAACTTCATTACCCAGCATTCATCACTGGACATTGCTCTGTGTAAACCATTATCCAATCCCCAATCAGCCCCTACTCGCCTCCTCTTACCACTGTTTTCCAAAGCAACATCTAACATCAAACCCTTTTTAAGGGGGTTACATGTGGTTCTTTTGTGAATTCTAAACCTAAATCAGGTGCAAGGAATTAGCTTATATAAACACACAAGATGGTATACCATTTCAAAATGAAAATCCCCGTATCGTTGACTTTCCTAACATGTGTAAGGATGTGAATAGGGGCTCATCTGGGGGAGAAAAGTTCTCAGATATTCTTAAAACAAATTACTGTATAAAAAACAAAACAAACAAAAAAAAAAACAAAAAACAAAATTCTCAATTATTATTAGCATGATTCTTACTTTTATTTTACAATGTTTTAATCCCAAAACTTAAGTAAAAGACACAAAAACAACCCCTCCAACAATCTTTAAAACAAACAGTAACAATTAATAAGCACCCTCTGCTATTACCACAAACCAAACTAAATCCTCCGATGCCACGTTTGGGCAAGAACAAAAAAAAAAACAAAAAAACGTGAGTTTTTTTTTAGCTGTTGGTAAATAGGATTCATTTAAGTGAGTTATTATTTTTAAAATTAAATATTACATACTGTATAGGTTATTAATTACAGTAACAAGTTTCCATGCAATCTTATTTCTTTTCCTGTACAGGTTTTCAAGGTATCAGTAGTAATTAGCAAGGCTGTACGAGCCCACATTTTCTGTTGCTTGGACTGCCAGTGGTTTCTGTAGCCACGGTGAGGGATGGAGGCCTTATTGCCTAATGTCAGTATGTTGGTCTAAGAGTGACATGGTCATTTCGTAAGAAAAACGTAGATCATCGCACAATTGAAACAAGCGAACTCTGTGAAATCGGCTTGATGGTCAGCACACAGTCCTGCTTAAAGAGCAAGGAAGCTCTCTGTTGGAGCAAACTGATCATGGATCACTGTTAGTGCACACAGGAAGCTGAAAAATCAGACTACGCTGACCGGTACTGACATAAAAATGGCCACCGACATGCTGTAGGCTACACATCCCATAATATCTGCCACAAAGATGAGTGCTTTTAGAACTGGACAGAGACTGGACAGACTTTAGTGACTCCCAATGACAGCAAAGGTCAACATAGTGGCGCACAGGCAATGGAATTAGCTTGTATGCAAATTCTCCAAACACACTGGCCCTTATCAACAGAGCGAGGGCAACTCATGCCCTTCTTGACAGCAAAACGGACAACCTAAACCACCTGGGTTTGTTCAGTCAAATACATTATTACTAAACTTTTAATTTGGAAATATTAAAGTAAACAGCAAGAGGCCAAGTTCAGCAAGATTGCCAAAGCACTAGTAGTGAACGCAAGGCCTTCAACATTTCAGCGGAGTCGAATGGCTGCCCGCTTGAAATGTTCTGCTGTTCTGAGACGATGAGATAAACCTGCTGAGTGGATCTTGAAGGAATAAAAGTAAAGGGGGGGGGTGGCTGTTGCATGATTAAAAAACAAAAGACAAAAGGCATTCAGCTTGAGCAGTCTAACTGCGGGCTTGAGAGTGCGAAGAGGAGCAACATTCACAAAGAAATTAAGACAAGGAAGTGAAGATACATTCATAAAGACTCCTTGCTGGGTGATTTTAATGTGTGTGAGAGAGAGTGTGTGTGTATATGGGTGCGTGCATGAGTGAACTATTCTAATATAAAAACCTTCAGCCAACTTGCATCCATACTTAAGGTTGCTCTACGTCCTCATTACCAGTTTTGCCTTGGTTGCTCTACATCTTCACAGACTTCCTCTATTTCCTTGAACTCAATCTGTTATCCATAAAAACTGGTTTTTATAAATATCTGAGAAAACTGAATTGTAAACTGCTCAGCTGGACATGGTAGCAGCTCCTGTTGACTAGTGTTCCTGTGAAGCACAAATGTGAAAGGAGGGTTGTGTTAAAGAGGCTGTTAAGAGAAGTGTTTCAGAAACAAGCCTGTAAGCCGTAAAGCATAGCAGAGCGATTCACATTTGTCTACTAAGGGACTTTAGATATCGGAACTGAATGAGCTAAAACACACTTATCTGTGAGCTCTCGCTTAGTCACTTATTCATGGCTGTTGAAGGAATAATTCAGGGAGAGAGGCTAATGTTCCTAACAGTGAATACAAATAGAGACAAAAATGAACGTTAAAATAAGTTAGAAGTTTTGGTTGTATTATTATGCCACATTTTGGATTGCCATTTCCATTTGTTGTTAGACATATTGGTACATTCGGTTGAGCTGCTCCTTTAAAGCACGGTTACGTGGAATATGGCATAAAAGAAAAAAGCAGCACTGCTGTATAAAAATGGTCCCCACGAAAAAAACTGCTTCAATGTGTAAACAATAACTTATGGTAAACGTCATCAGCCGCACTCTTTTTGTAAGAGGTCTTAATTTTTCATTTTTGTTTTTTTATTTTCCTTAAATCTGGAAATCGGGGCTGGTTTTGCTTTTTAGTGCCACTTTTTCCACTGGGGTATAAAAGCTCGGTCTCCTCTTACAGGAACCTCACAGAAAACTAGCAGGAAATCCTGTTCATCCAAGTGAAAAATTGAAAGTGAAAGTGACAACCCTTGTCATTGCGAGGTCAAAGCACAGCAGACAATGAACCACAACGAAATTGGACCTCTGCTTTTAACCCATGCACACTCAAACACCGTGCAGCAGTGGGCTGCTATTGAAAGCGCCCGGGGAGCAGTGACGGGGACGGCACCTTGCTCAAGGGTACCTCAGGGCAACCTATTGGGAAGGGGTTCAAACCCCAGATTCTCCGATCATGTGGCTAACGCCCTAACCACTAGGTCACCGCTGCCAAGTGTAGCATTAATTGAAAACAACCAAACTGTTGTCCTACTTTTTCTGTAAATCTCACTGTTAGATGCCTTTTTGTGAAATATCAAGTCTTCGGGCGGTTTTCTCACATGGCTATCCAAGTTTGTGTTTTGATCTACACCACCACAACTTTTTCTCAGCAGGACGAACAGGATTTCATCAGTTTCCTGTAAAGCTTGTTTACTCCACAAGGAAAACCTTGAACAGAGCATGTTAACGGGGTTGATCTAGGTCTGAAGAAAACTGTTGTGAATACAGGAAGATGAAGTGCGTGTGAACGAGAGAGAGTAAAGAACAAAGTGAGACCACAGGTGCCTCCATGATTAAACTGGCCTTTTCCATTTAAGCTCACACTCAGAGGGACACAATCACACCATGCAGCGAGCTGTTCAGATGATGTCTCCGTCCTCTTTCTCCATCTCCCATGGTCCTCCTCGTGGACTGAATGAGATGTCCATCTGTGACCTTTAATGTTTGACCTTGGCCTCCCTGTCTCGCTACTCCCAAAGCTCCAGTTATTGCACTAGTATCTACAGCACATGAGTGGAAGCCAAGAAGCCATATAAAAAGAAGCAACAAGAACTCCTAAATAACAGCTGTTTGTCACGCAACATTTCATGACAGTAGCTGTGCTTATGCACACTCACACTCAAACAAACACACACACACACACACACACACACACAAACAAACAAACAAACAAACAAGCCCTGCTCGTTTCTAGTGGTGGCTGGACATGCAGGTAGGTTATTTCAGAAAAGCAAAGAGAAGTTTGAGTGGCGCTTTAAAGGAAAGGGAGGGGAGTAAAGGAGCTTGTGTGTGTGTGTGTGTGTGTGTGTGTGTGTGTGCTGAAGCAGGAGTTGTCCTAGAATTTCAGCTGCCGACTCTTCATATACCTCTCCTCCTCGTCGCCTAAAGAATGAAAAAGATACAGATATGATTTCTGAAAATCAGTGCCCGCAATGACAAACAGTGTGAAGAAAGTCAGGCTAAGGGAAAGAGAGAAAGAGAAGTTGATTTTTGGGGGGTAGGCGTGAGAGTAAAGCAAGGCAGACAAGTACCTTTTCACAGAGATTGGAAGAGAGAGTTAGGCTGCAGCAGAGGAAAAAGAGAGAAAAGAGAGATGCAGACAAACAGCTGAGCGGATAAAAGACAAATGGGAGCAAAGGAGTTAACACTAGGTTTGCAACAATTTATCAAAGTCAGTTCACGTAGCCATGCTCTGCCTATTTGGGCTCTTTCATGGGAACTCTAACACTGGACAGGCTTTACTGAACGCTAAAAATATCCCTGATATACTTTGATATCCAAATTATACATTTATAAATGAAGCATGGATAAGTGAATCTGTGAATAAAAATAGGTTATTACAAATTGTTCATTTAAAAGAAAAAAAAAGTGTTAAAGTGATGGGGCAAACAGAGATGAAATAATTAAGTCATATGGGTTTGATCGAATAATATAAATAGTAAAAATAAGATAATATTACGGAAAATAATATTTACTCAATGTTATAAGATATAGAAGTAGTCAGACAGAGTGCACATGTGAATTACCTTCTAAATGATGCCGGGAGATGTATTTGAGTGCTTCGTCCAAGAGGATAACAGGAATGGAGATTTTGAGGACAACTATCCACTGGGACCAGTGCAGAGGGGTTACTTGAAAGATTAGCTTTAAAAGAAAGAACAGAACATGAGAGAAAATTATGACAAGAACACCACCAGAACAGCAAACGATTTACTGTGGATCAGCCTTAACCTCGAACACGCAGAGGGGCTTTATCTCATGTAACCTATTGCAAATATCCCGTCTGAAGGGATATTTATATGTTTTTTGGTGAAGCCCATCACAGTGCACACAGGGTGAAAGGTAAAGAAACTCTCTGGACAGTTTGCCAGTCCATTCAAGGGCATCACAGTCAAACCAACATGTCCAAATTAACACCTCTGATCCACCTGGCTCGTATGCCTGTGGATTGTGGAAGAAGACCTGAGCATCTGCAGGAAACGGGTAGAACATGCAGACTCTTCACAGAAAGGACCACCACTATGGCATCTTTTTGTGTATAATTAATTACAGTCCTAATGAAAACATGTACAAGCACATCAGGAGCAGAGCTGATGCCAATCAGAAACTCAGTAAAAGCTGTCACAACAACAGCCACAAAAACGAGTTGATGTAAGAGTAGTGTCTGTGTACTGTGTGACCCGCCATAGTACAGAGACACCACTTAACTTAATCAACTCTGTCTGAAGTAGATGTAGTGCTCCGAATTCTGATGGTCAAAAAAGGGACAATGTACAATTTGATAGGTTGGAGTGACTGTTTACAAGCATTGTTCAATTAATGTGCACCAGTGAAGCTATTAAACTAGCTCAAAACAAGGATACGTTTATCTACATGTTGGGGTGAACGAAGGCGTGTCTGTGTGGACTGGTACTCACTGGGAGAGGCTCCACATACAGTATGAGGAAGTGTAGAGACAGGGAGAGGATGATTGCTCCCAGAAGCCAGATATTGACCCATGGTGGCATCCTCAACAGAGACTGATTCTCTGACAGACTGAGAGAAAAAAGGATAGTAAACACTCAGACATTTGCAAATATGTTAATAAAGAAGACATGAAAATGCCCCCACCTGTTGAGCGCATTGAACATTTCTATGGTGACAAGCACAGAGAGGGCCATGGTGGTGGGGTAGCGGGACTCGAACACCTCGCAGTCGATGCCCTGGAACATGGGATTATCCTCTGTACACTGCATGAAGTGCCTCTGCACAGCAACAAATGGCAAGAAATAGCAAATGAACACTTTCTACCATCACTAAAGAAAGTGAAGCAGACTAAATGACAAGGATTTATAGTGATGTGAGCTGATATGTATCAACCCGGTGAACCAAATGAAGTTTGCTATAGGAAGAAAAATAAACAAAAAAACAAAAAAAACAAACAAAAAAAGAAATTAATTCTTAAAAAACATTCTTAAATGTCTCAGAGCAGTAAAACGTATTAAAAAGTTGTTATTAACATTATGTTTTGGTGCCATGTAGTCCTCTAGCTTTTTTTTTTTTGTCTTCCCTCCACCTCCAACTGGTTTTGAATTGATTTCACATTTTGTAAAATAGCATTTTGAGTATCAGTGATTTCTTTTGAATGACTTAATTCTTTTGAATTACTCTTAATTCAGTGCCTATAACTTGCAAGCAGACAATAGCTGTCTATTGTTCTATGTGGCCTATGAACAAAAAATAAATAGAAAGAAATATTTTCTCTTTCTTGTTTTTTCTTCCATTTCTGAGCCCTAGAGAAAAGCTCAAGCTCAACTTTAGTTTTAACCATTTTTTCAAATTTTTACATGCATTTTGTTACCTTGACAACATCTGTGTGCTTTGTCAAGCCTCTGACTTTGGAGAGGATTTTATTTTAGAGCAGAGGCAGAAGAACAGAGGCTTACAAACTTGATTTCCTGATACAGATGTGCATTCCACTAGGTTCTAGAAGTTGCTTACTTTAAACTTGTTTAAATGTTCAAGTTATGGTTTCTCTCATTTTCATCAGTGTAACCATTATGTTATCTCAGTATGGGTGTAGACTAAATTACTCATTTAATTCCTAGAGGCCAATGATATTGTTCCACTCACCAGTTGGTAGAAGGACACCTGCGGACCCTGCTCGTCAAACAGGTACCACCAGGTGGCAGCACCAACTGTGCCCAAGCCCACATACCCTGAAGAATACCAATCAAACAATGAGAGACTGTGGACAGTAAAGTCCCTTACTAATGAAACTGGGACAATAGAAGATTAAAAAAACTAAAACTAAACTTCAGAATCAAAACATTATGTACTGAACAAGCTGAAACTGCAGTCATTTCTGCCCTGATAATATAAAAATCTGTTTTCTTCTGAAAAATATTGTATAAAAATATTGCATCTCCAAAAATACAACACAACAAAAGAGCACAGAGCAGTCCTTGCTTTGCTCACCTCCAATGGCAAGATACCGAAAGAAGAGCCATCCTGAGATGAGTGGCTCTTTGGGGTTTCGGGGTGGTTTGTCCATGATATCCAGATCTGGGGGGTTGAATCCCAGAGCTGTGGCAGGGAGACCATCTGTAACCAGGTTCACCCACAGAAGCTGAACTGGGATCAGAGCTTCTGGAAGCCCCAGAATCGCAGTCAGGAAGATACTAAAAAAAAACAAAAAAAAACATATATGTTCACAACGGATAAAGGAAATCAACATTTTCTATATTCATGCGAACATTTGCAAACATTTCAGAACAAAGGCAGATTTGCAGATAGGCCTTAAACCAGTTTGGAAAAAAAAAAAATCTATATGACTAATATGTTGAATAATATATGTTCTCTACCAATGTTGTCTGGTTTCATCACATTTTTTTTTAGGCCTTGACTTTGAAGTTCCAAACCTTTATCTCACTACATGCCCCACTTTCTTATGAGATACACTTTATTGACAGGTCTCCAGATATCTTCCTGTTGAATTCATGATATAATTCAGAATATTCAATATCATGCCGGCTGTATCCTGATGCAGCAAAGGAGGCCAAAGCCATCAAACTACCCTCAACGTGTTTCACAGATGGGACTCTGTGAAACATGTCTCTTTCAGACAAAGAGCTGGAATTTCTCACTAATTTTCAGTTTACTTTGAAATGAATTTCAGTTCATTAGGAAATATCAGTATCAGATATCATTATCAAATATCAGTTTACTTTACTCTGGTTGATCAGGTGCAGGTCTGTGTAACTCACCAAACCACCTCTCCTACGTTGGAAGAGATAAGGTAGCGGATGAACTGCTTCATGTTATTGTAGATGGCTCTGCCCTCTTCCACAGCGGCCACAATGGTGGAGAAGTTGTCATCTGAAAGCACCATCTCTGAGGCAGACTTGGCCACAGCTGTCCCGGAGCCCATCGCAATGCCGATTTCAGCTTTCTTCAGAGCAGGAGCATCATTCACACCATCGCCAGTCTGCGGGGAAAAAAGGAGCCAGAGGATGGAGGTTAATTATGTGTTAGCAGAAGATCCAAAAGGATGAAAGGAGATGCACAAAATAATACTCAAAAGAAAACTAGAAAAGAGGTCATGTCTCATCTGAGGAACAGCAATTTGGTTCTAACACTTTTGAATACAGATGAGATAAATCAAATCCTTGTTTAAAGACAGAAAATAAAAAGACAAGAGGAAGAGGGAAGCAAACCCTCTGTCATGCTTTTGCACACTCACAAAATGCATAAACAAATATACAAAACAGAAGTTCCACTCTTTCATCCATGTGAAAATGGCCATTGGGAACTTTGTTTTGTGTCAGAAAAATACAAGCAACATATTTAACAGAAAATTAGGTAAAAAAGATGGCACTCTTGAATTTGCATTTCCTTTACTTTGTCCCCTCTTCCCTTAAACCCAACTATTGCCACAAATACATACTGCGTTGCCTAATACTTAATCTAACCGGAACAACTAAAAACTGCCATACTAAACTAAACTAAAAATGACCATAATGTGCACCACTTACACACTTTCTTAGCTTTAAGGCCTCTTTGAGAGGGTAAAACAGCCAGACACATGCAGGTAAGGTTAGACAGAGATGGCTGGAACCAGTGGTGCACGGACACACACAGAGAAAATGATGCCATGGTCTGATAGCTGCTGTAAGGGAACAGTACTGAAGGCAATGCTGTCTGTCTATGTGATGGAAAAGCCTGTTGGGAACTGTAGGCAATGAGCCATGCTGGACAGAGCAGTTACTGAAGCATGCAGTGATTTTAGCCTTAGAGACACACTAGAGCTGCTGTCCTGATGTATCTTCTAAATGTTGCAAGACAGAACAAATTTGCATTAGTTCCCTAGAAACTAATGCAAATTACTGAAGCTTCTGAAGACAAAGTGTGGCAGGAGGAGCAGTTTTCTTATGACAGCAGAAATGACAGTATCTACATTGCATGCAGTATTTGAAAAAGAGAGAAGAGTGCTGATTTTTACACAGTTGTACAATTTCCCTCTTCCCAAATGAAACTGATTAGTCAAGACATGTTAGATGTCTATGGTTTGCTTATGTTTGAGCTACGACCGATATAACAAACAGGTCAAAAGCTTGATAATGTAATGCATGACATAATGTTTGACATACCAGGGCTGTAAATACACTTCTGAGCAACTAGGAGTTGAGACCAAAGACCAAATCCATTTCACACATTTAGGCATTTTGTCCTTCAGAAGACTTATGTCTACAAACACCTAACACCACCGGTTTCAGGTTTGAAATATTTTCCCAAAATGGCAAACATGGTGGACATAATAACTTAAAGCACTCATTGCAGGAAGGCTCAATAATAACTTGGTACAGATTATATCAATGATACCACACAGTATTAAGAATTTGCTTTACTGCATTTTTTTCTGTTGAAATTAATTCACACTTTTTTTTTCTCACCATGGCTGTGATCTCGTCAAAAGACTGAAGGTAGCCCACAATCTTGGACTTGTGAGCGGGTTCGACGCGGGCGAAGCACCGTGCCCTTTTTACAGCCTCTCTCTGGGCCTCGGGAGACAGGTCATCAAACTCGCGGCCTGTGTAGGCCTTCCCATCCACATCATCGTCTTCGCCAAAGATGCCAATGCGTCTGCAGATGGCCACAGCTGTGCCTTTGTTGTCGCCTGTGATCATGATGACCCTTATGCCTGCCTCACCGCACAGCTTCACTGAACCAATCACCTCCTTCCTGGGTGGATCCAACATGCCCACGCAGCCGACAAATGTCAGGTCACACTGCACTCGCGCACACACACACACACATATTCATACATACATTACATACAAGTTGTTGGTGTATTATAGCTGATCAATGTAAACCTGCATGCACACACATATGCTCTCATCACTCACCTCATACTCTGAGAACTTGGCAGAGTTCTCCAGGTCCATGTCCTGTTTGCGAGGGGGTGTGTCTCTTGTTGCCAGTGCAAGGCAGCGCAGTGTATCCTTCCCTGTGCCCCAGTCTCTGATTGTCCCCATCAGCTTCTCCTTCACTGCCATAGTCAGTTCCACCTTCCCTGAGCCCACCCGTACATGTGAGCACCGGTCAATCACACTCTCTGGAGCTCCCTGCCAGACAGAGACAGAAGTATACAAGAAAGAGTGAAGTATATTAAATGTAATAATTAAATGTGTCCACATGACATTTTAACCTTGTTCTTACTTTTGTATGACACTGATCTGTATTGTAAATGAATCTGTGTTAACAGATATTAGCACTTAAACTTTAAATTAACTGCAATCACGTATGTATTTAATGGATAGTTTTTAGGTTTTAGCTCAACTGGAAAAACATAAAACATTGTTTTTCTTTTTTTTAATGTATCTTTTCTAAACACTTTGTCCATGTAATGCTAGGCAAAGTCATCAAATCATAGAAAACAAAACCACAGAATGCTGATGACACACAATTACACACTTCCATTCTTTCTGGAAATGAAGAGTGCTGACCGGTTACTAGGTGTGTCATTTTTTCAATGTATGGCAATATTTTTGTATAAAAAATTTGGATTCTAGTTACTAAAATGAAGCAAAAACATCTTGGTTAGAAACTATACCCAACTGTTACATTACACCTTTACAAACAATAATAACCTACTTGACTTAACCATTAAGTTATTAAATTCTGACTTCCTGCATGTAAGCACAGTCTCTAAAATAGCCTTAATGTTTTGAAAAACAAAGCTTGAGTCCTATAAGGCCTTTTCTAACTCAAAGAACTCAAAAACCATGTATTTCTCTACAGAGCTTCCTAAGAAAACTCTAAAATTAACTCTAAAATACTTCCTCTAAAATTGCAGGAGCACAGATCTTAGCCTAAACAAGAATGAGAGAACTCATATCAGCCCCAGAAAGAGCTGCAATGCTAAACATTAGCTTGATTTTAAAGCTCTCAATGGCTTTAAAGCACCTTTGTGTACCTCCCTGAATGTCGGTTTCAACATGGGATCTTAGATCGGCAGAAATTGGTCTTTGGCAATTATTTAAATTACAAAAAAGTGGGGAGGCCACTTCTGTTAAGCTTTTAGACTGCGGAACTAATTTCTAATTTCTTCTCTGGGTGCATTAATTGGTTTAACTTGTACTTTAAATATAATCATCAGTATGTATGGTATTAACATGGATGAAGCTCCATTCAACACCTCTGGGGTGAGGTAAAAAGATTCAGAACTGCAGAACTAATAGTCCATGTATTCAAATCCACAGAGAAATATCTAATGTAAAGCCTTCCCAGGAGCTTTGCTGCCACAAGAGTGGCAAATATTGTAATTTCAGAAGAAACATTGGACGAGCAGACATACTGAAGACGAACCACATAATTGTTTTTTGCAATACTACAGGACTGCAGTGCTGAGGAACATCTGGTTTGAACATGGAGAATGGGGTCTTGTACCTTCACAAACATCTTGCTCTGTGAGCCTGTTTTAGTTGGAGTGCAGTAGACGGACATAGACTTTCTGTCACGAGAAAACTCGAGAGTGAACTCCTTCTTCATCAGTTGTCGGATTACCTAGATGGAGAGACAGAGAAAGTATAGAGAGAACATCATGTTGAGCTGAAAGAATTACGTGCCAGTAACGTGCGTTTCTCATCTGTTCTCTTAGACGGCCTGCAGGTAGGCTTGTTGTTTGGCCTCCTGTGAAGCTCAGGTGTTGAGCTCTACACACACACGCGCTGCAGTTTATACAAACATGTTTGGCTTTAACACGCTACCAGGCAATGCCAGAAGCAGGCTTTACCCCAGCAAAGATGACCAAGCATCCCAGAGCTGGACAGCACTTAAACCTCACATAAAAAGGTACTCAACAAGCAGTACTTCTAACTCTTAAATCATCACTTTCCTTAGGTTCCCTCAGCACTTGCACATCTGCAAGAAAAAGGTTTGAACGCGCCAATTTAAATTACATTAAACTTTGTTGGTTTGAAAAATAAACAAATGAAGGGGATTTGAAGGGAATTTAAATAAAGCCTTTACCTGCAGTTTTTAACACATCCTGTCCATCTATTTTCTGTTTCACATTTAAGAAATTTTTTAAAAATCCAAAATTTACAAAACGCATATGGCTAAAAATGACTGCGATGCCTTACATGTTTCTGTTTTCTTTCACCACTAGGTGGCAAGCAAAGCCTAACGCTTCAGTATTCATTGCTCTGACAGGATTGTGAGAGGATACGCTTATTCAGAAAAGGGCACTTGAAAGATGCCCAGATAAGTGATGTAATGCAAAAGAAAACAAAGGATTTTCCCCCCTGAACACCAGCGCATCACTGTTAAACAATTTCAGTCTATCCTTTTTTTTTTTTTTCCCGGCCTCCATAATCCCTGTCTTTGACGTCAAAGCGCTTTATGTGTGTTTTTAGAAACTGTCCAGCTTAGTCTATACAGTGAGCGTTCCTTGTCAATTGCGGTAAAGAGGGGAAAGCACTCACTTCTGTCCCTTGCTGTCTCCAAGCCAGTGAGCTGAGTCCAGAGTTTAGCTAACCTCTTCATAAACTCGCCAGCTTGTCTAAATATTATGCTTTGCCTCAGGGAGCCTGTGTCACTGACGTTTTCCTCTTGCCGTTCCTCGTTTCTTTATTTAAGAAGAGCGGGATTTGCATGACCTTCATTTGGAGAGGTCAGTGGAAAAATGATAGAGCTGCTGGTCATTCACTCCTTCTCAGGAACATGCTCCATCGCTCCCTCAGGACAACAGAAGGCCAGGGGACTTGTAAGTGAAAGGAATGAAGAAGAGTCTACTAAGGGCCCCTTTTCCCCCAATAATGAATTTTTGTTTCACTGTGCAGAGGGCGTCAACATATAGAACCACTTTATAGATCAGCTGGTTAAGAGACTACAAGTAAGAGTTTCTGATAAATGCTATAAATATCGTTCCTCTTTATAACAGAAAAGCAGATTGTGGTGGTGAACGTGACTCAGAGATCTTCATTAGTCTGAGGAGAGTCTTGAGTCTCGAGTCTCGGTGGTGACACTGTCGGTGGTGACTTTAGTGAATAGTTTTAGTTGTGCCTCGTTAGCTGCTAGCAATGCACTGCACTGAAGCAGACCTCTACTCAAAAACAACACGGCTTCAAATAACAGGATCTTCATTAATGCAACATTAGGGAAAGTACGGTGTTGAATTAAGTTGTTCTGAACTTTGATGAAAACTGTTTTAGGAATTTTGTTCTTTCTGAAACAACTTCCGCCATTTCATCTGATCCCAGTTGCCCTGTTTTACGTCCTGCCCTTTTGCTTAAATACTTGCCTCACTCTCGTTCCTTTACTCTTTCTCCACTCTCCTACCACTTAGGTGCTATTTCTTTCCTTTTCTCCACTGCCAATTTGCAGTTCATCACTCTGTGCCTCACCATTATACTTTTAGTTCTTCTCTCTGGTTTTATCACTCTATAAATTTCCTTTAGTCACACAATCGGCCTTCCTAGGCATCAGTCTCCTTCTCTTCTTACCGAGTTGCATGCTCCTGCCCTCTCCACTTTGCTGTTGCGAGACAGGTCAGTCTTAAAGACGTTCATCTTCTCCACCAGAGTGGTCAGCGCCGTTTCTGTCGCCTCCCCCACCTTCTCATAAACTCCTTTTGCCTAAAGGGACACAAGGGACACGGTAATGCGTAACACACACAGACACACAGAGATAGCAAAGAAAAAGCAATGGCAAGTTTCCATAGTGAAAAGAAGATCTTCTAAATAAAACGGCTAATCTCCTTAGGTCAACCCGCATTGAAATAAATAGGGAAAAACAAGATAAGAGAAGTGAAAATATCATGCCATCCAAGCAAGGAGTTTTCCATTTCTATCTTAATGGAGCCAAAACAAAAATCTGTCTGACAGATCTTCATACGGTAGAAATAGAGTTATGTCTTATATAAAATCTACTCATGGGAAAATTGATAGTAAAATATCAAATTAAAAGGGTCAATTTAAATAACTATCACAATTTTGTAAGACAAGACATCAGTGCTCAGCATTGTTGATGTAATGTGTTGCTTAAATGGGCTGCAACATCATTATTCCGTTGTTAATGTTTATAATGCTCACAGTAAACGAAACTAAAGGCCCTCATGTTTTCTAGGAACTTAAAAAGAATCACATGCTTTTTTATTCAGTTGTGTAAGGGTCATCTTTAAACTCAACAAGCACTGCTCTAGTCATTTTTTTCTTCTGTCTACATATCTGTGCTCTGGGTAGGGTTTGGTCAATATAGCAAAAATATAACATCATGAAACATCAAGCACAATTAACTCTACTCCCCCAAGCATTATTAGCCAAGCAAAGATGCTGCATTACTGGGAGCCCAAAAAATTTGCTCCCACTTCATGTGACTTGGAGACGTGTTCCAGCCTTCACCTTCCCAGGGTTGGTGGTATGTGTGTTTTTGGGAGTCCAAGCTACAGGGTTAAACTGGATGAGCCTAAATTGGTGGGTGGAAACTGGACAATTCATCGATTTATCATCATCACCCCTTAGCCTGACTAAGGTCACGGAGGAGTTGGAGCCTATACCAGTGTACGGGGGGGAAAGACAGAAACATCCTGGAAAGGTAGCCAGTCCATCACTGGTCAGAAACAGACACTCAATAGACTCAAATACACACAGTTAAAACTAGAGAGCAATTTTGCACTTCTGCAAAGTGGGCAGATTAGAAATGATTGTTTCTGCTCATAGTGCATCCAATGATTGCTTATTGCATTAGGATCCATTGTAATGCTTGGATTTACAGCCATACATTATCATTTTAACACACAGCAAAACGAATGACACCATATCCCACGATGATAAGCACTTTACTGCCAAAATAACTGATATTTAAATGGTCAGTTGGCTTGACTTTGTTGCACAAACAATCCAAAAGGATGTAAAAAGTGACCTGTGGTAACCTGCCCCATCCACGACTCTACCTGCATGTGTGGAACACACTCAGTGTTGTGTAACATGGCTGCACTGATACCATGGTGATGAAATAGAAAGTAGAAATGCAAGCAAGACAGGCAAAGCAAGTCAGGGGCTGGGAGCAAGTAGAGAGGTGAAGAGTGGGTGTGTGTGGGTACACTAAGTCCATAAATGTTAGCACCTCGCTGTGTGGGATGGAGCCACTTTGTTATGTTGTGTGAAGTATTTTAGCATGAGCTTAACTTTGTTATGAGGTGTGAAGTTTGTTATAACTCAGGATGACGATGATGATGGATTGGAAAACAGAAGTGTTATAATAAAAAAAATAAATAAATTTTTAAAAAGTTGCAAATTGGAATAGATGGATAGACCAGAAGGCTTCTACACACTACTGGGATACTGAGTTTCGGATCTGAATGTACATCAATTATATATTTACTTAAAGGGTAATAATTACAAGATAAGTGTGGTGTCATCTTTTACTTTGCTGTTTACATTACATTTCTGATGTTATCACCTGACATTTGAGCATGTCATGAATTGCAAAGAGAACTGTGGGACACAAGCTGAGATTCAAAGTGAAATTATGGCATTAATGCAGAGCTGCATTAGAAACTGATCACTGTGAAGACGCTTGTGTAGCCTTCATATAACGTGTTAATCATATTAAAGTTAAAATTCCTAACTGCTGCTTTTTTGTTCTTGTAGGTCTAGTAAATGATAACCCTGAACCGTATGCAGTAAATCTGTGTTAAATGTACTGTGCTTGAGTGATGTTTCAAAATTTCAGTATCATTTTCACTATGAATAAATATAGAATTATATAAAAAAGAAATTGTTAGCCTAACATACACACACTGACCTCATTGTAATCCAGGGAGGAGTCATTACACATGGAGCAGATTGTAGCCAGTTCGAGAAGGCCATCATAGTCCCCACAGTTGACTGGCTTATTGCCTTTCAGCCTGAGAGGAAAGAAAGAGGAACAATTTCAAAACCTAGGAAAAAAGCCCAGGCACCCAAATTAGTCGTAACAGTGGAAAATAACACAGAACACCAAGATCCAACAGACCTAGCCGGCTTCTCTTACAAGCTGGTGTTAAGTAATGGATTAAGAGGTAGGTGTGTGTGTGGTGTGTGTGTGCGCTTACACTTGTCCTTCTGGAGCATAGGTTGAGCCAGTGATTGTGAACTCATGGAGGGAACAGCTGGAGCTGTCTGCTTTATCCACCACGAACATCTGGTAGGAGAGACAAAAAGAGATCCATCAGGACAATGGCAGTGTCTTTCAAAGATGCGGTTTAAATAAAAATGTTACAGATAAGACAAAATAGGAAATATAATTCTAACAAAAAACATTTGGAGAGCAACAAGAAAATGCTTCTATTAGGGCATGACCAAGAATGAGGAAGTGATACACCCTGAAAAAAAAAAAAAAAACGAACAAGACAGGACAAAAAAATTACCCATTCAAAATGAGGAAGTGGCAAGAAAAAGAAAAAACATGAAAAAAAAAAAGAAAAAAAAAAAGAAAAGAAAAGGAAACAACCAGTCAGTTTTGGCTCCGCCCAATCTGAACAGGGGTTTCCCTCATCTAGCAACCAATCAACAGTGGAGGAGTGATGTCATTCTTTTCCAAGAACTGCTGGAAGAGTTCCTGAGTTCAGCAACCTGGGATAAGCCTCAGCATGTGTACACACACACACACACACACACACACACACACACACACACACACACACACACACACACACACACACACACACACACACACACACACACACACTGACGGTTTTTTGTCCCTGTTTTTGCTGGAAAACCACTCACACAAACGCAAAAGCTCATGGTCAACAAACACTAACACACTAGTTGTAAAAGTTGGTTTCTTTCCACCACACTTGCACAGGATAGGCAGTGGGTGCCTTGACAGATTACAGTGGTGATCTCTGAGCAGAGCAGGGAATAATGGGGCAATGGTGGCCTAGTGTTTAGGATCAGGCCACTTTACTTTTTCACTTTCACTTTCATAACAATATGGGTTAAATATGGGGCCTTAATAGTTGTTTGCTGGACATGCCTCATACTAAAGGAGAAGTGATATGAATAGTGGACTGAAAAAGAGGAGAAGGTGATTTTAAAACCATTTTCAAACAAAACACACACCCTGTAGGTCATACGATTCTCTCTCAACCTTTATTCACTTTGTTAATTCTTTAATCAGGCATTTTTAATTTAGCCTAAATCAAATATGAGCAGTAAAACTTCCTCAGTGTTTTATAGTTTTCCTTCCCATCTGTCTCACCCTCTGCCTCTCTTTGAAAACTGTTTTTCTGTCCCTGTTTTTTCTTTTTTGTCTGTTGGTCTTTCTCTCTCCCCTCTATATTTCTCTCTGGACATAAATGTCTATATGTGTATCTAGCATATTCTTACAAATATTTTTAGAATTTCCTAGGGCTTGAGACTTCAGTTACCCACAGTGAGAGCCATTATATCTGAATGGAGATAATGAACATCTAAAAAAAAAAAAAAAACACACAACATGGGTTGCTTGCCTCAATAAATTCAGAGTCCCTAGGCAAAAACCATTTAAGACCGAGGAACATAAAGTCAGATCTCACATCTGTTCCATCTTGTCATAAAGCTTATAGGTAAACCTCTAATAAGAAAATGACACTAATAATTTAACATGCTGGCGATTGAATAACGGTGTGCTACATGTAATTTGCAATTATGCTGCTCTCCACCAGAATTGTGGAATTATGATGCCCTGGCTTGCCCCCCCATGGGAACGCTGGTGCAGAACCTTATATTGGCAGTTTATTCTTTAAATGCCAGTGTGTTTCTAGAGAAGTCTGAAAGAGAGCTCTGAACCCTACACAGCTGATGTGAAAGCCTGATTTCCAGCTACAGGAAGTCTTGGGTTGCTGTGGTTGCTGCTTAAGGTTGGACTATCAGTCGTTAAGCTTACCCAGGGGAGTTCACAGGGCAGTCACTTCTTTCAGCAAATAAGTTCACTTTTAAATTGTGTTGTGTTTCTTTTGTGTTTTCCTGATCTCCCATAATATTTGAGGATCTGTGTGTGTATAAAAAAAGTGTGTGCATATAGAAACAAATTTATATATATATATAGAAACTCAAATAATATCCACAACAAAAAACTCATTTGTTCCTCCTGTCTCAGCTTACTGTGTGTCGTTATGGAAACAGATGCCCAGGAGCTGGGTATCATCCGGTGTAATGTAATGATTTGTTGACATATAGGGGTTTGATGAGACACACGTGGCAAATGTCTGAATGTGTGAGAGAGAGAGAGAGAGAGAGAGAGAGAGAGAGAGAGAGAGAGCGCGAGAGAGCGAGAGATTAGAGTGACAGAACAGGAGATACCAGTAGGAGATAAAATGACAAAGTGGAGGAGTGAACGAGAAAAAGAGCAGGGAGAGAGAAAGAATGGGTAAAAGACATGATGAGAGAGAGAACTGGGCTAGATCTCATGCTTGGACTGAACTCCCTATGGAGCTGTAATGATGAAAGTACGGAGAAAAAGAAAAGTGATAGTATCGGAGCAGAGCTAGTCTCTGGCTATGGGAATACAGCCTGGAGGTCTAAGGCACTGATGGAAATGAATAGGCACTTAAGCACACACACTGCCATTTACAGCATATTCAATACTATTAAGGGTAAAATCTGTCCCCCAGGGGACACAAAGTTTTTTGCAGCATAAGCCATTTAATTCAACTCTTATTTAACCTATCATCAGCTCTGAGCAATTTTAACATGACCCTAAATAAGCCATTTAGTAACCAGACGGTATACTGCATAATTTTATATATATATATATATATATATATATATATATATAGTTGTTATATATATATATATATATATATATATATGTAGAGAGAGAGAGAGAGAGAGAGAGAGAGAGAGAGAGAGAGAGAGATAGAGAGAGAGAGAGAGAATTTGATTATAACTGTTATAACTGTAAAAAAGTTATAGAACATGTAAGCAAGTAGTTCATGGTCGGATGCAGAAAAATGCTTTGTAATATTCAGCTTTACCAAAAGAATTCAGAACCTCACTGTGTAAAAGTAACAAAAATAGCAACATGGAGGTCTGTTAGGAGCCTGTTAATATTATTATTATTACACAATTATTGAATGGCTGGCTCAAAGCAACGTAGCGCATTTCCCAAAATGACAAAAAACATTTAAAAAGGATGAATTTGAATTAACTACGGGCTCCAAAGTGGAGTTACTGTCTAATCATTCCCCTGGTTCCCCAGGTGCCGTGGCTCCACAGGTGCCGTAGCCTGCAGTTCAAGAGGGCCTAGCGGGCTGTTGCTCTCACTCTCTGTGGGCAGGTGGGATGGTAGCGTCCTGCACGGTGGATAGAGTGAAAGTGACTAAGTAATCTTTTTCAGCTGCTCCTCACAGATACCCTGAAACAGCAAAGCCCCCCTTTTACTGTCAGAAACCAAACCAGAAAATGTTTCTTCAATTTTTGCCTGTTTTTGATTGGATGACTTTCAGTACAATATTTTGCAGTCTTTGAAAGGCTCTGATAAATTATTACTGTTCTTTAACACCTATCCTGTGTAACCTTACACCCTAAAAAAAAAAAAAGACAAAAACTTAAAGAAAAAAACTAAACAAAAAAAACTGATTACAAATCTAAATAATCACCTGATTAATCAATTACTCATATGATCAACTGTTACAGGTCTATTTATGGGTGAGTATTATTGCTCTCCCATGCTGTATTGCATGCCCTAGAAATCTCTCATAAGCTGCTACATCTCCACACTTTAGATAAATGATACACATTCAAATGGATAAAGTATGACCTATACTTACACAAACAGTCTAAGAAACAATCACACACATACGCACACACAAACACACACACCCTTTGGCAATCCTGATGTCAGCAATATAACAACTGTAAAGTGGTAATGAAGGGCAAACAAAGGGAAAGGAGGACAAAAATAGGAAGAGAAAAGCATTCAGACATCCCACTGAAGCTGGGCAGAGGAAGAGAGGGAGCGAGGGAGAGGAGGCAGGACAGCCATGAATAGCACAGCGCACACAGAGCTCCAGCTCAGGGGACGTGTGTTCTAGGCCACGGTTTGCCTTAACTCAGTTTCAGCTACATGGCTAGAGTTGCTAATAGACAACTATGACAACTATCAAAAACACCAAACACACGGACAAATAAATCCAAGCACACTATTGGTCTTTCTACATTACATTTACATCTTATCCAGAGCGACTGCCATGATTATAGGGACAGTCCCCCTGGAGTTAAGGGTCTTGCTCAGGGAGCCAGTGATGGTAGTGCTGGAGGTTGGATTTGAACCTGGGACCTTTTTGGGCCAGTATCCTACCACTAGACCACCACCACCCTAAAACACACATGCACTTTCTTGTAACAGGAAATGGAGGTGATTCATTGTATCCACAAAGAGAAAAAACATGGCCAGTGTAAAAAAAAAAATTAGAATAAATAAATAAATAAAAATAAAATAAAATTAAAAAATATTTTTTAAAAAAAGGACATTTTGAAGTGTAAGTGACAAATCTAAATGTTGGTCAAATTATTTGTTTAAAGTATTTAAGAGACATTCTACAGCAAATTATCCAGCAAAATCGAGGGTAAGCCCATCAAAGCTTCAGTGTGTTAAAAATGGCATGCATTATTGTTCATATTCAACATCATAGCAACATTAAAGAGAACTATGGTTCGGGATGAGGATTCACTATTTAACCTTCCACAGGGACAGTGCTACACACTGCTGTGCGTTTTTAAAAAGCAATGTAAAAAGGGGCATTTTTAAGCACAGGTCAAGGCAAAAAAATTAATTTCACATAATAATAATATATTATTAAATAATAAAATAATTTAAATAAAATAATTTATAAACAAAAAATGGATCCCGGTGCTAGAGAATACATGGGGCTCATATAAATGTATCCCTCTGTGGTTTCACCGCGCTGCTGTAATGTTAGAGACTGAGTATCCAAATTGTTTTCTGTGCTCTGCCTTCATCAGAGATCATTTTTTGTTTGTTTTTTTAAATCATAGAGCTGCTCTTATGGATATTAATGGGTGGTTGATGACTCTTAACCTTGCAAAAATAATAATGTGCAAAAACACCACTGTACTTGATACCACTCACACCGACGCTACACATACACATCCAAGCCACTAGCAGGGCAGTGTCACTGCTGGAAATCCTTCATGGTCTGATTAATCAAGCAGTTGCAGCTTTACAGTCACTGATTGTAGCCAACCTGTTGCTGTAAAATGGCAAGTGAGTGCAGGTTGAAGGCAGGTGGTTCTGATAAACTGTCCAATCAGTTTAGTTTTATTTTAGCCCCAAATCATGCACAAGAAGTGTTTTACGGAATGCAAATGCTATTAGCACAGTGTGTGTAGAGGGCAGCAGTGCTTATCTTGGGGCTGGTCAGTATGTGAGATCAGGGTTAGTCTTGTATCACAGCGAGACAGCGTAAATATTTACACCCGCCCAGTGGGACTCTATCCGGAAGGTTTCCTGCACTCACTTGAGATTGAGCTTTTTCATATAGGGAACTCCCTGCTGTTAAACACAGAGGCATGCACAAAACACACACGCCCCAGGGCAGTACGACAGGTAGGCATTCTCTCACACATGAATTAGCAAAACACACAAGCACACTTGCATCTTTTACACACTTTTCCCGGACAGGCACAAACTAGGAGAAGAAAATAAAGACTTCATTCTCTGAACTTAATTCTGCCTTTCAGAAATGGCATCAAGGAAAAAGTGCATTATAATGGAACTGAGCTCCTCTCAAGCTGATTACTGACTTAAGGTTATTGCACTGCATTGTCTGCAGAAGCACATTTACAGAGAAGTAAAATGCTGAAATTCAGAACAGCATGTTGCAATCACAACATGACATTAACACACCCACACGCTAGACGTCTGCATGGGCATAAAACAAAAGCCCAAACCTGTCTCGTACCTGCAACATGAACAGTGCTGCCAGATTTGAAACTTGAAACTCACCAGTTTTATGGATCTTTGCTTGAATGGTTAAACTGTTATATACCATCCACTTAAACAAAACCCATTATGCTGCTTCTTCTGTGCAGTGTGTTAAATAAGTTTTTGTACATGAAAACAGTGCAAAGCGGCACTGTTTAGCATTTCACACATCTTAATTTTAACTGATGCCTGGATGAACCGTTTATTTATTTATTTATTTTTTGGGCTGCGGTGGCCTGGTGGTTAGGGAGTTGGCCACAGGCTTGGAAGATTGTGGGTTCAAACCCCTTACCAGCAGGTTGCCCTGAGGTACCCTTCAGCAAGGTACCGTCCCCGTCACTGCTCACCGGATGCTTTCATAGCTGCCCCTGCTGCACGGTGTGTGTTTGTGTGCATGGGTTAAGTGCAGAGGTCCAATTTCGTGTACTGTGAAAAGTGAAAAAAGTGAAAGTGACAACCCTGGTCATTGCAAAGTCACAGCACAGCACGCGTGAACCACAACAAAATTGGATCTCTGCATTTAACCCATGCACACAATCATCGTGCAGCAGTGGGCAGCTATTGAAAGCGCCCAGGGAGCAGTGACAGGGATGGTACCTTGCTCAACCTTCTGGTGAGGGAATCAAACCCAAAATCTTCTGATGTGGGGGCAACTCCCTAACCACTAGGCCACCGCTGCCTCACAATGACAAGAAAAGTTTTTAATTTATTTATTTTTATTTATTTATTTATTTATTTTTAACAGCGCAGAAGGAGAGATGAGGGGGAACATATAACCCACCCCATATATCTGGGCTTGGGACCAGCAAGAAGACATACACTGGCTTTTCCTCCCTGGTAGCTGAGTACATCCCTGTTTTCAATACTTTAAGCAAATTATCATCATCTGACACACTCGGTTTGTTAACCAATATAATTACTCAGCACTAGACAGAGATAGCAACAGTGCACTAGGACAAATAATATGTAACGGTTTGAAATGTATATTGCTTCAAAGGAATGTAAATTATTAATTACTACTGATAAAAAAATTATCAAAAAAAAAAAAAAAAAAAAAAAAAAAAAAAAACGGGATTCCTCTGACTCCAACATTTAACATTTGGAGAATGTGTATTATTATGTATAGCATTCACCCTGCCTATTTTACTCTAAAGGTTGCATCCATGTGCTCACTCTTATTTATAACACCTCAATGGAGACATGCCATGTGCCGAGCCCAGGATCACTGGACACCGTTGTAATGACTTGTAGTACTTTCATAACCTTGTACAAGCTCAAATCTACCCTCTCCTGGATTTCTTCTACAGAGTCAAAAAAACCTAAACATGGTCAAAACACAAAAAATCCACTCTTCATCTCTTTCAAACGTACTCCAGGATCCTGTTTGTGGACTGGAGTTCCTCTGCGTTAGGTCAAGTTCTCCCAGCTGTTATTATTCATCCAATGACACGGTCCCTAAGCTCTCCTGCCCTCCACTGAATACACACACATAAATAATGCAAGAGATTAGCAAAAGTGTCTGTTTTCTTCTTCTTCTTCTTCTTCTTCTTCTTTGGCTGCTCCCATTTAGGGGTCACTACAGCGAATCATCCATTTCCATTTCTTCCTGTCCTCTGCATCTTCTTCATTCAAACCGGCCACCCGCATGTCCTCTCTCACCACGTCCATAAACCTCCTCTTTTCCTCTTTTCTGGCAGCTCCATCTTCAACATCCTCTTCCCAACATAATCCTCGTTTCTCCTCTGGACATGTCCAAACCAACGCAACCTTACCTTCCTGATCCTGCCCATCCTCGTCACACCCAGCGAAAATCAAACATGGCATCTGTAGTGCTCTTTCTCAGTGTGAAACCACACTGCTGCTCACTACCTATTTTCTGAACCTCGCTTCCAATACTCTTTCCCATAACTTCATGCTGTGGCTGATCAACTTTATCCCTCTGTAGTTACTACAGCTCTGTGCATCACCCTTATTCTTGAAAATTAGTATGAGTGCACGTCGTCCACTCTTCAGGCATAATCTCGCTTTCCCTCTTACATTTTTTCAGTTTTACTAAAAATGTTTAGTCCTCTTAGTCATTAATATTAATCATTCCTACCTTTTGAGTATAAATTATTTATCTTTACCCCTGCACTGTTTGTTAAAGTTGTTTGTGTTTAGCATCTGATTCGGAAATAAAAATGCATCTCCAAGAATACAGCAGTACCATGAGTACTTTGCCAGCATCCCTCCTGTCTCTTTTCCTGCTTAATTTGACCTTTTGCACTGAAGACAAAGACAGCCGGAGCCTCAACACTGTTAGTGTTGCATCATCCAGGTGTACACAATATCGCTGCCACTGGCAAATCATCAAAGTCCATGCAGCAAACATGGCAGCTCTGTAGGGAGTTTCCCAGCCTGTGAAACCCACCTGTCGTTGCTCCAAAAATAACAAATCTGCTGAAAGAAACAGCTCCGCAAGCAGCGGGAGAAGATTTTAGAAATGGACTCTCAGAGCAAGGGAAAATAAGGAGCTTGAATATTATATGAACTAGAGAATAAGAATTAAACAGGAAAAATTAGCACAGCATTCATTGCTTAAAAAGAAAGGAACAAAAGAAAAACATACAGCAAACAACATTTTTCACAAATCACAAGAGCTGTGTAAATTCATTTTTAAATAATAAAAAAGTAAAAATAAAAATTTCTGTGGTAAGTTAATGCGTAATTAAAGGATGATATTTGTAATTTTAAAAACATTAAAATAAAAAGTATTAATAAAAAATAAAAAACAAAAATTAAAATAAAAAGCATTTGGGGGAAAAAAATAAAGGCGGATCAAACCAGAAGCTTTACATGCCTCGTCAGAGCGTCACAGCAGAGCCTGGTCTGTTTTACTCACCCTACACACAGACATCTGGTTGGTGGTAAGTGTGCCAGTCTTGTCAGAGCAGATGACTGAAGTGCAGCCCAGCGTCTCAACGGAGGGCAGCGACCGGACGATGGCGTTCTTCTTGGCCATGCGGCGGGTGCCCAGGGCCAAACAGGTGGTGATGACAGCAGGAAGCCCCTCAGGGATGGCAGCCACTGCTAACGCTACAGCAATCTTGAAGTAGTAGATGGCTCCGCGAACCCAGGAGCCGCCATGGACGGGGTCACCAAAGTGGCCAATGTTGATGACCCAGACAGCCACGCAGATGAGGGAGATGACCTTGGAGAGCTGCTGGCCGAACTCATCCAGCTTTTGCTGAAGTGGAGTCTTCTCCTGCTCCGTGGAGGCCATCTGGTTACGGATCTTGCCAATCTCTGTGGAAACACCTGTGCAAACTACAACACCGATGGCACGACCTGCAGCTATGTTTGTGCCCTAAAGTGGAGGGATAAATAAAAACACACACACACACACACACACACACACACACGATAAATATTTAGTCATAGTTAGCATGGGCATTTCATATACATAGTAATAAAGTCATTCATTTTATTTCCAATAATATTTGGCAAAAAAAATGAAATTAATTAGATAATGGAGTGATTGAAGGAGCTTTTGATAGTCTCTTTGATATACTCGCATCACTTCAGTTATTAGTTCAATACAGCAACTCGCTTCAACAGTAGGCTGCTAGAAAAAAAATGTTTTAAGTGACCCTCTAAGAATTTTGTGGGGTTTCGAGAAGACCCAAAATGTGTTAATTCACTACATTTGCTACATTTGTACATGCTACATTTCTCACGGTTCTTCTTTTATTCTAGCATGAAATTCAGCATATACATCCATAAACAGAATGGAAGAATTACTATTTGCTCGCCTGTGTTGAAAATTGTTTGTATAGTTGTTTAAGTCCAAAACCTGCTAAGCCAGCTAGTTTAAACGTAGCTTTGACTGACATAGCCAACTAGCTCAATAGTTAGTATGTTGTTTAAAATGATGAATACATTAATAGTCTGGTTGACAGGAAGAGACAGACAACAAAAAGGATCATACAAAATTTTGCTTGTAATTTTTGTAAAATTACTTTGTTTTGAATAAAACAAATCTGAAAGATAATAGTGAACAGAGTCCATATATATTTTGTTGAATACTTAATCGTCTCTTTTTTCAGGCCTTGTTTACTTTCTGGATTACTTTGTAGGCTTGCATGGAAACAGCAGCAGCATCAGAAATTCCTAAGCTCCATACACTTATTTTACATAATGTGACTTGGAAACTTCCTTCACTTGGGTAGAGAGTAATTCAGTTGGCCATAATGTCATTAGACAGCTTTTTTCCAGAGGAGCCTGTCGTTTAAAGGGATGATGTGTTGGAAAATGCATAAAGGCAGGCTATTAAAAAAAAAAAAAAAAAAAAAAAACGAACATCACACGAGTACAATTTCATTTAAGAACTTAATAGAAGCGCATTCTACGACTTAATATGATTGGACATTGCTAAAGCGATCAAAAAGCACCCAAAAGGTGTTCCTCCGGCCATAAATAATGCTTATACACTATAAGTGGGCTATGGATGGAAAAACTGGTTCAGGAATTTCAATGCAAGTCCAAGACCAGTGACAAGATCTGTGTGTTTAGACTGAGCGTAAAAACGGACACTTAAGCCTTGTATTTATACTTCACTCTAAAGCTTTCAGCAAACAGAACTCAGTGGAGGGTGGAAAAGAGAGAAAGAGTGAGAGAGAAGCAGAGAAGATGGTATTTTGAAATACCATTTCAAAAACACAGTTGCATTGTGCAAGTGTGAGTTTGTGGTCAATAATGAGTGGGAGGAATAAGTTTAAAGAAATAAAAAAAACTAAAACAAATGCTCAAAGGAGTAAACGGCATGTAGAACAAATGCACGACTTATTAAAAATAATAATAATTCAAGGAACAAAAACTAATGCATAAGCAATACAAAGAACATTTACAGGATTATTTTTCATTTGCATCCTACAAGAGTAAAAGTGTGAAGGAAGAATAATGCAGATTAAAAAGGGGGGACTAAAAACTACATGCATTCTTATCAGAGACTTTACACATGCATGCACGGATACACATGCTCTGCTTGAAAAATAGGAAATAGCTGCTTACTGAAAACAACATGTTCTTCTTATCTTGATTAACAGCTCGAGGGTCCGGGACAGGATCTGTGTGCTTGATAACCGATACGGACTCACCTGGATAAAAAACACAAACTGAATATTAACACAAACCTGTAAAAAAATATCATTCTTGTAATTAGGACAGTAAGTAATGAACAACATCTGGAAACTCATATTAGAGAAATGCTTTCCTCTATAATAATATAAAAATGTAAACGTGTTCCTCATACTTTAAATGGTGAAAAGTAGCATCAACCATGGACAAACGCAGCATTGCTAATGTTAACCATGTCTTCCCATGTCTCCAGAAAAGGCATTTCCTTTTGATCTTAAACTGTTCTTGATCACTGTTTCTTTCAAAGTGAGGTCCACTTGTGGCTTTGGTGTGCTGAATTCCCCGAAACAAATAAATAACCTACATTTTAAACATTAATACATTCTATATTTAATGTTCATAATACCTCTTTATCTCTTACAATTAAGTGTCAGTGCCTTTTAGCACACATGAACATGTGCTTTGTTCTGATTAGCTGCTCTGTATTGAGACTAAAAATACGAGTGTCTGACACTCATTAGAAGCTCATTATTGATGGACAGAGCTAAATTACCATATGCAGAAAAGATGAACATAAGGAAATATGTTAGTTCTTGTTACTCCACAAAAAGGCTTTTTTGCAGCCACATATGAATTCATGATGAGTTTACGTAGCACATTAACTTGGCTTTATATGGAAAATAAAACTTTAAAAACATCACCAAAGTAATAAATCCATAGTATGTCAGTATCAACAGGATGCTAGTTCAGACAATGTTGCTCAGCTCTGCGATAGACATTAAATGTCCTGTACTTAGAAAAGAACAGAAAACTCCACTCAACACACAAAAGAAAGCAATGAGATGGTGCTTTTCTGTTCTAAACATTAAGGAACTGTCTATGGTGAACAACTTAATGTTACAGATTCAGCAGAGATGGCAGACTAGGCCAGATTTTAGTCTAAAGGAGGACTGTGTACCTGTGAGGATGGACTGGTCCACTCGCAGAGTAGTTGATTTAATGGAGACAATTCGAATATCAGCAGGAACCTTGTCACCAACTGAAAAAATAAAAGATACAGCAGCATAAGATCATTGTTCCCCATTAGAATCAGAGTGGCTTTATCAGGGTGAAGAAAATAAATAAATAAATAAATCTTTTTAAAAAGAGTAAGAATAGCAGATTGGGCACCTAAAGAAAGTGAACAGCTGTCAGGGACAGAACTGAATATTTTAGAAAGTATTTGGTGCGTTTAGAAATCTAAAAGATATACGGAAGACAGAAAGACCAGCTGAATCAGTAACCACCCAAAACCTCCTGATAAACACTCGATTACAGAGGATCGAAGCTGTGGCCAGCACCAATGCATGAGCCTGAAGGCAGAGACACTCCAGCACAACGGAGACACCTAACCTCCCTCTAAAGACAAACAGCATGCACACAGCCACGACTGGTCAATTCCAAGCAGATGAAGACAAAGTCACTTCAAAGGATCAATACTATGCCTGAGTGCAAAATCGAGACACAAAAAGTGGCTTCAATTTTAGTTAGATACGTGAAGTGGAGACGATCAAGATTGGTGTTAGGGAACAAGTTTGGACAATATCAGGGTTATTTGTGCAACCTTTGATTTTCTAGAGTATATCTGTGCTCTTTAAGAACCCTGAGAGGAGTGCTGAGAGAGGGCAGAGGGTGAGAGGATTATTCTCAATAGTTCGCCAGTTAATGTATAGGAAGCATCTAATTTTCATTGTATTCCTTTTATAAACAAACAAACAAAAAATAAATTAATTAATTTAAAAAAAGTAAAAAATAATTTTTACATAGTGTTAACAAAACTGCAATCGGATGTTTTTAGTTGCAACTTAAAGAGTGATATATAAAAGTGATCTGTGATTTGACGGGCTGCTCAGTACCCAGTATGTGGGAAACTGAACCCCAAAATAACATTATTCAAAATAAATAAATAAAGAATCTCACAGGTTATTTTAACTGCCAGTTTTAGACCGTCTGAAAGCTTCCAGCTAGGTGTTTTGTCAGTCAGCTCAGCTCAGCTGCCTTCCTGATAGTGTGATAAATTTGGAAACATATTAATGATCCATAGCCTGGTGACTAGGCGTGTCAAATGCATGTTCATTAGAAGTGTTTCGTCTCCCTCTGATCCTAGGTCAGGCTTAATGATGTTACAGCACTTTACAGACAGCCTTGTTACAGTTTGGCAGTTTGAGTAGGCAATTGCACAGCTCTTTCAAAACCTGGTCCAAGTCAGACATGTCTAAAGAGAAAGCCACCATCCATTAGGGGCTGTGGCTAAACTTCCTTTCTTCTTTCACAGGCAAAACATTACAAATGGACAAATACTCATGAAGATGACATGCAGCATGATGTTACAAGTGTAACAGTACAACAGAAGTGTCATACAAAACAATGGATCACAATACAAGTGTAATGATAGGATTCAAATTATGAAGTGTGACAATATGCAAATTGGTGCTTATATTACATATGATATCTTAAGGTTTATATCACAAAGTATAAGGATTAAACCCAAGAAGAAAAACCTCTTTGTCCCAAAACTGTATTACTGACTGTCTTTCTCAGCAGTAATTCATTATTTGTTTGTAATATAAAATAAGGTATTGAAAAAAGTAAAACTCAGGAATTAGTAACAAAGGCAGGGTTGAGATCATCCTTAACACTAAAACATTTTGCCGGTTACCTTTAATCCCAAAACAAAACAAATTGCAATGCAAGTATCACAAAATGGTTTTCAAATGCTGGCAAGCTCATTCATTGATATTTAGTAAGGCACAGCTAAGGAGTTTGTGTAGGCTGTGCTGCAGTAAAGAGCTACTGACTAGAAGTGCTAAAAATTGCTCATTATTTGGCAGTAAACCTTTTTTTTTTTTTTTTTTTTTAGGAGCCACTAACTAACATCATAGAAAAACTACCAGAATAGGCTTACAGGCTCTTTAAGAGACAGCAAAGTCAGATGTAAAATGTCAAGAGAAAGAATAGTCATCATCAGTCTTTTACTGAGACACTACTGGAGTCAACTTCTCCCCCACTCTATACATCTCCCTCCCACTCACAACGCTCCGTCAAATTCTTGTATAACGCCATTATACAAAAACACCCTCCCTTTCTCAAACGCCATTTCTCACAATCGCTTCTCTTCCCTCCTTTCTTTTCAAGTTGATTACACTCCCACTTGCTCCTCACCCACACAGTTTCTTTACCCTTCCTTGCATGCATCTTGACCACCTATCATATTCAAAATGTGTTTTTTGCCCCACTGGAGGCCTTTAGGTGGGTGTGGGGCAGAAGGCTGTCCAAGTTCATTCCCCACTCTTTTTTTTTGTTTGTTTGTTTGTTTTCCTTCGGCCGTCTAACTCTCTGTAAATGTTGTCTTTCAACTCGCAGACACTCTCACACTTTTGGCCCTCCTGAATGCCCCTAGCCTTCCTCCCACCAGTTTACCAGCCGTCATGAATGGCTTCAGAGCCCATCTAAATGCTAATGTGGCCTGCTCGAGTTATGGGACTTCTGCAGTCAGCTAGGACAATGCAGAATGAGCTAAATATACACAGCCATTACAAATTTGCATGTTTGTGTGAAGGGGTGGGGGGGTTGCGCCAAATTCTTTGAGATGTTGGCACTTGTATTTGGACTAGATATGTGAGTAACATGAGGATTGCACAATATAAGGTAAAGGTGATCTTAATACTGTAATGATGAAGGCTGCCATGATTACTAAATTAAACACAAAATAAAAATGTTTGCTTTTTAATGAATCAGAAGTTTTAGTTTCTTCTATATTTTTCTCCTTGATTTTGATCCTGTCTGGTTTCAGCAGACATTTCAACATGTGTGAACAGCAACAGCCAATTCTGTTCCATTATGTGAAAATAACGCAGCTAGTGTGGAGGGGAACCCATACCAGACATTCAGTCCAGTTATGGTCTCATGGGTCCATGGCTACATATGGCTGTGGCTTCACCAGGAATTGAAATAATTTTCTCTGATGATATGGGCTCCCAAGGTGTCTTCCTCCAGGTTAAGGGAGTATTTCTGTCTGCAACAGTTTAGGTCCACCCATCAGTTCAAAAAAGTGCTTCAGACTTCTTTTGCAGTGAGATAATATAGTTCAGATAAATAGAAGTCAGTTTTAAAAGGCAAAGCAAATGAAAATAAATTGGTAAGGGAGGCCATCACAGTGCTACATCAAAAACAAACAAACACACGCACTTAATTGCACCTTTCTGAAGGGGCAACAGGAAAGGCCCAAAAACAGAACGAAATACACAAAACACTTCTTTCTACATTTTCCTTGTACTCAGACCTGCTAAAAAATCCCCCACTAGATCCTTTGGACCTCAGTGCTGTGAAGTTGTTTCCACATCAGAAAATAAAAAGCCAGGGGAAAGTTCCACTGTGGAAGGTAGGACAGCAGGACACTAGGGTGAGCAGAACAGTGGGGTAACCCTGGCCCAACACCACTGGAAACTAAGAGTGCAAATAGATTTACACATACACTTACTCATGACTTTTTCAAAAATAACAGCAATGGTTTCCAAAGACCCTCCTCCGCTTCCCCAAAGGTGTGCCAAAGGTTCCATTGGAAGGGGCATGTGTGGCTCCTGGACGATGCTGAGGTCTTAGCCATCAGGGGAAATCAGAAAGGGGTTATACATGTGTATGTGTATGTGTGTGTGGTGGCGGCTGTTTTTTTTTATTTTTTTTCCATGGTTGCCATTTGTTTTGAGTCCCCATTCTTGTTTTAGTTACAGATTTGTAATTGCCTGCTTTTAGAATCCCCATAACTCCCCTTTTCTTTCCACAGCTATTTTTCACTCTACCTACTCGCTTTTTACTTTCTGGGATGTGAAATGGGAGTAATCTCTTCTTTCTTTCTTTTTCATCCCTCCCTCCCCCACCGGTTATAGTCTGTGTTTTTTTCTTTTTTTAAATGGTGCTTAGCAACAAGATTATGTTAGCAGTGGTGGGGTTTGATAACGAGAGAGCCATATCAGCAGATGGAGCTGACAACACCTTCAGCTTTCTCTCTCACACACATACACACACACTCTATATATCTCCATTTCATTCACACTTTTAATCAGTCTTTCACTCCCTTCTCTAAAGATATGCAGTGCCTTCCTTAAATACACAGAATTGCAATAGTGTTTAAAGCTGCATCATGCAGGGGGATGCCATTTTAAAGAATCTAAAATGAATGTTATCATTATAATTATTTGCAATACAGTGGGGTTTGGCAGGCAAAGTATAACGTCTAATGGCATGCCTTAAGTGGGATGGGGCAAAAGAACTGCCTTGAACGGTCTTGAAACATGAGGCAGTTAAAATGTCTATATCCATAAATGAAGGAAAAACGAGCATACTGATATCAAAATGGATCCAAACTTTGAGACAATCATGTCAAAGCGACATGGAATGAAACATGTTCGCAGCAAAAGTAATTGCATATTACCCATAAAGCATCTGATGTCACAAAGCCTCTATATTATAGTTAGACTGGAAAAGTACTTGTTGCCATAAAGCAACACCATGGAGTAAAGGGTTTAGCCAACTCTTATTTCTGGTGTTGGGGGCAGGGCCTTATGTAAGTTTTCCATTTCTGGTATTTTCACAATATCATTATGATGGCAAAATTCATAAAACCCATATCATAAAACACAGACAAACCAGAATTCACTTCTATACGGGTAAACCTCCCAACCCTATGGCAAAGAGCAACAGGACATCAGAGAGGGAGCACCCTGCAACATGGGGGGTGGGGGAGAAGCCATGGCCAAATGGCAACACCTTAATTATTGTAATGTGGAACACACTCATGACTTCAGGATATACAGATTTTGATTGAATGATTTTTTTTTTTGCCCATAAAAGTAATAAGTAATGTTTTATCAGTTCCATCACTGTTGTGGAGAAAAGTCAGAGGGGTGAACCAATTAATAGTAAACTATGAGAGTACCAAGGTACTCTCAAGGTACCAGTTTGCTCTGTCACAGTGGACCATAATCATAGTCCTAGAGAGATGACATTTCCTACAGTGTTCTCCAACCCTGTTCCTCTTTCAGTCATCCTATGTAGTCCAGTAGGGCTCCACATAAGGGGTGAAATTTGAGCACCGTCATTAAATTCCTGCAGGGTCAGATCGTTATATGATCCATAATAATTAGAATAAACAATTTTTAATACATTTGCCCAATCCGAACTGTGATAAAGGCAACTAATAAATGTTTGGAGAATGTCAATTGTTGGTCCTTTATAATATCTTGGCAAACTGTTTCAGCTTTATGGATTCATGAACACCTCAATTCATCAAAACACTCAGGAACACCAGCCTGAGGCTGTGTTGGGTCACCTAATCAGAAATACTGTTTGGATAAAGGTTTATTTGCATATTAAAGCCCTCGGAAATATGAGTACTGCAGAGGAAATTATTGACCACAGAACAGATAAAGGGCTTACTTTCCGAAAAGATGTTGGCATTGAAAACTTTTTAAAATGGTAGAGTGTGTTTAGTGTACCAATTATATATCATATTTGCGGTAAGAAACTTGGGGAAACCCAGCCCTTTATACTTGGGTCAGGTAGCAGGTAGTTGCCTGCTGTGCACCCTGTGAAAGCCACTCCATGCTGGTCTGTTTTTGTGGTTTTGACACTTATTCCTACCTGTTATTTATCCCCATGTTAGTTAAAAAAGTCCTGTTAAAGTTGATGTTTTTGGGCCATATTGAAAGGGGAAAGCTAAAAGCCTGAAAAAAGCAAAAGACATTTTCACAACACTATCAGTATCCCAGGATTTCATTTTTATTCTAAAGCTTGATAAGTTGGAATAAACAACCAGTGTTACCACACTCAAAATGATCAAAATCTCTTACTACAATAATTTACTGCGCCACCCTAAAACCCAAATGAAGGGAGTAACTATTCTCTCTTTGAATAAAAACATGCAGTCGATACGTTCTTTACTTAGAAAAGCATAGTGTGACGTAATTTATTAGAATAGTTTCAACCTGAAAAATATGCTGTAAATTTGATATTTGTTGAAAGTGTCCTCTCAAGAAACAGGACTGGAACCAATGCGCAGTGAACATCTGGGTCAGAAAAAGTGAGGTAATACAGCTGGACCAGACGTCTCGACCTTGACAGGTAAAGGAGTCTGTGAGTGGTTGCCGTGGTGACAGGCTTTTGGGGCATCCATGATGGTGTGTGTGTGTGTGTGTGAGAGAGAGAGAGAGAGTGAGAGAGAAGTGAGGGAACACAGCTTGTGGAATGCAGGCTTGTCTCAGCAGGGACCCGAGGACTGCCCCTGAACAAAGGGAGACTTGTTCCTGCCAAACAAATGCAGGTAACATAGCCCAGGTTTTACTTTCTGTCTCACCCCCCCTTTTGCATCTCTCTATGCCCATATACCACTATTCCACCTTTTTCCATCCCTCTATATATTCCTCTTTGTGCTGTTTTAAGCTCCCTCATTCTGCTTCCTCTCTCTCTAATTACCTGTTTTCTCACCATCACACCAGCTCTTCGTAGCGCTCATTACAACTTCACGATTTACTAAACAAGAAATATATTCTGTTTTTTTCAGTGTTTTTGTTTTTTAACCCACCCCTCCACAATGATGCAGATACAAATAAACAAATAAATTACCATCCCTCCCTTCATCCCAACTCCCTCCCTCACGTTCCCCACCCTTTTCTCATTCTCCCTCGTTTTTTTCTCCTGTACACGATCACAAAAATGCTCAGGTGCTGGTGGTTCCTCTGTAAAAGCCTAAAGCTCCTGCTGTAAAAAACAGAGGATTTCATTCTGAATGAAAGCTTCTCCACTTAACCAATCCCTCCTTTGCTGGACGAGAACACCAGAGCGTCGCTGTGAAAAATAACGCTCCACTGAGTCGTGTCCATAAAAAACGTAAAAAGCCACACATTTCTTTCTCTCCCTCCCCTTTTGGACTTCCAGTTCCATTCAGGAGGAGAGTGCGATGTATATGAATGAAAAGCTGCATAACCCACAGCACCTCTCCCCCTCCCCGTCTCTCTGCGCAAGCAGAGTGTGGATTTATCCTGTGTACAAACCCAAGGTGTCCTCAGGCTCCCTCTCGCATCTCTTTTGCATCGTTCCTGCATCGTATTCTCTCTTTGTTCTCTCTCTTCTGTTTTCACTCTCTCCCCTATAATTCTTTCTGTTTTCAATCACACCTCTGTGTTCATCTTTCGGTAATCTCTCCCTCATTATCTTCGTTCTCTCCCCTTTTTGCATTCTCTCACTCTTTCTCTGAGGTCTCTCCCTCTCTGTGTTCTTGCTCTTTATGTTCCATCTCATTTTGTATCGTTCTTCTCTCGTCTTTTTTCACTCTGTTCCCTCTCTCTCCCAGTCCTTTGGGTCTTTCGTTCTCTCTCGTTTTCTATCTGCGGTCTCTCTCATTTTGTATTCGCAGTCTCTTTCTCTCTCAAATGAGCTTTTTTCTGCCTCTTACAAATCTGCTTTTGCAGAATGCAGACGCTTTGGCAAGTACATGTTGTAAAACAGATGCTAATTGCTTTAATGAGGAATTGTTGTTTGTGGAGTGTGGATGTGTTTATGCACAGTACCACCATGAAATTCACAATGGGGCTGCATGCCTTCATACAAGGTGCATAAACAGTGAGACGTGGTGGAAGTGTGAGATAGACTAGGGGATTTTCTGGTTCACAAAGAACCTATGTTGCAATGCAGGCAGGATGACATATGGTAAAGCAGGAGGAGGAGAGAGAGGGAGAGAGAGAGAGAGAGAGAGAGAGAGAGAGAGAGCGCAAGCTTCAGATAGATAAGAGCAAGAAGGAGCAAGCAAAAAAAAAAAAGAGCAAGAGAATGAAAGAGAACAGAATGAATGAACACACACACACACACACACACACACACCTCTGCCTGGCATCCTCCTGCATGCACAGGAAGGGCACTTACGTAAGGCAGTCTGGGATATTCCTGCTCGGTTTCCAGCTCTGTTGCTGGCTTTGAGCCTCTCCATAACAACCACACACACACACACACACACACACACACGCACGCACACACGGGAAACAGGCAGTGTTTGTTAATTTTGGGGACGAGCAGCAGACTTTGACGGGACAGAGTAATTTGATAGTGCATTTGATGAAATCAGATCACATGAAACAAACTTATACAACCAATGGGCAAAACTGAAGATCTCATTTTCTTGCTAGTGTTTCAGATAACTTCTAAAAGCATGAAATTTGCTAACTTTTTCCAGTCCACAGACTACATCTTGCTCTGAAAGGCCTGTTGTCTGCAGAGCAAACAGCTGATTGCTACTGCTGAGCAAGTAGCTTTTCACTTTCTCACTGTACATATTAAAATCTGATGCATGGAAATTTATTCTGATAAAATGTCTACAATGTTGTGGTCATCTTAAAAAGTGGACTAAACATGTTTTTCCAAATTTTTCATTAGTCAATTATTAATTTGTCAAAGAAGTTTTGTTGTTTGGTTTCACATGTGTGTCCATTGTAGAAAACCTCGTTAAGTTAGCTTCGTTCACATTCGTTCGGAAAGGAAACCCATGCCTCAAGGTGCTGTCTAATAGAAAACTATTCTGTGTGAAATGAACACATTGCCCACACTTCCTATGCGCTTTTCATGGAAAAGGGTATATTATATTTTTGTCTTCCAATTTCCAACTTGTATAATATTTACTGGGAGACCATCATCAATGACCTTTTAAATTCATACATCTTCATACATGCACTGTGATTGTGCACCAATTACCTGGTGTCGGAAAGAGGACAGTATGGAGACTCCTTCAAAGAAAAACTAATGGAACAACTGTGCTCAACTTTCAAAAACATTACATAAACATTGCTCCAGGTTTGCTGAAACAGAAGGCTATGTAGAGACCATCCACTCTTTCAAAACAGCATTTTATTTTTTTTTAACCTGTCATGATACTCCCTCAAGCAGAAGGGAAGTAGAAGAAGCAGTGGTATTTCTTTAGGGCACCATCTTTTAACATGTATTACAGGAGTGCACAAGATAGCTCTCTCATCCTATTGGTAAACACTGAGGAGATGTCAAACATGGCAGGGGAAAAAAAAAAAGAAAAAAAAAAAAGTCTGACATTCAGGACTTCACGCCTGGGTGCTGTGCGGTGACCCACGTTACAAGGAGTAAAGGGGACTTTTTTCCTCAGTCCACACATTTATGTTTGGGCTGAACATTGAAGTGACAAGTGAAAAATTGTGTCTAAATTGTGTTGAATTTAGGTAGTCAGAGCTTGACATAACATTTCGTTGAACATCAGATCACTATAATATGTTAAATAAATAAATAAATAAATAAATAAGCAAGCAAGCATCAGGCCAAACTGTGAGGTAGTGTCCACAACACAAGCACATTATTACTCCATCATTACCCACGTTCAGTTAACTTTGCTAGATTTACCACTGAGGAAGACTATAAGTTGAGATATACCCCTGATGCAGTGTGAAGTTTTAACTAGAAAACATTGCCCACTCAGTTACACCTACTAAAAACACTCCATCATAAATAAATAAATAAATGAATAGATACATACATAGATAGATAAATAGTTTACCCATGTCTACTGGAAACCCCACCATGATAACCTCAACAGTAAGATTTCCAGGTTTAAGACTTTGTAATGAGGTGAGAACATTTGCCTATGAGGGCTAATATTATTACAGGGAAACTAAATATTTTTGACAGTCTTTAAACTGTGGGAATTTCTCCCACATCATCTTTACAACGGAGAGAAGCGGTTACTACAACCACAGCATTGACTTGTCATAAGAGACGGACAACACGCTATGAACTATAGAAAGCAAGGTAACCATTTACATGGGGCACGTATCTGTAGCACAAAGCTGAAGCCTCCTTTAAAACTGTTCAGGCTAGATTTTATAAGAGCAGTAGCTTTGCTAGCAGTTAGAACTAATCATTGTAGTGAGAGAACAATGACTGAAGAAAACATTAAAATTAAATTAACATCCTGAATTGTGTCAAACCAATGATGCTGAGGGGTATACTGGGGCCCAATAAAATACAGTACAACATGACAAGTAAATAAAATAGAAAGTGGACATGATACACGACCTGCTCTCGCAGCTACCAGGGTTGTAAAGGGGAGGGGGGGGACATTCCAGCTGTTAAGGTACTTTCTTATTTGTTAAAATTTCTGACATATCCATAATCACCTTCTCCTTCTAGTAGACTCTGTCTAATTACCCTTATGCAGGACGAAAAGGACTCTTTAAAAAGCAATGCTATGAATGAGGCTAATGAGGTGAGATGATGGTGAGGATGGTGCAAATTATATTATATTATGTGCTGTGCTTACTGGCAACTTCCACAATGTCTCCAGGCACGATATCCCGAGCTTTGATCCTCTGCACTGCTTTGCGGTTCATGCGGTAAACTTTTCCCATCTCAGGCTCATATTCCTTCAGGGCCTCAATGGCGTTCTCTGCATTGCGTTCCTGAAAATACGAACATACATCTTTCTAAGCTAAATAACTAAGCAGAGACTTCCTGGTCAACTCACATTCTGTCAGATAGGTTCACATTTGTTAATTTACATACAAATTTACTTGCTTATTACAGCTAATTCTAAAATGTTTCTGCAAAAACTGCTTAAATATATACAGTAGCATATATTGTAAACAGCAATGTTGGATAAAAAAAAATATCAAGTTAAATTTACACAGTTTGCTTTCTTGATCATATTGTCAGAGTTGAGGCCAACACATGTACAGGAAAACAGGGAAGACATGCATTAAGACCGACATTGCATGGAAAAAGAAACTTCTGGCTAGAGCTATAATAGGCTAAAAGGGAAGTTATGTCTGTTTGTTTGATGCTTACTAACACCTAGAGAAGGCAGTGGTTAATAAATATTTGCTAAATGCCAGTCAATATCCTTAGCAACATTAGCTATTTTAGGCTTGCCCTTTGAATGTTGCATACAAACAGAACTATCTGGCAATTAATGATCAGTAAAAATTCCATGATCACACTTCCATCTGAGTGAAGATGGCATTACGTAGACTCTGAAAACATAGACAAAGTTGACTTTTTGGCGTACCCAATTTTGTAGAAATCCTTGAAACACCTCTGATGTGTACCTGAAATTTACAGTGCTCAAATTGTCCAGCACAGGCAATGAGAGCAAACATAATATGTGACTGTTCCCTTGTTCTGAGGCAGCCTATTCTTTATCAGTATAAAGTCATAAAGGTGCTTAATGAAGACCATATCCTCCTCCATAAGCAAATAGCTGATAGATATGAAGTATGCATCAAAGAGTTGCAAATCTCATGCCATTGAAAGGTTTGAAAAAAGGATGGCAGATCTGTTTTCTGACCTTTAAGTACAGCAAGCCATACAGATTTCTACTGGAATTAGGACTCACAGTAGAGGCAGCAGGCTTATTTTTCTGATCACACACACACATACACACCTGCCAAACTCCAATAACTGCGTTGGCAATAAGAATAAGCAGGATGACTATGGGCTCCACAAAGGCCGTAGTGGACTCCTCCCCTTCCTCAAACAGGGCCAGGACCTGAGAGACAAACAAACCATAGTTAACATGACAAAAACTTGAATGATTTGATGTATTCTATCTGTACAACAATTATTTAACCGCAAGAGCAAAGACGACTCATTATTCACTCAGTATGTACCAATACATATATCCTCAATGCATGAAGACACATTCCACAGCACATACACCTTTTCTTTCTGTTAATAGATGGATAGCTCGGTAAAGGAGACAACTATACTGAAGGTCTGACACAAGATCTTACTTTAGGCATCTGAATGATTATATCTGCATTAAACAGGCCCTGCTTTCAGTGCGTTGGAGCCAAAGTGGGCTGTCAGTAGACCTTGTAAGGCACTGCAGTGGTGTACTCAGGTGCAGTGGGAAGCATAAAGGCTTGTTCATTTCATACTTTCACAAAGACAACAAACCGACTGGCATAGGAAATGGGAGAGGGGTCATTTAAGAAATCGAGCTACATCTCTGAACGCCTCGTCGAGGCTAAAAGTAGCCATGAGGGTATGTTGTAATAGGGGAAATATGTGGGGGTTTGAATCACCACTTTGTTGGCCTGGGACCTGTTTTACGTGGCAAGCAATGTACAACAAGGGAACACTGACAACTGTGAAGTTACTTCATTCTGAGGCTTGGGTATACCAAATCAAATTTTATGGGGTCAAACATGAGAGTTTGCTTTTTATAGGCAGTACGCTATGCTTTGTTGGCTTCGTTTTACTAGTTTTCAGCAGGCCCAGCTACTGAAGGTGTAAACCTGATCTCGATGGCACTACTTGTCGGTAGTGAGTAATCTGGAGCAAAAAGCTTGAATGGGTGGTGGACAATTTTCAAGTCCATCCACAGAGTGTTGGTAGACTACTAGCAGGGCAAATGTCCAAACAGATGCTGTCCAAAAAAAAAAAACCCTTTTCATTCACTTTCATAAGCTTCTAATTAACTTAAACACTCCAGTATTCTTCAGCCTGTCCTCAATTTATGTCTGTTTGCAATTGTGTTTATAGATGTGTGTGTGTGTGTGTGTGTGTGTGTGTATATTATGAATGATTATATAGCTGAGCCTGATATATATAAAAAAAAGAATTTATCAATGAAGATGTAGGCATGTAGGCATCCTAATAACAAAGGTGCTTGAAAGACATGAGATTTTAAATTCTGGGCCAGCTTCATACTCTACAGAGTTAAATCAGAAGCAAGCTTGTCATATCTTTACTTAATCATTTAAGTTTTTAACCATTTCACAATATATAAAAAAAAACACCCAACTGCACATGCCGCCACCCCCCCCCCCCATCTAGACTGGACCTTATTTTTACATAATGTCTCAGACTGGGTATTACTAGGTTTATTCATGTACTCAAATTAATCATCTCGAATAGAAATAATAATAAAGATATCTGAGGAAAGCTAGAACATTGGAACCTCATTATGAGCACAGCTTAGTCTAATACAATATAAAATCCTCCATCGACTGTCCAAAATTAATCATGGGCCAGTCTCAGAATTACAACATTTAGGTCAATGGTGTTTAAAAGCAAACCCTAAGTATTCAATATAAACTAAAATTTAAATTCTTCTTTCAAATGGCCATTTATAGGGATTGAGAGATATATTTGTCTCCTAAAATCTTGGTCTGTCCTTAGAAGAACTTCCTTTGCTCTCTCTGGGTCTCTCACTCCCCTAGTCTAAGTAAGTTAGGCACAGTCCTGCTGTAGTCCTGCCTCTTTTCCATTCCATTAAGCAGTGATTGACTTGAAGGCAAAGCCTAAAACCTAAGCCAGTAGTAGTGAAGGTCAGCAAGCAACAAGAAATTACAAGAAATAAAATGAGACAGAAGTAGCAGAGAGAGAAAGAGTGAGGGAGATTAAAATATGATCAATCAGTCAATGTTTAAGTCAAGCTCAGCTAAGTTGAATTGACCTTGGGTTGTGATTATATGATCTAACAGAAGCCTGTCGGTTGCTGTTCACCAGCTGTCCTGCTTTGGACTACTTTTTGTAGGTATTAACCAATGCTTAAGAGAAACACCCCACAAGGCTCATCAGTTTGGAGATGCTCTGATCAAGTCATGTAGCTATCACAATTTCGCCTTTATCAGATTCTTTATGCTTAGCCACTTTAACCTTGTGGCTGTTCATGATAGAGAAAGAATATTGGAAAGGAGATGGATCATTCAGAAGAAGAGTTAGATGATATGTTAGCTCCATTTGCCCTATGCAGCAATGATTGTCACAAAAGTATTATCTAAGTGGTAAATTATTTTCAGCAAAGCAGTGACACTAAGACAGTAGTGGGTGTTTGGATCATACACGACAGCGGGTCAAAATGAGCACGTTACTCTACCTTGCATGTTGTTTACATACACTGTGTAAAAAAAGCTTCATCGTAACATTCAGAACACAATATGCACTTCAGTTCCATTTTTCCTTCAAGTTCGGGGGAAAAAAAAAAAAAACAACACCACACACCCCTAGAGCCCTTTTCTCAATCAAATGGAAAAAATAACCACCCAATCTATGCCCTCTCTTTGCCTTTCAAATGCAGGAAGTTCACCTATTGTTCGAGTGACCTTTCATTCAAAGACGTCATCTACAAACACGTGGGTATTTTTGAAAAGTTTTGTTGACAAAAAAACCAAAAAAAAAAAACAGGCTTTTTTTTAGTCAGAAAGTAATCTACAGACTACTGAATATTTATAGTACTTGTTTTGATACAAAGTTACAGGCATTCATATTTTTGGGGGGTTTAATGAATGCAAGAAAATCAGAATGATAGGTTTAACTGTAACTAATGTACATACTTTAATATATTACACGGGTGTATCACAGAATTCTTTTATATAGAAAAAACATGATTTAGTTCATCCCGTAATGTTTCCCATGCTTATGCTTTCCCATCTTGTCCGCTACTGTTTCTAACCTTGACTGAGAAATGGCGAAGAGGCTGAGGCAGAGGAGCTTGGCTGGCCTATAAGCTGGTTGGGAGACATGCAGCATATGGCGGATTTTACAGTGTACGAATGGAAAGTTCTTTACTGAAGCAACATTCCAACATGAGTCAGATTGGATAAATATAAATATGCAAGAAGATTTAGAGACATATAAACAAATAAGCATAACTACACATGGATGCAAGAGTAATTTGATGAATCAGTGACCCTCCACAAAACAAGTTGGCGCCACTGATGCTATGGCTATTAGCTAAGATCTCAGATATGTTCTACTGTCAAGAAAGAATGGCAGTCAAATGTTTAAGTTTGAAAGTCAGCAAAAGTCACACACACACACACACACACACACACACACACACACACACACTTTTTCCTTGTCAAATAGTGCCTGTTCTCTGAACACACTGTGCCACAGTGATTCATGCCATTATATCCACATAACAATTTGGAAAGAAAATATTGTTCAAAATAAAAAAGAAATTTGTCGTTTTTGGTCCCTCCCTGCCTGCGTTGCTTAGTTACGAGCGTCTTTTGTTCTTGTAACATGCAAAACCATGAGGGGAGCAGAATGCTAAACATTTTAATATATTCAAAAAGGCACACAAATGAGTCCAGTGAGTGGGGAGGAGTCCGCAGAGTCTTTCCACTGAACGCACACACACTCGCAAAGACATGCAAATGCATTGTATCTGGACAAACAGACACACTTTCATGGCACACACATCCACTCATCTCCACAAGAGGCCTACAGTCGATCACGTTTGACACTTTTATTAGAGAGTAAAGAAGTCTACAGGAGCCATGTAGAAGAATCACTTAAAGCAATAGTTCAGTAAAAATAAATAAATGGAAGCAATTTTCTTCAGATGCATGATTTCAGATCCTTCCGGTTGCAGCTGATATTTGCTTAAAAGAAAATTGCAGTTGAAGCAGCTTCGATCTGATAAATGTTGTACTCTAGGAAAGCAGGCTAGGCAGCGCCACTGAGCTCGAAGAAAAGTCTCTCAAATGGAGTGTTTAATTATGCCATGCAGTAAAAATGGTCTTAACAAGTCTGTAAAGTGTGTAGGGGTGTTTAAATAAAGCATGGATGTTTGTCAATGAAATGAAGAACAGACAAATTAAACAACTTTTGTCTGTTTTCATAGGTAGCAGTCATACAAAGTCAATGTACGAAGGTCTGTTTCTGGGAATCTAACTGCTGAACACTGAAGCAAGTTAAAAACGCACACAGTAAACTGCTAACTGGTGGGGTATTCGCATTCATAACTTGTTGACTACATTAGCCTACAGACACCCTGCAACCTTCAGACACGCCTCAGCTAATCAACTACATTTGGAAATGGAACACTACAAAAACATGCCTTTGCCGATGCTAACAGAGCATGACCCTGACACGACCAGGCCTCACACAGCCCGAGTAAGAACGTGTTTGTGCGTCTATGTGTGTGTGTAGTTTTTCTTTCAATGCTCCTGCGGAATGCCAGGGACATTTCAACACAACCCCCCTTTTTCAACCCGAAGTCAGACGGAAAGTTCATAAAAAAGGTAAATTCATAAAAGTGGATAAGAAAAACAGACCCCACTACTGCCTTTAATGAGTCTGGGCTTCAAAAATGTCTGCAGGCGTGTTCAGAAGAGGCCAAAAGCACACACCCCCCGAACCATATCGCATTATTAACACAACATGTAAAACTCACCACACTACGAAGACCAATTAGCTCCAAACTACTGAAAGTGAGAGAAATCCAACCCTACGCCTTCGGCATCTGGTATCTCAGCTTTAGAGGCACACACACACTTTCAGCTGCATAATCAGTCCCAACACTTCACAGAGCACCGCCGTTATACTGTACTGCAGGTTTTCAAGCCTTTATTCTCCAAAGCCCAAAACCACAGGTCTAAATCCACTTGTACTCCGGGGATACAGAGGGTGGAAATGTTATGGAGCAAAGGAAGGGATTCCCTGCCTCTATCTTCCCATCCACCCCTCTTTCCCTCTCTACCCTTGTGTCATGTGGGTTTGGACTCACTGGAAAAACGCTTGCTACATGTCCAGCATTACAACCCAAGTCCAAGCCTAAAATGGATGTATAAATAGTTAATACATTTTACTTTAATTTTTTTACTAATTTTCTAATGGAAAGCTGTACAGGGTATAGCTTAATTGTGGGTATTTTGTACGTTTGCCACATTATATTCTACATTTATAGCATTTAGCAGACGCTCTTATCCAAAGCAGCTTACAATTCCTGACTACAGGAACAGTCCCCCCTGAAGCAACTTGTGATTAAGGGTCTTGCTCAGGAAGCCAATGTTCATAGTGTTGGAGGTGGGATTCAAACCTGTGACCTCTTGGTCTGTAGGAGAGTATCCTACCACTAGATCAATTTTGTTTCCATTTCCTAGATGTGAGGAAGACCACAGGCCAACTTCTGAGACCAGTAGCTCCCCATCAGAATCTATGCAAATTATATTGTCTACAACAGTGGCAGCATTGATACGTATGACCCAATTACACACATGCCAACATGTAACTTCTACATGACCATCACCACTTTACGAACAACGATCGACCATCCAAATAAAACTTGGTCAATGATGTTCCTATTTGGGTCCTCACCTTTTATAAAAGGGGCTAGCAGATGGCTTTAAATTGAAACTCATCAAATCACTGAAACAGTGATTATAAACCGAAAAAGGCAACTACATGGTAATTCAAGCTGATAAAAAGGGAATGAGTGCTAATACAAGGTGTGTACTTGTGAAGCAGTGTCACAGTGTATAAATACGCAGCCAGTCAAAACTTCAGACACTAACATTTTAGATTTTTTATTTTCAAATTTGAAAAACCTTTGAAATCAGTTTACATCAGTCATCAATGTATGTTTATCTTGATTTGATTTCACAACCCTTTGGGCAATCATTCTTAAATACCCAAAGATTGACAAAAGTGAGAGAGAAATAAATAAAGAGAGAGAAGATCAGGTAGAGTGAAAAACAAGAAGAGACTTACAAATGACACACAGGCAGCTAGCAGCAGAATTCTGACCAACAGATCCTCAAACTGCTCCACTACCAACTCCCACAGAGACTTTCCTGAGAGAGAGAGAGAGAGAGAGAGAGAGCGCACATGTTAGTAACATTTCCGTTCTACAGTCAATAAATACCAACAATGTTTTGGAATTCTGACACTGAAGAACTGAATTGTATGCTCATATAGAGATGTTCAGGTTTACTGTTCAGCCAATACACTATGACTGAAACAGCACAATTAGACAAAAAGGCATCAGAGTCTGCAAAAAAGGAAGGTCATTTCAGTGTTTGAGGAAAAAGAAGGGGACAACCTCTTCACTTTACCCTTTGCCACTTCATCTAAATACCCTAAGTATCCACTTACGTCCTAATTATTTAATCCTACTACTTAAAAGAATTTCCACTGTTGACACAGGCACTAAGCATGTGTAATCTCCACAGAAAGGCACTGCCAACAGTATAGGACACTGTGAAGACACATGAGGTGCTGGGATGAAGAACAGTAAAACCACATTATGTTAAGAGGTCTAGACGTTTGTGACAACCCAATCCTCACAGTGATGCTGTACCAAAGTAAGGTCAAAAGCGAAGGCATAAAAAGCAGGTCAAAAAGCTAGGGGGGAAAAAAAAAAAACGAACTAAAAGAAAGGGAAAAGAAGAAGGTCGATTGAGAGAGAGAGAGAGAGACAGGAAGAAGGAGAAAAAAAGATGTAGAAAGAAGGTTATAAAAGAAAGTTTTACTCCTCCATAAGTGCCCGTGGGTAGTAATAACACCCTTGACTGTATTTATCAAACTTTGCTCGGGACATTTTGAAGTGTCTGCTGTTTGCTTGTGTGTGTGTGTGTGTGTGTGTGTGTGTGTGTGTGCACGCGCATGCATATGTGTATACACATGCATGTTTCCAAAAAAAGCATGAATCTCTTTCTATTAAAAACAGATAGCCCTGGCTCACAAAGAGCTAGTCTTATTAAGACACCATGATGGAAAAATCAATATTTACCTTCCTCTGCTGGCAGCTCTGTCCATCCAACCAGCCCAGGATGATCCATGGAGGAATGAAAGAGAGGGAGAGATATATTAGCAGGGCTAAGAGAAGTCAGTGCATTTATTTTTTTTTTAGACCAACATTGTGTCAATATAGTTTTCTACAAATTCAAACATCAACATCATAAGTATAAAATAACATTTACAATATCAAATACAAAACGATCAACTTTTATTGATTTATAATTCATTTAAGTTGCTAAATAATATAATTTATTTATATCTTTAGTCCAAATGTCTCCAGACATCACTCTAGTTAGTCAGTGTAGTTGATTTAAGTTGCATGCAATGCTAACGTGTGTAACCGAGTGCATAAACTCTATAGATGCATTTTTCGATAAAATGGGACGCTCTGGAGCAGCTGCACATTAAACTGAGCTCGCCAGGCCCAATGCAAGGCAAAGGCTACAGTGGTAGAAAAGAAAACAGCATTAGGCTTTTGAGCACTGGAACTGCATTCTCTCGGATGAATTGCATTCAATATCTTGTGGAAGAGTCAGGAGTGAAATGTGTGACGTCGAACTAATAATAATAATAATAATAATAATCCTTTATTTATAATCCCACGAATGGGAAATTTGCTCTCTGCATTTCACCCATACACACATGTGCAGCAGTGGGCTGCTATTGAAAGCGCCCGGGGAGCAGTGATGGGGACGGCACCTTGCTCAAGGGTACCTCAGGGCAACCTACTGGGAAGGGGTTCGAACCCCTGACCCTCCGATCACGTGGCTGACGCCCTAACCACTAGGCCACCGCTGCCCTCCATAGTCCCAAATCAGTGGCTGACCTCCTTAATGCTCTCATTCAATAGAACCTTCACACCAACGCTCCATAATCTAGTGTACAGTCTTTACAGAACAGTAGACTATAATTAAGACTTTATAATAGCAAAGGAGGGGTTCTTCCTACTAACACAGAAGAAACCATAGCAAGTGTCTACACAATTTTTGGACATGTAGTGTTTTCTGCAAAAGTAGAGTAGTGAAGTATTTTGTGCAATTCTGTGCAAAAGTCTCGACCCAACCCTCATTTCTATATTTCTTCTTTCAAGAGAGCCAGATTTTCGTGCATTTTTTAATGTATTATTGAGAAATAGTTTTTGACTAATTTTCTCTCAAATAGAACAAGCCCATCAAACCTAGACATGAAACGACGAAGAATGAAACAGGAGCTGCTGATAAAGCTGGTGATATTTGTCTTTAGTTCTATCACTGGAGCTCTGAGGCTAAACCTGCTAACAAACACAAAAACAAAACAAACATTCTTTTTTTTTGTTGTTGTTTTTAGGTCGTGGTATGTCTTAATCCACATCCACATGTCTCCACCACATTAACTTATATTTAAACTGAAGTTGCCAAGTTTGAACACTTCTTATGAACGTTGGTTTTCCAAAAGATGAATAATAATATTACCTCCAATAAAACATTGCACATCAACTTTTTTCAACCCAGCAGCTATAGAGTGCTTTGAAAGCCTAGCACCTGGTGCTGCTGCAAGCCTGCATTTTTTGTTCAAATTACTTCCCAGATCAAATCTGTTCTACAGAAGGGCCTGAACAGGGAAATTTAGATTAGATAGCCAATAAGAAAGTCACCAATAAAATCCTGGTGGTTCTCATACGCCATATCTAACAAGAGCAGATCACTTAAAACATGAATATACTTGTTCAAAGAGTGGCACTGTTGGACTCCACACAGCTGACACAAGCCAGTTTCTGATTGCAAGTTAATTACACCAAAAAGACACACAATACAATGATCTGCCATCAGAATGGGGGATTACTGCAGGGATTATGATTTGAGGGTTTTTCCACCAGGAAGGCTCCTTCAGAATAAAAGATGACCGAGTGTTCCTTCTGTTCGGCCTTGATAGCAAACATTTACTGGCCACATAAAATCTGATTCAAAGGAAGACCCACTCGTTGTAAGGCACAATCTTCTAAGACACAATGGAGATTAAGGGATTTATGGAGGTAATAAAAAGCAAGCCAGCACAATCATAGCTTCCTATGAGGCAATATAAGTTTGGGGGCGGGTGGGGGGGGCGGGGGGTTTGCATAGAAGTGAAGGGGCATTGCTTTTGGGGTGTTCTTTTAAATTACAATTAATAATCATAAAACTACTAATCATCATCTTGTCATTTGTCTCCCTTTCTTCCAGTCCTCTGCTTTTTCTTCCATCAAACACCCGGCTGAATGTCCTCTCTCACAACATCCATAAACCTTCTCTTTGGCGTTCCGGTTCCCTTGCATGGCAGTTCCCAATATAATCCTTGTCTCTCCTCTGTACATGTCCAAACCAACACAATCTCACCTCTCTGACTTAGTCTCCAAATTGTCCAAACTGAGCTGTCCCTCTAATAAAACGTGTTCCTAATCTTGCCCGTTCTCTCCTCAGAGCAAACATTGCATCTCTAGTGCGCTTTCTTGCCTCCATCTGGTTAGAAATCCCACTGCAGTCTCTCCACAGGTATGTCATCTGGACCAACAGCCTTTCCATTCTTCACCCTCGTCACAGATGCCCTTACTTCCACCTTTCTAATCATTCACACCTCCTGGTTCACTATCCTCAGGTCATCCGACCTTCTCTCTCCCTCTCATTTTCAAACAACTACTAATATTCACGATAATTTTATAAGTGAAGAATGTGGTCGGGTTTGCACAGATGAATGTTTTTAATAGTCACAGCCTTCCTAAAGTAAGGGAAAACAAGAAGTGCTTTTGACATCAGAGAATAATTTCTGGTCGGTAGTTTGCTAATAATAGCGCAGTGTAGCAGAAATTTGCAATGTAAACATCTTCCGCTGCATTTGATTAAGCTTCAGCATTCGGCACTATGCAATCAAAACTGCATGCTAAAATCCTCAAAGCTCTTAGCATATTACTGTGCATCCGGAATTTAAACTGGCTGTGGCTCTCTGCACTTTTCCACACATTTAGTTATCAAGATAAGTGGCAGGAGCAATGCACACTCTGTATTTTATGCTTTGTGTTTGGGAGGAAAATCAATCAATCAATCAATCAATCAATCAAATCGATTGTCATCCCAGTACTGATTAACAGAAAGTTTAAATGTGATGCAGCATTTGAAGACCACCACAATTACAAAGCCTCTTAAAGTCATCTGAAATATAAATGAAAAACGCCATACGGGCTGGGAAAAGCACACTGAAATATTCACGTTGCCTCTCCGTGGTTATGAATATTATGAATTTAATAATTACAAACACTCAAATAACAAAATGACAACACGTTAGCAGTCCCACGTTCCTCCTCCAACAACAAACTCATCTGATCACTGCTCTGTTACCGTAGGAACACTTTTCTGGCACCAAAGACCACTGTAGCATTTGCTGTTTTGAATGTATTGTTCTGCTGGAGCACATTAATGTGTTGGTTGGTGTTTAAGAGGCCTACACACTGCTGTTGAGTCATTTCTAGAAGGTTCTCGCTCAGTGTGTGTGGGAGCTGGAGAGCATGTGGAGAGTGGGAAGGGGCTGTGAGGAGTTACAGTATGATGGAGCTTTCTGTCTCCCTGGAGAATGAGCACACATCCATACACACACGCTTTACAAAAACATTAGTCTCTGTATGTTGCTTGCATGTGTGAGCTCTACAGTGAAGTCTGGCCATAAAGAAAGCTCACTTTAGATCTAAATGAAAAGGAATTTGATTCCACACCTATTTAACACTACCCATATACACGACACACTCTTGGGATGATCTTTTACACACACACACTTTGTTTCAATAAAACTGCAATATTACTTCTTGTGATGTAGCTAACGCACAAATTACTGCATCATTAAGATGATTTCTAGCCATTTGGAAACTTATTTTCAATCAGTTATATCAACAATGATGAGTTAAAAGAGCATCTTGTATACAACAAATTACCAGTAGAACTATTCTATTTTTACATACATTGGCCATTCCATCAAATATTTACCAAATAGGTGTAATCTGTTCATAATTTTAGCTCACAAATTGCTCAATTTAAGAGGCCCACTCTACCTTATCCATCAACGGAAAAGGGTCATCAACCAACCACAGCTGGCCACACACTACTTGGGTAGTGGACCCTTCCAAACACCGTGGTAACACCAACTTGGTATGGGCACGAGTGTGTTTACTCTTTTTTTTTTTTTAACAGCTGAATTACAAAAATATTAAATTAATTAAAAACCTTATATTTTATTTCGACAACTTGTTTTGGGGGGGTTTCAGCCCAAATGTTTCCTTTTTCCACAGCTTTTGTTTTTCCATGGGCAAAATGTAAAAAATAAAAGGGTATCCCTTTTAATAACCAGAAAAGTACCAGGGGAAAAAAAAGGGAGCCTATTAAAGTCTAATTTCTTTATAATTTTCATATGACACAAGGCAGATTCCAACACACTTTAGGCAAAGTACTGGATTTTACAGATTGTGGCACCATGATACAAAAAAAGTTTGCCGTTCAGACCAAACCCTAGAACAGGTATCAATGTTTGAGATCCAGGCAACCCTACCATCTGGAGATGAAACACCAAATGATGAAATAATTCTGGCACCTCAAAGAATCAGACATTAGTTGCCCATGTGTGAATGCTACGCAAGTTTGAGTTTGTTTTTTTCCACTATAACAGCAGCTCAAACAGCAATTACAGCAAGCTCTCAGGGTGTTCAACAGTTTCTGACAAATGGTGGCATTAATTATCAAACAGAGGCTCATAAATCCAGTTGTGGTTGCGCTGTTCTTTCCTGGCTTTCGAGAGAAGCTGCGCATGAATGGGTAGTGATAAGGCCTTAGTGGAAAATCCTTGGAGTGAACCCAAAAGATAGCGAGAGAAAATAGAGGGGGGGGGGATCCCGACATATATCTTTGTGTGCATTTACACGTTTGTCTGGGTACATTTTTGCCTTGCATTAATTAGTCTTGCCTGCATTTATCCAAATGAAGTTGATCTAGAGGTTTTCCAAACTGACAGGACCTGAATGTTCTTTTGTTTTCCTTCTTTCTCTTTCATTCGACCCATGCTTCCCTCTCAGCAACTACATTTAAGCCAAACTATGAAAAATGGAGACTCATGTTATGAAAGCCATGATCCAAACAAGCACACACACACACACACAAACATGGGTGAGGGTTGCTTGCATTGGAAACCAAAAATAAACAAATAAATAAGCCCTTGACAAGAAACCCAGCACCAGTACACAGCAGCTGAGCATTGCAAGCCACCAAACACAAGTCCATCCATAACACTGGCCTTTGAAACAGACACTTTCCACCAGCACTTGCCTCCAGGAACTTAGACACATGCACAACTCATTTGCATTTTTCCGTGTTTCTGTGTGAGGAGGGGACGAACGCCTTATGAAGTCACAATGTGTTTATGTCTTTTCGACTTGATTCTGTCTGTGAAACTGTCCTGTATTGACGTTGAGGGTTAATTGTGTGTTCTGCATGCGGATGGGAAACAGAGGGAATCTCGCTGCATGAAAGAGCAACTGCTCGCCTTTGAAGAACAGAGCAGAGACTTCTTTTCATCTGCTCTCAGCCTGGAAGATGCCGAGAATGTCTGAATGGAAGTGGGTGAATATGCGGGGAGGCCAGAGAGACGGAACTGCAAACATACACTGTAAGCTGTGTGACAGATTAAAAACAACACACACAAACAAAACAGAGACATACAGTCAGATCCATAACTTATGGTTTAATTTTAAATATTGATCAAGAGGTAAAAAAAAAAAAAAAAAAGGGTCTGTGGATAATAAGGTCACACTAAAAACAAGAAACAAAAATAGCAAACAATTACATTTTGGTACAGAAAACCACTCAAAACAGTATCTTCCAGAGCTTCAAGATTTCTAGGTCCTCCCTTTTGGTCTCTTGTGGTCAAATCACCCCACAGGTTCTCGTAGGGGTTCAGGTCAGATGACTGAGAAGGCCATGTCAAAAGCTTGATTTTTTGGATCATCAAACCATTTTTGTGTTTATTCGGACATATGTTTTAGATCACTGTACTGCTGGAAGATTCAACCACAACCCAGATTTAGCCTTTTAGTGGAAGCTGCCATATTTCCATTTAACCTCTCCATGATGCCATTTATCCAAACACGTCTTAAGAGTGGGGGGTGGAGCCCCACATCACATATCCTCCCATCATACTGAACAGAGGAGATGAGGTTCTATGTAATCATCCTTCCTTTAACACGTTATTCATCCTAAGTGTTTAATAGGAAAGAAGGGGGGGGGACGGGACGACCCTCAATTTCCATCTGACCACTTTCTTCCAATCAGAGTGTGCTTGAATAAAAGACCATTCTTTCTTCTGATGTGCTTTCCAAACATTTAGCTACAATGAAGATGCAATTTTGTTTGGAAGACCTGAGATGTTACCATTCCTAATTTTGAGGGAAGTTTGAAAAGTCTGCCTTTTTAGCCATTCTTCTCAGTGTGTGTAGTGGCGCAAAAAAAAGGTTGCAGTTAGAATTACTTTTCCTTGGTCATTCCCCTAATTATGAAGATGAACACGATTTTCTCTCATATGTGCATTCTTTAACCTTCTTGCTAATAAACAATTGAGCAAATTTGGCTTGTGTGCCACCATGTTTATACCCAAGAGAAACAAAGTCAAAGACTGTTCTAGAACTGTTTCTTACCATTTGTGAGAGTTGGGAGGCAGGAGGAATGCAAGAGAGCATCTACTTTCCATTGTGCATACTAAAAAGTAATCATACCCATTAAGTTTAAAGGAAAAAAGACCCTACAGTGAGATTTTTAAAGCAGAAAACCTAGATTTCAGCAGGAAAAGTGGCATTAACATACAATAATGTAATAATGCTTATTAATAATTTCTAAAAAGATACACATCTTTAAAAGCAAAAGGTCTAATCAATGGGTGCTTAATATGGTCATTTTAAAACCTTGAAAAACATCCTTGGACCATATAAGCCCAGAACAATATTTTTCCAAAAGGTTTTATAATAAAAAAGCACAACAAAATGAGAAATATTTGAAACTCCATCCATCCATCCATTTTTTGCTGCTTGTCCCAAACGGGGTCGCGGGGGAGTGCTGGTGTCCAACCCAGCGCACACAGGACGAGGACGGGGGACGCACCCTGGACAGGTCGCCAGCCCATCGCAGGGAGGAGCGGGACGGGGACGGTACCTTGCTCAAGGGCACCTCAGGGCAACCCATTGGGAAGGGGTTTGAACCCCCGATCACGCGGCCAACACCCTAACCACTAGGCCACCACTGCCCCATGCCAAAAAAAAAAAAAAAAAAAAAAAAAAAGTAAAATAATTTCAACATTTACTAATGTTATAGTTTCTTATTGTTTATCAGACAGAAGAAAAATAAATAAACACACGTACACGTATATGAACAGAGGGCCTACAGAAGTATAAATTATCCCTAGCCTCCCTTTTAGTCACAAAACAATCTATTTAAAAGTTAAGTTTGTGCTCCTTTGCTAAAATCTGCCTTTCTATCTTGCACTCAAGTAAACACACTTCTCTGGGTGCCCATCAAGACCAACGTACTTTCTTACTTTGATCAGAGCTTTTCTGTCTACTCAGAACTATACAATATTTTTTAACCAGCTTGCCATTATCTTGGATATACATCACATTCGAACGAAACTGAAATATGAACAAACAGTAGGAATAAAATCCATTAAATTAGACTTTTTCTTAGTGACCTTCACACTGAAAAACTCGCACTGAAAATACTTTGCAACAAACCATTCTGTGGTTCTGTGATCATGCCTCATGATCAATTTCTAGAGTGCTGCATCCCTCTGAAAGACTTTTTACAATTTTTGACTTTTCAGAGTCAGTTATAGCTCTTTATTTTGGCCCATTTTGCCTAATAATTATGCACACATTGACATAGGGTGTTGGATCTCCTTAGGCCACACCCTCCCTCATTACACATATACACATCATCTGATCTGTTTAAATCCAATCAGCATTCAAGTTGATACAGCTTGAAGTTGAAAAATGTGCATAAAAATGATGATATGGTAAAAATACTCACTTGCCTAACAATTGTGCACACAGTGTAGGCACACCTTATGATGAAATTGGCTCTTTGAAAATGACAGAACTCTACTTTCAACACAGAGTTATGTAAGAGCCAAATTAGCTGGCTTGAGGTTGCTCTGTGGAAAGAAATCGTCTACTACAGTGGCACTGTGTTCTCTGAGTCGAGTGGAAAAAGCTGGTAGCAAAGGGAGTACGAGAAATGACTCTGGCTGTCCTGTTCTCCAGGTGTTTGTGTGTGTGTGTGTGTGTGTGTGTGTGTGTGTGCTTCGCCCTCACTGTTTGCAGGGCCAAACTGTCTGTGTCCTGTTACTGTACCTCCCTGCTTAGGTGTGAAAAAATGCTGTAAACAAAGAATGCTTTCAGAAATATAAATAATGATTGTTTATTTTTATCAATTTACAAAATGCAAAGTGAGCGAACAAAAGAAAAATCTAAATTAAATCAATATTTGGTGTTACTACCTTTTGCCTTCAAACCAGCATCAGTTCTTCTAGGCACATTTGCACAAAGTGAGGGATTCTGTAGGATTATAGTCGGTGTATGATCAACCAATTTTACCAAACAGGTACTGATGATCATCAATGTCACACGGAGGTTGAAACACAGTCATGTTTGGAACAACCGACCAGCCGAGTTCCTTCAAAAACTGTGTGCAAGTGTACCTAGAAGAACTGATGCTGTATTGAAGGCAAAGGGTGGTCACACCAAATATTGATCTGATTTAGATTTGAAGGCAAAGGGTGGTCTGTATATATATATATACATAAATACAACACTTTTGGGCAAAAAAAAAAAAAAAAAAAAATGCATAGAAATGTGTGTTGTATACCATTTCTAAATGCTAGCTTATTAATGGAAGTAATAAAAGGGGTTGCTATAGCACTGAGGAGTGACAGGATATCTCCTCGACTGCAAAAATAACCATGAAACTTTCTGTGGGTAAATAAAAATCTTATTCAGTACAGATGGCCTGAGCAGTTATGTCAAACGTTTCTTGCCATTTCCCGACATGTAAACATTCTCTTACTATGAATCACTTCAGCCTTAGAACGAAATCAACATGTAGCATGGAAATGAAATCTAGCAAGAGTTGAGACTGCCAGCTTTAGCTGTGTGTGTGGCGGTGATTTTTATATTTTTATTATCTAGGCTATCACATTAATATCAAGGTTATAGTGAAGATGGAGCTGCCAGGAAAGAGGAGAAGAGGAAGACCAAAGAGGAGGTTGATGGATGTGGTGAGAGAGGACATGCAGGTGGTCAGTTTGAAGCAGGAAGATGCAGTGGACCGGAAGAAATGGAGACAGTTGATCCGCTGTGGCGACCGCTAAACGGGAGCAGCCGAAAGAAGAAGAAGAAGATACTGAATATGGATGTTGTAGTCTGTTTAACTTTTTTTAAGAATTCCTAATGTATCTGCAACATCTATTCCTTGACTTACGCAATATTGGTCATAGCACACACCTTTAAAACAACCAAAATAAAAAGCAATTTTAGCAACTGCTAGATTACTTAATGACAATATAATTGACAGTTTCAGCCTTAGAATAAAGATGCGGAGTAGCTGTGGCCGCCCTAGTCCTGTGTCCGAGTTTTAATGGGAAGCAAGTTGGCTACAGCAAAAGGCCTGCAAACAAAGAGAATCTTGGTGAAACAGAGAAAAAAAGGAGTGAGGGAGGGAGAGGGAGAGGGAGAAACAGAGCAAGAGAAGGGTTGAAGGTGCTGAGTGGGGTTTCCCCAGCCAGAATGTGCCAAGGATTCCCTACGAGTCATCTGGGCCACGTCTGCCTCGATCTGCCCCAGCACATTCCAACATACAGGCCAGCCTGTTTACACACGACCAGGCAGAGGCAGAGGGGGAAACTTCCTGGAAACAGTTGCCAACAACAAAGGGATCCTGACTTGTGTGTGTGCATACGCGAGTGCATATGCGTGCATGTGTGTGTGTGTGTGTGTGTGTGTGTCTCTCAAGGGAATCAGAAGGAAATCTGTTTGGTTTCAGCGTTGTCTCCACCACCATAAATGTCAACATGAAAGTGTACAAATTAGAGAATGAAATAGAATTAATAACATCAAAATCAAATATGTTCATTAGTACAAAGCGGACAGTTTTTACGCAATGTCCAGCACAAATTTAAGTTTACACTAACCTTACTAAAGCAGCAGTGCAGCGATAGGTTTCTTATCTATGGGACAACTGGAGAGACACATAAATCCAGATGTTTTTTACCATTCTATATAAATCCAATTTCATTCCCATATGGGTCCTGGAGCTTCATAGTCTAGATTGATGACGCTCCAGCTAATACTTTTGGTGCAAGTGGGAGTGGCATTTGTGATCGAATACTCATTGTGGACAAACATGATTGTGCCAAAATCAATCTAGACTCCTGAAAAGCGCCTCACCCAGAAATGGGTGTTGAAGTCAATCCATCGGAACCAAAGAGTTTGAATGGTGGAAAGGCCAACATCCAAAATGGAAAAATCAAAAAACTATAAGTCTGTTTTGCTCAAACCATGCCACAAGTTCCCTTTCGAATGGCATAATGAAAATAAAAAGGTTGTGTCTGGTGGGTATTCACATTTGTAATGTTCTTCCCTAGGATTATCAGAACTGTTAAGAAAAATACACTAACTCAAAGTAGTATGTCGAACTTTCCTTTATAGCTAGGAAACTAGTTAGATATGGTTCACAGTATGGTTTGTCTGAATTGGAGAATAACATTCAGTAATGTAAGAGTGTGACCATTTCATTAAATCCAACGTTATACAACATTTAAAGGCAATAGCCCAAATTTAGCACTTTAAGAGTACTCTTTTCTTAGACATTGTAATTTATCATAGCCAAGGGCTTGCAGATGGTTGCGTACAAAAATATGTGAAGTTTTCAAAGTGGTTGCCATGCAAACCCTGCTTGTGGACACAGCTTCTGGCTGCCATTGGATGACGGCAGCGGAGGGAGTGTCGCTGCTTGCCCGAAATAAGTCTTGCACAATGGCAGAGAGCCATAAGACGTTGTTCACACCTGTCTGAACCAGCGGCAATCTGTGAACCCTCCTCTAGTCATTTGAGTCTTCCTGAAAATCGCAGCAATGACAAAAAGCTTAACATGTAACAGCTGCAGCCAAAGTAAGTACTCAAAATCACTGAGCTTAAGGGCAATTCAGGAGCCAGAATGCCTCACTTAGTTTCTCAAAGTAGCAATGAAAGCAGTGGATGTGGTAGCAGGAGTCACTGACTGTTTTGGCGTTCATAGTGGAAACAGGCAGCGGAAAACGAGTCTTTAAGAACTCCAGTATGGAAATGTAAATCAATTTAATATAAATACTCATTTGCAAACTGAATCTGAAGAGCTAAAACATTCAGCTAGTAGTATTTTGCTCACTACTCTAGAAAGAAAGGTCTGAAGCAGAAGGCAGAGTGCATATTTGTGGGTGCAGAAACATAAGCAGAGTCATAATGCAGTGTCTAAACCAGCCTTTAACAGAACTGGATTTTGGAGGGGGACACCGCTGATGAAATTTACTGCCTCAGTGAAAGTGACAAGTGACAACTTGTCATTGTGAGTACACAGCACAACACACAGTAAACTACAACAAAATGCTGCCTCTGCATTTAAGCCACACACAGCTATTGAAATTGCCCAGGGAGCAGTGACGGGGACGGTAACTTGCTCAAGGGTACCTCAGGGTAACCTACTGGTCTGAGATTTGAACCCATAACCTTACTATCCTGGGGCCAACTCCCTAACCTCTAAGCCACCGCTGCTCAAGCTCCTTTGGCTGAATGTCCTTTACGAAACCCAGAGTAGTTTCTTTGATGATGTCAGTCCTTAGTATGAACATCTAAAATGAGGTCAACATGCTCAAACTACTGCCAAAAGTAGAAATACACAGCTAAAAACAGGGCAGCACTTGGAGGCAAGTCACAAAGCTTAAAATACCCTGATTGCCTAATTGCCCGTATGAACTAGTTGCCATGGGTCTTATGAAAATAGAGTTCAACAGAAAATCTTTATACACCTTCAGAGTACAACAACAGTAACATTTTCTGAATTACAGCTGTTTCTGAAAGGGTAAGGTGGTTGCTCATGAATCATTTTAAGCTAGTGCATTACTAGTTACATACCATTAATAAAAAGACAATAAAAACCGCTATTATATTTAGGGGACAACTGGTCACAAAAACTTCATGATTTTGCCCAAAACATGATTTGTGCTTTTTCAGGCTCGATTTGTTCTGAAACTGAATTGAATTTTGCTTCCAAATTTGACTCTCTCACTTGCTGATATTGGTATCTTGTGAAATTCAGAAAGTACCAATATACATCTAGCTTCCATTTTTTGTTTATTGGAGCAGTCTCCTTATCTAATACCATAGTTAAAATAATCCCACACTGTATGTTGTATTATAACGATAATAATATACATTTGTAAAAGGTATGAATGGAACAGCTCAGAAAAAATGAAGCATGGCTTACAACAGGAAGGTATTCAACAGATATAGGGTGAGAGAAAACACGAGGAGGGGACTCTCCAGATACCCTCTGGCTAATTAGCCGACTTTACTTGCTGTTAAGTGAGAAAATGAAAAAAAAAAAAAAAAAAAAGTGTTAGGTACATGGTGTGCTTAAAATGAGATGTACCCAAAAGGCCTCCTCCTTCTCTGAGAAGCAGTTCATCTCACAACCTCTTCATCACCCTGCCTGTCTTTCTGTCTGTTACATAACTGTGATGGTCATGGTTTCCATTTACTGGGATAAAGTCTAAACAAAGTGGCAACTGGCCTCATCCTAGTTTAATATATTTGGCACTATGCACATGACCTCGTCCCTTTCCTTCCTACTGTGTCACAAATGTAGGCAAGAAATGTACTGTGTGCTTCTAAAGGCAGTTTCTCAGCTAGAGACATTTATGATATTGCATACATCTGTGATATTGTACAACTTGCTGAAATTCTAATGCTGAAGGAAAGTTGGAAAGTTACTTTCTTAGAACTGTGAACACTGACCAAAGCCTTTGACAAATGAGCAAACTGGAAAACTCAAAAGCCGAAAGGATGCAGGCACCTGAATCCACAAACTGAAGTACATTAAGGCACAGGGTCATGGACAGAAGTGGAGCATAGTCTTGAACTGCATAGTTCTGAATAGAGATTCTTCTGTGAAAAGAAAATGGAGTTAAGAACTGGACATCATCTCTGTCTGGGAAACCAACTCTATGAAATAAAACCCCAAAACCCAAACTTAGGAGTAAAAAATGTGGTGATGTGTTACTACTGTAATAAATTACAGTTGCAGATGTGAACCAATTACATAGAGTTTCTGAGTTTAAAAAATTAAAAAATAAATAAAACCCCAGCGTCCTGGAGCTGTATCATCTATATAGTACCGCAATACTGATTTCTCCTAACAGTCCAAGAATTACAAAAAGTATTTCAAATAGCTGACTACCCATCTTGTGCCCTAGTTCTCATTATAGAGTTACCCCTAGATGACAACAAGAACATCTGGAGTACAAATAACTAAACAGTCCTTACTGCTGTACTCAAAGTTTTATTTGCTCATTAATTTTTGCTAATATTCCTCACCAGTGCCCTCTCAAGTTGTTGCAGCAAATAAGCTATTACCTACTGCTGCCCTCCAAGGGTGTTATAAACAAACTCCTCTGTAAGGCAAACTTCCAAAAAAAAAAAAAAAAAATAATAATAATAATATCATCATTACATGTCGCTGCCTCTAAAGGGGTTTTAGCACCAGTCAGTCAATCGTTACAATTGTTGTTTATTGTAAGACTCAAGTGTATTATTATAAATGTATGATTATAAAAGCTAACCACATGCGGGGAAATAATAGCCCTTAGCTCAAATAACAGCAAACAGATGATTCTTTAAAAATTGTGACAGGCTCAGAAAAATTCTCTTTAAGTTAAACCTAACCTGAGTTCTTATGCAACCAAGAGTGGCCTTGCAAGTGCATACACCAACCAGAACCAACTACTATAACGATTTTAAAACCAAAACACAACCCAGGATAGACATTCAGCTAGCTTTGAGCCTGCCATACTGGTTTTCTGTGGACAGAACAGTGTGCTCAGTGCAAACTTTACGATGATGTTCATGGATTTGCATGACAGCTTCTGCTTTTATACATGTTCCCCTTCACTCATCAAATATGCACATCTATAGAAAGTGAAATTTAAGGGAATTGAGTTACTGCTGGGGTGCAATAAACTAAAAACAAAGTGCACTCTCATGCAGACATTTGCTAAAACGTACATGGATAATGATCAGGAAATATTGCTGCAATAACTTCCACTGTTCACCCTTAAGAGTGTCAGCATGAAGTCACAGGCACTGAGCCACTGTGATCTTCTTTGGAAGTTGCGTGTGCCAGGATTAGCCAGGAATCACCTGTTGCTCTGTGCTTAAACACGCCTGCCCCTGCAACAATCTTCAAGTAGCCTTTGAAAGCCTTAAGGACAAGAATGTACATGCAAACAGAAGGGCATGCATGTGCACATGCACATGCGTGTGCCTGCACGCGCACACACACACGCACTATAAGACAAACATTTGGAAGCAACACTTTGTTTCATTTCCAGATAAAACACTATTTTCTCATTTTCAAGAGAAAACAGAGCAATTTATTAATTACCAGAGAACAAGAGGGCTGCAGCAAGAATGTCCAATTGAGAGTTTCACTGCTCTGCACAGCTCAGCCACCTGACTCCTCTCTTCTTGTTGTCAAGGCTTAAGGCTTAACTAAATCAGATACGTTAAAAAGACGTTTGCAGATCATTAAAACTCTGACTTCTGGTCAATGACATGAAGTCAAAAAGCTTATATTCAGCTTTGGTGAGTTTCTAGGCATTACTAACCTAGAGGGTTGGTGGGGGTCATTTGTGACATTTGTTAAGTTTGACAACATGAAATTCCTGGTTCAAACATTCATGTATATTTCCAGGCTTTCAGAGTGCTCCAACATTTATCCTCATATTGCTTTTAGATGGATGAATAAAACAGCACCTCCTCTGTAATGTCTGTTGCTTTCTCACTTTAGCCTTTCCTAAAGTGAGCAGTAAATTCAGATTTTTCAGTTGCACCTCAAATGAGGAAAAAACCAAAACAAAAGGTCTATAAAAGTGGAGCTTCTTAATTTCCTTAATGCACAGAAGGAATCAAGTGCCTTGCCTAGTGTATGCCCAGTCGTAACACAGCCCAAGCTTAACCAAACAAAATGTTTGGACATTACTCAGCATGCTGTTTCGTATTATTGCTTAAGTCCATTAGCTGGCAGCCATGTTTGATTTCTGGTTCAGTCCTCTTATTCTCTCTGCTTTAGAGGATGACGATTTGCTTTCAGAATTTTGATCTGTGTTTACACAAATACAAAATTAAGTCAAACCAAATGTGTGCAATTGAAGATGTTTCAATGCTTTGCACATCATCTTGTCCACTGTTGATTTAGTATAGAGGACGTGGTACACAGCCCGAAAGTAGATGCAAGGGAAGAACAGCACATAAAGGCAAACTCTGCAGTGAATAAGAGCATGCATCTTAAAGGGTGCTTTTATAAAAAAAAAAACCCACACACCAAGTAGCATCCTTGCTCATTCAGACTGCAACATAAACACTAAAAGTAAGACAAGACTGTCAGGAGGAGGTGACGACTGCAGGGGTGGGAGGTGAGAGGCAGAGATGAGTGACAAATTAGCACATGCATGTGCACAGAGCCTCATACACCTAAATTTAATTGAAAGAGGTAAAAGACAAATTCTGCAAACCAACTGATCGATGCAGTTGTTTCTTTTGCATGAAATTGAGAGAGGCCGAGTGCATCAAGCTGAAGTGACTTGTAACCACCAAGGCAACACGATGCACCACAAACGTCTGCAAAACTTCCTTCTTTCTCTCAGCACTTCTTATCGCTGAACACCAGCTCTGCTGATGTGGCTGCAAGCTTCACTGTGAAGACAAGTTGGATGTGGCTAATAGTTACTGCAGTGGTTGTGCAAGTCATATCAGCACAGCAAAAAAGACACATTTGTAGCAAATTGTGCTTATGTTCAACATCATGAAATAAGAGAAACAGCCCGAGTACATTACTCTAGGACACCCCTGTGAAGATTTACAAACAGACAGACACTCACACCCTTTCCTACACCCAAAAGCACACACTAGAGAAATCTTTAACCATGTGGGCGGCGCACATGTACAATTTACACCGCAAAGATCGAACAGCACAAACATCCTCTACACAAAGTCCTCAGAATGCACCTGCCAGAGAGAGAGAGAGAAGTTGCATTTCCTCCTGTATGTACACATTTATTTTACACAGTGTCTCAGCAGCAAAAGAATAGAGGAGAAAAACGCCTAAGCCATGGCCTACTTACACACCAGATTCAACTAGTTAGAGGTAAGAGGAGCAAAGAAAGAAAGAAAGCAGCCCAGGACATCACAAAAGAAGTGCCATTAATATTATAAGTCGTCTCGCTGTCATTATTTTACAATGACGCATTGTTTCAGCCACATGGTTTTAATTAAGGCAAAACATAAAAACAAGATGTGTGTGTCTGTTTGCATTACTAATTCAAACACTAAATGCTACAATACAACAATTATATTTCAGGATCTGCATGGTCATTTCAGAATTGCAGATGATTGTCAATTTGATGTATGAAATAGATGTAACTAAATTTTAAACTATTTTTGCTGTCATTGAACAAACACAATTTTGACTTGTCAAAATTGTTACGTTAGCAAAAGTTCAAAATAAGGTCGAGGCATGTTCTAGCCTTCACCTCACAGCGATTAGGAAATATGCGTGTACATTTCTATAAATTCTTTAGTAAGAAAATAAAAAGCCTGTACAGAGTTCAACAAAAGAACCTAAGCACTAATATGGAACTATAACCTAAAGTATCATTAACCTAGAGTTATCTTGCCCAGTGACAACATTTGTATACTGAATGGCAGTTTTTCCTGACATGTCACATGACAGTCTTTTGCCTGTATATTCTATGTATATTCTAAGTATGTACATTAGCATTCTTGCATCCTGTGCACAAGTAAAGGAAGGACTTTTTCATTCACACTTTACAGAAAATTGTAACTTTAGCTTTGTTCTGCTTGAAAGTAGCTTCTAGACAGTTATTAGTGACACTCTCACTCTATACAATAGGCACCACAATTTTTTCGTTTCTGAGGGTTAAGAGTGAACAGGCAAGTGTGCATCAGTAGTGCCGCATGTATGAAAGCTGCCTTCAGCTTTTTTTATTTTTAGCATTTACATTTACATTTACGGCATTTAGCAGACGCTCTTATCCAGAGCGACTTACATGTCCTAATTACAGGGACAGTCCCCCTGGAGCAACTCAGGGTTAAGGGTCTTGCTCAGGGACCCAGTGGTGGTAGTGCGGGTAGTGCAGAGGTGGGATTCGAACTGGGGACCTCTTGATCCAGAGGTCCATAGGCAAGTACCCTACCACTAGCCACCCTATTTCACATTCTGCATTGCACTACACACAATTAAACTGACTTAGTACACATAAAAAAATGAATATATAAACACAGTTTAACAGTTATCTTGATGCACAGATGATACCCTGATAAGCTGAGAAAAGCCCATTGGGCCATAATTGATTGTAGTTTCTTCATGTTGTACAGTCCTAACGGAGAAAGGCTTTCAAAATGCAGGTCAATGTAATATATTGATTTACAAAGGGAGCATCATTTGTATAATAATGCTCAATTCAGCATGTGCTCATTTTGTAACTGAAATAAAGTTTTAGAAAGGTGGTTATGTAGAAATGCAACCTCCAAACAACTCTGTTTTCAAATGAAAAGATAACATATGTGGGCGCTAATATGTAATAATGTTTAATGGTATAATGGTAAACAAAACAGGCCTGCCTGCCTGCATTAACAATGTGTCAGCATGTCAAAGAATAATCACTCAAGGGTTTGGAACAGAACTGTTTTCCAACCACCCACCCACCACCCACACACACACCCACACACACACACACACAACCTCCCCATCACTCTCTATCTAACCAGCCTTGAGCACAAACACTTTGTAACTAAAACCACATGTATTTAAACAAGTCACTTCAACATAAAAACAAAAAACACATAAGTGGTGTTTGGGGCAGATGCAAATAGGCTAATTACAGAAACAAAGGGGGCATCAGAAAGTCATACTCATTTTGTTTTTTTTACCGCCATATCTGAATATCTGAGAAGTAATCAAGCCATGCACGTATTCAAAACTCCCTAAATGCACTAATTTGGGCCTGTGTTACATGCAGGATGCGTTCTAGAGTAGAGTGGTGAATGAGCTCAGAGAAGGAAAGGGTATTCCCTGTGGCATTCAGCAGCGCACCAGGCAGGAAGCTGACAGCTAAAAGCGAAAGAGGCGCTATCTGTAACAAGATGTTGCTTTTTCCATGAAGTCACTAGAAGTTTGCACACCCGAAACTTGCAAAGCCGCAAGCTGCTTCAGGGCCGTCACACTAATCTACTCTTCATACGTCCATTCACGCTCTCACACACTCACACCACAAATACAGCAGGCCATAAGTCCTCACAGCTCTAAGCTATACTCAGAGCCATTCGTGCATGCAGCCCTGTGAAGGGCCTGTCATTAAACGCCTGAGGGGTCTGTTTGAAAGAGTAGATTCTACAAGGGGAGGGGTTAAGACAGCCCTGTGTGCTAAATGAAGGAGAACTGAAGGCAGCGCAGTGTGAACATAATGAGTTAATGAGTGTATGGTTCTTTAACTGACACTTACGACAGGACCGATAGGGAGAACAGGGGCAATGGCAGCTAGTGTGAGCATTTGTCAGCTGATGTAACTGAACTTTAAACTATTTTGCTGTCATTGAACAAACGTGCTGACTTGTCAAAATGATGTTATGTTAGCAAAAGTTCTAAATGATAAGGTCGAAGCATGTTCTAGCCTTCATCTCACAGTGATGAAATATATTTTTGCATTTCTATAACCTCTTCAACCCAGCCACTAGGGATGCGCAAGCCAGCGTATTTTATTTGTGCCGGTCCTAAGCCCGGATAAATGGGGAGGGTTACGTCAGGAAGGGCATCTGGTGTAAAACTTTTGCCAAATCAATATGTGGACAACGAAACAGAATTCCATACCGGATCGGTCGAGGCCCAAGTTAACAACGATCGCCACCAGTGCTGTTAGCCTACAGGGTGCTGGTGGAAATTGGACTACTGTTGGCCAAAGGAGAAGAAGAAGAAGAGGAAGAAGGCATGTTCAAAGGGAGGAGAGAAAGAAGGGTAGGGACTTTGAATGTTGGCAGCATGACTGGTAAAGGTAGAAAATTAGCTGATATGATGGAGAGAAGGAAGGTTTACATTTTGTGTGAGAGAGACTAGATGGAAGGGTGGAAGCCAGGTGTATTGGAGGAGGGTTTAAACTGTTTTACCATGGTGTGGATAGAAGGGGGAATGGGGTAGGTGTTATCCTGAAGGAAGAGTATGTGAAGAGTGTTTGAGGTGACGAGGGTGTCAGGGAGGGTGATGAGTCTGAAGCTGGAAGTTGAAGGTGTGATAATGAATGTTGTTAGTGTTCATGCTCCACAAGTTGGTTGTGAGATGGAAGAGAAAGAAGAGCTCTGGAGTGAGTCAGATGAAGTCAGAGAGTGGTGATTGGCACAGATTTTAATGGTCATGTCGGTGAAGGGAACAGAGGTGATGGGTAGATATGGTATCAAAGAGAGGAATGCTGAAGGTCAGATGGTTGTAGATTTTGCAAAAAGGATGGAAATGGCTATAGTTAATATTTATTTTAAGAAGAGGGAGGAGCACAGGGTGACGTATAAGAGTGGAGGAAGATGCTCACAGGTGGATTATATTCTTTGCAGGAGGGTCAGTCTGAAGGAGACTGGAGACTGCAAAGTAGTGACAGGGGAGAGTGTAGCTAAACAGCATAGGATGGTGGTCTGTAGGATGACCTTGGAGGTCAAGAGGAGGAGGAAAGTGAGGACAGAGTTGAGGATCAAGTGGTGGAAGCTGAAAAAGGAGGACTGCAAGGTGGAATTCAGACAGGAGTTAAGACGGACACTGGGTGGTGTTGAAGAGCTCCCGGACTGCTGGGAAACTACTGCAGAAGTGTTAAGGCAGACAACTAGAAAATGTACTTGGTGTGACATCTGGAAGGAAGAAGGAGGATAAGGAAACCTGGTGGTGGAACCAAGAACAGGAGTATATACAGAAAAAGAGGGAAGCCTTGGGACTGTCAGAGAGATGAAGAAAGTAGGACATGTGTACAAGGAGATGCACAGAGCTGTAGTAACTACAGAGGGATAAAGTTGATCAGCCACAGCACTAAGAGTAGTGGACGCTAGGTTAAGAAAAGAGGTGAGGATTAGTGAACAGCAGTATGGTTTTATACTGAGAAAGAGCACTACCGATGCAATGTTTGCTCTGAGGGTGCTGATGGAGAAGTACAGAGAAGGTCAGAAGCAGTTACATTGTGCCTTTGTGGACTTGGAGAAAGCATATGACAGAGTGCCTAGAGAGGAGTTGTGGTTTTGTATGAGGAAGTCAGGTTACAGAGAAGTACAGTACTGTGCAAAAGTTTTAGGCAGGTGTGAAAAAATGCTGTAAACAAAGAATGCTTTCAGAAATATAAATAATGATTGTTTACTTTTATCAATTAAAAAAGATGTTGGATTACAAGTATCAGAGCTGAGCCCATTCTTGTTTGCAATAGTAATGGACTGGTTGACGGACGAGGTTAGACAGGAGTCTCTGTGGACGATGATGTTTGCCGATGACATTGTGATCTGCAGTGAGAGTAGGGAGCAGAGTTAAGACAAAGTTAGAGAAGCAAGGTTGCGTTGGTTTGTTCATGTCCAGAGGAGAGATGAGGATTATATTGGAAAGAGGATGTTGAGGATGGAGCTGCCGGAAAAGAGGAAGACCAAAGAAGAGGTTTATGGACATGGTGAGAGAGGACATGCAGGCGGATGGTTTGAAGCAGGAAGATTCAGAGGACCATAAGAAATGAAGGGCGGCGGTGGTCTAGTGGTAGGATACTTGCCTATGGTTCAAGAAGTCCCAGGTTCGAATCCCACCTCTGGCACTACCACCACTGGGTCCCTTATCTGTCCCTGTAATTAGGACATGTAAGTCGCTCTGGATAAGAGCGTCTGCTAAATGCCATAAATGTAAATGGAGATGGATGATCTGCAGTGGCAACCCCTAAATAGGAGCAGCCGAAAGAAAGAGATTTCTATAAATTTCTTTATCTCTTTAAGAAAGAGATTTCTTTATAAATAAAGAACCTAAGCACTAATATGGAACTATAACCTAAAGTATCATTAACCTAGAGTTATCTTGCCCAGTGACAACATTTGTATACTGAATGGCAGTTTTTCCTGACATGTCACATGACAATCTTTTGCCTGTATATTCTAAGTATGTATATTCTAAGTATGTACATTAGCATTCTTGCATCCTGTGCAAAAGTAAAGGAAGGACTTTTTCATTCACACTTTACAGAAAATTGTAACTTTAGCTTTGTTCTGCTTGAAAGTAGCTTCTAGACAGTTATTAGTGACACTCTCACTCTATACAATAGGCACCACAATTTTTTGTGTTTCTGAGGGTTAAGAGTGAACAGGCAAGTGTGCATCAGTAGTGCCGCATGTATGAAAGCTGCCTTCAGCTTTTTTGACCCTGACAAAACAGACCACTCGCACCACAAAAGAACAGCAGGCCATAAGTCCTCACAGCTCTAAGCTATACTCAAAGCCATTCGTGCATGCAGCCCTGTGAAGGGCCTGTCCTGAAACACCCGACCTTAAAGCAGTGGGTGAAATGTCAAATGTATGCAATTTTCATCTCTGCAAGTATGTAATTGGCCAGACAAATTAAACTGTTTCAGCACGGGAGCAACAAAGTTAATGTTCAATTAGCACTCACCAAAAACGGATGGGTGATTCTACACAGCTTATATATTTTTAAAAAAATAGAGTGAGCTGGAGCATTAGGAAGCACACCTTAAGTAAATGTTACTTCCCGTTTATTAAGATCTGTGTATGCAGGCTGTACAATGAATAAGCTATTTTTTTTTGTTACCTACTTTAGTCTTGAAGCCCCAGTGTAAAATTTAAAAGTGAACTCCAAACATGTTCTGCTGAGCAACTACATTTGAGGGGAAAAGGTGAAATTTAACTTAACATTTTTACTGAATTTATCCCGTAACTGTTTCAGGGTCCGCTTGAAAGGGTAGCTTCTACAAGGGGAGGGGTTAAGACAGCCCTGTGTGTTAAATGAAGGAGAACTGAAGGCAGCGGCGTGTGAACATAATGAGTTAATGAGTCTATGGTTCTTTAACGGACACTTGTGACAGGACCGGTAGGGAGAACAGGGGTGAATATCTGCAGAACACATTGGCCCAAGTGCATCACTCAATATTTACATCAATTAAAATATTATACACAATTAAGGATGTTTTGTCTGAGGCCAGATGCTGCAAATATGCATTTTAAGCAAACTTTCAGAAGTTAAAATAAAGAGCCCACAAAGACACAAACTGCATTTACAAACCCTCCGACACTCAAACACCTCTCATTCTGCCACAGCACTTTCCCTCTGTCTCTGCAAAAGCACACGAACGATCTCACACACTCTCTCACTTACACAGACACAAACACCCCCGTGCACACAGGCAAATTATCAAAGCTCTGACACTTTTTGTCACCATCCACACACATAGCCATCCATTGCTTTGTCTGGTTTACTACAGTATGGTATATAAATAAACTCTGCGCTGGCCAGCTGTTTGCTGGCTCAACAAAGGGATCAGTGTCATTAAGCAATAATGCAAAAATGGCATGAATAAATACATATACTATTGCCCCCCTCATCTGCACACCATGGAAAAGTGGCTACAGGAGCGCATCAGAAAAGCAACGGTGTCATATGTTAGATTTTCTACATGAATGAGTTCCACATGTGACACTTCCTGTTCTTCATACACACACATTTTATACAAATGTGTGTACTAAAATTTGCACTTAAATACATACCTGCTGCCTTTTTTTCCAATCTGATCAACTGTTGCAAATAAACAGAATATACACAAAAACACGAAAAATGGTATTGAGTGATTTGCCTGCATGGTGTTCAAACCTTTGCATACCCCTGCATGTAAAAAGTCCTCTGTTCTGATAGGCTGCTTCGTATTAAAAAATCGTATTGTACCTCATTTAAAAAGAAGGCCAGGGTAAGACACTGTTTCAAATTTCAGCGTAAGCCGGGTGGGACAAAATTAAAAATGTACATTTTGAATAGATGAAATACAGAACTGGACATCGGACAAAGTTTCATATTTAAATAGATTTTCATTCTGATGAGAAACATATTTCTTCATAAAGCATCTGACATGAGAATAAATACAAACACCACAAACATTATACTGCAAGAACACCGAAGAGTGTACATGTGGTAGTTCTTGTGACATCACAAAATGCAGCTTGCGGTTTGGTTTCCATATTCAGACTGCATTTAATGGTGTGCTTCGGGGCTATGTCAACTTCTTTTGATTAAAATAGGGAGGGTAATATTTTTTTTAAACAGCTCTCTTACAGACTCTAAAATATAAATAAATAAAACACAGAAATTAAAAGCTCCTGAACTTGGAACACACAATCTTTAAACACATCCAGACTTGTGGTGATGTATTTGTTTTTCTTTTCTTTTTTTTTTTATATACAAGTAGTAAGTTTCCGATGATGGCACATGGACCATGTATGTAACCTGAAACACAATGTTTCTCTGCGAGTGTGCAGAATGCCTTCTTTGGGTAAGTGGAAAACGGGTTGCTCAAGTTTTGTGCCTGCAGCGATGGTCACAGGTGCATCACCCTGCTCTTTATCTCCTATAAAAACACTTTCTTTCAAATTGATCTCTCTCAGTCACCCAGAGTGACACATAAAATGCATCATCTGAGCTTTTCAGCGTGACTCATTACTTTTATGCAGCTGATGTCAGAATATGTGAGGCAGCTGGGGTCGAACAGACAGGTCGAAATGCTGCAAAGCGCTCCAACTGCCATCTCAGCTAAAGTCCCAACAAAGCATTGGGAAGACGGTGGTTTTCCAGGTACAACAGGCTTGACGAATGATCTTGCGTTCAAACCGTCATAAAACATAAAAGGTGGAAAATTCTCCCACCGCTTACGCTAACGTCTCAATAATAAAAAATAAAAAAACAGCCATTTTTTGACATCATTTAGGCACACTGCATAATCAGAAAGAGAACAAGTCTGAGGTTGCTGACGTCTGAGAGAATTCCCTCTGAACGTGAACTGAATAAATGGCCTCTTATGCAGCTGCCTCCATTTGTTATCATGTGAAGATCTTAAGGAAAAAATGAAGCTGATTAAAAAAAAATAATAATAAATTTTTTTTAAAAAGTGCATGTGGGTTGAAGTCATGCAGAAAAACACAGCACGCCAAGAATGCATAGTGAACGCACGGATAAACTTTGTACTTAATTGAAAATCAAATAAACACGTATGCTCTCAACAGAAGGTTCATGGGTGAATTCTTGTTTTAACAAGGTATTAACCAAAAGGATGACTTCATGATAAATTAAGCCTAAACCTCCCTTTTAGCTGTGTAGTAGGGTCCATTTGAAAACTTTCACTACAGCTCAGGCAAGCTTTGGACCAAAAGATCATCCAGATTGTTGCCTGCTTCATTCTGGCTTTGGAGTCACTCTAGAAGATGTAAAAAAAAACTAAATAAATGACATGAGCGGTTTGAGAGAATTCCCTCTGAATGAGAAATGAACAAGCAGCTTCTCTTGCAGGTGCACAAAACTGCCTCCATTTGGTGACATGGGACCTTAAGCAGGGAAAAAAAGGAAAAATATGACGGTGATAAAACGAACGAAAGCTTCCTGACTAGAAAAGCGAACCTGTTCGAATGCATAACTGGGATGTGTGGAGAACGTATCTGAAAATGATCATATAACCACCACGTATGCTTGCACAAGCTCCACACCTGTGTTTGAATCGATCATGAATTAAGGTCAATTTCTCATTATTTGCCGCATAAAAGGGGCAGCGGTGGCCTAGTGGTTAGGGAGTTGCCCCCAGATCGGAAGATTGTGGGTTCGATTCCCTCCCCAGTGTGTTGCCCTGAGGTACCCTTGAGCAAGGTACTGTCCCTGTCACTGCTCCCCGGGCACTTTCAATAGCTGCCCACTGCTGCACATGTGTGTATGGGTGAAATGCAGAGGACAAATTTCCCATTCGTGGGATTATTATTATTATTATTATTATTATTATTATTAGTTTGAAAACTTTCAAGCTTTAGAATGAAGGATCATCCAGGGTCACATCCAGGCAGGAATAGGTTCACACCTGTTCTCCATTCTGGCTGTACGGTCAGACTAGAGGAGGTAAGAGATGACCGACATGAGGGATGAGGGAATTCACTATGGCTGTGAACTGAATAAACAGCCTCTCATTCCGTCGCATGCACTTGTTTTCGCATCAACATCTCGGATACTTTCTAGAGAGGAGCCTGCGTTTGGATTTCTTTAACAATGTGGTTTATTTCTGTGATAAACTGAGTCTAAAATCTCCCTTTTGGTAGAAACGAGCTCTGGACCTAAAGGATCAGCCAGGGTCACATCCGGGTATTTACAGGTTCGCACACCTGCGCGTCATTTCAGAGCCTCGCGCTCACCTGCCTCCCTGCGAACTTCACTGTAAACTCTTTATCTGTGTTCTTCAGTGAGGAGAAGAAAACACCCTGCTGAAAACCTCTCCCAAATGCAGGGAGGATAAACTTTACGGAGGCTGCAGCTTCACGGGCTACAAGAAGAAGAAAAAAAAAAAACCCCGACCACGTAGCTCAAGCACGCGCGCGCGCGCGCACACTCACCGTTGGGTCCATATTTCTCCAAATTAGTCTTGACTTGCTCGAGCGTCAGTCCAGTGTTCTCGTTGACGCCGAAGTGCTGTAAGACCTCGGCGGCGGGTTTAGTGTGCGCGCTCTCCATGCTGTTCACCGCGGAGTTTCTCCCTCAGTCACCCGGACAGGCATGTAGTTCAGAGCGAGGCTCTCTCAGGTAGATTTCCACCGCGGCTGGGGCGAGAAGTACTGCCACCTGCCCCTTCTGTCCAGGCCCGTGTGCGTTTCTCTCCTTTCTCTCTTTCTCTGTCTGTCTCTCTCTCGCTTCCTCCTCTCCTCCCTCGCGAGTGTCTCGGTCTGCGCTGCCGCTCGAGCGGTACAAGCGCGCGCTCTACGCTCTCCGGTGTGCTCAGCGCGAGGCCCCGCCCCCGTCGCCACGCCCTGGGCTACCATTGGCTACCTGAACTCACCTCATGAATATTCACAAGTATACGTGGAACAGTTTTGTTGTTTTTTTTTGTAGAGGTGAGTCTTGCTTTATGACACATCACTTCTCAATCTTTTTGAGTTTGGATAAATTAAAGTGTCACTTTTATTTTGACGAGTCTGATATAAAGTATAAAATATACCGTGTGAGCTGATATATAGATATATCACAAACATACTAAATGATGCGTCTCAAATGGCTGCAGGTTCCCTATAAAGTGCACTAATGAAACCAGGATCTGGGGACTTAGTGCTTATGACTAGGCTGCTTGATCAGAAGGACATGGGTTTAAGTCTCTTAGCAGTCGGTTACCCTGAGGGATCTTTGAGCAAGGTATCGTCCCCAACACTGTTCCCCCGGCACAGTCATTGCAGTCCACTTCTCCTGTTCCTGATGTGTGTGTACCCCAACTGGTATATCTGGACGGGTTAAATGCAAAGGACAAAATCACTCCTCACTTCTGTGGACCAGCAAGAAAACACAAAATGTTAATCTTGAATCTATGGCTGTAGTAGTGGACATACATTCAACAGTTAGCGGAGTTCCAGCAGCTGTGCACATTTACATTTACGGCATTTAGCAGACGCTCTTATCCAGAGTGATTTCCATGTCCTAATTACAGGGACAGTCCCCCTGGAGCAACTCAGGGTTAAGGGTCTTGCTCAGGGACCCAGTGATGGTAGTGCCAGATTCAAACCTGAGACCTCTTGAGCCATAGGTCTATAGGCAAGCACCCTACCACTAGACCAACACCACCCTATGACCACCACTTGACCTCATGATCAGAAGGTTGTGGGTTCCAGTCCCTAACCAGAAGGTTACGTAAGCAAAGTACCATCCTCAGCATTGCTCCTCAAGCACTGAACACATGCCCACTGCTACCCTGTGTGTATGGGTTAAAGGCAGAGGAAGCATTTTCCTGTGGTGTGTTCACAATGACAAATAATCCCGTTTGCTTTTTGTCACCTTTCATTTCACAACCTCTGTAGTGCATTACAAAGTAGGGAACATGTAAGATTCAACGTTAGTTTTCTGTATACTTCAAGAGAAGCCTAAAACAACAGTAATAGTGAAATAAGGTGGAACAAAGTGCCTTCGTAGATTCATTAATTGTGTTCAATGGTCCAGTTGATGGAAATCAGTAGTAGCTATGGAGAACTTTTATCCCCGTGGAACCAAACTCAAAGAGGAAACTGGAAAGTAAATGGAAATGGAGTTAAAATATAATCTTTTCCTAACAATAGAACTGGAATTTTTATCAATGAAATATACCAAGACAAAGTGTGTGTTGTTTACGAGCTGGTCAGATGAATCGGGTGTGTTGGGAGCAATGAAAACACTCAACACCGTGTAGGGCAGTGGGTCTCCAGGGTCCTTCTCAAACACTGCGACGAACCTGATCATCAGATCTCTCCCTTTTACAGATTTACACTTATCCTGTCATCTGCTGATTCATGCAACTCGCTCTTATAAGCCAAATCATTTCCAACACATCTTACCTGCAGCAGGAAGCTTTGTCAAGCCTCTAAACCCTAATATAGTTTTGACTCTGTGGCTACGTAATTCTAAAAACAGTTTTACTACCTGCATTCTCTCATTTTATTTGGCCACAGCCTGGTTTAACCTTGGTTTGCAGTGGATTTGAGCAGGCACGTCACATAGAACTGAAGCTACACTTAAATTAGGGGATGATACTTTGAATGAAAAATTCCAGTGATCTTGACCTTCTGCATTTCTCATGTAACATTGAATTTCTAAAAAAAAAAAGCCTTATTTCTCTTTCTTATCACAGTGAGGAACCAAGTGGCACAACTGTAAATTAGCTAGAGATTGCAAGTTTGAATCCCAGTGATGCCACAGCCATTTTAGGCCTGGAGCCCAATAGCGCACTCTGGGGTGAGCTGGGTGGGCAGGAAGGGCCTTGTCATCTCCATCACTCAGGAAAATATTCACCGCTATGCACATCTATATGTCAGGCATAACAGCATTCACAGTAATTGTTTTCCTTCCATCATTTTTTATCATTATTAATGTTTTTTTTTTATGTTAAATACCCTTTCATCCTTTTAATAAATAATCTACCATCACATAAAAAAATTCTTAAAGAAATGAAAGAAAACCTTATTTCCATGTAAGGACCAGCTTTCAAAAGGAAATATCAGGATCCGATACATCAGTGCTTTATAATTAGGCATCAGTGCTGACTAGCTAACCCTGAGATTAAGATTTAAGCTGTAGCTATACATTCACCCTGCGAGCAGCGAGAGAGTCAACGTTCACTCAGGCCGCCCTGCCTGGGAAGCTGGTGATGGTTTAAATGTTTTCTAAGGGAGATGAAGTAGGTGGTGGCTGAACAACAGGATGGTCCCAAAAGCTTCCATATGTGCTAATCTATATCTTATGTTTGTGCCAGGTGACCACAATTAGACTCATTGGTCAACTCGGTGTTGTTTGAAGCAAATTAATTGCATTCCTGCTTAAAATAAATGTTCTAAAGAGAGCACGTTTTGTCTGTCAATTGTGTTGCACATTCTAAAAATGTGTATTACTACTGTGAATAAATGAGGACTACTTTTAGTGTGGCATTCATTTAAAGTGCGGTGAAGATGTGGTGCGTTCATCGAGTTCAATCGGGGACACATTTTTGGACAACCCGACACAATGATGATCAATTTCTCTTCCATTGTGCTTTGTTTTTTCGTCAGAAACAAAGTCTTACACGGTTTTGATTGGTTGTCGTCAAATTGCATCTTAGCTCGTTATCATAAAGTTAACAGGACTTCAGCTTCATTTTGCTATACCATACCACACTGCTGCTCATTGCTGTCTCCGGTCACTCTGACACTCTTGTTGCTCTTGGTGTGAAAGTACAGTAACACTGGCCCTGTGCCTCATGAAGAGGCCTAAATGTGGTCTGACTACTCTCAGCTCTGTGAAACTAGTGTCATTCAGTTGTTCAGGACGATCTGGTCACATTTCAAAGGACAAATGACTGGGTAGGGCTGGAGCTGGAGTCCTGTTACATGTTCAGGGAGTTAGCCAGGTAGTAGGACATTGCCTAGCTGGGCGCTGCAGAGAGCAGATTGGGAACACAGTGTTCTAGTTCTCATCTGCCTTAACGTTTGTCCTCACAGCAAATCCTATATATAGAGAAACGACTTCATTTCCACACAGCATCATTTCACAATGAATAGACATGCCCCAAAACTTGCATTAATGTGTTACATGAGTTACATCCAGGGGTTTAAGGAAGCAAAAATGGCCTAGCTCTCACTGGATGAGGGGGATTCTTATCCATCAGTGTGATAATTGCCAGATGTCTGTTAACTGACATGTCAGAACTGGCAGTTAATGTTCCCTCTTCCAAGGGTGTCGAGCTGTCTAGTGACATCCAGTTAACAGCAGTTCAAAAACATGTGGTTACGGTGATGAACCACACACTAGCCTTTACCCTCCAAACGCGGAAGCCATGAGTGATGGTGGAGCACAGATGTTGGCTTCCCACACGCATGAGTGAGCCTTGGGTGCTTCAGTACACATAAACTTAACTTAAGCAGAAGTACAGGTATTTATGTAAAAACAATCCTGCTAAAACTGATTACCAGGAAGTACTGATCCGGTTTCTGAAGTACTGAAGTACTGATCCGGTTTCTGAAGTACTGAAGTACTGATCCGGTTTCTCTGTATGTAGAGTATAAAAGTAAGTTGTTTTTTTTTTTGGCAAATGCGAGACACGTTTCCTTAGTATAAGCCTTGCACCTCTTTCAAGGAAGCAATTTTTCTCCAGTCTCTTCCGAATCAGTCCTGCATGTTGGCCTTGTCTGAAGTAAGCAAGTCCTGCAGTACCCGTTCATCTGGATTCTTTTGTGACCTTTCAGATGAGTCGTTGCTGCACTTTAAGAGGAACATTTGTAGGCCAGCCACAAATGTCTGCAGCATCTTGAGACCTTTTGGTCTACTTCACTTTGCTGGAGAGCTTCTTTTAAAGTAATGTTCAGACTCAGCAAGAAACCTGAATCCTGAATGTGTCATGTCTAATTGATCAAAATCACCAATTCAGTTTGGTTATAAGTGGTTGATTGAGCAACTTCTCCTTCTTTTTCTTCGCAGCTCCTGTCAGGGGTCGCCACGGTGGATCATCTGTTTCCATTTCTTCCCATCCTCTGCATCTTCCTCCTTCAAAACAACTGCCTGCATGTCCTCTCTCACCACATCCATAAACCTCCTCTCCTCTTTGTTCTTCCTCTTTTCCTCTTTCCTAGCAGCTCCATCTTCAACTTGCTCCTCCCAATATAATCATCATCTCTCCTCTGGAGATTTCCAAACCAGCGCAAGCTTACTTCTCCAAAACATCTAACCTGAGCTGTCCCTCTAATATATTCATTTCTAATCCAAGCTGTCCATCCTCGTCACACCCAAAGAAATTCTTTCTTTCTTGAAAATCTGTCTTTTCATCAGTACCACCATCTGCAACCTGTACAGCATAGCTGGTCTCACTACTGTCTTGCATTCCTTTCGTTCACACTTATGCATTCTGTCTTTGTCCTACTCACTTTGATTCATCTCCTCTCTAGAACTTCAATATCTCCACTAGTTACTTTTTTTATACCAGGCCAGTTGGTGTTGGATAGTGTTTTTCTTTCAATAAATAAAATTAAATTACATTTTTTAAATGTTGTGTTTGCTGATCCTGTCTTTAAGTCTGTTAAGTGAGACAGCATAATGAGTGGGTAGTGCTGTCACCTCACAAGAGTTTGCATGTCCAAAGACATGCATGTCATATCAATTGGACATGCTAAACAGGGTGACCTGTCCAGGGTGTTTCTCTTCGTTAAGCCCTGAAAGCTAGGACAGTGTCATCAAGCAATATCCACAAAATATTAAGTGATTGAGTAACAAACCGGGAGGATGCCTCTTTCCAGCACTGCAGCAATGGGTATCAATTTTCCATGATGGAAAAAAAATATATATTTTTTGAGTAAACCCCTAAGGCTCCAGAGAAGTGACAAGAAAGGAGCTCAGTTGCTAACCTAGAAGAACACAATGTCATTAAACAATGTTTGAGAAAGGGGAAGATTAGGTTAGGTTTCCTACACTTCAGTAGATGTAAAAACATTAATGTTTTACCCTATTCTGAAAGAAAACATGATGTTAAAATGTATTAAAATAAATAGAGAATCCACTTAAACACACAGAGTAAATGGACCCACTGAAATCTGGGTAATGTGCAAAAGCACAGCATTATTGACCTTCCATCCATCCATTACCTGAGCCACTTATCTCAACCAGGTTTGGAAGCGGGGTGTTGGACCCCAGCCTAGTGCTTTCAGGTCAAAAGGCAGAGAAACGGGACATGTTGCTTTTCCATCATCACAGAACATCTAGGTCACAAAAATAAGTTAATCTGGACCAACATTGCAAAGAAATTCTTATGTAGGTTTTCAGCAACCGAATCATATTCAGCACAAACTCTGCTGCTTTGCACCAGTATCAGCAATGCCGCATCAAGCTGCCCAACTGTGTCCTTGCTTTCTGTGATGTCCCCAATGTATGCATACCCTAGTTTCCTTTTATTCCAACCATTGTGCTTTCTCACACTTGCACTATATTTAACCCAGAAAGTCAAAGAAAAGCGAACAGGTTCTTTTCTCCTATCCAGGTCATCACCAACCCCCACCCACCGTGGAATGCTGGGAGTTGTATCTGTCCTCTGAAAATAAGTTGCCACCTGCTCTGGCTGATCTAAGCTTTTTAGAACAATAATAGGCAAAAAAAAAATATCCACAACAAAATGCATTCTCTGCATTTAACCTATACACAGCAAACAGCCATCTCCAGTGTCCGGGGAGCAGTGATGGGGGACAGCACCTTGCTCATGGGTACCACAAGGCAACCTACTCAAACCCACAACCTTCCAATCCTGGGGCCTAGTCCCTAACTACTAAGCCACCACTGCCATGCCCATTAATGAGTCCATGACCCTGTAAGTGGTTCAGTAGTCTAACCATTTTGGGCAGGCACCAACCACTGTATACACCCCACACACCCCACAAGACCCAGTCATCCAGCTATCATTATTGAGCCCTTGCAGTTCAGTTCATTTTTTCCTGCTTACTTCACATCAACAACTGACAGTTTACTTGCTGCCAAACAGTGGTTTCAGTTCTATTGCTGATCATTGAATTTTCTGCATATGGTCTGAAATTCTGCATAGATACACATTCCCGTACCAGAATACACTCTAATCTTATTTTGAATGTACGGTAATGTTATTAGCCTGTTCTCTCTTAAGCATACTTTGCTGACCGTTTGACTGAAAAAATCATTTTTTAGGATCCTTTAATGATGAATTTGAAGGAACTGGAAACATAGAACCCTGTATATTCATATGTACATTCTCCATAAATAAGTTGCTATACATTTTTACTTTTAAAGTATCCATCCATCCAATGTATACATTTTTTTTACTCTACTTTTACTCTACTGGTCCAAACAGTGTTGGGATGTAAGAGAAAATAAGAATTTCAGTGATGAGCATGTTCTTTATCAGCATTACTGAGCTCTTTTTAGAAAAGATGGAATGGAACAATGTCCTCATAGTGAGCAATGAGCCTATCATGGATCTCGTAGTAGACTTCTGTTCATTTAGTGACATTTTAAGATTGCAAAGAACATTGAGAGGTATGCGACAACTAGTCAAACCCAAAAGACATGAATATGTACTTTTTATTGGGGTCTACTTGAAGCCACCTTCCATGGAAAAAATTTGGAACACTAACAAGGGACTAATAAATAGTTAAATATGATAGGAAATAACTACAGCACCAGAGTTTTTCCCAAGATGAACTTTGAATGTAATCTGAATATATTGCTTTTGCATGTGTTTCAGAGCATTCAGCCCAGCTGTGATCCTGCAGTGTCACTGGTTTAGTGTACAGTAATTTAGACAGTTTGCTTGATTGGTAAGTGGTTAAAGCCTTCACCCTCTTGTTCAATGCATTTACCTTGTAGCTCCAGTGCAAAACTGAAAAAAAACTTTAGACACCAACAATGTCTTGGCTGATTGACTTGACTGATTAGGCTGATACTAAAAAGAATTCATTAAACAATTCATCTGCCCAAATACAAGACTTGAAGACTTCAAAAGTAGTTTGCATTAATACTTTTAATAGCCCTGATTTACATGCAAATTTACTGGATGCATACGCGTGCAATGCTCTGCCTACAAAGTAGGCACCAGCCAAATCAGGAAAACCAAATGAGGATACCATATCAGTCTGTTTCGGTCTGTTTGCTTGTTGACCATCTTGATCAATGTACTTTGTGAGATCTTGTCATTTTCCAACCAACACAACTCATGGATTCCCCAAAGGTTACCCTCTATCAGCACCAAGAGGGGCCAAATTTCGATGACATCAGTCTGTTTACTGTGGTTTCTCTTGTCACCGGTCTGATAACCTCCGTTATAAGAAGCTGTCTGCATTGTCCCAATGACAGTATTATCCTAAATCTGTGTAACCAGAGATCACATGACATGTACTCGTGATTAATTGGATCTCGCTTGAAACTCAATCATCTAAATGAATTTCCTTCATTAAGAATTAAAATAAAAAATATATAAAAAATATATATTTAATAAATTATATATAGAATTATTATATTATATATAAAAACTATATTGAGTTTTTTGTGTGGCTTCAATACTCTTTGTGTACACTGATGTATCTATTATTTTGCAAGTGTAAAAAATAAAAATGAAAAAAACAATCACTAAATATTACATAAATACTGTGAGAATGATGCAAGACAGCCTACTGACTAGGATTCAAAGCTTAGGACTTAAAATTTGACTCACTTGCCTGTAATGAGTTGACAGAACTTATTCACTGTGTGCACAATTCTTAGGCAAGTGAGTATTTTGACCATATCATCATTTATATGCTTATATTCAAATTCCATGCTGTATAAACTTGAATGCTGATTGGATTCAAGCAGATCAGGTGATGTGTGTCTGTGAAATGAGGGAGGGTGTCATGTGACCTGACTGAGCCTGACCTGACCTGACTGAGCACTGTGCCTCATTATTCTAAAGGAATATATATCTCAGTGAGTCAGGGCAGACAGGACAGATGTCCCAGTCCTGTTTAGTGTCTGCTCCCCGGTCCCATCCCATGTCTCTGGCCAGCCCAATGTCTCATCCTGTGTTTTTATGCAGGACAGTGCTCAGTTACATGTATGTTATTCCACTACATGCAAGGTCTCCACTACGTCACCAGTAAAGGCCTTAAAGATGAAAGAATAATGACCTGAATCACCTGAACTAAACCCTGTTGAGAACTTGTGGAACTTCTTAAACGGGAGGTTTACGGGGAAGGAAAACAGTTCACCTCTATGAACCGTATTTGGGAGGCTGTTGTTGCAGCTGCACAAAATGTTGATTGTCAGCAGATCAAGAAACTGACAGACTGCATGAGTGGAAGGATTATGACTGTTATTTACAAATGTTCATTTGTAAATTTTGAGTTGTCTGTTTATTCTTCTCACTTTAACAGATGAAAATAAACAAGTGTGATTGAAAATCTTTTGTTTTTCAATGAAGTGTAAAAATTCTGCACTAATAGTTGCCTAATAATTGTGCACACACATTTATCCTCTGAGAATGTTCACACTCACAGTTGTTCACACTAACTACCTGTATTGACACAAGAAACCGTCTGAGACTCCCATTTATTGACTCATGACTCAATTTGAAACTTGCTTATTCCGTGACATGAGACTTGCCTGTGTAGACTCAAGACTTTGGAGTCTGGACTTAACTTGAGACTTGCCTAAAATATTTAATAATAACTTAAAATGAAGAATCTATACTGAATTCAGCTGTGCACATCCATGTGTTTTCTCACTCTGACAGTCGTAACACTAACTTGTGGAGTGCAGTGGCCTTCAAAATCAGAGTTGAGAAGCTACGTTCTATGGCATCAGCCCAAAGAAATCCAACGGCACCTTCAGGAGTTTGAACCAGCTTACCATTTCCTCCTCTGATAATCTCTGGCCTAACTAAGAATGTCTCTGACATGGTGCAGAACCTATTACTATTCCAAGCAGACCCTCCACTTAATCAATTCATTTCAAGCTATTGACCCTCTTCCAGAAAGAGTTCAGAAAGCACTGGTTAGAGGTCACACTGGGACAAGGCCAGTGGCTCGTGACCGTGCAATAACGCAGACCGATGGATACTCTAGCCTCCCTGGATAAGAATCTTAATGTAATATTGGCAGAAAAGCAGCCAATTTCAGACAACTCATATATGACGAACACTCTAGTGGAAATGGCTGGGCTTTTTCTCCATTAACCTCTGATCAAAACTATTTTAAGTTTATTATTAAAAGTAGAAAATTAAAAACTTGTTACAAGCTTTTATGACTGGATTTGTATCACACTAGAGAAGCTACTAATGACTGATTGAACAGTGAAAACAATATACATACCAGGGCCCATCAACGTGACCAGCATGTCGTATTCTCATATCAGCATCTGCTGCAGCCTCAGCATTAACAGCAATAATTTGCTGATGACATCTTGGTAGTCAAATCAAGCCAAGCTCTTTTCTCCTACCACTTGCATGAGCAAAAATTTGAATAAAAACAGAAATGCATGTAAATGCAATTAGAGTGAATTAGGGGCAGCAGTGACCTAGTGGTTAGGTAGTTGGCCCCAGGATCAGAAGGTCATGGGTTTGAATCCCAGACCGGTAGGTTGCCCTGAGGTACCCTTGAGCAGGGTACTGTCCCCATCACTGCTCCCTGGGTGCTTTCAATGGCTGCCTCCTTCTCCGTGTGTGTGTAAAAGTGTCATTTCTTTGTGGTTTGCTGTGCTGTGTAATGTATTAATATAATGTGATATATTAATGGTGACCTATGGAGACGCATGTATTTTGACACCAGACAAAATGTATATAATTTGGCCAATTTGAGAATCAGTTCCAAAAAGAAGGGTAATGTATTCCAAAAAGAAGGCAAATGTAAAAAAGTAAATCAGTTCCACAGTGTGATGCTTAGTGTATCTGCAGCCTCAGTAAAATGTCCAATTTCCATTCATTCATAATTTGAATGGAATAGCCTAACTTGGATAGTGGGGGTGCTGGAGCCTATCCCAACCCCCATGGGTGAAAGTGGGAAAAACTTCCTGAACATTTCACTAGGACATCACTAAAACAGACATTCACGGACAGTCTCACTTATGGGCAGTCTCCAGTCCACCTGATGTCTTTAAGCTGTGGAAAGAAACTCAGGAAGAAGAACACGCAAATTCAAAACAGAAAGAACCCCATCTGCCAAGTCAAGCCAACAAAACATACATTTAATAACATGAAATTGGCTTAAAGTAAAACATTTTCAGCGTTTAAACATTTGCCCAGTTGACCGAGTTCATGCAGAATCAGATCCAATTTAGCCAGCCTTGAAAAATTCCATTTATCTCTCCAAATTTCCTTAAACTTAAATTCATCACATTTTTAAATCATTACCTTGTGTCTCTGAAGGATAGCTGATGGCAGCACGCTAAGTTAATATCCCCTCATTTATACCATTGGTCAAAATAGTCATATCATCATGTACTAAATATTCTACTCTTTATATTTGCCAGATGTCTTTCTTGGCATCTTGATTTTTGGAAACAATTCCCGTTACTTGGGTTCGGAAACAGAGATGACTTTAAAATCTTTGGAATCAAACAGCCCTAGCCACCAAGGGTTGATGAAATATTGATCTCACTGCTCAAGCGTATATACTAAACACTACATGTTTAGTTGATGCGCTTGAGGAGTGAGATCAATATTTTATGCTGTGTATGGCCTTAAGGGTAATCAGAGCTGTCGTATGCAGCTTTTGTTTTATCATCAGTGACTAATTTCAGTAGTGAAAGAACGCTTTGACTGAGAGTAGGTTTACCACTGACAGGCTAATTACTGCAAAAGTCAAAAAAAAAAAGAAAAGAAAAGAATCTGGGATGTCCTTTTAATTAATCACTTCAATTCAGCTACTTCAGAATGCACCCAATGCAGACATAAGTGTTCAGTTATGATCGTAATATAGAAATGAGCATTATACATATATTTACATTATTGTAGCCTTATATAGAAAAGCAGTGCTAATAGAATGAGATGGTCTAGAACAGCCGCGCTTGATCCTGAGGTCACCATGCGCAATATCAAAATGCATAAATCCCCACAGAAAATGGGGTCTCTGGAAATACACAGGTCCATTGAATACCCGGTATTTGTTATCATCCCCCATCGGTTCCAGACTACACTTATGCTCTTGAGTCTAAATGAAATTAAACGTGATGCAAATGTATAAAGTGCTTAGCTGTGAAATTTATATGACATACACTATATGAACAAAAGTATTGTGACATCTTGCCATTGCACCTGCAGAAACTTTTATGACATCTCGTTCTAAATGTATAGGTAGCAATATGGAGCTGGTCCCTCCACTGCAGCTATAACAGCTTCTAACCATGTGAGAAGGTTTTCCCCAGTATTGTGGAGTGTTTCGGTGGGAATTTTGGTCCATTCTCCCATGAGAGCATTTGTGAAGTCAGGCTCTTATGTTGGATAATGAGGTCTGGATCACAATCTCCCCTCTAGTTCATCCTATAAGAATTTGATGTGAGGTCAGTGGCCAATCAGGATCTTCTACATAAACAACATGCCATTATGGACCTTGCTTTGTGTACTTAGTCATCCTGGACATGAAAGGGGCCTTTCCTACAAAGTGCTCCTGATGAAGTATTAAAGTTTTACCTTTATTTAAACTGAAATGCCCAGTCTAACCCCTGAAATACAGCTTATACCATTATGCCTCCTCCACCAAAATTCACAGTTGGCAGTAGGTGGTCAAGCATGTCAGATCAGAATCAGAATCATCTTTAATGGCTCTATCACATTGCCAAGGAAGTGTGATTCATTACTACACAGAGCATATTTCTCCTGCTCCCGAGTTCAGTGGTGATGTGCTTTACACTACTTCATCCAAAGCTTGCTACTGTGCTTGGCATAATGCTTGCATGCAGCTGGTCAGCCATGTAAACCCATTCAATATGCGGCTGAGTTTATAATAAAAAAACTCCCACTTTGCAAAAATAGAACTTAAATAGAACTGCAAAAGAGTCTCTCCAGCCGGGAAGTCGGTTCAAGGGCAGCGTCCCAATATGTCTGTCAACATAGTTGACCCAATACACCTGTCCACATAGTGTAACATCATAGCACAAAAACTCACACACACTTCCAGGGTAACACTGATGCTGAGCTAACCACTCAAGAACACATTCACTTTGAGAAGACTCTTTAGCTCTTTAGCATCGTCCCTCAGAAGAGCTCAGGAACGTGGCTTTATCGCTCTAATTCAGTGTCTGTAAGGAAGACATTTGTTGAATTAATCATATAATAGCATTGATCTATTCTGTACTGTACATTTTGAAACCCGCTCCTTACAACACAACAGGCTTCCAGTCTGGCTTCAAACAGTGTTTCATCCAAACCAAGAGTAGAAAGCAAAAGGAAATCAAAGCAAAGGATTGTGTGTGTGTGTGTGTCTGTGTGTGTGTGTGTGTGTGTGTGTGTGCATTTTAGTGCAATGGCACACAATAACTGTCTGTTTGACTCCAGTCGCCAGAGTTTCCATTCTGTCTTGAGTGCCTCCTGGCTGCATTTTCCATCACCTCAGGCCTCTCTCTCCCTCTCTCTCTCTCTCTCTCTCTCTCTCTCTCTGTATCTCTCTCTCCCTCTCTCTCTCTCTCTCTTTGTATCTCTCTCTCCCTCTCTCTCTCTGTATCTCTCTCCCTCTTCTCTCTCTCTCTGTATCTCTCTCTCTCCCTCTCTTCTCTCTCTCTCTCTGTATCTCTCTCTCTCTCTCTCTCTCTGTATCTCTCTCTCTCTCTCCTCTCCTCTCTCTCCTCCTCTCTCATCTCTCTCTCTCTCTCTCTCTCCTCTCTCTCTCTCTCCCCATCTTCTCTCTGTCTTTCCATCATCTCTCTCTCTCTCTCTCTCTCTCTCTCTCTCTCATCTCTCTCCTCTCTCTGCATCTCTCTCCCCATCTCTCTCTCTCTGTATCTCTCTCTCCTCTCTCTCCTCTGTGAACTCTGTATTTCCTTTCTCTCTCTCTCTCCCTTTTTCTCTCTCTCTCCTCTCTCTCTCTCTCCTCGCTCTCTCTCTGTATTTCCCTTTCTCTCTCTCTCTCTCCTCCTTTCTCTCTCTCCCTCCTCTCTCTCTCTCTCTCTCGCTCTCTCTGGTCCCACCCTCTTCCTCTCTCTCTCCCTCTCTCGCTGTCTCACTTTTTCTCCCTCTCTCTCTCCTCTCTCTTTCACTTTGCATTAGAGAAGCCAGCCACCATAGGTGCATCAGTTCTGTGTTTGTATATTGTATCATGATAATTGACTTACAGCAAAAAATAGCTTCTCTCTCTCTCTCTCTCTCTCTCTCTCTCTCTCTCTCTACCTCTCTCTCACTGTCTCTCTTCTCTCTCTCTCTCTCTCTCTCTCTCTCCTCACTGTCTCTCTCTCTCTCTCTCTATCTCTCTCTCTCTCACTGCCCCCTCTCTCTCTCTCTCCTCACTGTCTCTCTCTCTCTCTCTCTCTCTCTCTCTCTCTCTCTCTCTCTCTCTCTCTCTCATTTACATATACAATCATCCAACAAAAGATTGCTTGTCTCATTTTATCCGTTGGCCCGGCACAGTTGATCTCATAACGTTAGCCGATTGTGTGGAAAATGGTGTGTGATAATTAGGGTGCTTATTGCGGGGAGGACTTTATTCAGAGCCCCTGTGGTCTGAAAACTTCTGAATGAATCTGCTGTGACACTGATTTAACTGACTCTCACTCATTTGCCCTACAGGCTCTAAGCAATTGACTCTTGAATCAAGGAGACGGAGCGAGAGCAGCTTGAAACAGCAGTGAAAGCAGTCGAATCTGGATAGAGGAGAGAGAGAATGAGGGAGAAAAAGAGAGAGGTAGGGGTCCATGCCTGGTGGTTAGAATCCCAGCAGGATCTCTTTCTGTATCCTTCTTTCTCTCTCTCTCTCTCTCTCTCTCTCTCTCTCTCTCTCTCTCTCTCTCTCTCCTCTCTCTCTCTCTCTCTCTCTCTCTCTCTCTCTCTCTCTCTCTCTCTCTCTCTCTCACTCTGTCTTTCCCTCTCATACCTTCTGTCTATCTGCCTGTCTGTCTGTTTGTCTGTCTGCCTGACTGACTATCTATCTATCTATCTATCTATCTATCTATCTATCTATCTATCTATCTATCTTTATTTTGCTTTCTTTTCATAATTTCTATGTCTGTCGTTCTTTGTCTGTACTTCTTTTTCTATCCCTGTTTTTCTTCCTCTTTCCCCTTTTTTGTGTGCCTTCTCACACACACACACACACACACACACACACACACACACACACACACACACACACACACACACACACCCACACACACACACCAGCAAACTGCATCTGTGACGCAGCAGACATTTCAGAGGACGATACTGTGGGATGCCGGTGTGCTGTCTGCCAGGCTACCTGACAGGAATAAAAAATAAGAGAGAGAGAGGGAATTAGAGAGGAGAAAGAGAGAGAGAGAGAGAGAGAGAGAGAGAGAGAGAGAGAGAGAGAGAAGGGGAGATGGTTAAGGGGTGTTTAGAGGCTGCTTATCTGAATAGCATAACATCGTCCACAGGCTGGGAGTGGGATCCAATCATCGTTGAGCTCACGAGCCATTCAGCTCTCACAAAGCCGACTCCATCTGAATGGGAATAGCATCATCTCCATTAAAACAAAATGAAATAAATAAATAAAAAAAAGAAAAAGACAGTGAGAGGGAGAAGGGGGAGTCGCATTGCTGTACATGACATTACAAATGTCCCGTCCTTAAAATAAACGGTAAATAATACCTGATTAGAGGCTTATTGTCTGTACAAAAGTACATTTACACATAATCAAACTGCCAAAAAGAGAAAACTGAAAAACAATGCTGTGCAGGTGGACATTATAAGACCATCGTCATGTTTATTTCATTTTCAGACAAAACAGCCATTAAGTGCAAGTACATTTTCAGCAGGAATAAAGCAGAAAACAAATGTTAAACAGAAAGTTACACCAAAGCCTTAAAATCAAACTACAATATTGCATCTTTTGGAATTTGATGTGTGTCTCCTTTGCCTTTTTACAGCTTTAATTATTGTTGAGACACCTACTTTCAATGTCTAAAGTTTCTTCTAAACTTTAAACTAGGATCAGCCTTAAAAACTGGTTGCATTTTTAGCTTTTCATCGTCCAGCTGAACTGCAGTTACAAATGTACCCTCATCATACAACACTGTTCTCCTTTTTTGGTCTCTTTCCATTGTGCCAAATTCAAAAACATGTCAAGCTGAAACCTACAACATGAATTAGGTGGCTAAACTGCTGAAAGGTGAATGAGTGGATATATATGTTAATTAGTTCTGTGTGGAGTATGCATGTTCCCCTTACATCCAGGAGATTTGTGAGATCCGGTTTTCCTAAATATTTGAGTAGTCAGATGTGATTAACATTTTATATGGTTGATCAAATAAAACAGATTTAGTTTCTGATCTAGAGACCCTCCACTTTTCACACCAGCCTTGACCTCCTTGTTTCTGTGTCTGGTAAGGGGGCACAGAATAAACCTGTCTCTAAAGAGTCCTTTTCAGCGAATGTACAGGAATATCACAACCATGTGAAGAGGTCTAATACACACACACTCACACACACATCCATGCTAAGAGCATCTGCAGGCATGCTAACTGACACACAATTACATTCATGAAGATGAGTCACAAGTCCAGGCTCTGCCAGTTTTTCTCTGCTGATAATTGGCTAATGAACTCAAGTGGTTCCTAACGGGCCAATTGTCATGAGCCGATATGTGTCGTCTTTTGAATCACGACCCTGTCATCTGGTCACAGCTCAGCCATGTCATCAGGCGTTCTGTTAGCTGAACATGAGCAAATGATCTGTAATACACTCTTTAAATGCTTCACCCAAACACTGCAGTAGTCAAGTCTGTTTTATTTATAAAGCACTTTTTACAACGTTTTTCACAAAGCAGCTTTACAAAACTCGCTAAAACTGAAAGAAGAAACCCAGGGATGAACCAAAACTCAAAAGGGGAACCAACCCTCCTCTGGTTGACACCGGCTAATAAAGAAGGAAAAGAAAGAGAAAGTGGATTTTATAAATGAATATATCTAGCAATGAGTTCCGGTAAAGTATGAGTTACTTTAAAAGAGTCTGTAATTGGAAGGTTAATTATCTAATCGTGATAGCTCCGTTGAGTCAGTGGAGCTTTTGCTAGTCATAGCTAGTGCAGGTGAGGAGAGAAATCCGATGGTGGTCGGTTTGATCAAGAAGACAGTCGGCTCAGACGGTGGACTTGCTGATGTGGCGTTCAAGAAAACCCTCATGGTAATTGATGGACTTGGCTGGGAGGCCTTTCCTTTTAGGAAATGCATGAGCTATCCACCATACAGAGCTGTCCATCTCAAACAGAGAGAGAGAGAAATTAGTTCTATTTTGAACTCACAGTGTGCAGACTATGGATTTATAGAGTGCAGTACTATGACTCCAGCAGAACTCACTATTACAGCACGACTAGAAAGGACAGACCCAAGGGTTTTACAAACACGAGAGCACCATGAGATACTGGTGTGCCCCCACACCTCCATCAACAAACTTTGTGAATGGTGGGCCGGCAGCACTTTCATCCCAGTTTACTGTAATTCTCTGTATCTGTAACCCCTAGATATACACCTTTTAACTAACAGGAAAATTAATTACTAAAAGCCTGACTAAACAAATAGACTCTGGCCTGGTCTTAAACACTGAGAGTGTGTCTGTTTCCCAGACTGGAAGACTGTTCCAGAGATGGGGGGGGGGTTTAAATGAAAAGGCTCTTGTTGTTTTTAAAAATTCTGGGAACTGTTAGAAAGCCAGAACCTTTTGATCTAAGTGAGTGTGGAGATTCATAACTGGAGATAAGTTTGGAGAGATACACGGGAGCGATGCTGTTTAGGGCTTTGTAAGTCATTTGTAAAATTTCATACTCAATATGGAATTTCACAGGAAGCAAGTCTAGATAATGTTGGACTTTCATGATCAAATTTTCTAGATCTAGTGAGGACTCTTGGCTATTGCTAGAATATCCTGTTAGCAGGGCATTACAATAATCTAGTTCATTTTTCTACATCATGTAGCGATAATGCGCTTCTAAGTTTAGCAATGTTTTCAAGGTGTAATATTTCCAATGTGTGCATCTGGAGATAGATCCAAGTCAATTGTGACATCCAGGCTTTTGACAGTAGGTACAGGATTAACTGTAAAATTAGCAAAATTAGCGTTGTTTGTCTCTAGCAATTTTAGGACCTAGTAAAAGAACTTTTCAGGATTTAGCAAAAGAAAATTTAGTAATATCCACTGTTATTTCTCTTATACAATCCTCAGTCTTTTTCAATTTGAGTTTATCATCTGGTTTGTTTGAAATCTATAATTGTGTGTCATCAGAGTAACAGTGGAAGCTGATTCCATGTTTCCGGATTACTGAACCCAGAGGGAGCATGTATAATATAAAAAGTAGAGGACCTAGGACAGAGCCTTGCTGGACTCCATTATTGACTTTTGTATGAACTGACGTTTCATCATTTACATTTTTAAATTGATAGCGGTTTGTCAAGTATGATTTAAACCAGGAGAGGGTTCCTGTTATATCAACCAGGTTTTCTAGTCTGTGCAGTAAGATATTATGGTCTTTGGTGTCAAGCGTTGCACTAAGGTCGAGTAGGACTAGTAAGGATACCGACCCTTTGTCAGATGCCATTAAGAGATTCTTTACTATTTTCAGTAGTGCTGATATTATTTTTACGCAGATATGAACGCAGTTGCTGGGCTGTGTGAGGTTTTCTTTTGTACAGTTTTTTTCAGGGAATGGAGACGGCCTCAATATGGTGACCCTTGAGTGACAGCTCATTGCCGCTCGCAGATGGTCAATTTAGTCATTCTGTCTGCGGCCTGGTCTTGGCTCTGGATTATCAGCATTGGCTACCGAAACTACTTTGCCGACTAACTAACAAACAAGAGCAGTTCTCTCCTGCAAGGAGTTGACACCATCCCTATCTAAGAGACCAGGCCCTCAAAAGTAGACCAATTATTTATCAAACCTTTCATTGTATATCTTTTGAGCTTTTAAGAATAATAGTGAAAGTCACCTTTTGTCAGCTGGTTTTCATATAAAGGTGATTTAGCATGAAAAGTCTTTATATTCGTGGAATCTTTGTATGTATTGTAAATGTTTATGATGAGTTTCACACCTAACTGAGTGCTAAATCTTAACAAATCAGCCAATATCAATCGATCAGTCTCATTACCAGGTGAAGAAGTGCAAACATGAGTCGATGCAGGGAAAATCATTACTGCACTGCAGGTGTGCTCCTTAGGGACTGTAGATTCTCTCAGCCATCTCTTCTAATTATCTCCTCATCTGTACCAAGTCCGATGGCACAACACTCACTGGTCGCTTCATTAGAAACACCTCCTTGTGCTTTCACTCATTGGCCACTTTGTGAGCACTGCATGTCTTATTGGCCCTTCATAGAGGTGACCACAGGAACACTGCTTGACCTTTCTGAGCACAGCTATGATACTGATTGGTAGTGACATGGTTATATGAGTGGTGCTGGTAAGAGTGTATCAGACATGTTGCTGGGATGTCTGTCTAAGTGCTTGGTGAGATGACCCACAACCCACAAATATCGAGCCAAGATTGGCTCTTTGATCAGAAAATAGAAGAAGGTTAGAGCTGATAGAATGTCTAATCAATTAGCTACAATCAATCAGCAGAATTTGCTACCATCAAAGAACAAAAATTGCAAACTGCAATCCACCAATAGGGAGCCCGTTTAGAATTTTATGAGGCTTTCAATTTTTCAATTAGCCCACCATTTTACCAGTTTGGAGTGGAACCACTACAGTTAAGGATGTGTCATTAACTGAGGAGGGGCTCCAGGCAAACAGCAGGGGATACAAGTTTTTGGTTATAGTTGGTAAACTACTTTTCAGGTTCTAGACCAGGGTAATTTTGATCAACATTCTCTGAAAGGTTAAAAAAAAAAAATGGTGCCTGAATCAGGAAGTAGCCTTTTCCCTCTGGGTGGACAAGGACTAGGGGGTGATTAAATGTGAAATAGTGTTTTGTATACAGTACTTCCTGACTCCCATATACCCTGTAAATCCTGAACTTTTTAGACATTACCTAGAGGACCTGTATGTGTGGAGACAAATATCTATATGATCTGGATTGGACATTTTACAGACTTTCACTTCCAAGCCACAAATACAAAGTCTGTGTAAAGTCTGACTGAGTCCATGTGTGGTATATTTCTGGAGAATTCACAGTGAGCGAGTGGGTGTGTTAATTACAAGATCATGCAACTGACACCAGAATAAAACATTCAGGGGCAGAAAAGAAGGGTCACAAAGCTACACAGCTGTCTAATTGGGCAGATTCTGGAATTTCTGTCAATGTTAATATCCACAAAATCAAACTCTGATGTTAATAACCAAACTAGGAATTGGTTGTGGGATTGTGTCCTGCCTCCACAGTATGCACAAGAATATGCACCTTGCCTACACTTTCACTCACTCATTCATTTTCTAAGCCATCATTTTCTAGGTCGTAGGCAATGCTAGGGTCTGTTCCAGCTCTCACAGGATGAAAGGGGTGGAAAAACATTGGACAGGGCACACACACAAACACAGTCACACCTAAGGTGCAATTTTGCATCTCCAATCCACCTGATGTGCATGTCTTGTACTGTGTGAGGAAACTGGAGCTCCCAGAGGAAACCCACACAGACACGAGGAGAACATGCAAACTCCACACAGAAAGGACCTGGGCCGCCCCAGCTGGGAACTGAATGCAGGATCTTCTCGCTGTGAGTTGAGAGCACCACCCAACCAAACCGTGCACTGCTATAAGCTTCTTTTCTAGTGTCCATAAGTGTCTAGAATGTCCATAACATTCACTGTACCCACATGAATATTTAATGCTGATGACTAATATAAATTGTGGTAAATGCACAGGGAGCATTTTGCCTTACAGCACCCAAAATGTATATCTACACCGATAACATATTTTAAAAAGACTTGAAGAAGTGAAGAAGTGAAGAAGTGAAAACCCTCTCAAAACTATTTTATTTAAATATTTGCATGTGATGCGCTCAAAGGAAAACTGGTCATCCCTTTCCTCCATCCAGAATTTTATGGGTCGTGTTCAGATCTAATCAGCAAGAGCAGCTCTGTCTTTCTCTGCTTTTACTTGTTTGACGCACTGTGGAAAAAAAAAGGTGGACTGGATCAATGTGTCCTCGATGCGAAGCTGCAGTGGCTGAACTTGTCCATTGATTCTGACTGAAGCCATGCTTTTAAATGTAACTGGGTCTTTCCTTAAAATATGGCAAAGCAAACAAACCCTGTAAAGTCACACTTCTATGATCTGAGGAGAAAGAAAAAAGAGAGAGAGAGAAAGAGAGAGAGAGAGAGATTAGCAGAAAGATTAGCAGATCAAAGAAAACTAAACTCAAGAAACAGCATCAAATGCTGAAAAAATCAAAAGACTGCAAGAAAAAATAGTGCAGTGAAAGGAGTCTGAATGAGAGAAAGAGCAAGGGATTGAATCAGAGCAGGTGTCATTGATAGCTGGGCTCGCACTGACAGCAGGGCTGTGCAGTAAAGAAGGAGGCTGGCACACATATTGATTTTTGAAAGCCGGCCAGCTTTGATTTACAAGCTTCGGCCGGTTAAGCTGGCCAGAGATTTTCTCCTCTATCCCCAGCAGCAGCAGGAACGCAGCCTTACTTCAACTCAAATAAATAATTAAATGATTACATACAGGACGCAGGGAAGCCGACACAATGCTGGAGAGATACATCCATACTCTCCTCTTTTTCAAGGGGTGCTCTTGTAGTGTGTATGCCTCACTCTGAAAAACTTATGTGTCCAACCACAGATTAAATTCCCATTATTATTTGAGCAACATTACAAAATAATACATAAATTCATGCTCTTATCCCAACCCTCAACTTTATCAGCACTGAGGGTGTACAGTTAGAGGCTGTTGCCCATCTGCTGAAACTCTTTTGTTCACTCTCAACACATCACAATATCCTCACATATCCGTAAAAATAGGGAAAATATAATGAACATTGCATCTAATTAAACTTCTAATAATAGTTAGAAAATATATGTAATTCTGAACATGTATATTTACATGTTTGTTTGTTTTTTTGTTTATTTTCCTTTTTGGATCCTACTTTATAAAAGTTGCTTAGCAAATGGGCAAGTTTCCCCTTTAATATAATGTTTCATATGTCTTTGGTTCTTGTACTATGGGCCACCATCAGTAGTCATACTCTGCTGAAAGAGCAACTATTGACTGGATTTTTTGAGGGTGATGGACCACTGCAACAGGATGTAGCTACACAGTGAGATATTAGTGACAAAAACATGAAACTCCTTACAGAGATATTTTTAAAAAGAGCCTGGAAGGCGAACATGACAGTTGGAGAACAGGCTAGGTTAACCCATACAAGTCTTTGACCACTAAAAGTCAACAAAAAAAAATCAGTATACATTTATCTGACATTCTTATGCAGAGCGATTATAATTCCTGATTACAACGGCTGGAGCAATTTGGGATGAAGGGATTCACTCAGGAACCCAATGGTGGTTGTGCTGGAGTTGGGATTCAAACCAGCAACCTTTTGGTTCTTAGGCGAGTATCCTACCACTTGACCACCCCAAGCAGGGCACAGTGGTGAAAAGTAGACTTGAGTCCATTAAATTATACAGAGTAAAAATGACACAGTGTTCAATATTGTATTACACAAGAAGTGTCTAAAAGTGTCAAATGTTCACATGCAAACTCGTGCACAGCCTGAGAATAATGTTTAATCTTACTCAACATAAAACAGTGCATCCAAATGGGATTAATAATATGACATTTTACCACAGAGTGGAAACAGTTGCTGTTTCCACAAAAATAGATGAGTGTATTATATCATACACATTCTGGCATTGTGGTCTTCATTTGGAAGGTAGATTAGAAATGCTCATTTGAATACAAATAACAGCTGTTAAAGCTTCAGATTACCTGGAATATGACTGCCTACCATACCTATAAAGGGAACTGAAGAACAGAACACACCTCAGTGGGGCAGGAGGGGCTGGAGGGTTGAGGGCAGCAGGTTTGATCACTCTTGCTGGCCTCACTGGACTCCAGCAGCTGCTGACCAGTCTCTCGTCCACCCCAATTATACCAGAGCATGACAGCTGGCTAACATGGTGACCTGTTAGAGAAAGTGCAAGATAGAAAGAGAAGGACAGATCAATGGTGAAGGTGTAGTACTGCCCCTTGTCTCCGAGTAGATGGTTATGAATTAGTCCAGATCAGGCATCTTAATTTCAAAACAAACCTAATCAGTCCAGACAATTCAACACAATGACTCTGAGGGAAATATTCCCAACTCTTCGTGTGAGCTATTTGCAGGGAAGACTGTTTGTTTGAGCATCATCTGTGAGCGGTGTGTAAAGGGGTGTTGTAGGTGTTTACATGGAGCATAGTACAAAGTAACCTGTGGCTTTAATAATGCAGGGGCTGCATAGCTGAAAGGGTTTCACTCTCCCTCAGGCAAAATTTGATCCTGAGGAAAGCCACTAAAGTCAGAAATGATGACTTGACAGAAATTAAAGGTCAAAACCCAACAGAAATATGAGCCATATGTCACAGTCTTGTAGAGCATGAATATAATATCCAAATATATCTGTTTTTTCATTCACTTGTGCAGGTTCTGTGACTGTGCATGTTCTATGACACCTCTGTGGAATGCAGATTTTAACTGTTCCTAAGTTTTTTAGAACCAACTTCTGAGCTTTTACTACACCTGCTTTTGTGTGTATCCCTGTGTGTATCCTTACATTTTCCAAAGGCTAGACCTGTCCACAACTGTCCACAACTATTGGGATTATGTCAGTTCTTTTCTCTGTTTTGAGATCCTGGTTCGTAATGTCGGAAGTAGTTCCCTGTTCTATGTTCTTAGTCTAATTACAAAATTGACAAATGTTGGTGAACTTCATACGTCACAGGATTATTCTAGAGCTTATAAATTTAGAAGCTTGTAAATGGATGATTGCAGATCTGCCTCTTTCCTTGCAGATGTGTTTGTTGTTTTAGAATCTTCACACATTGCAACATCACACAAAACTGTGGTCTGAGACATTAGACATTTTGCATAATGTCTAATAAAAAGATCACAGAGGGAAAGTATGGGGGATGTAGATACAAGGTATCTTTATTGTCACTTTGCAAGTTTAATGAGAGGATGTTGGGAGCAGGCCTGTAGCACCAATTCAGTTATAAAAGAGGTGAAATACTTTAGAGACTATAATGTATAAAGCATGATAAAACTACAGAAATAATATAATCCCATGTCCTAAAGTCAGTGTATAACATGTACTCATATCACAGTAAAGTAACGGAAGTTTATTACACTTGAGGAAAAGGGTCAAATAATTAAAGATTCAACTAGTGGGGTTGTGGGGAGTGTTAAAAGCAGAAACAGAGGTGTTTCTAATTTACTGAAAGTACTGTAAAAAACCTACCCGTTGGAAGGACAAGGTAGCTTTTCCTTATGAAGTGACCAATGAATGGAAATACAATGTAGGTATTTCAGTTCAAATGGCCATTGAGTAGGCTTACATGGTAGATGTTTCTAATGAAGGGGCCAGTAAATGTACATTCCAGTCCTCAGGTTCATTCCCACCAACCGGAGCCTTAAGATACTCACCACTCTTTCTTTCCTGGAGGCCTTGGACCATGGAAATGCATTTACTTTCCTGCTCCTAGTCTTCAGGCTTATTCACCATAGTCAGCAGTATAGAGACTGCGATTTACCAGATAGCAACAGAGTCACTAATTACCTTCACCCTCCTTTTGATTATCTGCCCTATGAGGAACGCATGCTCGCCTGACTGTCTGGCCTCTGTTCACCCAGCTTCTGATGTTGTAACCTATGAAAGCAACATGCCTTCATAAATTAATGCCCCAGAGAGGATGGCAAGCTGACTTATGTGGCCCAATTTTTGCTGCTATTATTTTCATTTGGGATTACAGAAAATAATATCTTGAAAATCTGAATGAATATCTTGATATTTTTCTGTGTGAAACAAATTAAATAGTGATTTTTGAATAAACATAATTTACAAAATGCAGTAAGATGTGCAAAGAAAAAGCAACGTACATTCATACATTTTGGGATAAAACCTGCTTTAGAAATGTCCGTATTGAAACAGATTAAGATATATGCATTTCCCATGCTGTTAAAAACCTAAAGTAAAGTTGCTGCATTAAAATCAAATTCACAGGCTTGAACTCAACATCTAGATCCGCCAAAACATGCTTGGTTTCAAAATTTTGTTTCAATGGTCACCCAAATTCTATCAATAATTACATTTCTCTACAACTTTATCCACTTAACTAAATCCGGATCGTCATTCATTCCCAGGTGTAGGATATCAAGTGATGTATGCATCCTAGTACGTATATCAGAAAGGGGAGCATTATGTTGTTCCAGTGAGAACTCTGGTGGGTATACTTTTCAGAAGCTTCATAATCCAGCCTAGGCCTACACTATGGCATCTCCCAATGATAGGCTCAGGCTTGCTTTCAGTTACTTTCTTTTTCCTTCCATATATTTACAGCAGACAGTCAGAACACATTTACTAGAAAGGCAAATGCAAGGTGTTTCTGCTGGAACAGAACCTTGATCATGTTGCTGCTTCTTTTTGTATTTTCAAAAAGCTACTGCCAATAAACTGTAAATATGCATCCCTATATTTTTATCAGACTCTATTAAAATGTTTAAAACCAGTGCTGACCAGTTGAGTCACACAGTGTAAAGTTAACTCTTACTTGTTGCTCATTACATCAAAAGGGTTAATTCATCATGGTTGATTTCCACAGTGAGCCTTTGCATCTCCTCATCCCTGCGCCTCATAATAAGGGCCAGATGGCTCCTCTCTTGCCATCAGAGGCTTCCACCTTTCTCCTCGCTCTTTGTCGGCATAGTAACTGCAGAAAGCAACGTCTCTTTAATGACCCAGGCAAACTGATTGTGGATCAGTGGTGGGTACAGCTGCAGCCAATAGACACACAGGAAACATTAGCACTAATGTCTGTGGACCGGCTTTCCGGAAACAGATTAAGAATAGCTGTGGGCTAAATGACCTTGTCAGGTGAGGTTATCTATAGAACTGTATGAAAAAAAAATAAAGTACAGAAAATATTTATTTAATTTCATGTTTCAAGTTCAATTAAAGCACTACACACTGTATGCACTTTATATACTATACAAAAAGTCATATTCACTATTCAGCCATGGGAAAAGGTTTTGAGAATGACACAAGTATTGGTCTTCATTATAATAGTATACTGAAGTTTAATTACAAGCATTTGTACAAGCAGTGTTGGACCTTCTTTGTCAAGACCTATGCAATTCACCCTGGCATGCTGCCAATCAACATCTGGACCAAATCCTGACTGATAGAGCTCATTCCTTCATAATCAATACTTTGGGTTTGTCAAAATTTGTGGGGTTTTTTTTTATCCACCCACCTCTTGTGGAATGACCACAAATTCATAATGGGATTAAGATCTGGGGAGTTTCCTGGCCATGGACCCAAAATTTTAATGTTTTGTTCCCCTAGCCACTTTTTCATATCTATTTTGCCATTTGGCATGGTGCTCCATCGTTCTGGAAAAGTAATTGTTCTTCACCAAACTGTTCTTGGATGGATAGGAGAAGTTGCTCTTGGAGGAGCTTTGGTGCCATTCTTTATTCATGGCTGTGTTGATCAGCAAAAGTGTGAGTGAGCTCACTGCCTTGGCTGAGAAACAACCCCACACATGAATGACCTCAGGATGCTTTACTGTTGGCATGACACAGGAGTGATGGTAGCGCTCACCTTTTCTTCCCCAGACAATCTTTTTTTCTGAATTTTCTTTTTGCTCCAATCACAAAGGGGATTCATCAGAGAAACTGACTTTACCCCAGTACTCAGCAGTCCAATCCCTGTACCTTTTGCAGAATATCAGTCTGAGGTTTTCTTGGAGAGAAGTGGCTTCTCTGCTGCCCTTCTTGACACCAGGTCATCCTCCAAAATTCTTCACCTCATTGTGCATTCACTCACACCTGCCTGCTGCCGGTCCTGAGCAAGCTCTGCACTGGTGGTGCCCAGATCCTGCAGCTGAATCAACTTTTGGAGATGGTCATGGTGCTGGCTGAACCCTTGAACCCTTCTTCACAACAATTGAACCTCTCTCCTTGAAGTTCCTGATGAATAATAATGAACCGTGATAAATGGTTGATTGAGCTGCAATCTTACCAACAGCAATATCCTTTTTGTGCAAAGCGATGATGACTGCACATGTTTCCTTGCAGGTAACCATGGTTAACAGAGGAAGAACAATGATTTCAAGCACCTCCCTCCCTTTAAAGCATCCAGCCTGCTATTCTAACTCAATCAGCATGACAGAGTGATCTTCAGCCTTGTCCTCCTCAACATTCTCACCTGTGTTAATGAGAGGATCACAAAAATTCATTAAAAAGTGTACTGAATACTTTCTGCAGCAACTGCAGTATATTGTGGATAGTTTATATAACAATCAATCATAATATATATATATATATATATATATACAGTACTGTGAAAAAAGAGAAATCTAAATCAGATCAATATTTGCTGTGACCACCCTTTGCCTTCAAAACAGCATCAATTCTTCTAGGTACACTTGCACACAGTTTTTGAAGGAACTCTGCTGGTAGGTTGTTCCAAACATGACTGTGTTTCAACCTACATGTGACATTGATGATCATCAGCACCTGTTTGGTAAAATTGGTTGATCATACACCGACTATAATCCTACAAAATCCCTGACTTTGTGCAAGTGTGCCTAGAAGAACTGATGCTGGTTTGAAGGCAAAAGGTATTAACACCAAATACTGATTTGATTTGATTTAGATTTTCCTTTTGAACATATATATATATATAT
>CM029371.1:18285126-18430126 GCA_017165825.1 Hepsetus odoe
TACATGAAGAGACAGAAGGATGTGAGGAAGCCTACATCCACAGAAGATCTGTGGTCAGTTCTCCAAGATGTTTGGAACAACCTACCAGCCGAGTTCCTTCAAAAACTGTGTGCAAGTGTTCCTAGAAGAATTGATGCTGTTTTGAAGGCAAAGGGTGGTCACACCAAATATTGATTTGATTTAGATTTCTCTTTTGTTCATTCACTGCATTTTGTTGATTGATGAAAATAAATGATTAACACTTCCATTTCTGAAAGCATTCTTTGTTTACAGCATTTTTTCACACCTGCCTAAAACTTTTGCACAGTACTGTATGTATGTATATACATAATACATATATTACTATACTATACTATATATTTATACTATGAAGTAACACTATTTAATGTATATTATATTCCATAGACAATAGATGGATTTTCCTACCAAAAGTGCTGGAACTATAATATTTAATAAGCAAATTAAATAATTACAACACACTGACTTCACCAAAATGCTGGTTTCTCCTTTGGTTTTATAGGCTTTACTCAAAACATCTTTCATTTGTGGTTTTTTCTGGATAAATTCAGGATAAAATTCCTCTCAATTTGTTTGGATACATTTCTGGATACATTACATTTTTGGATACATTACATTGTGGGTTGAATCATCAAAAAAGATTACCTGAACCATAAGCATGCCAATTGAAACCTTGACACTACCTCCACTGTGCTTCACAGATGGGATTGTATATTTTGGATAATGATCATAATCCAACACATATGCTAACACATATAGCATATAGATTCTATATATTACACATTATATTCTGTACAAGATATATGTTGTAAGCTTAATTGTAAAGTTTTAATTTGAATAATGTTTTTCCAATCACTTGCCAAACAACATTGCTCTAATTATTGTCATAAATGAGATACAATTCATTTTATTTTACATTTATTTACACATTTTTCTCATGATAGAATCATTTATAGTATATGTTCATTAAAGGGAACACAGCTACCATTTTGGGCTGATATGATACATTGAATGATGGTCCAGTCAATCAGAATCAGTCCAGTCAATCCAGTCAGTCAAGAAGTGGAAGATGTTATGCAATGTTATGAGGGAACAAACTGACAGTGTATGCTGAAATGCTCAACACATCATAAAAATTCCACACACTTTGCCATAAATTGGTTTCAGTTTCATCAAACATGATGACAATGAGTGGCAAGACTTTGACAAAAGCAATATCTTACACAAATTAAAGCATCTGACAGGAGAAAGAAGCACAGCATGAATAAAACTGGAGCATAGATTCAATTCACAATGCTTTTGCTATTTATGCTCACAAGTGGACCCACAGTTTTATAGTTTGGTCTTCGGTAGCCTGCAGACAGGGTCTGCTCAAACACATGTAAGCCCACAGAGATCCTCTCTGTCTCTTTCATTCCCTGAAACAAATAAAAATCCTTTATTGCAGAGTCGATAAGCTTGCCAAAGGCTCCTATTCCTATCTGTCTCCATTTTCTAGCAAAGTTCCTTCAAACAATGACAGACGAATACCCCTTAGGCTACAACAATAGTGAATTCCTAGTGTATAATGCACAGGGTTGTGCATTCCATGCTCTTCCAAAGCATTATCTCCATCCTGAGGCACACAATCAGCTCTAATCAAGGCTAAGACTTGAGCCCAGGTGGATCAGAGAAAGATTAAGCTTGTTCCTAGAATAGCTCCTACAGTTCCGAGAACACCTAGTGTTTACTTGTATGATCTCTTTTAGTCGTTGAGTAGATAATAAATAATATGTAATGGAATGATGTATTTCACTATCAGTGTGAAAAAAGTGAAAGTGATTATTCTTGACATTGTGAGAACACAGCACAGCACACAGTGAACCACAACGAAATTGCGTTACCACAATGAACATGCGGCAGGGGGCAGCTATGAAAGTGCCCAGGGAGCAGTGATGGTACCTTCCTCAAGGGTACCTCAGGGCAACCTATGGGTAAGAAGTTTGAACCAACAATCTTCTAATCCCATGGTCAACTCCCGAACCACTAGACCACCACTGCCCTGTATGAAAGCAGATAACAACTCATAGAAACATTATTCATTAACAATACATTTGCTAAACATTTCTTTGGAGTCAGATACAAAAGTTAGAGAGATTAATGCCCTCATACATTAATTCACAATTTCTGTTTGAGAAAAAAGAAAACCTTTTAAATGTGGCTTTCGTGAAGGCTTTGGTTTATGTTTCATGTTAAGTTTATCTTACATTTTTTTCAACTTGTTAAACTCAGTGTTGGTGCAGTGGGTAGCACTGTCGCCTCCCAGCAAAAGGTCATGGATAGGATTCCCAGGCGGGGCAGTCTGGGTCTTTTCTGTGAGGAGTTTGCATGTTTCCTCTGGGAGCTCTCTTTTCCCAAGACCTGCATGTCAGGTGGATTGTAGATGCTATAATTACCCTCTAGGTGTGTGTGTGTGTGTGAGAGTGTTGGTCTGTCCTGCCCTGCCATGGACTTGCGGCCCGTTATTTCATCGCCTTTCGCCCTGTGAGTACTGGGATAGATGCCAGCAATCCTAATTAGGACAAGCAGCTAAGAAAATGAGTGAGTGAGATAAATAACCTTTACGCTAAAATTTGAACAGGGGTGTTCAATCTAATGTCTACCAATGTATGCAAAACCTACTGCAGAAATAAAGAAATGGGTAAAAAGTTATGCTGTGTCCTAAACTCTAGTGTGTATCTTAGTGAAGAGCTGCAGAAGTTCTGGGGACGTATTTCTGGACACGATCTGGGTAACTATGGAACAGCAGTGTTAACCTCGCAGGACCCGTTTTAGGAAAATATGCTTTAGAGAAGTAACGTGGGTCTCATGCGGCTTCACATCCCTCATTTGGCATCTTCATTTTTAGAAGTAAACAGTTTAATCGTCACTGATAGGTTAGAGTGTTTAACTACGGCTTTTACAGAGAGTTTATTAAAGCCTGAATAATCAATAACAGCTTGAACAGTCCACAAGGGCCTTTGTATTCTGTTTTCGGCCTCCCCGTCTCATGTCTTTTAAGCGGCACTTTGTCTTTGTTTAATCTTTTCTAAACATAACGCCTGGGAATGATGGGGACCGAGGAAAAATGAGGAAGAGGAAGAACACACATGTCTTGAGAGCTGAAGGGGCGGATATGAATTCCCCCAGGGAGGGAGAGAGCAAGAACTCTGGGAATTGTCACTCTTTGCCCTGTTTGACTTTTTCACATGAACTGCAACTGAAGACTAATCCTTTATATATCCACCGGTCTATTCGTTTAATCAGGATATTCAGTGTATCAAGTTTCATTCCAAAATGCTGCACATCAGTCTGTAGCAAACTGGTATATATAAAGGAAAGAATCACATGTTTTTATAATGCTAAATACTTTATTTCTCGAATGACATGGGTCATTATCATAATATAGGTTTTTCTATGTGCAAAGCCCACACTCAACAATATATTTCATTATTAGTCAAATGAAAACATGATGTGATGTTTCCATGAATGTGGCACTGGTCAAAAATCCATTTTCGTGTGCTTTTAGTTTAAGAAAGGATTGCAAATTAGCAGTTATGCTGTCATTCTTTAGTGTGGATTCTCTGCAAAAATGACTTCTATGGCACCCTGCAGCGAACAAAATCAATCAATCAAGTATTAAAGCTGGACCAGTTTGCTGCTCAGAAAGTTTCATCCAGTGCTGATGGATCCTTTGAATTTCCACATAGCTAAAGAGCCAAAATGCTATTGTTACTATATGCAAGCTAATATCGAGTCAAAATATTAAGATTTGGTCAATTTGGCACTTTTAGAGCACAGTTTGAGTGACAGGTGTTGGTGTATATTAGCATTAAAGCAACTAGAAAGCTTACAAGCAAGATCATATGTAGCGTATAAACAACATCATTCCTATTGAAATGAAGTGAAAGTGACTATTTGTCATAGTGAAACATGGACCAGGACACGAAATTCAACCTCTGCTTTTCACCCATACACACTGTGCAGCAGGGGGCAGTTATTTAAAGCACCCGGGGAGCATTAATGGGGACGATACCTTGCTCTAGGGTACCTCAGGGCAACCTACTGGTCTGGGATTTGAACCCACAACCTTCCAATCATGGGGCCTAATCCCTAACCACTATTCTTACGCAAAATAACCTTAATGTGCAGAGGAAAAATGGGTTTAATCTAAACTTTGTATTTAATTTTAACTTTGCTCTCCTGGACTCCATACCATGGATGTAGTGTATATTTTTAATGATTTTACTAACTTTCCATATTCATATGGAATATTGATGTTGACTGTCCCAAATACTGACGGTGGCCTAGTGGCTAGGGAATTGACCCTGGATTGGATGATTGTGGGTTCGATTCCCTCACCAGTAGCTTGCCCTGAGGTACCCATGAGCAACGCACCATCCCCGTCACTGCTCCCCGAGCGCTTTCAATAGCTGTCCCCTGCTGCTCGTGTGTAGGGTGAAATGCAGGGGTTGAATTTCGTTGTGTTGTGCTGTGCTGCGTTTCACAATGACTGAAATAGTCACTTTCCCTTTCAGAAAAAACAAAAAGGAAAAAAAATGAATTAATTTATTTTATTGTCTGGTTTTGCCGCGCCCCACCCGGAGAACCTCATCAAATTAGACCAATGACTCACATAGGAAGGAGCTGATTGGGTCATTTTAGGCCTCGTTACCATAGACAACACAGAGCCATGTATGATAAGCCTGCAGGGCCAAATCTTCCTATTCATTCATCAGCATTCTGGCAGACACTGTGTGTATGCTGCAGAGGGGAAATGTGAAATAAACAGCACTCCACACACCTCTCCTTTCTGTCAAACAGGAAGCCAGAGAGAACTGCGGTGTAATGGGGGTGGGGGGCTTTTGTTACAGTGCCGGTCCTGGTTGTCACCCAGAGAACATTTTAATCTTGTCGCTCATCAGACTGGAATGTACAGAGACATGAGGAAAATGGCCACGTGGGTAACTGTCAACCTATACAATTAGTAAAAGACTGATCGCAGACCTATGTAGTGTGTTCCACTGTAGGGGACCAGAGGACATAAAACAGACTCAAGTCATGAGCATAAAGAAATGTACAGTATCCATACCTGCTCCTATGATCCACCACACACACACACACACACACACACATACACACATACACTAAGTTGAAAACTTTTCAGTGGTATCACATACATTCTTTAAAAGCGAAAATGCCAGAAGAGTCTTTGGAGTGATTTAATGAAATAACATGTTTTAGGAACCTTTATTTTAAAGAGAATAAATGCACTCTTTACATTAGATTCCAATCCAATCCCTGCATGTTCATTCAGTTATTACAATGAACTGTTGTAGGTCTTAGAATAGAGATGCTATACTTACCACTACTCCCGCTCTACTTCCTGCGCAGACTAAGGAAAGCCCATCTTCCATCACCCATCTTCACCATCTTCTACAGTGGAACCATCGAGAGCATCCTGAGCAGCTGCATCACTGCCTGGTACGGGAACTGCAACGTCTCAGACCGCAAGTCCCTACAACGGGTAGTGAGAACAGCTGAGAAGATCATCGGGGTCTCTCTGCCTTCTGTTCAGGATATCTTCAACACTCGCTGCATCCGCAAAGCAACCAGCATTGTGGATGATCCTTCAGACCCGTCCCACACTCTCTTCTCCCTCCTGCCATCAAGGAAAAGGTTCCGCAGCATACGGGCCTCCACTACCAGGATGAGAAACAGTTTCTTCTCCCTGGTCATCAGAATCTTGAACTGATAATCACTTTACCACTGCAATACCTACTACTTATTGCAATACTTACTACTTACTACTCATTACTAGTATTTATTTTTTGCACTCCGCACCTTAACCAAAACACTGCTGCTCCATCATACTGCCAGTAACATGGGCTGCTTTGTTCTGCAACACTGTAAGAACAAAGCAGCGTTGGATGAATGCACTGCATGTTCTGTCTATTGTTCTGTCTTTTGTTGCACTGGTCTGTTTGTCTTGTCCTGTGTTTTATGTCGTGTCTTATGTCATTCTTGTGTGTAGCACCAGGGTCCTGGAGGAACGTTATTCAGTTTCAATATGTACTGTGTATGCGGTTGAAATGACAATAAAATCCTACTTGACTTGACTCGACTTGACTAAACTGCTGTTGATATGGAAAATTTTTAAATAAGTATTTAAACAAAAGTATGGAAGCATGCACTCTCAAAAATAAAGCCAAGACGGGTTCCTTAGAGCTCATTATAAACTTCTTCTGGGTTCCAAATGAACCATTCAATGGATCTTTTTTCTTAAATAAGCCATTCATATAGAAAGTGCCTTTTCAAAATCTAAGGTTTCATGTAAATGTCCTACAACAGTTTATTCAACATTTTTCTGTAAAATAATGTATGTGTGTGTGACAGATTCAGAGCTCAAAGTGAAACACCCTATTCTAGAGAAACACACTGTTCTCAGTGCTACTATATAGGAGTTACGATGTTTTAAGAGCATAATGCCTCTAAATAGATCCTTCACAGAAAGTTGGTACATGAAATAGTTACATATGCACTGCTGGATTTACTTGACAAAATGTACAAAATTCTGAATTTTTTCAGACATTTTTGAGCCATTATTTTTAAAAGTATTTTTTTTAACTGGCAACATTTCTCAAACTGTCCGAATGAAAATTGTAATGAAAGGTATGTTCTTTGTTCTTTGTTCTGATGCTCTTAAATTTCCCTAAGGATCTATCTATCTATCTATCTATCTATCTATCTATCTATCTATCTTTCTGTCTGTCTTCTAAAGGCCTGCTTCTCTCCAGGTACACAGACACACTCTAGTGATCTTCAACAGGCTAAATAAAGTTATATTCCAGAGCTTGGCTGTCAGGCCCAGGATGAGTGTAATCTTCCCCAGGCACAAATGGCTCCTCCCTTGGGTTACCCGGAGGAGGATGTCTCTTTCTGCAAACAGGATTCCTGATGGAAAATTAAACAAGGCATGTTGTGTCACGACAGGCAATGCGTAATCTAAAATCTCCAAAATCAAGCAAGGAGTAAATGTTGCAGGCGGAGACTGTATGTCAGCAAGCTATGTTTGTCGCATAGCATGTCATATCTGCAATGAATCCTATGAATATGTCCAGTTTTTTTCTTATACTGAGGGAGATAAAAGCAGCTTGCAGACTTCATTAAATGGAAAATCTATTATAAAAGCATACTTGTTTCTTTTTTTTTTCTGCCCAACTCAATCACAGAGATGTGAAGACATCCAGAGAGGATTCATGTGAAATGGTTTACCCTAGGGACACTGAACACCTAAACAGTGTTGAGAACAGCAACAAGGGGGGAAATTTAAGTTACTCTCATTGAAGTTCTTGAGTACATTGCTCATTGAGTAAAATTTTTAGCATTAAAAGAAATGTGTAGCGCTGTCACCTCACAGCAAACAATTCTGGGTTCGATTCCCAGGCGGGACGGCCTGCGTCCTTTCTGTGTCCTTTTTTGCCCTGTGAAAGCCGGGCTGGGCTTCAACACTGCCTGCAACCATGCTTAGGACAAGTGGTTGCGTGGATATATTGGTATGGCCTGGAGGAAAGGTGCTGGGTGCCCATTGTTGACATCTTGGGCTGATTTCTGACCTCTTTAGCACCCATATGGATTTTGTTTATGACTAGGACAGTGACCATAGTGCTGCCTTTGCACCTTGTAGTAAAACTGCCTCGAGCCTTTTGGCTTCCTTACAGCAGGGAATACATATAATGTCTAACAAAATAGCCAAGCTAGAAACATACCCCTACCTTCTTGTTTGTATTTGAGAAACCTTTTCTCATTATCATTACAGTGACAGTACCTGTATTTAAGTTGCCATTTTCATTTTGCCCTTTTTCCACTTCTGGATATATAATGCAATATTTAATGCAATATATGCAATTATTTACAATCCAGTGAACCTACACATGTCTTCTAGATTTTATTTATATCAATAATGATTAAATTAAAAAAAAAAATATTGCCTTCTAACATCCAGCATGAAGATAGATTTTTAAAATATACAGGCCAAAAGCTCATCTGAAAATGTCTTAGACACAAAACAATGAATCGGAAATCATTTCCTGTAAAAAACTTCCTGTGAGCTAGCTTTCAGAGGCATTTAAAGCTATGGATGTCTGGTTTGCATCACCACTGCAGGGAACAATTTAGACTCAATGTGCTTCTCTACTCAGAATGACTTTTGCATCTTAAATGTATAATTATGTAGAGTACTCTTCAGTGATCTTCAGCAGTAGAAACCAAGGTGTTCTGCAGGCATTAAGATGAAGCATTACACCATTTAATCAAAAAAGAGAATTCTTTCTCAAAAAAAAGCCCTTACATTTACAAGTTTAGCAAGATGCCAAAGATTCTAGAGCACGAACTCTAGAAACATTTTAGTCGTGATAATGAGTATGAGGTGGCTGAAGGAGAGGACATGTTTTCCGTGTCTGCATGGGTTTCCTCCTGGAGCTACCGTCCCAACACATCCATATCAGGTGGATTGGAGATGTTAAATTGCCTCCTAGGTGCAAGTGTGTTTGTCTGTATGTCTGCCCTGCGGTGGACTGGCAATCTGTTCAGGGTATATCCCTACCTTTCTCCCTGTAAGAACTGGGATAGACTCCAACAACCCTAATAAGGACAAGCGGCTAAGAAAATGAGTGAGTGAGAGAACTGCAAAACTCAAATAAATAGAACTTTTACACTACAATTTTAACTTATGTATACAAATATATGGAACAGCATCTGCAAAATCTGCTGCAGCAAAATAAAGAAATAGTTATGCTGTGTCCTAAACTCTAGTGTGCATCTTAGTGAAGAGCTGCAGGTGGTTTGGCTGGGCTGAAGGAAGTTCTGGGGATGTATATCTGAACACAGTTTAGGTAACTATGGAATAGTTACTATAGCAGTGTTAACTTCGCAGGACCAGCGTTGGGAATATATGCTTTAGAGAAGTAAAGTGGGTCTCATGTGGCTACAAATCCCACATCCAACATTTTCAGAAGTGAACAGTGTTATATCTCGCCACGGCGAGTGTTTAACTATGGCATTCACAGAGAGTTTATTAAAGCCTGAATAATCAATAACAGCTTAAACAATCCACAAGGGCCTTTGGTTTCTCTCTTCCTGTCCACGGTATTTCTTTGCCTTTAGCTCTGTGAGAGCTGGGATAGGCTCCAGCACTGCCCACAACCCTAATTAAGACAAGTGGCTAAGAAAATGAGTGAGTGAGAGTGTAATTCCAAAAATGCTCTAAAACCTGTAGAGGAACTCTATCAGCATAGGGGCAGCCTGTTAGATTTTTCTCTTTTGGGATCTCTCTTGGTCTGAAACAAAAGAATGAGGTTAAAAAAATTTGATGAGCATTTTCTTTGCAAATATAAGGTCCATGAAAATCGATTAAAATGCTCCCCTACCCATCCCTATCTGCTGGTGCGAAGACAAGGATATTTCTGTTTCTCCGGACAGGAAGGTCTGGAGGAAACAGTTGTGAGGCTGATTACTCTGGCCCTGCTGACACTCTGATCTGGGGGCTTATGGCATGCAGACTTTGCCTTTCAGTCAATTCTTCCTCTTCAGTCTACCAAGAGATCCACCATCCTTAATGTTATAAAGGGGAAAATCTGGACACAAAGCTAAATTTAGCCATTACTCCATCAGGTTGAAAACATGTGTGCTCATTCTTACAGCAGTATTTCATCAGTCTCTAAAGCGAGGTTTAAAGAGTAGAAAACCCTCTTTTTTTATTCAGAAAGTGCCTTGCGGTCACTAAATTGCACTAAATTGCTGTATTTATTGGCAGTGGTGTCTTATTGATTTGGAACTAAGGCTTATGGTCAGAAGGTTGTGGGTTTGAGTCCCAAACCAGTAAGCTACCCCGAAGTACCATTGATCAAGATGCCATCCCCAGCACTGCTCCCCACTACCGGGTAAGGCTCCCCACTGCCACACTTTGTGTATAGGTTAAATGCAAACGAAGCTTTTTGTTGCGCAACGGTGTGTTTACAATGAAAAAAAAAAGTAATGTTCACAAGAAATTATCATTTTAGACCAAAATGCCCCTTTAAAGAAGAACTGAACAGATTTATTATTCCCTGTGCTTTTTCAAATGATAATCTTTTTACTCAGTATCCAAGGACATTTGTGACCTTTTTTTTCAAGCTACATTATTTTGATAAAATACTGATCCTAACTTTAAAATGGGTAGTCACATGATTTTCGCTGAATAACACTAACAATCACCAGTTAATCTAAGTGCCTCTTCCTACTTACAGCAGGGACAAGACCCTTGTTTTAAAGGAACAAGAAGCTTAGGCATCAGGGCATGAAAATGTAGCATATAATTCCTGGTAAAGAGTGGTATTGTGATATTCTGTGCATTGAACTTGATTTAAATAAATAAATAAATAAATGTACACACACACACACACACACACAAAAACACAAACCCTTTTAACAGAATAATATAAAATTGTCCTGGAATGATGTGGGTTAATACGTGACCTCTGAACATTTTAGTTCCACGACCACTCCGAAGTCTGGCTGCTGGAAAAGGTCATTTCACATCTTCTTCATAAATTGCCAATTATGCTTGATTCTACTGAAGGTGAACTTTCAAATGTGATCTCAGCCAAGAAAAAAAAAACTCTTTAAACTGTGTGTAGAGAGTTTATATGAGGAAAATAGCTCTCTCCAGCTTCTGGTTTCATTGAAGAGGTCATGTTCACTTTGTTGTTTTTGTCTGGTTTGTCTGCGAAGCTCTGAAATGTCACTCTCCCTGCTCGGAATATGCTCAAGGTTCCTTTGCTATAAGTGGCAGCTGCTTAGGCCCTTTGTTCAAAAGGTCCTACAAGTATACAAAAACATATATATATTTTTTAATAATACATCAGGCATTTAGCATATTGCCAGAATAATCGAATGAAATAATGAATCAGTTTGCTTTTGAGAAATTAAAAGTTGACTCTCATACTCACTCCTCTTATATATGTATACTTATATATATACATATATTTCTGATTTATTTAATTTTATTTGGCATATTTGGATGTAATTCATATACATTGTAGCAGTGTAGTCTTTCAGCTTTCAGCTTACTAAATTGGTTAGGAGGCTCCAAGTAGGATGACATTTAGGGTCTGCTAATGATCAGAAATAGCCCTGCAAACCCTCTTTAAAATAAAGACAAATAAAACAATGTCACAGAGGGAACACTGTAGATGTCTTATATCAGGTCCTGCATGTTTTTGCATTCTTCTGCAATAAAACACCTATTTCAATTCAGGAAGGGCTTGTTAATGAATTTGTTGCGTGTAAGAGCAAAAGCTTCCTAAAATGGGTTAAAAGCCATTTCCTGAAAGAACCATTCATGTAATGGAATGACATATTTGCTGTGTAAAGTAAATGCTTTCTACCATTGATAAGCTTTGCTAGGACCACACATTAATGCCCAATGCGTTATGTGAAAGGCTTAATGCACATTTCACAGTTCGAATTTTCACAATGACGATCAGCAATAAACGTCCTCCCACAAGATGTGGAGAACTCATAAATGCATTGCAAGTAAGTGCTTTGCTATGAAACAAGTTATGAGCACACACATTGACTTTCTAGGAATAGGCATATGATTCACTCCCCAATATGTCTGCCATGCACCTCTTGCAGAGACAACTTGTAATACTTGTGCTACATACTGGCTGGCATAGAATCAAATCTCCCATCATAAACTCCTCACAGATTTCAGATCCGGTTATGAAAGTGTCTAAAAGTAATATGATCCAACAGTGCAAGGCAACAGTGGAGTGTGGAAAATTTAAATGAGTAGATGACAGAGTGAGGGCCCCAGGTGGTATCGACCAGCATGTGCAGCATGAATTGGGGGGTTTCTTTCAAATTTGTTGGCCAGTATACTTCAGAGTTTTTTTTACTATACACAGTATGTTATATTTATTTTTCTGACATCCGATAAGTTTACCTGGAGATAAATGAACAAGTAGTGGGACAAAAATATGAATACATGGTTTTTACAGGTGAACAGGACTGATTATGCTCTTTTTGTAAAAAAGAAAGAATACCGTGATGTAATTTATTAGGATATTGAAAAATATGGTCATATTGCCCAGCCCTGCATACAATACTGTGCAAAAGTCTAAGGCACTTCAGCAAATTGTTTAAAACTGTGTAACTCGGCAAAAGGTTTGACTTATTGCAATAATATAATGCACAAAAGAACAAATTCAAATAAGTTAAACTCAGTATGATTTTTTAAAGCATTTGAAATCTTAATATCTATCTTATTATCTTATCTAATTAATATCTTGGTTTTAAGAACCCAGGTTTAGTTTAAGATTTCTCCTTTATTCACTAAACCATTGTACAGTAAACAATTCCATCAGCAGCCCAACTGATTTAACCTAATGAAGCACTGATGATCCAAACCAAGTACTGAACAGGAACTACTAATTATTCTGGGATTCCCTAAGAAGCATCACACAAAATGATTAAATTCTACATAATGAGGTATGGACAAGATGTTCACCTGAACAAAACCTTATTTAACAAGGATAATAATCATAGCTGTATTACAGGTTTGTATTTCTTAATGTTCAAGACATTGCTTGAAGGAAAGTTACATTGCTCTTCAGAGAAGGCAATCTCAATCCAGACATTTCCTTTAAGAAGCCCTTGAAAACATATCTCTTCCCAGAACAACTCCTCTCCTAACATCTCTAACATTCTAACACACCTAACTCACAATTAATACACAATTACCAATTCACCTGTTCTACTCATCTGCTACACAGCTTTTTTACAAAGTTTGATGCCTCAGTTTTTACACTGGCAATTTGCAAATACTAAAAAATGTTATGAAGAGTGATCGGGTGAATTGCAATTATTTGCAAAGTCCCCAAAAATTAAAAAAAAATATGATGACATGATTTCAGTGATCCTCTCATTAACACAGGTGAGAGTGTCAAAGAGGACAATGCTGGTTGAGATATAATAGCAGACTGGATGTGTTAAAAGGAGGGTAATGCTGTGAAATCATCGTTCTTCCTCTGTTAACCATGGTTACCTGCAAGGAAACACGTGCAGTCATCATCGCTTTGCACAAAAAGGCCTTCACAGGCAAGGAAATGGCTGCTAGTAAGATTGCATCTCAAACAACTATTTATCAGATCATCAAGAACTTCAAGAAGACTAGTTCAGTTGTTGTGAAGAGGCTTCAGGGCACCAGAGAAAGTCCAGCAAGTGCTAAGACCGTCTAAAGTTGATTCAGCTGCGAGTTTGGGGCACAAGCAGTGCAGAGCTTGCTCAGGAACAGCAGCAGGCAGGTGTGAGTGCATCTGCATGCACAGTGATGTGAAGACTTTTGGAGGATGACCTGGTGTCAAGAAGGCTAGCAAAGAAGCCACTTCTCTCCAAGGAAAACATCAGGGACCGATTGATATTCTGCAAAAATTACAGGAATTGGACTGCTGAGGACTGGGGTTAAGTCATTTTCTCTGATGAATCCTTTTTCCAATCATTTGGTTCGTCTGGAGAAGAAAAGGTGAACGCTACACTATCACTCATGTGTTAGGCCAACAATAAAGCATCCTTTGACAATTCATGTGTGGAGTGCTTCTCAGCCAAGGGAGTGGCTCACTCACAATTTTGCCAAACAACACAGCCATGAATAAAGAAGGGTATCAAAACATCCTCCAAGAACAACCTCCCATCCAAGAACAGTTTGGTGAAGAATAACGCTTTTTCCAGAATGATGCAGCATCATGGCCAGGAAACTCTCCAGACCTTAATCCCATTGAGAACTTGTGGTCAATCCTAAAGAGGCGAGTGGGCAAACAAAAACCCACAAATTCTGTCAAACTCCAAGCATTGATTATTCAAGAAAGGGCTCCATCAGTCAGAATTTGGCCCAGATGCTGATTGACAGCCTGCCAGGTGAATTGCAGAAGTCTTGAAAAAGAAGGGCCAACACTGCACATATTAACTCTTTGTATAAACTTAATGTAATTGTCAATAAAAACCTTTGAAACTTATGAAATACTTGTAATTGTCAATCAGTTACCATAGAAACATCTGTATAACACCATTTGGAAAATCGTCTACTATATAAACACACATGTAGAGAAATAGATGTACATGTTAGCATATATGTATAGTGAGATAAATAGATAGATAAGTATATGCTTTGTACTAACTAGCTTCAGCTTGTATTGCGGTTTGTCTTTTTTCTTTGTGAAAGTGACAACCCTTGTCATTGCAAGGTCACAGCACTGCACACCATGAACCACAACGAACCTCTGCTTTTAACCCATGCACACAAACACCGTGCAGCAGTGGGCAGCTATTGAAAGGGAGCAGTGACGGGGACGGTACCTTGCTCAGGGGTACCTCAGGACAACCTACTTGTGAGGGAATTGAACCCACAATCTTCTGATGTGGGGCCAAATCCCTAACCACTAGGCCACCGCTGCCCCTGTTCTGTTTCCTTTACTCAGTATCAGCTTCTGCTACACATCCCTTCACACCCACAGTGTTGAGTTTACTTTTCACTATAGAAGATCTTATAGATTTTAACCAAGTGTGTAGCTTGACTTTTTCCATTCTGTCAAAACTTGAAAGCTTTAAGTGATATTTATCTGAAGGGGAAGATTTTGGTGGTTTATGAGGTTTAGCAAAGTTATTAGGAGTCCAGAAACTGTTCAGCCAAACATGCTAGTAATGCTCATTCTATTTGATCTGTTCAGAAATCTCTCTTTGATCTGTGAACATGAGAACAAAGTGTGGAGGCAGCTGAGGTGTGTATGGGTAGATTAGATTAGATTAGATTAGATTAGAGGTGTGTATGGGTAGAGGGAGATTTTGTGTCAGTGAGAGCAGCTTTCAGGAGGACACTGTGGTAACTTGTTGAATTGAATCCCTAATTCAGGGGATTCGTCTTTCAAAGACTGTATTTGAAGACTGATTAAGTCACAGAGCTGCAAACAGGCTGTACCATTCCAAAGGCATTCCAAAACATTACTCCAATCTGTCCCATTTTTAAGTGTAGTAGGAGTTACTTTGTTTAGTTTGTCAACAAACTGTTTTAGCACTAGCTGCAGCGATCAAGCTTGCTAGGCATTTCATCTTTTGACAAGGACATTTGATTTGTGACCCAGGCTGTCCTTCACTGAAGGCCATACTTATGTAGAGCACATCCTTTGAAGGTTGCAGCCCAGAATTGGGACACACCTTGAAACTGAAAACTGAAAATGAAATGTGGCATCCACAAAAGTAAAGAATGGACGCATTACATAACGAATGTGGCTTTTCTGCAATTTTCTGTTAAATACTTGTATTTCTGCTTTTTTTTCCTGACACTGTAAATTGAATAACCTTTGCTTAACGCCATTTTATAAATTGTTAATTAGTTTTGGCAAAAGATTATCTGCAGAATTTCCTCAAATCCTGACTGATTGGACTGAAAAACACAACTGAACTGATGCCTAGTCTGCCTAGAAGTTAGTATCAATGTTACAGGCATAACACTCCTTAAAAATAACAAGTCCCATTGCTATTTGCATTAGCAATCTCAAATGTAGATGTACTTTAGCCATCTTAATTCTCAATATCGATGTACTTTTTAATTATGTATCAGACCCCAGCAGGGCCTGGAGTAATGCTACATCATATTTGACCTCCCATCATTGATTAAGGCCATGCAGTAACTAATGTTAGCAAGGTAAGTCATTAATGGTGGTCTAGTGGTTAGGGAGCTGGCCACAGGACTGGAAGATTGTGGGTTCAAACCCCTTTCCAGTGGGTTTCCTTGAGGTACCCTTGAGCAAGGTACTGTCCCTGTCACTGCTCCCTGGGTGCTTTCATAGCTGCCCACTGCTGCATGGGTTAAATGCAGAGGTCCAGTTTCATTGTGGTTCACTGTGACAGTTCTGCTCAGAAATGCTTAACACACTTCAACTGAGCTTAACAAGAGAAAGATCAGCTGTGACCAGTTCAACACCCTCTTTTCAGCCATGATTTTGCATGAGGTGCACATTTACCAAGTCCATAAACTCCAAACTGAAAGCAGGATATGCTACAAGAGAGAGGAGACAATATAAAGAGAACAACCAAAGGTGTCCCTGCAGTTGAGAAAGAAAGAGAGAGTCAGGGACATATTTAACTTTGCCATAGTTCTAGAACACCCCCAGTGTCCACAATTACATCACGTGTCTCTCTCTATCCTTCACTCTGTCTCTCTCTGTCTCTGTCTTTTTCTTTTTGTATGTCTCTGAGGTGGGTTGCTGTTGATGCTGAGGCAGTGGAAAGGCTTTCCCCTTTACTGCTTATTCTCCTCTCAAACTGAATCAGCATCGGTGACTCACCTCTTAAAATACACTCTCACGCACACACACACACACGCCAGTACAATGTCAGGGTATCCACTTTGCTGAGATTGATCTACCATCCATATAATACCTGCTTACTGGTGGCCCTTTACTGGGGCTTGCAACTGGATGAACAAGCTAATGAAGGCCAACAAATGACATTGTGTTTTTTTAAGCAAGATGGAAGTAAGAGCAGCAATGAAGAGGATGAAGAATGGAAAGCTGTTGGTCCGGATGACACACCAGTGGAAGCATGAAGGTGTTTAGGAGAGATGGCAGTGGAGTTTCTGACCAGATTGTTTAACAGAATCTTGGATAGCGAGAAGATGCCTGAAAATTTGAGACGAAGTGTACTGGTACCAATTTTCAAGAATAAGGGTGAAGCTGTAGAGCTGTAGTAACTAGAGGGATAAAGTTAATCAGCCACAGCATGAAGTTATGGGAAAGAGTAGTGGAAGATAGGTTAAGGAAAGTGATGATGATTAGTGAACAGGTTTAATGCCGAGAAAGAGCACTACAGATCCAATGTTTGCTCTGAGGGTGTTGATGGAGAAGTACAGAGAAGAAGAAGGAGTTGCAGGAGTTACGGGTACCAGCGATAGTAAAAGGGAAGATTTACAGGACAGTAGGGAGAGCAGCTATGTTATAAGGGTTGGAGACGGTGGAGGTGTCAGAGTTAAAGATGCTGAGATTTTTATGTGCAAAATGTAATAAGAATATTCTAGACCTACAACAAGGGTATACAACTTTGAATGCCAAGGCTTTGAACCCAAACCAGCTCATAAACCAAACTGCCAAATAAAAAGAAAGATCTGGTCTCCACCAACCCAACGCTCTCTTCTCTTGGACTGTATTTCACTTCTGCTTGCTGACGTTGTAGGACTGTAGGTTCACTTTTTCGCTTTCATTTCTGAATATATCTTCACTTATTTTATGAGAACCCTCTCTTTTTCTTTCTCTCTCTCACACATTCCCTCTCTTAACATATATTGACGACGATATGCAAACACACAGGGCCACCATGGCCCTCCTTCCTCCCATACACAAATGCATGCAAACTCAGTCAAGCCCACAAACGTACATACTCCAAAACCCCCAGCTAGAAATCCTCTAGTCCTAACAACCTTCCAGTGAAATAATGAGGGCTGCAGCTGGGAATAAAAGGCTATTAGGGGTGCACATTTGCGTCCACAGCCATAATCATTTCTCATCTCCCACTGTGTCCAAATGACACTTACTAAAGCTGCTGACGAGCTGACAGCTTGTCACGACGTCAACTCTGGCTCCACACGCCTCCACACACACTCAGTAAAACAAACACTCACGCTGGCACGCACACATACTCTGAGGGCTTTGATGTTGAGTTGCATCATATTCATGAACATTATGGAACACGTCATGTTAAGTTCATACTGATACACCAGGAATAAAGAACATTGCATAGATCATTTTTTAGATATCACTTATCATTATTAGTGACTATAAGAGTTTCATTAATGATTAGTTAGCTATTAGTGATATCACTAATACATATTACCTTAGATGGCTGGACTTATTGCTTATTACATTTACTTTTTAAATGTAGTCACATGGGGCAGTGGTGGCCATTGGGGCAGAGGTGAGCTAGAGTTTAGGGACTAGACACCATGAGCTGAAGATCGTGCGTCTGAGTCCCTGACAAGCAGCCCCGAGGTATCTTTGAGCAAAGCAGAGTACCCAACACTTCTTCCCGCCCAGTGCCCCTGCTCCTGGTGTGTTTTCACTACCAGTGTGTTTGTGCAGAAGACAAGTTCACTGTTAACAGTGTATGTAGGTGGCAGCACAGAGAATTTCATTCCATGTTCATTTTCAATTTTCATTTCATCAGATTTATTTCATTCATCAGGAATGTATAGTTTGCTCCATTATGAATTACTTTTACGTTTGTTTTACATAACGTTTTTTGGGAAAAACCTCCTCTGAGAAGGAGGTAGTCAAGTAGCGTTTAGTAAAGATGAAAAGCCTTCAGCTGAGTTCTAAAACATGAATTGCTAACTGATATGTCAACTGATGCAGATTTTTTTTTTTTTTTTAGCATGTCAGATTTGAGAAGGCCAGACCTGCATGGATCTGCAGACTTGCAATTCTGGGTGTCAAAATTTGTAATGAGAAATTAGGATTTTGTCAAATATGTCAAAAAATTGTCAAAAAAATTGTTTCAATCCTTAATCAGAAGTGTGTGAAATCAATATCCTTTTTGCACCAGACTTCTGGGAACTGCCCTCTCTAATGCCAGACCTAACAGGATGCTCTTTCTGCCACTTCTCCCAGCTTTCAAATGACTGTTTTCACTTGTGATTTTTCGCTTCAAGTTTTGTCATCAGACTTCAAACCATCTGACCTTAAAATCCTTGACAATCAACTTCCACTGTAAACAACCACTGCATTCTCTATACTGCTTTCTCAAAGATCTTTTTTCATGGAACTGTTGGTTCCAACCAGATCATTTGTGGAGAGAACCATTTCTGACAGAGTTCTTTTCCCAGGTCCACTTTTTTATTTTTATTTTTTTAATTTTGTTTGGCTTCACCATGCAAAGGCTTTTGACTCTCTGTAAATGTGGAGAAGCTAAGGAGTGGTTTTGATTATGGTGGATGTTTCTTTACCTTTCTTGCATGAAGATGTCACAAGACACCTTTATTTCATGGGCCTTAGAGTTATTGTTACCCAAGAGGTATTGCATTCAAATTCTGCCATGACATGTCATGACTGCATACATATTATCATGGTAAGATCACATATGAATGCCCTGATTATTGGCTGTTAAAAATGTATTCCTATGATGAACAAGATGGTAGAGATGTAACATCCTGTTACAGATCTTTTCTCTATGAGCTTTCACGTTGCAATAAACCTGGTCACATGGAATGTCTCCAGAGAAGCTAGTGACCAGATCCTGGATTTGATATAGGGTGGGATAATGATTCATCAAAGCTCGGATCAACTCATGGAGTCATATGCATTAAGAAACTGGCTCTTTTTCATTGAACCAAGGTCCATGCCTACTTATCTTCAATTTGTTAGGATTGTTTCCTTGGACCAAAGTCCCTACATAAGTTTTCAAAACCTTGTGAAGATTATCTAAACTACTTGACAACATCTCAAACTCCTCACCATTATAGAGGTTCTGTGTTGAGGGTTGTTGGTGGGTCAGTGGTGCATGATTGCAGGTTTTTGCAAGAATGTAGGTTTCTTGACGGGTCACCGAATGATTTCTAAACAACCTCCACTTCCTCTTTAGAGCTTGCCGTAGTCCCATACTTCACTTCTCCCCTAAAGTGATTTGGTGTAGCAGTACCAGTAGGTGGGTTTTCTTGCTCTGATGAGCTTTTCTCAGAAGCTCACCAACAGTTCTTTTATGCCATCTTTCCTTGGTATTGGACATTTTGAACTGCTTATCAAGGGTTTTTGATCTTTTCCTGAGTTCTTCTCATCTCTTCTTTTATGCTGCCATTTTCATCTGGCTTTGTTATTTCTTCACTGGCAACTCACCTAACCATTTTTGTCCCGTTATTTTTTTTTTCTGTTGTCCCTGCTTGAACTACTTCCCTCACTTTGTGCAATTCTACATCAATCCTGGACCACCCCTTATTATCACTGGTCATTCTTTCTTTGTTGACTAGGGTGCACTTTCTGAGACTGAAAGATTTCTAAAACTGTGATAGGCCTACTGTCTAGGGTAGACAGTAGACATATCTTGAGCCTCAATACATTTTTGCAGATCTTTCTGCAAAAGCATTTCACTTTCTATACCTCAGCAATTAAGGTTTCTACTTTGAGCTTTCTCAGTGTCTGTGTGTCAAACTTCCATTGGGAGACTCTGGGGGGTTTGCTTGTTTGTCACTTCTGCAATGTGCTTTGTGTCCTCTTGTGAGTGCTGCCCATGTCAGTTTTTTCTTCCTAGGTTACCATCTAAAGTTTCCTAAAAATGACTGATTCCAAGAGGTTCAGGTTTATAATTTACATCAAATATGCTTTTATATATCACTTTCCTGGCCAGTTGGGATTCATGAGCTTAGATCTACATGTGCAACTGTTATTAGTTAACCTAGCCTGAACAAAACATGATATAAGAGTAGGATGACCTGGTTTGTAGACAATGTTATCTTAAAAGCTAGTCAGCTTACTTTTCATAATTAGAGACATGCTACAAATCTCTACATAAATCTATTTAAACTAAAGTCTACATAGTGAAAGTATGTTACCTAAATGTCTGTTGGTTCTTCTTACATCATGAGCCTCAATGAAAAAAATCATGACATAAAATCAGATTCTACTGGCCAAATTGATTCACTTTGATCCAATTGATCAAATTAAGAAACCACCTACAAATGTGGCCTCAATACCATAGAAAACACTTAGGTAGAGACACAATAAAAAATATTTCTTGCTTTTTAGACTGCAGAAAACTTCCTCACTCACTCACTCACTCATTATCTCATTATCTTAACCACTTATTCTCCGAATGGTCAGGGGGGTGCTGGAGCCTTTCCCAGCCCTCACAGGGTGAAAGTGAAGGAAACAGCCTGGACAGGTCACCAGTTCAACTCAGGGTAGACAGACAGAAAAACACCAAAACCAACCCACCCACCCACACACACACACACACACACACACACACCTAGGGGACCATTTATAAACTGGGGGACACATACATAATTTGAAGACAAATGCTGAGAGCATTTCTAAAAAAACAAATTTAGATTTTAATCTGAGCACATTTCACAAATAAGGTTCCTGACCTCCAACCAAATCAAATTGCTCTCTTTTTTTCACTCTCTATCCAGCAACTACTTTAGTAGTTAAGGTCTGCGGCTTAGGTTTGAAACTTAAAAAATCGCTTAGATTGTAAAAATATGCCTTGTTTGCTCTCTCTCCACCTCTATATGGGCTAGGCTTTGCAGCAGGGTCTCCTGAGAAACGCCACAGCAGTTTGAGTCTTTAAATAAAACACTGGCCTGATTATGTTAGAGGGAAAGGAGATAGAACAGAGAGAGAAAGGAGAGAAAGAGAAGTCACTGATCTTAGCTGAAGAAAAGTGTAGCTGACATTAGCACTGAGATATTAGGGGCAATCAAGCTTAAAATTTAGACAGTGGCTGCCACAGGCCAATGGATGAGATGGTAAATGAATGGTGGAAGGCGGAGGGTGCAAAGTAAGGCCTGACATTACAATTTGCAAAGCAAATGATCAGAGGACAGGACAAGCATGCAAATGAACTGATCTGGTAGGAGAGGAAAATGAGAGTGAAACATCATTTAGAAGAAGACTAAGCAGATTAAGACAACGAGGGAATCCTGGGAAATGGAGTTTGAAAATGGCAGAAGCTACTCTTGCGAAACATCTTAACATGCTCCACTCTTAAATCAGCTTGAGAAGCAAAAAAAGTCTACATTGTTTTATTTTTGTATTATTTGCTGCTTTGTTCAAACAGGCAGAATGTCTCCAAGGGTCAAAAATATGCCTTTACACAATGAACAAACGTTGGCACTGGCTGGGCTGCATTCCATTTTAGAAAAGGAAGAGGAGAGTGCAATTTTTATTGATTTATACAGGAGCTTAGAAGTACTTTAGAAGTACTTTCACAGATATCAAAAGCTGTAGATAAATAAATAAATAAATAAATAAATAAATAAATAGATTTTGGAGCTGTTAGTACCACATTTGATAAAGCAAAAAACAAATAATACTATTGACAGTTTTCAAAGAACGATGGGAGACAGCTAATCCTGGCTGCAAATGTCTATTTTCACTCATTTAAAAAAAGAAAGTAAAGATTTGTGTTTGGTGTACCATGTATCTTTTGTTTTAACTTACTATCCAAAGAGAAAGGCAAACAATGGTCAATTTACAGGTCAAGCTGTAGCAAACAGACAGCTCAGAGTTGGAGGGTGGATAGAAATGCAACTAAACTCTTTCCAGCATGAACGATTTCACTAAGCAGTCAGCCCACGCTTGCACCCATTGCTGATGGTGTGCTGTGAACAGGTCGATAATGCTGATAATTGCGTCAATTTTGTAATTAGCACTCAGTCGAAACATGGTTCTTTAAAAAGTGCAGCATCAAATGTATGTCAGAAACAAGAGGACAAATATGTGTAAAGGTGTGTGGTTAGATGTTTATTCAGTGCATAGCTGTACAACTTTTCTTCACTTTGAAACAAATCTAAGCAGGTTATGGAAATTGGTGATAGTGGTGCAGAAACCCATGGTAAAATGGTAAAATGTAGTATGGATCATTTTTGCCCACATGTTCAGCAGAATATACTTTTAGTCATTTCTATAACAGTGTAAACAGTGAATTGTGACAGTGATCTGATTTCCCCTGAAAAAATGATCTAAAGCGTTTGAGTGACATAGAATTCACACCAATGCTACTGTACTTAGCTCTGTAGAAGGTGTATTACAGCACTGAAGTGCTTTAACAATTCACTGTGAGAGCTAGTCAGACTAAGGTACTTAATACTTTCACCTGCGTGTTGCACATAAGCCTCCTAAAATAATCAGAGAAAAGTTCACATGCCTCATTAGTCATACAAATAAACTACATTTCTTTATTATGCTAATTCATCAAATATACCTTTGCACTAATTCATCAGATATACTTATAGTAATATACTATTTACAATAAAGATATCACATACATTTAAGTTTCTCTTCTATTTTTTGGGCAAAAGATATGTTTGCCATGTTTATTCTCCATCTTTCCATTATCTTTGCCCCTTTTCCTAACCAGGGTTTTATCCAATCCCAGTGCTCATATGCTGAAAGGCAGAGGAACACCCTGGAACGTGGAGTCTTTGCACTGTGGGAGGAAACAAGAGCATCCAGAGGAAACCTATGCAGACACTGGGTGAACATGCAAACTCCACACAGAAAGCATCCAGATAACCCCGCCTGGGAATCCAAACACAGAACCTGAGCACTCTCTCCACTGTGCCACCCTCACTTTCATTAATCCTGTCTTATGTTGGTGAATATATGGTAAAGCTTTTGGCTACAAAGTTCATCTGGTTCAAAGAAATTAATTTTCTTTTCAGATTTATGAGATGTTCTGCAGAAATGGGTATTTTTTTATGTTTTAGAAGAGATTGCTTGTAAAAAATAATGTATATATATAAAACACATTGTTATTAAAAACACATTATTAGTTAGGGTGTTATAAATGGGTAACTTTTATAAATGGTAGCTGACACAACTGTGTGTGTGTGTGTGTGTGTGTGAGTGTGTGTGTGTTCATGCAAGTGTCTCTGACAGGTCCTTCACTGTAGGAGAGCTGACAGCTGTTGATGACAGAAATCAAACCAAGAAGTGCAGAAAAGCAAAACCACATGGCAGGTCTTGTGTTATAGAAAAAAAGCCTACATGCCAGGCTTACTAGGAAAAAGATTCTAACTGAACAGTTACCAAATGTACCAAGTGCTTCACCTCCTCATCTGTTCTTTCCACCTTCATACACCACATCCTCTGAAATGCACGACTTCATTAAACATTTAGGAACGTTCCTTCCCCCATCATTCTTCAGAGTGATCAACAAGATGAGTGAAGTCGGCGTCACCCAACTGCAGCGAAGAACAGAGAAAGTGGACGTACATCGAGTGTCGTCTTTCATATCATGTTTTCATCAGATGAAGGCAAACAAGTCCAACCCGTCACACAGCATCAGGTTTCCCACTATTTTGGAGGGAAATGCATGTGTGCGCTTGCACAGTGATGGAAATGTGGATGAAAACTGATTCCCTCAATTAGTCCGTGGACTTAATGTAGGGCTTTATATCCACTCTAAGCAGCTCCGATTACTGAAATGGATCAATTTTACACGAGCTGAGTGGTTTAACTGGGTGAATTAAGGTGTGAATCAAACCAATTGAGTAGCTCTGTTCATCATAGAGAGGTGAAAATTGAGATGCAACCCCAGTTCTTCACAAGCAACGTAGCTAACCAAGTTTTTTATTTATTGGGAAACTTCATGCCCACAAACTCAGACTGTCTGAAAAAGGAATCCTTCCACAGGAAGGACCAGTTGCTGATGAGACTGTGCGTATCACCCTGCAGTCTTTATAAGGACACTGACTGTGAACTGTTATAATAGGTGCAATGATGATGAGTGCTCAGTGGTCCAGGAGACCAGAATCTCACGGTCTAATTCTTTACTCTGGCTCTTTACTCTTTTATCTTTCTTGCATCCCAAACTGATAAAACCTTTCGATAACTGAGTACCCCAAGTTTTTTCAACCTGATCTCTATCTTTTAGACAAAGGCAACTTGTAAAAGTGGCCATTGAAGAGTTGCTTATTCCATCATTTCTTCAGAAGGCAAAAAACGCATTCATTCCTTCCACACTGACAGCTGCTTCTGCTTGAAAATCACCGTGTTTTTAAGCATCAAAAACACCATAACTACCTATCTACTCTGCCAATTAGCTATTTACATGATTTATATAATAGTGAGCACAGTTTGATTGGTTGAGAAGGACTCGACCCCTGCTGTAATTTGTGATCATGTTTTTTTTTCCCCATGCTGGTTACTAAGTAACTGCTTTAATGTAACTTTACACAGCAGCAGACCTTTTGCACACATACAAAAACAGAACATTAACACTTAAGATCATCAGCTCCTGATGAATGTGACATTTCCACAAGGAATTCTGAAACTTCTATCCACAGCTGTAGAAACAAAACTGCTAAACAAACAATTCGTCAAACAAGATGGGCTGAGAAATTCCTGGCTGTGACCAAACCACAGTGGCGATGGCCCTTGCTAAAACATTTAACTTCAAGTGTTCTGTTGCTTTAACTATATTACAGGCAGAAAGTCTATAATTAGAAAGCCTATACAGTATCCTGGGATGCCAGGCTCCTTATCCTAGTGTTTATGAGAAGAACGATAGAGAAACACCCTGGACTAGTAACTTCAGTTTTCGGTAACTCAGTGTTTGGAATACATGATTTAACAGAAATCCAGAGCTAGAAACATTACAAATTTACATGTAACATAGGAGCATATTAAAATGAACAGAATTCAACACCAGGCCAGTGGGTTCTGGGTATAAGGGAGGTTCAAACTGCAGTGAGTTTTGAGGACCGAGTCTTCTATTTTCTGTTGCTTTCAGAGTTGGACACACACTGTTTTCGAACAATGGGCACACCACTTTTTATGTGCCTCTGCATCTTATCATAGAAAACTCCAATTGCCCAGAGTTGAGCTGCAACACTTTGCAGCCCTTTACTGATGGCCGTGATGGAAGATTAAGGATTGCTTTCAGTTACTGACGGAATGATTCAACAGAGTGAAACTGTTCTCACCAACAAAAGGAAGTCATTTTTAGTTTTGTTCATTTCTTCTAGTTTCATGCTTGCAGGTTAATATATCTCACTTAATAAAAGCCAGTGCTCTGGGTTCGATTCCCTACCTGGATCATTTTCGTGTTGGGGAGTTTGTATGTTCTCCCTTTGTTGGAGGGGGTTTTATTCGGATGTGGTTTACCTGTTTATCTACACTGCAACAGAAAGGCAACCTATCCAGTTTCTTTTTTCTGAATAGGCTCTACCATCCTTAGTTGGGATAATGGGCTCAAATAATAGAAGGATGTAGAGAAGGAAGGATTGGTGGGTGGATGGATGGATGGAACATGCCTTTATGTGAGTTAAGAAAAGGGGATCCATGTATAATGAATGTCTGTTGTCAGCCTCAGACATTAGTTACAGCAGACAGGGTTAAGAAAGCCTGGGAAATGTATTTTCTGTTAAATCCATTAAATCCTGCTATATTTCTTCTGCTTTAATATTCTTGCTTCTCTTTGTGTCTGCTTTTCTCTCCGCATGTAGCATCTCTATCGTGCTTACCCCTGCTGTTCATTCAGATCTTTAGTTTTGGCCAGGAGGCCAGAAAGTGCCGCAGTGTTTTAGCTGTGAACACATCTGACCTTGCAGAGGTTTCACAGCTGCCACCGATGGCCACACTCACACACTCTCACACTCTCACACACACACACAATCTCCTCTTTCACAATCTCTGCATTCTGCTTAGGTTCTGGCGCATTAAGGTGCATTAAGGCTGATTTTGGAGTGGCTGCAGTGTGACTTTCTATGTAGTCTCCTAAAGGAGCTAATGGTTAAGAATGGATGTCACAAGCCAATAAGAAACGCTGTTTGAGGATCTCTTAGCCCAATCTCATTTGCATGAGGATATTTCTTAAGCTTTTTTTATTTGAAACATTTACATTATGGGATGCAGAGTATTCACTAACATCACTGAGTTTGCTAAAGGAATAAGTCAGTTGACTGCTTTATAACAAATAAAGGAACCAAATTAATACCCTAAATCACCCTGCCTCTAAAAAGTGTGACGTTCCAGCCTGTAAACAGGTGAGGCTATTAGTGCTTGTATATGATAAGATGAGATCTGAGCAAGTGAACAAGAATCTATGCAAAATATCACGTTCTACAAAATGCCATATGGTTAATAGTGAAGCCTGCCATTTATAACGATTATCCATAGCGCACAGGAAAGGAGAGGACAGCCATATGAACGTTTAATGGAGCAATAACACTCAGAAGATGAATGGTTTTAATAAGGCTGTGGGGACTTCACTTTATTCTTCAGTTTGTCCACTGCTGAAGCTGCTAATCAGCTTTGTTACAGGAACAAAAAAAAAATTGGTAGCTTTTTGGCAACAGCCTGTTCTTGCCAAGCTTGCCATGTTTTTTTTTTTATGGTCAGCTAGAAGCCATGCAATTACTTTTCATGTCCCTGATGATTTTAAGCTCTGCCACTAATTGCCCTGCATACATCATTAATGTTTTTTTAAACTTCACAATTCTAACAGATTATAATTACTTTTCAATAAATAATAACAGATTTGCAATGGCTTTTTATCTGGGCACTCAAGTCCCAAACAAATAAAGACTAGAGTGCAGAATCAAGTCTGAGTCAACAGACAACCCTTAAGTCCATGTTATTTATTCCCTTTTCAACATTATTAGGTGGCTTGACAAATGGAGTTGCCTCCGGATCAAAAGATTGTGGGTTTGATTCCCTCACCAGTAGGTTGCCCTGAGGTACTCTTGAGCAAGGTACCATCCCCGTCACTGCTCCCTGGGCGGTTTCAATAGCTGCCCTCTGCTGCACGTGTGTGTATGGGTGAAATGCAGAGGTTGAATTTCGTGACGAGAATAGTCACTTTCACTTTGTGGAGTGTTCCCCTTATTCAGTCTTTAGTACTTGCCACAAGTGCTCCAAGACAACAGATGGACCAGCAAGCAAGCTTATGTAGTGTAATGCCACAGAAGTTAAATAATAAATAAATATATTTTAATGTCAGTGTTTGCTGACATTATATTTGAGTAGTAGTATATTTGGCTGTAAATGAAACCGTGATGAAATGGAAGCAGGCTGGTCAGGGTGTCTGTTTGGTCTGAATTAATGGGGTGGCGGTGGTCTAGTGGTAGGGTACTTGCCTATGGACCTATGGACCCTATGAACCCTTAACCCTGAATTGCTCTGGGAGACTGTCCCTGCAATTAGGACATGGAAGTCGCTCTGGATAAGAGCGTCTGCTAAATGCTGCAAATGTAAATGTAAATGTGTCCATGCTGAACCCTATCCACCACTAAAGTAAGGCTGCACCTAAAATCTCATCAGTAGAAGTAGACCATGGAGCAATGGATAATTCTCATCATCAACAAGTGAAACTGACATTTCATTTATATTTAGAGCATTTTTCATACGCTCTTATTCAGAGTGACATACATTGACTAATGGGAATCTGCCTGGAGCTACTTTGGGTTAAGGGCTTTGCTAAGAGGCTCAGATGGTGCTACTGTGAGATACAGGATGGACCCAGGCTCAAATCTGCAACTCCAGGTCTACAGATGAGTATAATTTTCCTTGGCTACCACCACCCCCTGCTAGATGCATGGATTTAAATCTGACTACAACCGAAGGACTGGAGGATGAATTAAAGAAAATAATGCATCAAATGATGGGATTATGTTGTACAGCTACAGATAATGCAGAGTGCTCAGTAAATGTGTCATGAAAACAGAACTTAAGCAACAAAAAGGAAATGCATTTAAGAAAAATGGTGAGAAGGGTGAAAATACTAAGAGTAAAGAAACCAACTGCTCTTCCCACATGTTTTTACCTGTGGCTCAGAGGTCTTTAGTAGTTGGCTGGGTATCAAAGGTTAAGGAGTGATAGATTCTTCCATCTCCAATCACTTTTTTCACATAATACCTTTAACCTCTTCTCTCACATTTCTCCATCATTCGCCTGAAAAATCCCAACTCCTGCTATTCCTCCTACAGACCGCATCCCTTTGGTAAAACAGAAAAAACTGAGGGAAGGTTAGAAAGAGCCAGCAATAGTCCCTTACCTTTAAGATAACATAAGACCGTTTTGCTGAATATCATACATTTAGCACAAATCAGACATTATGGGTAGGGATGTAAACATGAAGGATGCATCTACCACAGAGAGATACAAGACATTTCAAGCTAAAATTATTCATTTGAAATAGTAAAAGAATTGTGCGGGTATATCAACCTCCAGATTCGGCCAATGCTTAGATGATTGCACCACTCAGGAACTCCCATGATTTCTTAATTTTTTAATTCTAACAACGGTACACTACCTGATAAGCAATTTCATTTTAATAACCCAAATTAAGCATTAATAACGAAATGAGCTGTGTGCAGCCATGTGTACATTGAATAAATGCTTTGAATGTGGCTCAGCCAATCAGAGTTTTTGCAGCCATGAACTCACAGTGCAGAAAATTTGTATTAGTGCCAATTTATAATTACAGAGGAGTCAGTGACAGTTCTGTTGAGCCTGCAAAAAACCCAGGCTCCAGTGGGGTCCTAGGCCAAAAAGACTGGAGAACTCTGGACCATGCCACAAAACGTTTTGTGTAACACGGGTAAAATAATACCATAAATATAGATATAGATTTAGATATAGATATAGATCAATTTTATACTGAAATGATACAACTAAACTACAAAATAAAAAGTTTTTATGCAGTCAAATATTCAAATAGAATAAAGTGCTCTCATACTTTCTCTTCTATCCAAGCAAATAATAATGTCATCTGAAGGCAGGGCATGATCTGAACATTCGGTAATTTGGCCAAGACACAGCTGGAGACTTAGCCAGTGAATGCTCAACTGTGTCATTACCGACTCGTTTCCACCAGCAGGGTTTGTGTCATGATGACCAACAGTCAAGAAATGAAAGAGAAAACAGTGCATGACAAGAAGAATAGTGCTTCACTTCTGCTTGCCCTTAGCTCAGGCTATAACTGGGAGAGTAAACATTGCTCATGGTCAGCTTCATTTTGGAAACTCATGGCAACCCATGGAGGGTGTTACTAATTGCACGATTTATGACAGCAAAAGCTCACTTTTTTTTTTTAATTGACATGAAACTTCTGACTCCAAATGTGCACATTAGTGAGATCCTGCTGGTGTGGGTTTCCTCTTTTTTACTGATGCACATAAAAGTATTTTAACCTCCCCATTGTGGAGTAGATTTAAACTGCTTTATACTGACCTGCAGAGCCTATTCATCATCAATAGCAGAGCCCGCTACTACAAAAACAACATCAAGTCATTTTTTTATTCAAATATTTAGCTATACCTAAGTAATCAGCTTTGCATTAATCAATTAATTAAACAACTGTTTAAGTTTTGCATTGATACTGACTGTTATTTTATCTACAAAACAGACCAGCGTGCAGAAGAAATGGTATTGCTGTTTTCAGTGGTGTTCAATTATAGAAAAAGTGTTATTTTTCAGTGTAGGAAAAAACAGGAAATTGCATAGAAGTCTTCAACACTAAGAACAATCTCAACTTTATCAATATTGTCTGCTGTCTTTACCTCTGTGCATTGCCCACTCCCATCGTCACTCTTCTATTCTTTCAGTCTAAAACCCAACCAGCTACACCTGATTCCTCTCAGGAAAATCTGCTCCCAAAGCTTCCACTGACAATATGCCGCTACACATACACACCTCAACTGCCCTGCAATCTTCTTTCCCAATAGCATCTACCATGGCTAAAGAAGTGATTAGATAAAAGATGAAAAGGAAAGTTTGAACACTGTAAAAACCCACAGGTCTTCCATTGTGAGAACATTGTGGATGTGAAAGGGTGTGTTGCTGTTCAAGAAACTGTTAATAAGGAAAACAAGAATATCTGTACTAGAACCCTGTAACTGCACATCTGAGATGTGGAGAAGGGTTGTATGGACTGATGAGGGTTAATTGTCATTTGGGTTTCTGGGAAATGCTGAAAGCAGGCATCCCCAGTAAAAGCTGTGATTAAAAGCAAAGGGTCAATACTTCCAAATTCCTATTTAGTTGTGGAGGCTTCTTTCAATTTTTTTCCTGTGTTAAAAGTTTTCTGCTTTTTCCTGGTGCTGAGTCTGAATTATGTGGAACTAATGGACCAAATCACTGCTTTAATACTTTAAAGTAACTGTTTTTGGGTAGAGAATCAAATGTGAAGTATGACAAAAAGTCCCCCTGTGTCTCACATACTGCAGTCAATGATGTTACAAAATCTGGGCTGAAAGGTCTAACAGGACTTGCTCTCGTGGGTTATTTAAACGAGCCAATTATCAAGCAGCCCCCGTAGGATCAGACACCCACTGGCCTCCCTGTCTCAGGTGGGAGGCAGGAAGTAGGTCTCATTACTACAATGACAAGCAAACTTCACATATAGAGTGCCTCATAGGGTGGAGAATTATGAGCTCACAAAGAATGATGTATATGTCCAGCCTTTTCAACCTTGACTTAGATGCTGACGAAGAACAGGGTCCGAGAAATCTCCAAAAAGTAACAAACAACGCATAAATAAAACATGCCACCAGATTTCAGGTGCACCATTAGGAATTGTTTGTTTACATTTGTCATGTCTGCTGTCAGATTAACTTGTTTACTCAAAAACAAAAAAAAGAATGTGAATTAAAGCCGGTACCACCAGCGTGGGTGGATGTGCCGGATGTGCCGAGTGTGGGAAAAGGGTGGCAGGTGGTTTTTGTGCTACGATTTCAAAAGTCTTAAAGTCAATTTTGCCCTTGCTTTATAAATAATTCGTTTTGGTTCATCTGCTGAGGAAATATGTTCCAATAACCTCTTTGCAGCTCTCTCGTGAAGAACAAATGATCTAACTCCCGTTTAATTTTCAACACACTTGGGGGAAGGAGTGTACCACCGCAATCAGGATCTCTGCTCTACTCATGAGACGCAGTAAGGTGGAGAGGTGCGGGAGACATAACACTACTGAAGAAGTCAAAAGGAGCCATATGGTTAAAATCATATGCCTCCTGTTAGCTAGCTCCCCCTCGTTTATCCAGATGCCCGATCAGATTGACACCTGGGGGGTCTGGAGGCCTGGTCAACACCTCTTCAACTCTTTATCATGTTCAAACCATTCCTGGTAGCCTTCCTAATGAAAGAGAGGACTATTAGTGAATTTTTATTCTTTTAACGGGTGTGCTAATCCTGCAACAATGTCTAAATAGTATTGTAGCATATTTACATATATCTGATTATTGTTATTCAGCCTACAGTTTAGCCCTGTCTATTTGTGCTCAAGTTCTTAAGACTTGTTTCCTGTTTCCCCGTGCTGTCTTTGAATAAGCTCCACTACAGAGCTGCCAGTCAGAAAAGAGATAATATACAAAAGACTCTTTAAGGCCCGGTAACAAAAACAATGTGTTTGATTGTAAAGGAACAACATAAGTTGGAAGTCCCGTGAGAGTGATTTTGAAGGAAAAATGAAAAGTAAGGAAAATATAGAAAAAGAGCCTTTCTTTAACGGTTAATTATTGGCCATAATAACTTGGCTTGTTGAGCAGGTTAAGGCTTTTCTGCATTTTGCATCGTTCAGCGATTGGATAGTGTTTCTGACACCAGTTTTCAAATAATTGTTTAAAGATATGCAGCGGCAATAAGAGATGTGGAGTAACAAATTTAAGGACTGGTGGTAGGTGTGTGTTAATCTTACTGGCTGTGAGTAAGAAGGAAATTGAGACTAGACATCACTTCAAACGAATTCAGCTCCCTTTAGATCTTCCAGAGCCATGCTGGAGCTATGATGAAGTTTGACATATATTGGATAACACACAAACACACAAAGGCTTCTTGAAAACGCATCCTATCAGCTTTGGAGGAAAGCTGCACTTGCATTGTTCACAAAAGATCAGAAAGCAAGGTCAATGTGGTGAAGAGCGGTTCTTTACATCAGTAGAACTCATTAACTGGAATCCTTTCTGCGGGTTCCTGTCGCGTTATTTATTATTCTGTTACTTGAGGCAAAGTATAATACTCCATCTACGAAACTCCTGACAACAGATCTCACTCTCATTCACTCACTCATTCCCTTTTTTGCTTATCCTGAGTAGAGGTGCAGGAGTCTGTACCAACACATACTGGGAGAAAGGTGAGGAAACACCCAGAACAGGTTGTCAGTCCATCACAGACAAACAAAACCACTTTGGGTGCAGTTTAACATTTCCAATCTACCTGACATGCATGTCTTTGGACTGTGGGTGGAAAAAGGGAAGGAAACGCACACAGAAACAGGGAGAGCATGCAAAAAAAAAAAAAAAAAGCAGGCGGAGAACTGACTAATGTACCGGTGTGGGATTGATGCCAGTCTTACATATTTTATGCCCCTGATGTTGTTACTCATCAGAGCTCAAACCTTTCAGCTGTTCAAACCACCTTTGGGGCCTCAAGAGTATCAGTACAGGCTTTAAAGTAAAGTTTAAGTAAAGTTCATACCAAAGAAAGAACTTGAAAGTGAATGTTGCAGAGTGGTAAATGTTACCAACCTATGGTTCTGCTCTCACCTTACCCCTATTAAATGTTTTGGAGGTTCCACGGTTGGCTCATGCATTTTCCCCTCAACAACACTAATGCAGATACCTTTTACTGGACATGCTCATCATTTACAAAACTAGATTTTTGTCTTCAGAGCAAGTCAGCCATTATTAAAGTGTTAGATATTCACTGTATTCTAAATAGAAGCTGCAGCTGTGTAGTCATTTTCATCTCAGCAAGGTTGCAAAGAGTTTGTGAATTGTTTTTACAGCAGTAAGCTCTTATCCCTCATCGCTTACTAGCAGCTAAACAAAGAATAACATTATAGAGACCCAACAGCAACCAAGTTCCTCATAATAGAGCTACAAGAAAATAATTATATGGATTACAAAAGAAACAGATTTCAGTGCCACTGGTACAAGGGTCAACTAGGGGGCTGCAGAAAGAGGAGGCTTTCTTTGAGTTTTTAGCACATTTAATGAGAAAAAGGTTCCTGTGGTTTGTAGAGAAACTCATAAGCTTACTAAGACTTTAGAAATGATGCTAACATGAAATAGACCAATGGTCTAGGGGTTAGGGATTAGATCCCATGAGTGGAAGGAAGTGGGATTGAGTCCTGGACCAGTTGGTTGGTACTGTCCCCATCACTGTTCCCTGGGCACTGGATATGGCTGCCCCTGCTCCACTATGTGTATGGGTTAAATGCAGAGAAGCCTTTTAATGTAGTTCACTGTGTGCTGTGCTGTAGTTCATCTGAATCTGAAAAAGTGCCTTATTTGGCTCTGCCTTTCATGTGCCTTGCACCCTGCATCAATCAGATATACAGTTTAGCTAAAATAAATTTCTATTCTTGGGGCAGTGGTGGCCTAGTGGTTAGGGTGTTGGCCGTGTGATCAGCGGATCGGGGGTTCGAACCCCTTCCCGATGGTTGCCCTGAGGTACCCTTGAGCAAGGTGCCGTCCCCGTCCCGCTCCTCCCTGCGATGGGCTGGCGACCTGTCCAGGGTGCGTCCCCCGTCCTCGCCCTGTGTGCGCTGGCTTGGACACCAGCACTCCCCCACGACCCCGTTTGGGACAAGCAGCAGATAATGGATGGATGGATGGATGGAAATTTCTATTCTTGTCTTTCAAAATCTATCAATCATCAAACAATGTCTCAGATATCAAGCAGTTATAGGTTACTGGGGGACACTTTGATGCCTGGTTCCCATCACAATCCATCCTCCATCACCATCATTGGGAACCATTATGATTATGGGGCTGGTGGTAACCAAGAAGCTGGATACTCACCTATGAACCAAGCGGTTGCAGGTTCAAATCCCACCTCCAGCACATCCACCATTGGCTTCCTAAGTAAGACCCTTAACAACAATTTGCTCCAGGGACACTGCCCCAGTAATGAGATGTTGCTCTAGATAGGAGTGCCTGCTAAATGCTGTGCATGTAAATCAAATGGTACATTTCTAATCACATCAAACTTGCCCTCAGATCACTCTGGACCTCTTAATTTACATTATACCAACCAAATTGTATGAAAAATGGAAATAATGAACTGAAAATTAGTCTCTACAGACTTTTGATGGGAAATGAAAAAAGGCCTCTACTAAGTCTAAGTCAGTTCACTGATTAAAGGTCCAATGAATCATCTCGACTACGGGACTTACTCCATGAAATGGCCATCAGGGACAATCTCAAGATCAAAGTCGGACTAATCCAGAAGGCTAATCTGAATTTCCGACGTCACCGTTCCTCCTCCTTTTCCGGGGTGATATTGGAGAGGCGTGGGTGCTGTGAGCAAGCTTCTCAGCATCATAGTGTGACAGGTTATTTAAAATTCATTAAACCCACCACCATACGTCCCCTTCTGATGACATCTTCCCCACCATCATCATCCCACTCTGCAGTCTCAGCTGTGGGTATCTTCACATAGTGCCTAGAGAGGGAGAGATGGTCACAGTGAGTGAGGAGGAGAGAGCGTGAGAGAGAAAGGGAGGGAGGCTGACTGAGTCACAAACGTGGGGGCTACTGAAATGCAGGAACTGCACTGAATCATCACCACCTTATCCAATATATCTGTCTCTGAATATTATTACTCCAAATATCAGCAGCAAAGGTGAGCTGGACTATAACCTTTCCCCAATTCTCTCTTCATGAATGGAGGGATCGAAGGAAAAAGAGGAAGAATCCAAAAGAGTGGCTATGAATACCAGCTAGTCACAATATAAGTAAGATGCCATGTGCAAAAATTGCTCATTGGTGATTATTTGCTTTCCTTTTTCGCTAAGCAACATTTGCATTTTGACTAAATTACCTCTATTAGTCAGAACTTCTGGTTTGATGAAGCTTTTCCAGGAGAAGATATACAGATGGGAGATGAGACAAATCAAAGAAAAACCTGAATAAATGAGCAGAGAAATGGAGTTATAGTGGATGCTTACAGACAGCTGCACCGCATGATACAGATAGTTTAGCAGCCAACATCCTACCATACTCGTGAATAATGATTCAGAGTTAAACGAAGACAACACGAGGAAAGATATGTGTCTTTGAAAGAGACCTTATTAGTGGAGCAAAGATGGCAGCGCCAAAGGCTGTTCAACTGGCAAGCGTTTCAATAGGAACTGAGAATCTCTCTGAAAGAAACAGGCCTGCTTAACCGAGAGCGAGTGTGGGAGATGTAGTTGTAGTAAAAATGCAACAGGTTTACCTTCATGGAGGACGTGATGGAATAAAGGGTGGAATCGTGTGTTTGCTTAGATGATTCTCACTCTGAGTGCTTTGTGCTGTTCCTTCACATAAACAGATTTAAGTCATGCACATTTGAGTGTAATAAAGTGTAACAGCAACATTTTTTTCAGACTTTGCATTGATTTTATTAAATTATTGTTTAGTAGCTCTATGCATTCCTTGCAGAGAAACCCCCAACTTTAAATGTTCATATATATAAACTCACTCTCGAGTAGGACAAAGACAGACTACATGAGTGTGAATGAAAGGGAGGAAAGTGGAGTGGTTAGGATGCAGAGAGTAGAGGTGACAAAGGTGGAGGAGTTTAAATACTTGGAATCAACAGTTCTGTGTAACAGTGAGTGCAGAAGAGAGGTGAAGAAGAGAGTGCAGGCTGGTTGGAATAGGTGGAGAAGAGTGGTTGGAGTGATTTGGGACAGACGGGTACCAGTGAGAGTAAAAGGGAAGGTTTACAGGACAGTAGTGAGAGCAGCTACAGTTGAGGCCAAAATTATTAGCCCCCCCTTATGAAATTACACTCTTGATTTCTCCATGAAAATGACCATTAATAACAAGTATTCATTATTTTGGAAACAAATACACTATAAAAAACAATGTCCACTAAGTTTAATTAGGATGTTTTATTGATACACCGAGCTGAAACAAGAAAGGGCAAAAATGAGACATCCAAAATGATTAGCCCCCTGGACAATAATAAGTCAATAATGTACCCTTTCTGAGCCACAACTGACAAAAATCCCTTAGTGTAGTTCTTTACTAGGTTGGCACAGGTCTCCTGAGGGATTTTGGCCCATTCTTCCATTGCAAATTGTTCTAGCTGGTCCAGATTGCATGGTTTCCGAGCGTGGACATTCACTTTGAGCACCCGCCACAGATTCTCAATAGGATTGAGGTCTGGGCTCTGAGCGGGCCACTCCAGGATCTTGGTTTTGGTATCCTTATAGAACTGTTGGACTAAATTCAATGTATGCTTTGGGTCATTGTCTTGTTGGAAGACCCAACAATGACCTAATCCTAGATTATAAGCAGCTTTCTGCATATTCTCCCTCAAAATGTCAACATAGCTTTCTTTTTTTCATGATGCCATGCACCCGAACAAGGCTCCCTGTGCCTGAGGCTGCAAAACAGCTCCACAGCATGATGCTCCCACCACCATGTTTAACTGTGGGAAATGTGTTCCTAGGGTTGAAGGCCTCTCCCTTTTTTCACCAAATAGAAGCAACATCCATGTGCCAGTTCCAGTTTAGTCTCATCAGACCAAAGCACAGACTTCCAAAACTCATCTCTACTTTTCAAATGTTCACGGGCAAACCTCAGTCGGGCTGTGATGCGCCACTCTTTGAGTAAAGGGATCTCCTGGGATGATGGCCCTGAAGCCCACCACGATGAAGAGCCCTCACAACTGTGTTCCTTAAAACATCAACTCAAGAAGAGGCCAGGTCAGCAACAAGCATCTTGGCAGATGTCCGGGGCTTCTTGCTGACATCTCTGACTATTTTCCTCTCCAGAGTTTGTGAAATCTTACGGCCATGGCCAGGTTTGTTTCTTACAGAACTTTTCTCCTTGTACTTGGCAATGATGCAACGTACAGCAGCTCTAGACACTGTGAATCGCTTGGAAATGGCAGTGTAGCCTTCCCCCCTTATCATGAGCCTCTACTATCTTCTTTCTGAGCTCCAGACTGATTTCCTTTGTCTTTGGCATGGTGAGTAACAGTAGTCCCTCTCATGTGTTCAAGTGCCCTGTTCCTTGGAGTCTTTTATGCTGACTGAATGTTGTTAGGAGGCCAATTGACTGCACAGGTGTGGTTTCAAAGCTGATTGGATAATAACTGTAGGTGTGTTTTGAAAGCAACCATTCACATGGGGCTAATATTTTTGACCAACCCATTTTTTACTATATTTGATATAAAGCCTAAAAATGTATTTTATATTACAAAATGTACCAAAAGCTATTAAATAGCACTGGTAAATGTTTGCTTATATCAAGTTTCATCAATGCTGCAAACATTGGGAAGAAGTTTAGAAAACTTCTGGGGGGTGAATAGTTTTGGCCTCAACTATATGTTGTATGAGTTCACGGTGGCACTGAAAAATGACAGGAGACAGAGCTGGAGGTGTCAGAGTGAACAATGCTGAGATTTTCGTTGGGTGTGACGAGGATGGAGTGGATAAGAAATGAGTATATTAGAGGGGCAGCTCAGGATAAACATTTAGGAGACAAAGTTAGAGAGGCAGGGTTGCGCTGGTTTGGACATGTCCAGAGGAGAGATGAGGATTATATTGGGAGGAGGATGTTGAAGATGGAGCTGCCAGGAAAGAGGAAAAGAGGAAGACCAAGAGGAAGAGGTGGTTTATGGACGTGGTGAGAGAGGACATGCAGGTGGTCAATTTGAAGTAGGAAGATGCAGAGGGCAGGAAGAAATGGAGACAGTTGATCCGATGTGGCGACCCCTAAACGGGAGCAGCCGAAAGAAGATATATAAGCTCACTCTCACTCATTCTCTTAGCTGCTTGTCCTAATTAGTGTTATGGGGGGGTGCTGGAGTCTGATATACACAGGACAAAATAAGGGGAAACACCCTGGACAGGTCACCAGTCTATCACAGGGCAGAAATATGGACATACACACTTACACCTACAGGCAATTTTTTAAAATCTCCAGCCTACCTGAGGTGCATGTCTTTGGACAGTGGGAGGAAACCAGTGCTCCTGGAGATGCTCCTATAACTTGCAAACACCACACAGAAAGGACCAGGACCGCCAGGAAATCGACCCCAGGACCATCTCGCTGTGAGGCGACGGCACCTCTCACCATGCTGCCCTTACATGTAAGCTGAAAGGTACTAAATCTAACTATCTTTACAGATTTTCCTCATAGTAAGATAAATCTGAGTGACTATTGAGTGTAACAGTAAATGTACCAATTTTTCAGTGAAATTTTGTTTAGTATCAGAAAAAGGAGCGGATAGGCCTTTAATCATGGATATTGCGTTTTAACGTTCCACTCAGACATGACAGAAGATCCAAGTTTGGCAGAGTGTGTTTTTTGATACAATAGCTGTGTTTATGTAGATTACAATATTGTTTTATAATCTCGTTTCACAAAATCGAACAGTGAAAATCGCAGAAAAACACCTGAAGTCATGCTACATTGTGAATTGCCTCAGTGCATGCCTCACAGGGGAGACAAAGGAGAGTATGACAATGTTTGAAAGCGTTTGGTGGCGAGTGTGAGTGTCAGTCGCGTTTTAATGTTCGCCTCAAGTTTCCATGAAGCTACTTTTTAATTTCTTTGCTCATGATTTACTCTACAGCGCATGTAAAAAAAAAAAAAAAAAAAAAAAGCAAACACAGGAAAGCTTTCCAGAGCATCATAACAGCATTTTAATTAAAAACCAATTACAGATAAACTCAATTTTTCCAAGTGCCATAGCATACAAAATCAAGTCAGGTGTCAATCAAGAATATATTAAATAATTCTCATATTTTTTGAGGGGAGAGAGTTGATATGAAAGGGTTTTCCCTATATGTGCAATTATTATTATTTTTATTATTATTATTCACAGCTATTTACATTCAATCCTTGTCAATTTCAAATTAAATGTCAACCATAGTAATGGATTTAGGGAAAAAAATAAAAATAAAATGACATTCCAAAAAAATAAAAAGGTTTCAAATCAAGCCATATAATTCTCTTTTAAAAATAGAACTGCTGAGAAAGTCTCTTTCAAGCATACGATTCACCTTAAATTAAGATTGCTTCATTACAAACATAGGCACATAACTTGTTAATATCTGAGGCTTTGAGAAACAGGAATTCCACCTGGCAGCCATCTTGAAACCAGAGCTCAGGCACTGGAAAGCGGCTTATGCTCCACAAATAGCAGGTGTGTAAACAAAACCACTGAAGACGAAAGGGTTTGTGTCAAACCCTGATACCTATCTTATTTATCATTCCAACAAAGTCAGTAAAAAAAGAAAAACTCGATTCATCTGACAGAAGACCAAGACTATCCTCTAAAACGTTACGTTCTTGAAGACAGAAGTTGCTCATTTCAGTATGTTCTTCTTTTAAAGAGGGACTCCACCAATGCTCCGAATGTTCCGCGTAAATAAACTGCTATGGTGTAAACATGGCTTCTGAATTGTGTCAAATGTGCCGGAGAACCTCTGGATCGCTCAGCGACTCTTAGGCTCCTTCACACTACAAGCCTTGATCTGATTTGTTTTCTCAGAACTGGTCATTCTACCTTGATGCTCCGCATTTGTGTTTGTTACTGATCCATATCTACAGCTAGTGGAAACGAACCTGTGCTGACAACTGCCAGACACTCATACCTCATCAGTGATGTCACACGAAAGCCATCAATGACGAACTAGCAACACAACACATCGATGGGGGGGGGGCAGCAAATTCCAGTCAAACCTTTCTCATTTAAGACGTGCCGTCATGAAAAATTCCATTCTTGAAAGAGGTTCAGGTCTGGTTTGTTCAAACAGCTCTGAAAACAGATAGAATATTAGAGAGAAAAAAACGTGTGACACTACGAAAAGTGAACGGAGCCTAGAAGCCACCTCAAGAAAGCTATTAAACAAAATGGTTGTAACTATAAAGCCTGATGGACTGTTTTTAGGTAGTTTTGAGAAGATTTTGGCCTAAAGCACATTTAAAATACAAGCAGTTCATTGAGGGCTTTCTAAAAACGAAAAAAGCATCCGAAGCAAGAAATACAGCTTGTTTAATCAGTGCGTGTACATCTCCGAAGATGCTTCGCTCTGTTTGACATAACTTTGTTTCTGGACTAAATGAAAAGAAAATCTTGGGTCTTCACCATGATGATCCATTTTCCATCAGTCTACTCTCAATAACTATACTAACCTAATATCAAAGCAGACATTTGAAAATTAGGTGGAATTCCCCTTTAAATGAAGTTTCTTTGGCATTTATAATCATCTCCGCTGCGCTCACTAAAATAAAACAATATAAAAGAAGCGAATTATGATTTTGAACACAAGTGTGATTAAGGTGCACCATGCAAGTGTCTCCTGGTTTTAGGGCAAATGGATAAATTAACAATCCCACCACCGTTTCACTCCCCAACCTGTTAAAATCAGCTCCTTCAACACTACCAACGTCTCTCATCCAGTAAGAAGCTGAATGATTTTACATGAACAGACTCAGCTTGCACAACTAAGCAGCCACCAGCCTGATGCCATCTCTGGCTGTTTGTTTTCATCTTGCACGTTTGACTCCTTTAAGCAGGAGTATTTTTACCAAACAAACCCTCTGGAAGAACTTTCTCAGTAGACTTTCAATTCAGAAACACATTCAGCAAAGCCAAAGAGAACGAATACAGCTTATATTGATATACTGAAGGATCTACTCAGCTCTCAGACACACCATGCAGATGAGTGTGTTGCATAAATCACAGCACTGAGTGCTACACCAAGGAGATGCAGAACAGCCATAAAGTGACAATCTCTCTATTTTAGTGGTGCGCATACAAGACCTACTTTTTGTTTCAATGTCAGAGTCGGACAGATTTAGATCATCACTGGAAGCAAATCTCGTGGGCTCTTTTTAAACCACTTTTTTTTTTTTTTTTTTGAGCTGACCCGGCTTCAGTCCTGGGATGATTTTAAGGATGAAGAGTGCCTGTGGTGTTCACATGACATGTCAATCTAACGTCCCAAGCTGTCGATGCCAACTGAAGAATGTGACCCCCCAGTGTAGCGATTAGTTTGCAGTTTACAGATGGAGTGAACATTCAAATTCCAAAGAAAAGTATCTGCTCCTTTAGATCCGCCTCTTCCAACGATGTCAAACGTACTCAAGGGTCCTGCAGTTCGAGGGCAGTCCCGCAGGCTCTAGGAGCGGAGAAGTTTAGGCTATTTGCCGCTTCGTTTCGCCTGCGCTGAAATCTCGGGCCACGCTGACGGATGAGACTGTGTAGACTGCTTGTATTTTTAGGTGGTGTGTGTCCATAGAGGCTCGAGCGAGAGAGTGTGTGAGGCAGGGAAAGGTGACCTGCTTTCACAATGATCGATAGTCTCACCCTAGGTGCATTTCTTTTCCCTTCCAATAATGGAAAAAGATGGGCATAAATAAAAAAGGGAAGAAAGGACAGCGGCAAATTTGGCACACTGCGCTGACCTGCACTGAAGTGGCTTCAAGTAAAACTGAAATTTAAGAGAGAATAAGGAAAAAAATAAAAAACAAAATAAAAAACAAAAAAAAAAAAAAAAAAAACAACACACTGTCTTCCCTGAACACTCAACAATCCTTGGTCTCAACTAAGGGAAAATAATAATAAATAAATGGTCGGGCTATGGATGCCTTTCAGAGATAGGAGAAGACTCACAAATTCTCTTGAAATCACCAACTGCTACCAATAAAAATGAGAAGGAGATAACTCTTCGCTCTGTTCCTTTAATAAAGCAGGGGAGTGGCTCCAGTTTATGGCCGCTGTTTCAGGAAGACTTGCGGAAGGGCTCTCCCGGTGCACCCACTACCCGCCTGCCTAATGTGGCAGCGAGAGGACACTGCACTGGCAGCCTCGGATCGCCCTCACTCAGGGGGAAACGTTCAGCAGCCTGGTGGATTTATTTGGATAATTGATGGCCAGACTGATGGCAGCGATGTTCTTCAGGGCCTGCACAATAAAGAGAGAGAGAGAGAGAGAGAGAGAGAGAGACACACGCCAGACAGACAAAGAGAGAGAGAGAGAGAGAGAGAGACAATACAGACAGAGAGAAGAGAGAGAGAGAGAGAGAGAGAGAGAGAGAGAGAGAGAGAGAGAGAGAGAGAGACACACAGACAGAGAGAGAGAGAGAGATCATGAAAGAGGAATGAAAAAGCCAGATGAAAAGAATGTATAGAGAAAGAAAGATGAAAGAGAGGAAGATGGGGAATGAAAAAAAAAGTATGAGCAAATGTCAGTTGGGGGACAAGAGTGGGAGACGAGGGGTAGGACAACGAAAAAAAAAAGACATGATTATGTGTCAGGGAATGGACATGGAGAGGGAGAGGGAGAGAGAGAGAGAGAGAGAGAGAGAGAGAGAGATTAGTATGCAAAGTACTGCAGGCAATTCATCAAACTTTTAAAAACCTGTGTTCCCCCCCACCCCCCACCAAATGACACACACACACACACACACACACACACACACACACACACACACACACTACTGTTTTGTCATAATGTCCACTTAAACTTTTTCTTTTCCCAGGCAGGAATAAACAAACAGAAAACAAATCTACTGGCAAATGACTCAAACGCTCATTGAGTTGAGAAAGGAGTGAACTGCTCTGACAGCAGCGTGACTGCACACAGAGACAGACTTCACTGCATTTAATACCAACCTACACACTTTCCACACACAGCACAGGCTTCTTCACACCTCTGCTGTTCTGATCAGCTGGACCACACTGGATAATAGGAGCTAATTACCAAAGGCATTACAGTAAACCACAGTCTGCGCCCACACGCAGCCCAAGATTACTATATTGGTGAGGATCTTCCACTGGCTGCTCTAAATGTGTATCAGATTAATGCTGTTCCTTCTCCTACACCTAACCCTAACCTCAGCACCCACAGGTCAGTCTTCATGCTCTTTCAGCTTTTCCAAAACGTTGTGATGAAAATAGCATGCTTCTTTGTGAGGACCACACACACACAAAAAAAAAAAAAAAAAAAAAAAAAAAAAAAATTATATATATATATATATATATATTTTTTTAACTTTCCCACTTTTACCTACACACACACACACACCTGCAGAGAGACACACAAAAGCCTGCGCACACACACACACCCCCCAAGAAAAATCGAAATATTTTTTCTTTACATTCAGCTCCACATTTCCCAGAAGCTTGATTGCGGTTTTTATCTTTAATCGCTGTCCCACTGTTCAGCGACTTTTTATCTCTCTCTTCTTTTCAACAATCAAACTGAACTCAACTTGGAGCTGCACAAATTTAGGCAACTCAAAGGCAGTTATGGACTGCTTCTATTGGCTATGAATTCCTTCACACAGTGAGGTCGTTTACAAACCAGTTGAAAAAAAATTCAGCTTCCACGTTCAAACGGTTTTCAAGAATGACTGTTATTAAAGCTGCAGTGATGGGACGAGGAGCTGGAAGGCCCTGAATGATCATTGTTTTTCTTGATGGCACCAATAGGGGTATAACATGGCTGGCTGATGAAACTCAGGTTAAGCAAGATTTCATGTTGTGTTCAGGCAATAATGGTGCACTAGAGCTGCTGTTGTGGAAAACTTTGGACACCGCAGAATTGGGGGTGGGGTGGGGGCCTGTCAGGGAGTAGGTGAAGAGAAGTGTTGGGGGGCAAATAAAATTTCCTGACTTTGGAAAGATTACTTTTGAGGCATTTCAACACATTTGAAAGATGCCATACAATACAATGACACAAATCAGCAAAAGAGAAATACATCTGGATTCACAGTTAGCAGGTGTTGATTGTAACGGCTCTACGATGCACTAAAATAAAGGAAAGCCAATTCGCAGTGAACACATTTTAATGCGCTATAAATATGCAATAACCTGCAGAAGGGTGCAGGGAGTGAGATCAGTAATTGTTTTCTGAATCTCAAAAATATAATTCATTGTCCCAGCTGGAATTTGAAATGAAGGATCTGCTGTGAGGGGGACAAAGTGAGCGCAAACAGCAGCCGACCTAACAGCTCAATTAGAGTAGAACTGAGGAACGGTGCAGAACGGCTGGGTTTAAGGAGGATCATCTGTATGTAATCGACACCTTATGCCGGGCTGTTGAGATGAGAGAAAGTGAGATAACCTTACCTGAGTGGTGCGCACAATGAGCTGCTCGTTGGTAGTAAGAGCAAGTAGATAATCCTGAAGGATCCCCTGCTCCTGATGGACAGAGAAAGCAAGAAAGAAAGCTGTTACTATACCGACAAGCTGCGATCTGGAATGAAGTGAGGAATTTGATTTGACAGAGAAGATCCTGACCAACATGATCATGTAGAGCTCTGGAACATCAACAGTCAAATCCAGGTCTTAGTCATTTTTTTTATTAAAAAGACAACATACTTCTGAAAACTTTCCTTCAAAAGTACTGCTTTTTGGCTGAATTTAACAAATTGGGGAAAAATAAAACATGAAATAAAAACATTCAGTTTTTTTTTGGAATCAGCATCTTCCGCTAACCCGTTAGTTTTGCAATGGCACAGAAAGAAAGGGAACGAGTGAGGCATAAAAAATATTTATATTACTACCCCTACATTTCTCATCACCATCACTCCTACCATCACTAACCCCACTACCTACCCCACCGCTAACACTACTACTAACACCACCACTACTAATCCCTTTACTAAACCATTACATTTACAGCATTTGGCAGACACCATTATCCAGAGTGACTTCCATACCCTTATTACAGGGACAGTCCCCCGAGTTAAGAGTCTTGCTCAGGGACCCAGTGGTGGTAGTGCTAGGGGTGGGATTCGAACCTGGGACCTCTTGAGCCATAGATCCATAGGCAAGTACCACCACTAGACCACCGCTAACCCCACCACTAACCCTAACACTGCTAACACTACCAATCCCTTTACTAACACCACTACTTACCCCACCGCTAACACTACTTTTAACGCCACCGCAAACCCTACCACCGCTACTACTAATCCCTTTACTATCACCAACGCTAACCCTACTACTAACACTGCTACTTACCCCACCGCCAACACTACTACTAATTCCTTTACTAACACCATTAACCCTACTAACACCGCTAAAACCCCCACCACTAACGCCCCTACTTAACCAACTGCTATCACTACTACTAACACCACCATTACTAATCCCTTTACTTACACCACTGCTAACCTTACAACTAACACAGCCACTTACCCCACCATTACTAATCCCTTTACTAACATTAGAGCTAATCCCACCATTAACCCAAACACCACTACTACTAACCCTGCTAACACCACTACTAATCCCTTTACTACCCCCCATTACTAACCAAACTCACACAGCTACTTACCAACTGCTAACACCACCATTACTAATCCCTTTACTAACACCATCGCTAACCCAACCACCGCTACTTACCCCACCACTAACCCTACTAACAAAACCACTACTAATCCCTTTACTAACACCACTAACACGACTACTAATACCACCATTACTAATCCCTTCACTAACACCACCACTAACCCTACTACTAACACTGCTACTTACCCCACCACTAACACTACTACTAATACCACCACCACTAATCCCTTTACTAACGCCACTGCTAACCCCACCGCCAACACTACTACTAACACCACCACCACTAATCCCTTTACTAACGCCACTGCTAACCCCACCGCCAACACTACTAACACCACCACTACTAATCCCTTTACTAACGCCACTGCTAACCCCACCACTAACACTGCTACTTACCCCACCGCTAACACTGCTACTAACACCACCATTACTAATCCCTTCACTAACACCACCACTAACCCTACTACTAACACTGCTACTTACCCCACCACTAACACTTCTACTAACACCACCACTACAAATCCCTTTACTAACACCATCTCTATCCCCACCACTAACACCGCTACTTACCCCACTAACAAAACCACTACTAATCCCTTTACTAACACCACTGCTAACCCCACCACTAATACTGCTACTTACCCCACCGCCAACACTACTACTAGCGCCACCACTAATCCCTTTACTAACACCAGCTCTAACCCCACCACTAACACCGCTACTTACCCCACTGCTAACCCTACGAACAAAACCACTACTAATCCCTTTACTAACACCACTGCTAATCCCACCACTAATACTGCTACTTACCCCACCGCTAACACTACTACTAACACCACTCTTACTAATCCCTTTAATAACACCACCACTAACCCTACTACTCACCCCACCGCTAGCACTACTACTACCACCACTACCAATCCCTTTACTAACACCACTGCTAACCCCACCACTAATACTGCTCCTTACCCCACCGCTAACACTACTAACGCCACTCTTTCTAATGCTTTTACTAACACCACCACTAACCCTACTACTATACTGCTACCCCACCGCCAACACCGCTACTTACCCCACCACTACTAATCCTTTTACTAACACCCCGCTACTAACATCACTGCTAACCCCACCTCAAACACTACGACTACCACTATTAATCCCTTTACAACATCTCTTCTTTTGAAACCATTTTTCTCAATATAACTAACCCAAATACAAAAAAAAAAAAAAAAAAGCTTTTCACTGATTACTACCTACACCAGGACCCTACTCACAGATTCTAAAGGAGTTCAGCGATTTTCCAACAAGCCTGGCAGTTTATAAAAATAAAGTAATAATTGTTGGTGATTTTAATATTCATGTAGAGAAAGAACAAGACTCACTGAAATTATCCTTTACATCCACCCTTAATACTATGGGTTTAATCCAGAATGTATGACTCATTGTCATAATAATACTTTAGACTTAATCCTTACTCTAGGTGTCCACCCCGCTAACATCGCTACTATCCCCACCGCCAACACTACTACTAACCCCACAACAGCCAAATGCACAGTGATCATTTGACAGTTAATTTAAACTTTTATTTGAGGCCGCAATCAATCATGTGGACCGATTTTCCAACTTGGCGAACGCTTTTGCGAGTTACAAAGCAGAGGATTCTGCAGAGAGGCGAGTCCTGAGCAAGATAAGAACCGCTTATGCTTGTGAGCTCATACTGTTTACTCAGAGAGACTAAAAGTAGGACTGGGACAGAAAAATGTCTTGCAGGAGACATCGTCCTGATTCAAGCCAGACTCCTCTTCAGCTCCCTGTTCTCTGTTTAAAGCATCAGTTTTTGGAGCAGGACTTGCTCTGGCCTTAATGCCATCTATGGAAGGGAGAAGGAAAAAAAAAGGTTCATGGTTTGCCAAAGCTCGCCGATAGATGAAAGCACAACGTGTCCAAGTGATTCATGCGGTGTTCTTTGTCAGCAGTTATATGGGTCAGGCCTTCAGATCCTCTGGTTTTAAGGTAAAAATAAAGGGTGACAAAATTAGTGCCATGTCAAAATCTCTTTATTAAAAAAGTCAACACGGTTAACTGTAGAGAAAAAGCTTGCACTAGTTAAGCTCAGAGCTAGAAAGTTCAAATTGCAGTCAATTCAACACTAATCTCTCTATAGCCTGACAATGATTATTACTAAGCGATTGAAGGCCTCTTTATATTTTAATATATGTTTTAGCTTTCGATGTGAGGTTTAGTAGAAGAGCCATCTCAGTCTCAAAATGTCATCCTTTTTGGAGCTGGTGGGTTTGTGCACTAGCAGTAGTAATATTTTGCTTTTGAACATCATATCAAACTTATCCTGAAGGTGAAAAGGCCTAAGCCAGTAAAACTTTCTCTTATTCTGATAATGAGAAAAATAACCTCTTCCAGAAGCTGGATCAGGTTAAGGCTTTACCTTTAAGAGTTCATATCCTTGTTTTTGTAAGTACCGCTGTCACTTTCAAGAACATCACTGGGGATGAGCCCATAAACATCAGAAGATTCACTTTTTGTTTTGAGGCTGACTTCGGAGTGGATGCTGCTTTTTGAGATGAATACACGCACAGTTCAGATGTGAGTGACTCATATTATCATTTTTATACTTCCCAATAAAGAATATTCGAAATATAGGATATATGATATATGAAAAACTAAAGATTTGGTTTATGTCCAATCTTTATAGCCCGAGGCGGTGGTCTCGGTGGCCGCTTGGCTTTGCCTGATCGTGCAAAAGAGCAGAGACAGGACGATCGGTCACTGCTTTTGATGTGATCACTCTCCAGCATCACCCATCAGAGCTCACTTTTCCAGCAAAGCAACAGACTTATCCAATTTAATCTTCTTTCAGCTTATGGGTGGAACAGCTTTCTCTACTGTGTACATTGTACTTGTCTTTGTAGTCACACATAATAAAATACCAGTAGGTGTGTTCTCATGCATATAATTGTGTTTGAAGAGCAAACAACTGCTTTAGTCTAAATGCTGTCAAAACGTGCTACTGCCCCCTCTTGGCAAAGAATCCTCTCACACGAACTCACAGATGGCTCCTTGGTCAGACAGCAGCAGGGTAACAGGTGGACATGATACACACCCCACAGTGAATGCGCAAGCTCATCTAAAGATTTCACACTGCACCCAGAAATCACTCGCACACACAGATATTCCTCCTAACCATGAGATGTGCAAAACATATCAGACATCACAAAAAAAAAAAAAAAAAACTGAAAACTGGCTGAAGGTGAGTATTTGAAATGCAGCACCTGCTTAATGAACTGTAGGTCCCCTTCAACACAGACTGTGGTCTCTGACACGAGCAGTAGATCTTAGAAGTGGCTTCCTGGCCAAAAACAGCCTGTCCAGCAGATCCTAGAGATGTTCACTAAAGTTCTAAGGAATTTGGAAGCCAAGTCATCATCAAGTGCTCCTGTCCTTGAAGTATTTCTGAACATTTTTTGCAGTGGGGGCAGATTGCCCTGCTTAAAAAAAAAGGCCATTGCCATTATGAAACACTGTTGCTATGTAGGTGTGCGTGGTCTGTAGCCATGTTTAGGTAGGTGATGCACATCAAAGAAACATCCACATGAACACCAGGAACCAACGTTTTCAAGCAGAACACTGGCCACAGAATCAAACTCAACCTGCCGGCTTGCCTTCCTCTTACAGCACATCCCAGCAATATCTTTTCTTTAGTAAAAGAAAACGGAATTCATGTCTCCGTGCTCCACTTCTGATACTCACGTGACTGTTGTAGGCACCTTAGGTGGTGTACAGAAGTGAGCTTAACCACAGACAAAAGGTATGTAGCCTCATACGCAGCAAACTGCACCACACAGTGGGGCCAGACAGCCTCCCACCATCCCAGCATCAACTTTTTCAGAAATTTGTTCTACAGTAGTTTCAGTAGTTGTTCTTTCTTGGACGACTTTGGAAGCTACTAATCCCTGAATTAGTCGTTCATATAGATGCATTTCAGGTGCAGTTGTGGTAAGGGAGTTGGCCCCAGGATCAGAAGATCGTGTGTTTGAATACCAGAATGAAGCAGGTTGCCCTGAGGTACCCTTAAGCAAGGTACCGTCCCAGTCACTGCACCCCAGGCACTTTCAACAGCTGCCCCCTGCTGCGTGTATTTGTTTCGTTGTGGTTCACTGTGTGTTGTGCCGTATACTCACAATGACAAGAAAAGTCACTTTCACTTTTTTCGTAGTTTATAAACACACATCTACCTACATCATTGCCCCCCCACCCTTTTTAGCCCCTTCATCAATGATCAGGACCCCTCCCACCCAAATTAGCTTTCTTGGTGTAGTGGATTCCTTCCTATCACAGAAGTTACAAGCTGAAAGAAAAAGTTAACACTATCTAGTTTATCACTGAATAATAAAAGGCTAAAAATAATTTAAATAGTGTCATGGAAAGTTCGAGTGCGTGCGTATGACGGTCTCTCACCATGGCTTTAGCCTCAGCAAAGAAGAAGAGTTCAGTGAGGGCACGGTGGAGAGGCAGGAGGACGGTGATGCTGGTGGGGTCTTGACTCAGGCTGCTTTCCATGGTGGTGAAGAGCTGCCACAGGGGCCTCAGGAGGGTTAAATCACAGCCCCTGGAACACAACCGGTTCATTGTCAACACGGTAAAGCAGACGCAGGATGCGGTGTATGGCCATGTGTGCTTCTAGGTCACATGCACGTAAGAAGCGAATAAAAATTCTAAATTTATATATTTTTTAAATCTGACAATTCAGGTGCTCTTGCTTACTGTGGCATAGTTTTATGCCACAGGTGAACATGTGGTCTGTTTTGGCTTGGCCTTTTCCTCCCTAGATTTATCGAGTGGACACCACAGACCATAATGTCCTCACTTTAGATCATCATACACACAGTCACTCACTCACAGCCTGTGGGGTTCATTGTGTCGTGGAGTCCAGACACCATGGAAAACATGCAAATCTTCTCACTGGCATGTGACCTTGTTGTCATGGCAACAATCAAGGGAGGAAGCGTGAGGCCAGTGTTTTATGCAAAAGCTTTGTAAATCTAAAACGCACATCTCATTCACTCACACACGCACACACATTAAAGCGTGCCACACACCACTACAAATGAAGTAATGGAGTAACTTGTGCATGTACCCTAGATATAGGTAAACGGAGTCAAAACCATTTCACATCCTCTCTAGACACACAGAGACGTACAAACTGCTGACAGGGGATGACGAAGCCAGTGTTGAGTCCAATAAGCCTCAATTGTAATATGAGCTCAATTACAAAACCATAAACACTGGGGATGCACAACAACATTGGAATCATATCAGTATCAATAGATGCTTGCTTGAAAAGAAATACAAGCATCTGACAGATTTCTCTCATTTTAATTTATGTCCGCCTTTCATTTTTCTGATCCTAAAATTAGACCTCTTTCTGCAAAAATCTTTAATCGCAGCATCGGCTCATATGTAACTGAATGATAATTGATACGTAAATTGAAAAGAACGTGAATTGAACCTAAGCATACTAAATGTGCATTTAATGCATGTTTGTCATAAATTATTTGTCTTTATTTTGCCCACAAAAGAGTAATAGTCTGCTATCAAAGAAAAAAACTTATAGATAACTGCCAAGAGACAAAAGTACTGATATTAGATGGATAGAACTGGATCATAAACTTCACTCTGCTTCATCCGTACAGAAAATGTAGTTCCAGTGTCCAGTGAAAGGGGCTTAACATCTCTGTAGTTGATGGTTGGTATTGGGCATGGTGACCTTTGGCTAATGTGCAGCTGCCCCAGAGCATCCCACTTTATTGGCAATGTTTTCAATACAGATCACAGAAGCTGCGTGCAGTTAAAAAGTAGGAGTTCTCCTTTAAGTAGTAGGATTTGAAAGGGAGTGTGGATACTTTGGGGCAAAGTGCATGTGAAGGAGTTAATTTCAGGGAGGCAGGACATTAAGAAATGAGAATTCGGATTGTAACTTTGCTCTGAGTGCATTGCTGACCTCACTGAATCGGGCTCCCTGTGGGAGGGGTTAGTTTTCCATAATTTTGGACTGAGTGAACAGATGCAAGAGGCAGAAGGAGGGTGCCGATCGAGCATAAATCATTCACCACATGATTAAATAATCAATACATATATAAATCTGCTGAGAACAATGAGATGTTTTGACCTATGCATTAAACATGTAAAACCTGCCACTGGTTTGCGAGGAAACCAAACATACCACTTAGAAGGACCCTGCAGTAAGCGGAGGAGCAGATGAATTGCCTTCAGTCGCTGACCCCCAGTTTGACGACAAGCCACGCCCACTTGCCATTCCCAGATGTCACTCAGAGGGAGGTTGGCAAGGGCACAATCATCAGCCAACATCTGCTTTAGGATCTCAAAACCTTTAGAAAAAAAAAATATATATATAGTGGAAAGACACATTAACATTAGTTTACCACTAAGAAGAACAAGAATATCAGATTCTGTCAGTAATGTTCAGAAGTCCAAGAATATAAAACTTTTGCAAAATCAATATGTGGGGAAACAACACAGACTTCCACACTGGATCGATCATGGCACGGGTTAACAAAAACCTCCACCAGCACTATTAACCAACAGGGTGCGGGTGGAAATTGGGCTATTGCTGTTCAAAGGAGAAGAGGAGGAAGGCATGTCTGGATGCAGGAGTAGAGAACGAAGGACAGGAGAGTGAAAGCAAGGGTCGGAACTGTGAACGTTGGCATCATGATTGGTAAAGGCAGAGCTGATGGAGAAAAAAAAAAGGTTAGTATTTTGTGTGTGCAAGAGACTTTAAATTGTTTAACCATGGCATAATCCTTATTCTGAAGGAAGAGTATGTAAAGATTGTTTAGGAGGTGAGGAGAGTGTCAGAGAGGGTGAGGAGTTTGAAGCTGGAAGTTGTGATAATGAATGTAGTTACTGCTTATGCCCCAAAATGTGGTGAGATGAAAGAAGAGAGAGTGGTGCAGACATGTTAGTGAAGGGAACAGAGGTGATGAGGAGGTGATGGGTATGGGTTTATGTTGTTAAGGAGAGGAATGCTGAAGGTCAGATGCATATAGATTTTGCTAAAAGGATGGAAATGGCTGTAGTTAATACTTATTTTAAGAAGGAGGAGCAGCACAGGGGATGTATAAAAGTGGAGGAAGATGCATACAGGTGGATTATATCCTTTGCAGGAGGGTCAGTCTGAAGGAGATTCAAAGTAGTGATGGGGGAGAGCATATCTTTACAGCGTAGGACTATTTTTGTAAGATGACCTTGGAAACTCAGTGTGACATGAAAAGAAAAGGGGAGGATAAAGAAACCTAGCGGTGAAGTATGAAATGTCAAAAGTGTTTACAAAAGATGAGGCTGGCAAAAAAGTAGAATGAAAAGAAGTAGTCCAAGGTAAAAAAAGTGGTGACGAAGGCTAGAGAAAGAATATGACAGGGTGCCTGGAAAGGAAGTCAGGAGAGAAGTATATCAGGAGTAGTACATGATATGTATGAGGGAAGTGTGACCATGGTGAGGTCTGTAGTAGGAGTGACACAAGCTCTTTTTGTCTTGCAATGGTGATGGACAAGTTGATAAATGAGATTAGACAGAAGTCCCCCTGGACTTTGATGTCTTTAGAGGCAGATGATCTATAGCGAGAGAAGACCCTGGAGAGGTGGAGATATGATCTATAGAGGGGAGGAATGAAAGTCAGTAGGACCAAAACAGAATACCTGAGTGTGAATGAAAGGGAGGAAAGTGGAATGTAGGGATAAAAGGAGCAATAGTTGAAATACTAGAGGTCGACAGTTCAGAGTAACGGGGAGTGTGGTAGAGAGGTTAAGGAGATGTCGGAATGTCAAAGGGAAGGTATACAGGACTGTAGAGAGATCAGCTATGGATTTGAGACACTGGCACTGATGAAAAGACAGGTGGCGGTGCTGGATGTGTCAGAGTTAAAAATACTGAGATTAACATTAGAAGTGATGAGAGGATGGACAGGATTCAAAACAAGTTTATTAGAGGGATAGCTCAGGTTGGATGATCTGGAGACAAAGTCAGAGAGGCAATTGTTTGCACATGTACAGAGGAGAGATGAGGAGAATACTTAAAGAACCATGCTGAGGATGGAGTAGCCAGGAAGAAGAGTGCATGGTGATCAATCCCAAATTTGGGAACTGCTGCACCACAGCATCCAAAGCTCAGTTATCAACCTAAGAAATTCAGCTCTTTTCATACAACACCATGGTCTAAAAGTCAAAAACTGTTCCCAAGTTTTTTTTTTGTGGTGTGTCACAGTCCATTGTTTACTCTAAAGGCCACAGACATTTTGTAATGATCTCATATCTTTGGTCTCAGAGAGACGCAGGAAATTGGGTAATATGAAGGGTAAGGTTGTTGTAATTAAAATAAACGGGAACTGGAAAGTTGCTCATTCTCAAAAATGTGTTGAGTGAAAAAAGTAAGTAAACTAGTCGAGAGAGACCGAATGACTGAATGTGCAACTGACCAGTTTGGAAGCGTCCTCGATGTCCTCCGGTCACAGTGAACTTGTAGCCCCACTCTGTGTTACTCATGTCTGATATGAACCTGTAGTAAAGAGTGTCCCCTGCAGGAGAAAAAGGGAGCAACAGTCAGAACATAAACGACAGCTGTAAGCAAGCAGCTGTATGAGCCATATTGCACATGATTTTCAGAAACAGTAGAATATGAAACAATAGTTTTAAATCCATCATTAGAACATTTCACTTATATTTATAAAAAAACAACAACAACAACAACAACAAAAAAACACATTTCATAGATGTGATTTTTTGCAACTCTGATATTTTCCCATTATGGAAGTAAAAGCTCTTTATGGAGAACTCCAGCTATCAGATATACTGCAGTGCTGGGTTAATGCATAACTAACACAAGTTAGATTCCTGCCCTACAACTGACAGGTAACCTATCCTGGGTGTGTTTGTTTTGGCCCCGTGAGCTCTGGGAAGGGATCCAGCCCCAACCCCTCCATCATCAGGGGAACGTACTCATTTGTGTGCCAAACAAAAAAGCTCATGCAGGTCTATTGCACACATTTTGGGTGATCTGGTTTGACCTGGTTTGACTAGAAAAGACTTTCTAATCTGTATCAGTTTGATTTCTTCTATGATGTCTCCTTCAAGGTCTGACAGACTAAGGAATGGGCTTTATGAGAGGTTTATGAGAGGATGGGGTGTTGATCCAGTGACATAAGGTCCCTCTTTATGTTCTGGTGAACACCACTGCTACCTGCACTCTGTATGTGTTCCAGAAGAGCAACTGCAGTGGCCTACCTGGTATCTCCACATCAGTCCATTTCTGGAATGAGCCACTGAAGGTGTGCAGGTCCTGCTGGAAGTCAGCGCTGCTAGCCAGCTGAAGCTCATCACAGCCTTCTTCAGTGTGGCAGCGCGAGTCGAACTTCACTGACAGATAAAAGGCACCGGGGATGTGCATCTTGTCCTGAAACAACAAAGGTATATCAGGACTTCAGACCTGGCCCTGGAACTGCTGCTGCATAGGAAAAATAACTACAGACAGTGGAAAGTTGGAATATAACCTGCGCTTCAATGCAGTTTAACCCTGCAGCATGAGAAAAGAAAGGGAGAAGTATTCATTGTGCAGTAAGTAACATACTGCCGTCTGTCATTGATGTGACATAGCTACAGACTACACTGCACTATATCTGACCAAAGTTTATGGTTGCTGGATCATTTTACCCAAATTTCCAAAAGCGTCGGATTGGTTAGAGTGCCCTTGGCACAAAATAAAACATGTATAAGATTTGGTAGAAAGGATATCCAAATATAACAACAAAATGAAGCAATTCGTGCAGCCATGCATTTTGTACCTCAAAGTTGGTGTTGTTCTCGTACGGGTGTTTGGATTCGCGGATCTGCACTGCCATCCCAGGCTCCTCCATGAACTGACAGGCTGTCAGGGACAGACTACCCAGGATGCTTTGGCTGCAGCCTTTCAACACTTTCTGTAAAATCTGAGACAAGACAGGAAGGGACAGGCAAGCATAAGCGCTTGTCCACTATTCTGGAAATTTTATTTTGAACAAAAAAAATAGATTCTTTCATCACTAAACTTCAAAACGAGCTTAAGATGTGAAGATCTTAAAGATCTTTAAGTAAGTCAACATGATCAAACTATAATATCCAAAAGGAAGAAGTACAAAGTTTAAAAAAAACGACATCTCATTATGTGGATGATTTTAAACCAGATTTGTTAGAAACAGATCAGATCGATTTGATCTGATAGCAGCTGATACCAGGCATTAAATAAACCCAATGTCTATGAATCACTGTGGCTAAACATGACTGCTGACCTCTAAACTTGATCCAAGCATTGGTGAATGTAAAAAATCTCTTTCAAAGGCTCTGAAAGCTGCATTTTCATTAAAAGAATGGAATCAACTACTCTCCCCTTACTCACCCTCTCCCACAATGCCTTCTCCTCCAGCTGCATCAGCATGTCAAGGATGTAGGCCATGTGAGAAGCTCCACTTAGCTCCAGGTCCTCCTCCCTGACAGGAACACCAGTGGGCCACTCAGCCAGCAGGGATGCCAACACGTGGCGTGCATACAGGATAGCGATAGCCTCGTTCACTTTGAAAAGGTACTGGCGGACGGACTTGTTACTGCGCGCATCCAACTCTTTATGCAGGAGGGCTGAGCTTTTGGTGCGCCGCTGCTTGGCATAGCTGAGCTGCAGGTCACTCTCTGTAATGGTGATCAACTTCTGGGTCACCACATTTGTCTCCTCTGTGGCCTTTTCACAGCAGCTGGGCTTGGACTGATATGAAAGTGAAAAAAGTGAAAGTGACAACCCTCGTCATTGCGAGGTCACAGCACAGCGAGCGTGAACCACAACGAAATTGGACCTCTGCTTTTAACCCATGCACACAAACACCGTGCAGCTATTGAAAGCGCCCGGGGAGCAGTGACGGGGACGGTACCTTGCTCAGGGGTACCTCAGGGCAACCTACTTGTGAGGGAATTGAACCCACAATCTTCCGATGCGGGGCCAACTCCCTAACCACTAGGCCACCGCTGCTGAAGTGAATAAGAAATTAATTCAAAAGTGGTGTCTGTATTTTAACGTTAGTATTTAGGGTTTGTAGACTGTTTGTAGACATACCAAGCATGGGACGATGATCATGTCCGTGTCCACTGCTTTGGCAATACGCTCCTCTGAGCGTGGGCGTTTAGCGGGCTGCCACTTCTGTGCCAGTGTCCGAATGGTCTCATCTGTCTTTATTACATCTCCATCAAACCTGGGGAAAGACCAGGGTCTTAGATAATGTTTCAAGTGTGTATATAGAGCTTTACAGAGAACTTTTAACAATAAGTAAAGTCACATAGAAGCTCACATTCCTCAAGGTCGGTATGATGCTATGTAGAAGGGAAAGCATAATCTAAAAACTCTCTTTAAAAAAATATCTTCTTTCTTGATAAAAGTTCATATATAAAGTCAACATTTAATACACTGGAAAAGAAACTCACCGTTTCTGCACCTCCAGGAAGAATGAGTCAGTCCTCTTCATTTGGAGCTCATACATGGCCCTCAGGATGTGAAGCGGGGCATTTAGGGCATCGTGGGTAAGCTGCAAGCAAACATTTAGCTCAAGGTTACAAGGTATAAGTCAGATGTTGACCATGAGGAGGGAAATGTCTAAAACAAGGATCAGAGTAGCAAAAATATCTAATTAACTAACAAAGTGAAGGCCTATGAAACAAAGTCCAAAGTCCAAAGTCCAATCAGAAACAAATGGTAACTGATCAAAGTGAAGTACTATTCGGCTACTGTCTAAGTGAGAAGGACGGCAAACAGGAATCAATACAGCTAGGTTAGTCATCTCCTGCATGCTTATTCACCTGTGTACTGGCATTGCTTTGGGCTTGAAGGAAAAAGGCCTCAGCCTAGAACATTCCAAACCCAAATACAGCAACATCTAATATCCAGTTCAAGCGGTACTGAACAATTAAAAACATAGTCTGACATCGGAGACTAACTCAAGCTTAACAACCTTCTGTTGAAACATGATTCAAACTCAGCACCAAACATTTCTAATGATGCCATCAGTTTAATTACTGTGTAGTTTCAATAATTAATCAATAAATTAAATAACAATTACATTACAGAAAATTACAGAAAAACAGTTTGTGTTCAGTTAAATATTGTGCTTCACGCCTCCTTCACTTTGTAGGATTGTTAAATCTGCGCTCGCCCAAGGCAGATGTTAAAAAAAGCATAAGAAAAGCATAAAAAAAATAAGTCCGAATCTCACTTGGAAGCAGGCCTTTGTCTCCTCATCCAGGCCCTCCAGAGGATCAGGCTGGTTGTGATCGATGTCATCAGTGCAGCAGCTGGAGCGATCAGAATCATGCTCCTTCTCCCTCTCCCGGTCCTCCTCGCGCTCGCCCCCATCACTGTCCTCCGCCATGGAGTGGATCTCCCGCTTGGAGGAGTACAGCATGATGGAGAGGATCTCCAGGTCACGCAGGAGCCACATCTTGCTGAAGCCTGTGCCCTTGCTGCATTTGCGCACCAGGAGCTGGATGAGGCCAGCTTTCTGGATGGCTTCTTGGGCCTGTTCACTGCTGTGTTTCTGCCGAACATTCAAAATCATACGGTCAGCTTGATTATATAGTGTCGGGTACATTTTTTCCCAAGCTGCAGTCATACAAGCCCTTAATGAAGTAGAGGGATGCACTTGTTTGTAATGATGTGCCTGCATTTTTGTTGGGTCACCTTAAGAGTATTGTACAAGCCTTTCAGCGTGAGTGAGAGGACCCAGGTAGCCTCCACCGCATCAGGGGCATTGCTCTCCACTCCTGTTTGCAGAAGCTGGCATGCTACTGAGATGAAATTCTTTAGGTAACGGTGCGACTGGACCGAGCCGTGCGACAAAGTTGAACTCTCAGGACCGCTCCCACTTTCTTCATTCTGCACCAGCTGATAGTCCTTCACTGCAGAAGAGGTGAGAAGAAAGCCTCAGGTCTTAATAAAACTGCCTTGGTGCATAATTACCTCAATGGTTGTGACAGAAAGTAAGCCAAGTGGAAGTTATAATCATAGTATTCACACTAAGAGACATAATGGGCTGGATATAGAGTAGTTAAGTGCCAGACTGGCTGGAAATAAGTAATTACACGGTAACATTACACACTAAAGACGGGGTACTTTGTGTGTTGTGATGTGCAGATCCTCACCAGTCCTCCTTTTGCGGGTCTTCACGTCAACGACGGCAGCCCGATTCTTCTCTGTGAAGTGTTTGAGTAAAATGACGTTGTGTTGTCCGTTAGCGTTGTCTATGAACACAGACTGCGTCCCCATACACAGCACCTACAACCAACAGCAAGACAGCTTCTCTTTTAGAAAAGATTTCGATACTTTTACACTTCCCACCGACCAGTGATTAATCAGGTAACCTAGATGAGATAAATGAAAACATAGCTGCGCATTTTAAACTGAGACAAACTAGGAAATTGATCAGTCAGCCACTGAATAAATGACAGACCTGGTTCTCACAAAGCTGGGCTCACATATTGATTTTATTGCCAACAATGATAGACATAAAAGTGAAAGGGAATTTACTTTCATTTTTGCAAGTATAAGGATTGTGCAGAAAGAAGTGCACAGCGTGGGCAGCCCTAAGTAACAGACTAAAAAGTTTGAGTACAGCTTGAGTACTTCCGCTGGCCTGTGTGTGTGAAGGAGTTGAGTGCTCTACTTCATTGTTTTATTTTTGCAGTTTTAGACTATATTTAGTCAAACTGTGAAAATGTTTTGGGCTCTTGGCCCATCCACTGAGGCAAAACTGAAAAATCAGGTATAATCAGGGGTGTACCTTTAAATACTTAAAATTCAATAAATTGTGGTTCATTTTCCCTCAAATATTGGATTTAAAATGGCTTATCTACTGTTGATTGTCTATCTTTGTATTTCGTTAATGGAAATTGCAAGCAATTTCTTTTGATTTTAGTGCACTAAGAGATTAAAAGGAGGTATACTTGATGTGTACGTGTAGGGACGGGATTTCATACCTCAGGGAAGACCACCAGCACAAGCAGAGTGAAGACGTTGGTTCGTTTGAGTTGCTGTGGTAACTGCTGAATGCAGTGGTCAGTGAAGGCTGCGATAATGCTACACCACTGAGCACAAGCATTGAGGTTCCTTAAGATGTCTGCAACTGAGCATGCCCAGTCCAAGCCAATGCGACTGCAACAGAAGTATTTGAAGGCAAGTTATTTGTCACTTAATACTGTGTTTTACTGCAAATAATATGAAGGAAATGAGACTGAAAGTAGAGTGGAACATTACTGATAACCATTAAATGAAAGTATATTTTTGGCGCTTACTATCAGTACTTGCAATATTCATTCCAAAAAGCATGACTAGCCCTTTTCACCTGAATTCAATTCTGAAGAGGAAGAATGCGAGTAAGAGAGAACGATAGAACAACTGTGCACTTTGGTACTCCTGAGTGGACGGCTGCAGCATGAGCAGTTTCCCGACAGCAGGGCCAACAATTATTCCATGAGATGGTCTTCTAAGTCTTCTAAGCTTCCCTTTGCTCCAAGAAATGACTGATACAATTTACACCCAACACAAGAAAAGAAACGCACGCATGTCTCACCTGTCCAGGCACACAGCCCCGAGGCTGAAGAGAAGCTGAGTGGTCTTCCAGCCCTGAGTTTCAGTGGCTGCTCCATCAGCCAGAGCCAAAAGGTCATATTTATCAGCCAGAGTCTCACTAACAGCAGCGTCGGCCTCCTCGGGTGAGATGCGCAAAAGGATCTGGCCCAGAAGTCCCAGTGTCAGGTGGTACGCTTCATTCAGGCAGCCTGCGTTGGAGATGACCACACGGAACAGCAGCGGAAGAATTGGATTCAGGCTGGACAGTGAAATCGTGACGCCCTGCAAGAATTCAGGAAGTTTTAAGTCCACTGTTCTTCTAGATTTTTTCCCCATTGTCATATTGTACACATGAGAATACCACTCCCAGATTTGTAGAGACGCTCCTAATAATGGAGCTTCTGAAGCTGAAGCTAAAGCAACTTCTGTTACTTTGCCTATTTCCTTATGAAATAAGCTTAAATTAAAAACTTGTAATAAACACTGTCATTAAAGACGGATCTATTCAAGTGCCCTGAGAACAGACCAAGACATACTGGCTTAGCAGGAGGCAACATAGCCGCTAGTAGGCCTAGAATCCTCTCCCTGGAGCACTCAGCAAACACATGTCTTTGTCGAGGGACTTCAGCGGTCCTGTCTTCATGATCTTTACTGACATCCAGGTTCTCAGAGTTGTCCCCGTTCAATTCAGCAGCTTCGAGAAAATATACATATGGTTTAAGACATTGTGGTATACACAAAAGATTTGATATTTTTGTATTTAGATAAAGAGCTATTATTTGTCCGTCAATACATATTCACTCACCCCGGAGACCCGGAGACAGCGTGTCTTCACTAGACACAGACAGCGTATGGCTCAGACTGGGAGACTCCAGTGTATCCTGGGAAACTAGCTTCCCTCTCCCCTCTTTCTCCTCAGTAACCAATGGTGCTTTAGAAAGAGAGGGTGCGTCAGGATTCTTCTTCTGTAAAGAGAAAAAAAAAAAACAAGCCAAAACTATTACACAGATTAAAAGAGATTTGAAAACATTTAAAACACTTTTATGCAGCAAGTTGCAGTAACTGCCAACTTCATCATCTGAGGAGCTCTGAGGTGATCTGAGGTGTTTGGGTGCCCCTGGGTAAATGATAGAAGTGAGTTAGGTACATTGAATTCCATATTTTGGAAGAAAATAACTGAAATCTATAAGATAATCAACAAGGCATGTCAAGCCTGGCCTAAACCGGCGGATTTCTGGTCAGTGGTTTTTAAAAGTTTGAACCCTGTAGAGCATGATAAGGCTGTTTGTCCCACTCGCACCTGATTGGACAAAACACCAAAACAGAAAAGGTGAAATACACCAAAAAGCAGCTATGAAACTACAAACCAGCAAAGGCCTGGTTCCTGGTCTCAGTGGAATAGCCCCAGATGATTTATTGTAATTTAATTTTACAAATGTGGCAGAATATGTAGATTTTTTTTTTTTTAGTTTACTTTAAATATCATTGGATAGGAACAAGCAGTGTTGGGGTTTAAGATTTCAAAAGAAGTGTTCATTTAGAAACGTTTGCGTGGGAAGAACTGTTCAAGATGTTTTTCCTTTTGATTTCAACAACAAAAAAAAAGTAATTAGTTGCAGATGAAAATATAAACAGCCAATCAACCAGGATATCAGATATCAAAGGTGGATATTAAATCTCAAAAGGCTTTTTGTTCACAAAATTCTTAAAATAATGAATAAAACATCTATAGTTAACTTGAATGAATAGTCATTAAAATGTGATGTGATGTAATTTTTGAAGGAAAACTGAAATAGCTCACCCTGTCTTTGGGGACTGGTGGAGAGCAGATAGCAGCAGTGCTGCCGGGTAAAGAGGAAGTGTCTGTAGTGCTGATTTCCTGGCTGGATTCTGGAGCAGTGGAGCACATCTCACTCTCGGTTGCAGACTCGTTAGAGGAGAGCAAGGACAAAAGGGCTGAGGCTCGTAGACCTAAAAGCAAAAGCAGACACAAAAGAAGGAGAGAGAAATTGAGAGGCAACAGAGGAACCAATTTAAGTAAAAATAAAAAACGCAAAACACTCATCTGATGCCAGTAAACACTGCAATAACTATTTTGTTTTGTAATAATACTCTGTTACCTTTTCCTGTTTGCCCCTTCATCAGACACTCTGTGATGAGCTCGGAGCAACGAGACTGCAGGGCAGCTGCGTAACCGACGGCGACAGCATCCAGCGGTTCACCCTCCAGCTCCCCTTCACTGATCAGTTCAGAGGTGAACAAGGCCAGGCCAGCAAACAGGAGCCAGGAGTAGTTGTGAATGTAAGGCTGGATCAACCTGTGACGGTCACTGATGCGGATGGTTACCATGGGGTAAACTGTGATCCGGTGGGTGGGCAGATGACTGGATTAATGAAAGAAGAACGAAAAGAATCTAAGGATCTAATGCTGAAAAGTTGGCTGTATGTTCAAACTACCTTCCCCTGGCTCAAGTGCTTTACCTGTCAGGGTACTTCTTGGCATTGTAGCAGCCAAAGCAGAGGTCAAAGTCCTCACAGACATTACAGTTGATCCTGCTGCCCACAATGAGGCCCTGGCAGTGGTCGCAAGCATACTCCATATTCACCATCTCGTGGTCATCCTCGTGCCCTTCTGGCTTTGCCCCACCTGTGTAGAACAACGTTACACATGATGGGGAGCAGTGATTACTGATGCCTCAAAGAACTGGACTCCAGAGACCAGACGTTGATTTTGATTCTGGATTTTGTCAACTTAAAAGTGGATGCATGTCATATCTGACAGCTGAGGAAACCTGAACTGGGCAGAATATAAGAGTAAACCCTTGACCCTGGCACCTTTGTTAGAACTGCACAAAAACTCATGCTAGCCTGTTTAAGCAGAGGACGGACTGTAGATGAGACATGCGGTCTGTCCCTTCAGTGTCCACCTGTATCTGAGAAAAGAGGGGAGGGGAAAAAAAAAAAAAAAAAAGACATCTACCATCTATAGTCATGTGAAAAATTTAGGAGAGCTTGTGTTTTTATAACATTCTTGGACATATGGATATTTAATCTCAATTCTAACAATACTGGGAGATACAAGTAATATAACCAAACAATTAAAACGGAAGAAAAGACTTTTCAAAATCTTCTGTAAAATGTAATTCTAATGTAATTTGCAATCAGCCATTCCACTGTCTGGAAAATAGTCTACAACTGAACTACTAATGGATCAAGGTTAGTTTTTTGTTATTGACCTGCAATTAGAAATTTCTTTTCCAGAGATGAATATTGGAACATTAGACAGCAATATGTGAACATTTCTTAATAAAGAACTGAATATTTATTGGGGTGTCCTAATTTTTTCACACGATGATACATGTTGTTCCAACGAGACCGAGTTCAAACAGCATGCGAAGTTATTTGTGGGGAATGAATGTGGGACTATCAGAGCGCGGTGTCTTACTTAGGAAGCACGTTTTGCACAGATCCATGTCCATACACTGCAGGCAGCGGTAGCGGTGCCCCGGAGCGATCCTCTCACAGCCATCACACGATATCTCCACGTTCAGCAGGTCACAGTAACGTGCAATGAACATGTGCATCTGCAGAGAGAAGAGGCCACACGATCACACGTTAGAAGTGGATGCAAAAATCAGCAGAAATTTTCCATAGCAACAGATCTTACGACTAATCCATTTTAAGTCTAAATCACTAATATAGCAGTTTAAGCAGAAGAAAAGCAGAGCTAGGTTAAGATAATTAACATTTAGGATGTGTTTATGCAGTAACGTGCCATTTTTTCCAGGGTTTTGCTACAGTATCAACTAAATAAGAGTTTTCTCAGGTAGGTTTACATAAAGCCAAAAGCCTAGTTTGCAGAATTCATTTCAAATATTTAGTAAAGGCTTAAGCTGTCTGGCTCACTGTGTGGAACTGCAGCAGGCTTTGACATTTCCCTGTGTTTACTGAGACAAGACAGACACACTGCAATCAGAGAGATGTAGGACACACTAAAATCCATTTTCCCTGCTGGATTTCTAAACAGGATGCACAAAACAAGAGTCTGCCTCTCGCCGATGTGTACATGTCGGTTCTATGCTCTCAACCATAAATAGTAACCATCTAGAACACCATCCAACCACTGAGGTGTGTTTAGAAATGTGGAAATGTGTGTGGGGTGGGTTTACCTTCCTCTTGTCTTCCGGTGAGGCTTGCGCAATCTTGTCAAACCATTTCTCAAACATCCCATCCATACATTCATCCATCCACTCACAGTTCCTCTCATAGTCTGTGATCTCGTCCTCCTCTGTCCACTGACTGCGGCACATAGAGAAAGAAAAGAAAGATTTTACAAGCAATAAGGATACTTGGGGCTACTTGCAAAGCCGCCGTACTGACTGCATGCAGACCACTATTCGGGTCACAGGAATGCCTAATGAAGGTCTGGGCTAAATTATTTCAGTTTAATCAAATGCTCATGCATTTGAGTATGATACATGCATTTATTATTTAAAAGGACTCAAACCTCATATCCCCATTTTAGAGTTTTTTTTTGTCCCAGTTGCTTTTCCCAGTGTTTTGACCATCAACTTAAATTATAAGCTGGGCAAAATGTATTTTTTACCAGCGTTATTGAATTTTCTTAAGGAAAATACCTTTAACATAGAACCCTCTACAAAGATGTATAGCATCTGCCTGAATAATGAAACATTTTTCCTCAGGTTTCCCAGATATGTTAAATTCATTCAAATGAATCATCCTTAAAAACTCTGAAAATTCCTCTTAATATATTTTATGATTTAAATAGTGATTTTCTTGAATAGCAAAAAAAAATTTCCAAAAATTAGGGTCAGGTTTCTTTTCTGCTTGTTTATCTATCTGATTAACCTGCATCCATCCACCCACAATAGCGTTATCTACAATCTGCAAATCAATCTACAACAGCATTGTGAGCCCAGGAGGGAAGCCATGTTTCACCACACACCTGATGGCAATGTCATGCACGCTGATGTTCTCTTGAGACATGGTCAGCAGCAGGTCAGGCAGCTTGATGTCCAGAAACAGAGGCAGATCCTGCACCTCCCAGCTCATGTCCAGCAGGTGCAGAAGGCATGTCTGCACACATGACAGGGCAGGCAAAAGCACCCTGTTGCAGAAACAGGAACAAGCCATTAGGACTATGATAATAATGCAGAGTATCATGTTCTGAAAGGGTTCTGCTTTTATTGTGTGTTGAATTCATGCTTTCTCGGTTTCAAATAATGCATGACTAAGTGAACTTTAAAGCAGATTGTATGAAACTGGACTCACTTGTCATTGAGGGCAGAGAAGCCTTGGACTGCCTCCACCAGCATGAGAATGAGTTGATGATAGAAATGCCTGATCTGCTCTTTCAGCTCTGGCCCACAGCCTGATAACTGGGAGAAATAACTGACCGAGAGAGAAACAGAGGGGAACAAGTTGATTAAATCAAATGCACCTTAGCTGGTAAAACACATAAATAACTTCTCTGAACAGAGAATCTGTACTTGGTGAAATCTTTCTGGCAGGCCAGCAGCTCCTGGAGGAACAAGATGCATGGGGCTTGGAAGAGATGTGGTTTCCCTAACGACAGTAAACACCGCTGCACCATCTCCAGAACTTCACACACACTCAAAGCCTGGGACTTTTTCAAGGCGAGGGTCTGGAGAACGCTACATAAACAGGGAAACGAAATTAGAATTACACTGTTCTAACTTACAAAACACACCAATAACAGCAGAGAAGCATAGACAGAAATATTTCGATAATTATTGAGGGCAGAAAGGGAAGGCCATCCTTCCCACCCAGAGAAAACAAAGCCTTTTGATTGCAGTGCTGTTCAGAGTGTCCTGATGCTCCATTCTAGAGGAATTCGGCAAATTAGAAACCGTTCTCAGTGGTAAGAGGATTCATTTAATGCCTTTTACCTCACAAGTATATATACAGTATCTCACAAATCTGAGTACACACCTCACATTTTTTGTAATTATTTTATCATATCTTGATGGGACAACACTGAAGATATGACACTTTGATACAATGTAAAGTAGTCGGTGTACAGCTTGTAGAACAGTGTAAATTTACTGTCCCCTCAAAATAACTCAACACACAGCCATTAATGTCTAAACTACTGCCAACAAAAGTGAGTACACCCCTCAGTGCAAAATGTCCACATTGTGCCCAAAGTGTCAATATTTTGTGTGGCCGCCATTATTTTCCACCACTGCCTAACTCTCATAGGCAGGTTGCCACTGGATTCCTCTTCCACTCCTCCATGATGACATCACGGAGCTGGTGGATGTTAGAGATCTCCACCTTCTGTTTGAGGAAGCCCCACAGATACTCAATAGGGTTTAGGTCTGGAGACATGGTTGACCAGTCCAGCACTTTAACCCTCAGTTTCTTTAGCAAGGCAGTGGTCTTCTTGGAGGTGTGTTTGGGGTCGTTATCATGTTGGAATACTGCTCTGCAGCCCAGTTTCCAAAGGGAGGGGATCATGCTCTGCTTCAGTATCACGGTACATGTTGGCATTCATGGTTCCCTCAATGAACTGTAGCTCCCCAGTTCAGGCAGCACTCATGCAGTGCCAAACCATCATGCTTTACTGTAGGCAAGACACACTTGTCATAGTACTCCCCACCTGGTTGCTGTCACACACACTTGACACCATCTGAACCAAACAAGTTCATCTTGGTCTCATCAGACCACAGGACATGGCTCCAGTACTCCATATCCTGAGTCTGCTTGTCTGCAGGAAACTGTTTGCGAGCTTTCTTGTGCATCATTTTTAGAAGAGGCTTCCTTCTGGGACAACAGCCATGCACACCAATTTGATGCAGTGTGCGGCTCATGGTCTGAACACTGACAGGCTGACCCCCCACCCCTTCAACCTCTGCAGCAATGCTGGCAGCACTCATACGTCCATTTTCAAAAGACAAGCTCTGGATGTGACGCTCAGCACGTGCACTCAACTTCTTTGGTGGACCATGGCGAGGCCTGTTCTGAGTGGAACCTGTCCTGTTAAACCGCTGTATGGTCTTGGCCACTGCGCTGCAGCTCAGTTTCAGGGTGATGGCAATCTTTTTATAGCCGAGGCCATCTTTATGTAGAGCAACAAATCTTTTTTCAGATCCTCAGAGTTCTTTGCGATGCGGTACCATGTTGAATTTCCAGTGACCAGTATGAGAGCGATAACACCAAATTTAACACACCTGCTCCCCACTCATACCTGAGACCCTCTAACACTAATGAGTCACATGACACCGGGGAGGGAAAATGGCTGATTGGGCACAATGTAGACATTTTGCACTTTTGTTGGCAGTAGTTTAGACATTAATGGCTGTGTGTTGAGTTATTTTGAGGGGACAGTAAATTTACACTGTTCTACAAGCTGTACACCGACTACTTTACATTGTATCAAAGTGTCATATCTTCAGTGTTGTCCCATCAAAAGATATAATATTTACAAAAATAAAAGCACACTGCTTGATGTCATACTCCTTCACAGCAGTTCTGAGATAAGAATAAGGCAATCTGGACTTATTTCAGAGATCCAGTAGAGAGAAACCAACAAGGTCCTCCAATGCAAAATGGTCCCCATAGAAAATGAACAATAACATGATCAAAGATACATATAAAAGCTGAAGAGACACTGGTAAATAAATCCCTAATCAGGTCCTCATCTTTAACACTGTAAAGGAATAAGTTTCATAACCAATGCCCTGTAATGCTGGTTTCACTAGAGTGGAACAAAAAAAAAAAAAAAAAAAAAAAAAAAAAAAAGGAAAGGTAGGAGATTTGTGAAATATCAGTAGAACACAGTGTGACATGGACATACTCATACCTGCTCTCACTAATCACCATGTCCTTCATAAAGTTAAGAATGTGCTTCAGGATCGGGAATCTGTCTTTGACGGAAGGTGCAGCTCTGGTCTCCTCCACCGAGCGGTAAGAGAGCAGCCTCAGGCGGCCGCGACTAAAGGGCGGCTTGCGGGGGAAGGCCAGAGGGGACGCAGGATCTCCGGACTGTGAGTGCAGGCTCTCGGTGGAACCTCTGGAGCCCTGGGCACTGGTGCTGGCACTACTGGAAGCTCCAGGGTCAGAGGCAGAAGAGACCTGAGTCTGTACTCGAAGGGCGTGGCTTGAGGCCACGGCTTCAGTCTCGGTAGGTGTCTGGGTTGTGGAGGAAGACAGACAGGGCTGGAAATCTCCTTCAGATATGGATACAGAGCGCGAGAGAGGGACAGCGCTAGCGTCCTCCGTTCGTTTAGAAGACTCTGTTTCTGGAGGGGCGATCGGGGAACCACCACTCGGCCTGAACCGGAATAAGAGCAAGCTCTTACTAATGCAGATCTCAGCTGGAGAGAGAAAAAGAAAATTGTTAGTTATCCATTACTAATCAGTTGAAACTGTGTATTTTTAGTCAGAATAACCAATTTTCCTAAATTTCTGCATATGAAGAAATAAAGTCAAGTCTCCGATGTGAACAGTAAGGAGAATCAGTTCACAGTGGTGGAGATGGGAACAAGTTATCTGATGTTTACCTTTGAATTTTAAATCTGTTTATGGCAGGAAAGTACACGGTGTATGATAAAATAATCCCCCTAATCTTTAAATTATTACCACTCTCACCGCTATTGCACCAATTATCAACAGCAACAACAAAATAAAAAACCAGGCAAAATGTAACAATGTGAACTGATAAATGTCTTTGCAATGTAAATGAAATGGGGAAAAATCTGTGGAACATCTTTGAACCTGAAAATATCGGATCTTACAAAATAAGTTGTATTCTTATTAAAAATATTTTCAGATCATCGATTTTATAGGCTTTTAAGACTTATTTTTTATATATAAAAATAAAACAATTATAAGTCTTAAAGGCCTATAAAATCGATGATCTGAAAATATTTTTAATAAGACAACTTAGTTTGTTATATATATATATACATATATACACACACACACACACACATATATATATACACACACTTCTATAATTCTAACTATAATAATTCTAAAACTGTTTTTACCCAAAGACTCCATTGTAACTTCACTCTGCTCATCCTCTTTCTTCCCTGGGACGTTCATTTTGCTCACCAGGGAGCGCTGTTTCATCTCAAGCTGAAAGACCAAAGCATTGTGCTTCAAAATCAACCAGTCACACTCATTAAATTTAACAGCAGGACTAAGTAAGGACATTACCATCCAGGTCCTAATGCTGTCAGCAAGTGAGTAGACCTGCATGAGGTCCTCACTCACACAAGTCTGCCCATGCTTAGCCACTGGAAAAAAGCAGAAAAGAAAATGTGATCATAAAACAGAACGCATCAGTATCGATTACGCTTCCTTTAACCTTCACCGGTTAAGAGGACGATGGAATGTACTTCATCTATCCAGGATCTAATGGACGTTGTTTTGACCTGTCAGCTGTGGTAGTGAGAGGGGGAGTGATTAACAGAGGATGGGGAGGGGGTTAGACTTAGTAAAATATAGAAACATTTTTTACCAAAGTTCTTCAGGGATGTGTGAAGGGCTGGGGTGTGGTACACCATAGCTGCCCAGATGGCATTTACTGCCTGATCAACCTTTGACCCCGCAGCAAACTCATTTCTCAATAGATGTTTCTTGCACACCAGCATGAGGTTTCTCATAAGCTCCGCACACTCATCCTTGGAATCCTGGGAAGGATCCCAGCGAGCAAACTCAACAAGAAACTCCACCAGATCATCTTTGGAGGAGGATATTATCTGTAGGACAGTTTTTTTTTTTTTTTGCAACAGAAAAATATTCACAGGCTGTTATATTCTGTTTTAAAAAAGGATGAATATAATCATACAAAAAGCATTACACGGCATTATAAAATATAACCAAATGATCACATTTTGGTGATGCCTGTACCTCTTTTGTCTCAGAAGGTTCCTGTTCTCTGCTTCTGGCAGGACCACTCAGCCCATGTCTGAAGACAGGCTTCCAGAGAGGAGAGGCCAGTATGTGGCTCATCAGGGCAGCAGGAATCTCCTTCATACCGTGAAACTCTGAGAAACCTGTATATATTAAAAATTATTCACTTTTATGGTTGGAAGCAGAAGTGGCACAGAACCACGGCAAGTTTAAAGCTGTTGTTTTGGATTACTTCTATTTATATTGCTTTAGAAAATATATATATAAACTACATTTCATTATCATCACTCCTAATGCTTTTTAATAGTTGCAAGCTTCTGAAACAGACTATTATGGACACAACAAAAAACAACATGAGGGAAAAAAAACCCATGTGTAACACATGGTTATGCTTTCTGAAGTGAAAAAGAGATTTGAAAGTGACTATTTGTCATTGTGACACACGGCACAGCACACAGTGAAACACAACCTCTGCTTTTAACCCACACACACATGCAGCAGGAGGCAGCTGTTTAAAGTGCCCGGGGAGCAGTGATGGGGACAATACCTTGCTCAAGGGTACCACAGGGCAACCTACCGGTCTGGGATTTGAACCCATGACCTTCCGATCCTGGGGCCTAGTCCCGAACCATGATTTTCCTGCATGTAATCAAGTGCAGACCATAGATTCGGTGTCCAAGGACTCCATTCAAGTGCCGAGACCATCGTTACGGTTCCAGGCTGAAGCCCAGCCACTCTCATTCTCCATGCTGACACAACAGCATCCACAACTGCAGCCTAATTGATTAATACTGCTTTTAAAGCTATACTGTTGTACAGTGTTTATAGGGCCCCTGTGGATAACTCAACAAACTGCAAAAAAAATAAAAAATAAAAAAAAACACAACACCACACACCCTGCATACATGTCAGGTATTTCCAAATTCGGGTTCATGTAAAATCTGCAATAAATACGACAGGAAGTACAAAATATACTCACATTAACCTTTTTTCAGGAGCTACTGACTTTATATGGGGCATAAAGTACCATTACACCTTCACACCTTTAGTACTAGTCACTGTGAAACACAGTGCAGTGACAAAGAAATGCACCCTCTGCTTTTCACTCATACACACACGTGCAGCAGGGGGCAGCCATATTCAGCATCCGGGGTACAGCGATGGGGACGGTAGCTTCCTCAAGGGCATCTCTGGGCAACCTACTCATCTGGGATTCGAACCCAAGAACTTCCGATCCTGTGGCCAAGTCCTTATACTTAAGTCTAATTAAAGTAAATTTGCTAATGAAATCAAGTCTGGTATTAATAAAACTTCACAAAACTAAAAGAGTGCCAAACAAAAATGAAGTCTTATGCCTTAAAATGTTTAAAGTATTGGTGGTTCATTGGTAGAATTCAGCCTCCCACGTGGGAGACCTGGGTCCAATTCCTGGCCAATGCATCGATCAAGCATTTGGGGCAGCGGTGCCTAGTGTTTAAGTGAAAGTGACTCTTCCTGTCATTGCGAGGTCACAGCACAATAAAATTGGACCTCTGCATTTAACCCATGCACACAAAAACCGTGCAGCAGGGGGCAGCTATGAAAACGCCCGGGGAGCAGTGACAGGGACGGTACCTTGCACAAGGGTACCTCAGGGCAACCTACTGGTAAGGGGTTTGAACTCACAATCTTCCGATCCTGTGGCTCCCTAACCACTAGGCCACTGCCTCGACCACAATGTCCCAGCATCGGAAAGTCGTGGGTTTGAATCCCAAGCCAGTCAGTTGCCCTGAGGTACCCAAGGTACAAGGTACTGCCCCTGGCACTGCTCCCTGGGCGACTTAAATAGCTGCCCCCTGCTGCACGTGTGTGTATGGGAATAAATGCAGAGGTTGAATTTCGTTGTGGTTCACCGTGTTGTGCCGTGTTTCACAATGACAAGTTGTCACTTTCACTTCACTTTAAATCGCAAACCAAAGATTAATACTGCTTACCAGGATGAGCCATAAGGGTCCAGACAATCTTACATTAAAAAAACTAAAAGCTTTTTAATATATCAAGAGAGGAAGCGTACCATGAGTGGATTTGAGAGCCATGGTTCGGGACGCCAGGCGACCCATCAGCCGTGACACAAGCAGCTGCAAGTCAGAGATCCAGGAGATGTTGACATCTGGGAGACCATAGGCAGTCACTGTGAACTTATAGCCCCACTCTGTGTTACTGGTGTCGGAGTGGAAGAGAAACTGGAGCTGATGACCTGCTTTGAACGTGACTTTCTGCAAAACAGGAAAAGCTCTTTTGTTATGAGATCCATTACACCAAGATATTCTTAACAGAGAAAATACAATGAAAAGGGCAGATAATGCAAGTCTGTCACAATTCACCACACCTTGGGCCATTTCTCAGTGCCGACTTTCATGTCATATCGCACTTTGCCTCCTCTGGAATCTGTGAACTCCAGATAGTCATACCTGCCATTTTGGGAACAATATCAACAAGTTAAAAGACCATAGTCAGAAAGTGTTTGACTTTTTTAAAGATTAGAGAAATTAGAAAGATGTGCATGATTTTTGTCTCTAAGGACACCAGAATGGGGCAGGAAGGAGTTTTCGCTACCTCTTCTCGGTCTCACAGCGTTCGTCAAACTCCACCTCAAAGTAGGTTGCCCCAGGGCAGTGGAACACGGTATTCTCATGTTTGCTATCCTCATATTCGTGAGGAGACTCCATAGTCCATGTCTTTAAGACCACTGGCTGCTGGGGATGAGGACATCCTTCCAGATCAGCCTACAAAAATACAATAGCATGTTACACTTCAAGGACATTCAATCAGAACTGTTCAGGACAGGAGGCGTGTCTGAAGCGTTTAATGCCTGCTTATTCTTTCAAATACACCGTGTTACAGAGCTGGCTTTGTTTTATGATGACCTTATTAAAATCTCTGGATTATGTGCCTTTAGAGCCAGACTGTCAGACTGAGCTATACATAAATACTGTATAGGTAAAATATTTAAACACCGCCACCTTCGCCATCTCCAACTTCCAGCCAGCCATATCTAGTGCCAAGGGATCATTGACGGGGACAGTGCCCTGCTCAAAGGGAACCTCAGGGCAACCTACTGGCGTGGGATTCAAACCCACCACCTTCCAATCCAGGGCCTAGTCCCCAAAACTCATGCATTCATATTTATAAAACATGTGGAACCTTTTCAATGCTTTATACATTTATTTCTCAAAACATCAGGAACTGATTTAATGCAACATTATGCCTAAAAGGCAACATTTTGAGAAAAAAATATCAATATAGCGGCTCGATTATACACACAGATGACCGACACCGACAGCTGACCTTTGAGGCGTCTTCTGCATTCCCTGAGAGCTCCTTAAGCAGTTCCAGCAAAGTGAAGAAGCTCTTGAGCAGTGCACAGTGAGGGATCTCCAAAGCACTCATCTCCAGAAGGAAGATTGCCTAGACCAAGCATCACAGACAGGGTTAGAAGAACAGCATGCTTTGTTTTTGAAAGCATGATGCTTACAAGCTTCAGGTTAGTAATGTCTCAATTTTTTATAACAATCAAAAAGCAAGCTTATATTTACTTGAAAACAGGGCTGGACACAGACTTAGAGTTTGTTAAAAATAAGTTTTGTTAAAAGTTCCTGCATGTAAATTCAGTCACTAAATTAACTTATTCTGGTACTTTACTGAGAGATATGAAATCAATTCTTATTTATTTTTTTTTTTTATTGTGGCACATAAAATGCTCTACAACATTCGGTCCCAATACCAGTTGCCTGGTTGCCATGGCCAGGATGGATCCGCTGAGTTTGGTAGTGATGTCAGCACTGGAGGAGCTGTCTAGCAGGGTGCTTAGGGTGGCTCTAGTGCCCGCCAGGAACTGATCCACATCTGTCCGAAAACAAGCACAACACCCTTTCTCACATCACATCCAGGACGTATTTGGACTGTGCTCGATCTAGGAGCACCTCACACAAGCTGATGAGCGACTGCAACACAACCTACTGGCGTCTCATTTAAAAGCGAGTCCAGATTGAAATAAGCTAGATGTAGCTCAAAGTGCAAGTACAGTGGAACTTAGTCAGAATGAGTGTGTTCATTCACCTACTTTTCCCATTTTAATAAACCTATTACAAGTCTTACATTTGATCAGGATGTCTCTGGCCAGTTCAGTGGCTACAGTTGCCTCTCCTTTCAGCTGCAAGAAGCACCAAGAAAGCAGACTGCCCTGCAGAGCCCAGAACAAAGACAGCAGGACCTTCCGACTGGGTCTTCCACTGCAGTCCACCATCATTACTTCACACTTACATTCATGCAAATACACACAGACACACACACACACACAGATTGCATGATCAGGTGGTGCTGACAAATTAAGCAATAAAACAATGTGTATCTAAAGTCCACTGATGATTTAAGATAGAAAGAAGCTCAAACAGCAGAAATAAATGACTCGAAATTAATCCCACTGGAGGAAACTCCCAAAACATTAAAAGCATAAGAAGAAACTTGCTTTGCTGCAAACAGAAATACAAAAAAACAAACAAACAAACAAACCTCTTTGGTGGCCACTAGGAGCAAAGAATCCATGACTGTAAAGATAGGCGAGACGTCAAAGTCTGCCGGAGCTCCTTTGGGAGGCAGCAGCAGAAGACCACTTGGATCCTGATCACTGCACAAAGACACTGCATCATCAGTGACTGAGCTTGTAAAAGATCACACAAGGCTGTCAAACGATCCAATAACAAACTGTGATCAATTCATTTGTGTAGTGAATGAGGAAACACATTCAACCCTTTTTCTATACTATTCTATTAAAAAAAAAAGAAAAAGATTTTTCCCTTTAAAACAGATTATAATCTTCATTATCTTCACTTATCACCATCAATAGCCTGTTTTAATGTTAATGCAAGGTTAAGATGAGCTGCAGGTCCACAGCAATTTATTTTGGTGCAACTACCTTGTATCTACAATCAATGTCCACCAGAAAAATTACACAAGACCAGTATTGTTGGACAGTGTGCCCACTAACTGTCCACTGCTCCACATGATCATTATTCATTCATTGTCATTCTCTAGTTCTTCATCAGTGGTTAAAGAAACACACTCAAACACATTAACATGCTGCACCCCATCAGGGTCACTGCTGTAGAATGATCAACAACCTAATTAATCCTGCACACTGTGGGCATCACTGAGGTTAGAGAGGCTCACGAATTATGCAAAACAGCAGATGAATGTTGTTGCAATTGTAAACAACTAAAGGGCACTTCTTTGGTTAGTACAGATAAATGACCGTGTGGATTCAAGGTACCTTCATCGGTGTGTATGTAAAATCTGCATCCATCACTATCGCGATCTCTCTCTCCACATATATTCACTTTCAGATCTCAATATATATAGTGGAAACACTGGTCTTCTTTCTTCTTTTTCCTTCGGCTGCTCCCGTTTAGGGGTCGCCACAGCCACTCCGTTTCTTCATGTCCTCTGCATCTTCCTTCTTCAACAGTGGAACCACTGGTCACGACCACAATTCGGTCCCAAACTCTGCACGCGGCCCGATTTGGACGCAACCCGAACATAAATTTCCCCATAAGATTGTATGTAAATATAATTAATCAGTTGCAGACCCAATGATCTGTATGCAAATTTTTTAAAAGGGAGAGCGAGGTACGGGGTGAAGGATGTTCATTGGTGCGTAATATGAATCGAAGGGGGAAAATGGCCGCTAGTGTTTTGTTCACGACCAGAAATTGTGGTCATGAGCAGATGCGAAAATTTGGAAAATTTTTTAACCCGATTTGGACGTGTTCAGAAACGTTTGTGACCAGAGGTTCCACTGTGTGTGTGTGTGTGTGTGTGTGTGTATATATTCTGCAATCAAGATCTATGACAATGCCAATAATGACTGGTGAGCACCAGGGGAGCAGTGATGGGGGCGGTACCTTGCTCAAGCTACCTCAAGGCAACCTAGTCTGGGAATCGATCCAACAACCCTTCGATCCTAGGGCCTAGTCCAAAACCACTAGGCCACCACTGCCCCAGGAAGTGAAATGTGTGCATATGTTGACATGCATGTGTTTATGCTTTACCTGAAATAATTGCAGAGTGACTCGAACGTCAGCTTTACTGACTCTGGCTGTTCTTCTTCTGTTATGTTCTTCTGCATTGTAGAGAAGCAAAATATGAGACACAAAGCCATTTATTACACAGCCCATATTGTTCTCTTTCTCAAACACACACCATCATGTCAAAGAGCTTGTCTCGTCGGCTCTGTTTGTCCGGGTAGAAGATTGCTGCACCACCAAGGATGGCCTTCACTGCCTCCTTCCGCAGTGCTTTCTCTACTGCGGACTTTCCTTCAGGCCCATCCACCACTGCATTAAAACCAACATGGACATCAAAAGCAAAATGAATGTCAGCTTCACATGTTCAGCACGCCAGCGGCACTTTTCAGCGGATTCTGATGGAACGCAGCATCTCAAGCAGATGAGACAATAGGGAGATGTAAATTACACTGACGAATGAAGAAAGGCAGTATGGATGTCTGTACCCTGACAGAGGTGACAATAGAGCTCCTCAACAGCCTCCACCGGGTCCACATCTGTGCTCGCTGATGCTGAAGCTGTTGCGGAAGATGACAAGGACGACGCCATGTTCTCCATGGAGCCTCTGGCCTCCGGAAGGCCAGGAAGAGTTGGGAAACAGTTCTGAAGGAGTTGCAGCAGGAGAACCCGGGCCTTCACTGCTTCCTCTCCGTCTCTGAGTACATAACATTTAATAAGCTGCGGTTAGTAGCGACCGTGGGATGTTGTATAAATTAATCCCGATCAGCAATCATTCAATTAATTCATTAAGGCTGATCCGCTTAGCAGTTCATTGAGATAAATAACGTGAGGCAGGTAAGTGCACCTGAATAAAATGTTACTTAAAAAGCCATTCCATTTCAGAATTTTAAATCCCAATTTGGATCATCAGCGCCATAATGTGAGGGAGGTTGAATTCTTTTGTTCCAGCTGTTTTTAAAGATATTTTAGACTTGATCAATGCATGTGTTTAAATAATATTTCATTGGAGGAAATAATTTTACTAACGTTGGCTCATAGAAGCGCTGGACATAAGCCAGAACGTTTCATATCATTCAGACCACAAAGAAAAATACAAATTTTAAAAAGTAAATAACATTTTTTTTTAAAAAAAAGCAAACAGCATTGCAAACCTTTAATAAAGGCTTTGACTTTGAACTTTGACCCCTGCACAAATGGATACTGTGATCCCAGCTGTAGAGGTTTAAGTGGGCAGGTTGTGTACTCACATAGAACCGAGCTTTCTGTAAAAGTTCCAAAAGAGCTGCAGGTTCAGCCCACCGAAGTCCAACAGAGTCTTCTGCTTGTGCAGAGACATGTCCTAAAACAAAAGGTGCCATTACAACAATGAACGCTGCTCCAAAATAACTTAATAAATAAATGATTTTATAGAACAATAATTCACAGTACGAGCACAGACCCTCCAGTGTCCTTCACTGGCATTTCTATGTTGGATGTTGGTCTTCAGGGGTCTTTTATTGGAATTATCTTTTAAAGGATTTTTGTTTGAATATTTAGACAAAAGTAATTTAAAAAATACATTATTGCTGATAAAAATGTTGTAATAAGTGCAACAATAAAACATTTGGCCTCAAACCTTTTTTGTTTAAGTTTATGCAAATGCATGGGCCACGGGCTTCAAGAGACTGAGAAGCCATTATGTAGATGGAAATATGATTACCGCCTTTTGGATACCAGAGGGAATTTTAAGTTGTTTAATATTTCAGTTTTTTGTGGAGAAAGAACTGGTTTATCCATTTATCCATCTAATAAGCCCCCTACCTTGAGTTTATCATCGCTTCTCAAATGCAAAGCATTGTAGATGTTCTTAAAACTTCATTCTTAATCTTACAGAGCTTCCAAACTATACAACAGTAGTCCAACGATGCCTGTGTATTACCATGTCTCGAGTGAGTTGCTGGATGAAGTAGAGGGTTTTCCTGACGAGTGTGAGACTCGTGACCAGGTCGGACTCGGCTCCCATCGGCTGCGTGCCCAGTTCTTCCTCCATCCCTAATCTATCAGCATCAGGGCACACATAGCCATTGAAGGCCAACTGTTGGACTCCTAGTCGTTCTGCTGACTCTTGCCTCGTGCACAGGAACTTCACCATCAGGAACTGAGGAAGACGAGAGAGAGAGGTCAAAGGATACGAGCCATTTTACATTTTAAGTTTATCAGCATTTACAGGTGAAGTGGCCCTTCCCTATGACCCACTAAAGTTATAATCATATCCTTTTATTGTGTGTGTGTGTGTGTGTGTGTGTGTGTTGGTTTGCTTACTGAAGTAGCCCCAATTTATCATAAGAAATGTGTTCAGTTTGGAGGCATAAACAAATCTTACATAAAAAATGACCTCCCCTATAAAAAAGGGCTTAAGTTTGAAACGGGCAGCAGTGGGAGAATCCCTACATTTGACACACGACACTGCTGAAGTTTGATTTCCACATCATTCCAGCTGTCCTCCAACTCAAACCATCCCACTGGCTCCTCCTCGGTCATACTGAAATTCCTGTGTAAGAGATAAGAGGACAGACAAAATGACTCATGGAAGCAAAAGCGAAGTGTTAATGTATAGATTAGCTCTCAACTCATCCTGCACGTGAGAGTTCATAGCTGTTTGTTTGTTCAGCTCCTTTAATCCTCAGAGCTGAGGCAGATCATTTGTTTCACTCACTTCTCCCGGACAAACTCTTTGTATTCCTTGAAGTCCCAGGAGTCATACTTTTTAAACCTCTTAAAATGTTTGTCCGCTTCGAATGAATCCGAGTCATTATAAGCAAACACCAGGCCACATTTAGCCCCTATGGCCCCTTTACGCACCTGAGAAAAAGAAAAAGAAAAAGAAAAAAAAAAAAAAAAAACCACAAGTGTATTAATATCTAAGGAGGCCAAACCGTACAATTTCTAGCTGGGTGATAAAATAGCAGAGCTGAAAAGTCATGTGGCAAAAAACACAATTATAACTGCACTTTCATCCACTACGTTTTAAATTGTCAAATGGCGGAAACTAACGATGGAAATGATTTCTATTTATCACATTTTAATCCAAAGTTAAAGTGCAAGTAAGGGGCAGCGGTGACCTAGTGTTTAGGGACTAAGTCCCAGGATCAGAAGGTCGTGGGTTCGAATCCCAGACCACTAGGTTGCCCTGAAGTACCCTCAAGCAAGGTACGATCCCCGTCACTGCTCCCCGGGTGCTAATTAGCAAATTATGCCCAGGACAAGTGGATCTAATTCAGCACGATAATATTTTCCAAATTAAATTACCAATAAATTCATGAGCACATCAGCTCAATTCAGGTACAACTGAAGGTCTTGCAAACACCTAATGTCAGGCGACATTCGTAAGATGACTTGCGGAATGTAACACACACTCAACACAGTCTCGAAGAGGAAAATCTTTTAGCTTCGCAGACTGACGAGCAGGACTGCTAACCGGCCGATGTTCTGGTAAACTGAAATACAAATTCAGCTGCCATCTATTTCTCTAATCTGGAGGCAAGTTTTGAGTCAGTTCAAAGAGAGCCTGAGTCACGATGTGAATCAGTCGATCAAGTTTGAATCACTGAGTCTCCACTGAGGAACACCACGGCCTAAAAATAATGTTCAAACTGATACGCAGTGTGTTAACATCACCGTGAACTGGTGTAATCAAGCCATCACGCCACCATACTGTGTTCACTGTGGCCTACTGAGCATGTAAAAAGAAGGATTGATGGGCTTTAATTAGATCAGCCCATGACAGTCAGCAAGGCATTAAAAATCGTAGCGCTCCTGAGGAGTCCTGCTTACTTTGATTCTGATCTGCGTGATCTGGAAGCTCTTGTGGTCCTCAGTAGAGAGAATCACACTGGCTCTCCTTTTCCCGCTCTCCGTCAGAAAGCCTGCAAAAGTTCAACAGGCCATCCATTTCCCCTCTGCACACAATACTCTTAACATACTTGTCTAAGAAAAAGCACATGCCAGACGTTTCAAATCTTAATGAATTATTTAAAGGGGACAGACGTAAAGATTTCAAGCCGAGGTGTTTAACTCATTAGTCATGCATTTTAAAAGCTACCACTCTAATGACAGTGCCAATGTTTTTCAAAGCTATAATTCCTTTAATAAACGCCTACTTCTATATTTCATTTACTTCTAAAAGGAACTATGCAGAACATTTAGAAAAGCAGAAACAAAAAAAGTTCTGTAACTTGGCACGTAAATAAACGCGCTGATTCAGAAAAGAACTGAGCGCACCATCTCCAGCAGTGGGATCAGCGAGCATGGTCTCCGGGCCACACTTATCATCTCGGCTCTTCACATCACAGGCCTGCAGATGCAGCTGAACAGGTTTTCCTACACCAAACCAGAATCGGACAGAGATCAGAAAGGGCAGAAGAGTTTGAGTTCAACTGCGGTAGAGGGAAATCTAAACACAACCTCTAGGCTGGAGATGAGGAGTATGGTAATGTACTTAGAAAAGCCCTCACGTGTCGACCATAATACAACTTTTCCTTCAGAAAACTTTCCCAAAAGTACTGAAGCTTCCAGCTGATATTATCATAATGCTGATGTTGACTAAACGTGTGTCTCTTTGTCAACAGAGACATGCATGAAAAATTCTAATGATGTTCCTAACTACTGCAGTGCTCTTCATTAATGACCCAAATCACATCCTTTTTTTCCTAATTTAACTTTTATTCCCATTCCCATAAATTCCCTTTTATGGCTTTTGTGTGGTTTTATGTAGCGAGGAAAGTCAAATGTGATTTTTTACATGACCTCTTTTTATTCGTAATACAAAATTAAACAAGCTGTGTTACTCAGACTTTAGGACAGATGTAAATTATATGATGAAATATGATTGGCTGCTTCTTTAAAAAGTAGTCCATACTGAATTTATATACTTTAAATTTGACTTCAATGAGAAATGTTCAGAACTGCACTGTACTGTACTGTAGGGAAAAAAAATTTTTTTTTTTAAATAATAATAAATAAATAAACAAACAAACCTTTTCTTTTCCTTTTGTATGTAATATAAACAGGTAGATATGTAATGTGTGCACATGGCCATCTTGACTAGTAAAGGGGTAATTATCTCCAACAATCATCATCATCATGAAAAGGGCTGTTCTTTAATCTCTGTATTCGAATAAACTGCAGGGAGGTTAGTGTTACCGTTGCGGTAAAGCAGCCGGAGGCGCACTGAGAACATGGAGGCCAGCAGAGAGGCAGCGCGGTACTCTGACTGAACACGCTCACTTATCCCACACAGAGACAGCAGCACTTTAGCCACACTGCCTCGAGCCAGGGCAAACGCCAAGAGAGTCAGCTCAGCATCCGGAGTCACACAGCAACTACAAGAAAAAAAAAAAAAAAAAAAATTATTAAAAATCAGAACGTGTGATAGACAGAAAGACACAAACAGGAAGAGACAGAAAGAATGCAAGAGAGAAAGACAGACAGAGTGAGAGAAAGGATAAAGACAGAAAGAGAGGCAAAACAAAAAGGCAGAGAGAAAAAGAACAGAGGACAGAAAGAGAACAAAGAAAGTACCAAAAACAACTGACCGGACAGTAAAGAGCCAAACAGACAGAAAGAAAGAGAAACAAAAACAAAAGAAAGAAAGAAAGAAAACAAAGGCAGAAAGACAGGCACAAAAGCAGATAAGCAGACAGAAAGAAAAAAACAAAGACAGAATCAAAGAAAGAACTAAATACAGACAGAAAGAAAGAGACAGAAAAGAAAAAGAAAGAACGCTCCTCACACTTCATCCTGCTTTAATCGAGTCGGTCAGACTCTCACTAAAAGCCTGGGTGCAGCACCAGGGTCCAGAGAAGCCACATTTAAAAAGGGTCATGAGTCAGAATGCTGCGAGTCTGAATATTTAGAGAAAAATCTCTTCACCGTTTTCTTCACAAAGGTGGGACCAAAAGCCGGCTGTGCTGGATCGTCCTAATAAAAGTGGTTCTGGAAGGACTGTAAATTAAACAACACTCGTCTGTTTACTTGTCAACGGGGAACAAGTGCGCTGGCTTTTCCAGCAGGCCTCCCGTTAATGCAACCGAGTTTATTTAATGGAATAAAAAGAATGATCAACATTCCTCCGTCCAGGAAGAGACGGCACCTATTAGTCATGTGCTGAGATGGTTTATTGTGAGCAGGTTCATCAGCAACATTGTCCTGCTCAGGCTGCCAAACAAACCAGCCCATCTGGAGCCAAGACGAGAACACACTGCCAGGGTTCCCAAAGCAGAACCACCTCAATAATGAACTTCGCTCCAGCATTCAGAGCGTTCTAGTCTAACCATCCTGCATTCAAGTGCTTATTTCAGGACAGACCTTTGGGAAGGCAGGTATCTGTTTTCGTTTCCATTTGTCTCCTCTTTGAAATTAAACTGCAAACTCAACGCGAGAAGTCTTACTCTGCGATTCGGAGCAGGAAGGCATCCACTTCTTCCAGGATGTTTGGAGAGAAAAACTTGGGAAACTCAGTAGAAGATGGGGTCAAGGAGAGAGGAGGCATGTGTTGTAAGGCTTTTCTGCAAGAAGAGATCAGAGCAGTTAAAACATTTGTTTTCTCACACGTTTAATACTTATTATTATCACTTTTCTTTCTTTTATTTATTAGCAAGGTTAACCATGTGCCTCCAGTTTTAAACTAAAGTAACAAACTTTGGACAATAGATATGTCTTGGCTGACTGACTGCTCAACAGAGTGTGTGCTCGTTTGCTTTTTGGCAAACCATACGTTTTGGCAATCAACAGAGTTCTAAGACCATTTATAGCAGGGCTGAACAAGTTTTTGATTTTATATTAAGATCACATTTGAAAAAGTGCCATTTTTATTATGTCCCTGAATCCATTATGGACAAGTTCTAATAATGTGACTTTAATAATAGTAAAATCAATTTAAAAAAAATAGATCAAGCTGGGAACCAACTCTCACATTACACCTCCACAAGTGAATCCTGGCAGAAAGGACTTTGGCCAAAAAGGGCCTTGATAGATAAAATGATTAACTTAAAATTAAGCCATATTTAGATGCAATCAATCAAAATCAATTCGAAAAATGAATTATATATGTTGTTCAGGCCCAATGAACAGGCATAAGATTCATATGAAAACCCACAAGCGCAGTCTTCACTCAAAAGAACATTATTACGTGTAACAGAAAATCCCATTCGAAGTGCTTCTGCGGACTCACTGCGTGCTCTGTAGGACGGTCTGAGCGAGGACAGGATTGGTCTCCATGGACGCCGTTACCAGGGATGTGAGGAGAGAGAGGTACCAGATAGCGGACGCATCGGACACGGACACCTCTTTGCTCTTCGTGACCTGGTAGCCCATGGTCTTAAGGCCGTGGACGCGTGTGTCACAGCCGTCGCTTAAGCAACGTTTGATGTTGATCTGAACATCTGAGCAGACAGAACGCAGGGCTTGTGAAAACTCAGATACCACGGTAACATGTAACACTCAGTCTTGCAGATTAATCTGAAGTGGATCTCAGTATCAGAATTAAATAAGGTATATAGACAAGCATGTAATTTATCACAGACAAAAGTGCGCAGTGAGAATAAAGAGGAAGTGAAGCTCACAAGGCTGACAGATGTTGGCATTGTCCAGCAGGGCCACGTAACCTGTGACATTGCTGGGGATGCGCACGTCTCTGATCTCCTGCAGTGAGCGCAGGCTCTTCCCCACAGACACCGACACCAGCTGGGGCATGTAGCTGTGGTCATTGGAGGCAACGGCGATAGCCAGCCGCCTCAGAACCACATCCGGCTTCATCTTCAACCTGACGAAGTGGCACAGGGGATATAAATAATACAGTGACACACATGAATAATGCAGATGCACAGTGTTGTTGTGTTTGTTTCTAGTGTGGGACAAGTACATTGTCCATTTAATGTGGACTGAAAAGGATAATGGATTGGAAGCAGCTGATTAACAATATACTGAAATAAAGCCTTTCCTAAGACACTAACTCGCTCTCTCACTCACTTTCTTAGCCCCTTGTTTTGATTAGGGTCACGGGTGATGCAGAAGCCTATCCAACCTCTCACAGGGCAAAAGGCAGGGGCACACCCTGGACACGTCACCAGTCCATCACAGGGCGGGCAGACACACATACACACCCACACTTAGTGGGCAATTTAGCATCTCCAATCCACCTGACAAAAATGTCTTTGGACTGTGAGAGGAAACCCACACAGACACGGGTAGACCAGCTCCACGCAAAAAAAGACTAGGACTGTCCAGCCTGGGAATCTAACCCATAATTTTTTTAAATCCAAAAGACAAATAAAAGAGCCCTTCACCCAGCTTTTAAAATCTCACCAACGTAAGGGTTGACGATCACTTTGCAATACAGAGTAGACTTCCTTTATCACTCTCTGCATGCTATTTCTTAATATTTAGAATACTTTATTTTTTAAATGCATGCCTATAATAATAATTACTATTCTTATTATAATAACATTAATAATCAACCTTTTTTACACATTCATACACCTGCAATTTTGCGATTATTATTTAAATATTTGTGTCCTCCAAGGCCTTTTCAAAGCACAGAAACCAACATGCCTGATCCAGTGGGAGCGCGCACTTCCATCAGACTGCCAGAAGGACACGGTCTCGCCGTTGGTCATCTTGTGGACATCAACGGCATTGGATGAGGCCTCAATGGAGCTGTAGCACTGAGAGATGACTTTGACCCGATCCACCTCCGGGTCCTGGTTCAGTTCCGCCCGATACTGAATGTCCAAGTCTTTGAGGAAACAAAAAGAAAACAATGAAAGTGAGAATGCTCTCTGCATTAATTAACATTGATTTTAGAAAAGTATAAAGCGCAGCCATTTGGGTTCATTGCTATTAAATCACATCTGAACAAAACATTGTGCCTTTTTTTGATGGGACATCAGTTTTGGGAGTCATTTAAATGAACTGAAGAGAGGAAATAAACAAGATCTGAGTGGATGCATTTTGCATCATCATGCCAGCTGTCTATTTAAACTCATCTACAACGTGACTACACTGTCAGGAAATCTGAAATACTCCAACAGGAAGCTGCAGGCGCAGTCAATGGTGGCTACCTTCCTCCTTCTGTAGAAGGTAATCCAAGAAGCCTTGCAATACAGAAGACCTCATAGTGCAGATGCTGTTGTACCCCTCCAGCTGTGGAAAGGGAATGGCACCACTTGGGATGCGGTTCCTGTGCAGAAACTTCAGGATCTTTGAGGCATGTGCTCCTAGTCTGTCCTTTGACTTGGAGAAGATATCGACAAATCCTGGAAAAGAACAAAAGGATCAAAATAGAAATTAGTGATCCATCGCAGGGCAGACACACAGACAAACGCACTCACATCTACGGCCAGTTTAGCACCTCCAATCTGACTGAGATCGGTATATAAAAAACACTATCAGCATCTGACAGGTGTCAATAATTATCTCTTAAATCATATTGTTTGGGAATATGAGGCTAAAATTTTTCAGAAAATGTTCTCGTTTTTAATGTTCAAGAAATCATATGCAAGTTACAGTTTTCAAATCCAGCTAGATACAGTCCCAATTTCTGCGCTTCTTGTTTTACATTTCTGTATCGGCGCTGGTATTGGTATATGGAAACGAAATATACTGGACATTGGAGTCTACAAATCCCTTGTTCCAGATCAATAGGTTACCCTGAGGTACCCTTGAGCAAGGTACATACCCCTTCACTGCTCCCAGGGTGCTGGATATGGCTGCCCCCTGCTGCACGGTGTATATATGGGTAAAATGCAGAGATTGCAGTTTCACCGTGCTTTGTTTCACAATGACATGTAGTCACTTTCACTTTATTGGTGCCTCCCTCTTTACAAAACATGTGATATGACCAGACGTTCTACACAGACCTGTTTACACTTAATGGAAGTATCAGGATTAGGCATAAGAGTGTAAATGCACTTTTCAAACAGATAAGCATCCAATCCCCTAAACCACAGCAGGAGGTCCGAGACACATCAAAGCCACACGTAACAGCAGTGAAAGCGCCTCCGACTCTCCAACTCGATTCAGCGACCAAAAGATGAGCAGCCCAGTACTGCGACCCTCCCCAAAGACATTCTATCTATCTATCAAATCAGAAAAACAAGATTAATCACGTGATTGGTTGTTGTAGTTGCGCTGTTTTGCACATTACTCATCATGCAACCAGGAATTCAGACTGGAGACACGTTTGACTACCAAGTGCACCCTTATCAGGACACAATCTGGATACTATTCATATGAACTGATCATGTGTAAACAAATTCTTAGTCATGAATAGTTGCGGGTTTAAAATCTAAATCAGGAGGGGAGGTAACAGTTTTAAGTGCCGTGAAAGTTTTCCATAAACTGCCAGAACTCAACCGGCAAAATCTGAATGGGCTCTGAGCTCTCCGGATGGGAAAACTGGAAAATGTTCTGCTCGCCTGACATCAAACCCGAGAACTGAAAACATTACGGTGAGCTCTACCCTTCAGCAGTCCTATAGGTGTGTAATCTTACCTGGAGTTAGTGAGCAGGCCTGCAGTTGTCTGATCACATGACTAAGCTCTCCTTGCAGATTGGCTCCATTGCTGTTCTTCAGAGCCATGAGCATGCTCTCTACATCAACAACACCATCTCCCTCAGCGTCAAACTGAGCAAAAGCCTACACAAAAACAAGTGGGGGGCACAGAAACCGTAAGTCGGGGGGTCGTCTGTGTTGAGAGACTTAAATGTTCAGACAAATAACTCATCAGCTAAACAACCGTGGGGCGTATTTCAGTGGAACAGCTGGATCAAGGGGATTTCAGTGGGTGAGAAAAATCTAGCATCCGCTTATTTAAGATGCCAATCTACCAGTATATCATTCAAACATGAAACTATTTACAATGCCAGCATCGCCGTCATGAGGCTGCCCAAACCTAGTTCACACAAAACAGGGGGAAAAGGACAGTGGAGGGAAGGGGGGGGGGACACAGTGTCACAAAGGAAACAAAAGACACACGTTTTCCTTGTTGAACAAATGGGGCCCTCCCAAAACCAGCTGTTTAAAGGCACTTGCACAACAGAGCAAAGTCCAGTGCTACATGTTTCAATCAGTGAGGTCACTCCTGGGGGGGGAAGACCGACATCGTGATCGTGTTTCAGCTCACACCCAGTGAAAGTTCCACTGACACATAATGAGACCTGTAGCACTTCCCCACTGTGCTTGAGAAGGGGCCTGAATTCGGCATCATAAGACTTTGGAAAGAGAAAACTTTATCGAGCAGAATTGAATTCGCAGTAGAATGAACTGGTAAGATCTTAACTACCTAAAGGAGTCCAACCATCCCCGTTACTCACAGCTTTTCAGGTCAGCTATGTTTAAAGATAAGATCTGATCATATTCTTCATGATTCCATGGTGACAAAGGGCAGATAAACAGGAAGAGAGAAAAGAAAGGATTCATGGAGGAGCCATGATACCAGCTAAAGCCTTCACAATACAGCCAAGTGTCTGAAACTACACTCTTCTACAAATTGCTCATCCCAGTTAGTCTCCATCCACAGCATTACATCAGTTACAACTGAGGTGGGTGCTAGTCAGGTGGCTACGGTGCTGCTCTAAGATAGAGAATTTGTACTCGGCTGCTCCAGTACTCTACTTAATTAGCCTTTTCAAGCATTTTCTGAAGATATTTTTAATACATTTTTAAATATTTAAAAAGGACAGAATGGACAGGATTAGAAATGAGTATATTAGAGGGACAGTTCAGGTTAGACGTTTTGGAGACAAAGTTAGAGAAGCAAGGTTGCGTTGGTCTGGACATGTGTAGGAGAGATGAGGATCATATTGGAAGGAGGATGCTGAAGCTGCCAGGAAAGAGGAGAAGAGGAAGACCAAAGAGGAGGTTTAGGGACGTGGTGAGAGAGGACATGCAGGCAGTTGGAGTGAAGGAGGAAGATGCAGAGCATCGGAAGAAATGGAGACGGTTGATTCGCTGTGGTGACCCTTAAACGGGAGGAGCCGGGGGGACTATGAAATTGGAAGTGTTCCATGAGAGAAACAACCACATATTAGCTTCTAGAAAGAGGCCAGACTTTCAGGAAAGGGCCGACAGGTCTGAGGCCGAAGTGCACAGAGGTCACTTTAAAACCGTCTGTGATCCAGCAGGGAGTAATGAGCCTGGCTGACTAACTGCAGCTGAAACCGAAAGTAAAACCCTGCCCATCTCCCGCAGGACCGGACAGGCCTGCGTGTGTGAAGAATGTGGATATGAGTTCAAATCCATGGAAGCCTTTTTCCACCAAATAAAGAAAACAATGAGTCTCAAGAAGATGCTTTTTTCGTAATAACGGCTTACCAACCAATTCAAACGAGAAACTTTCCCGTTATTATGACTCGGAGTCTTCAAAAAATCCAAACTTGCGTCCATTGATGAGATTCTTAGCATTCGGACTGAACTTTCTTATTACATAGCATCTCGTAATAGTGAGAGACGCGCGTTGCTGTGACTTGGTTTCTCGTGATAAAGATCTGCCGCTGAATGAGCTCAAAACCGGGAGAACATAATGAACAGCTTACAAGCTTTTAAAAATGTTCAGTGAATGACTAACTAGGCTTGAATAGTAGCAAAACTAATACTAAAATTTTATCCATCCATCCAGCCGTCTGTATCTGTGTTTGTTTTTTTTATTATTATGGGATATTAAGTCCATAAAGAGTCGCTCGTCATCTCGAGATAAAATACGGACCCCTTAAAACATCTAGTGGTTAGAGTTGGCCACAAGATCAGATCATGGGTTTGAATCCCAGACCGGTAGGTTGCCCTGAGGTACGCTTGAGCAAGGTACTGTCCCTGTCACTGCCCCCAAGTGCGTTCAATAGCTGCCCCCTGCTGCACGTATGTGAGTGTGTAGGTAAAATGCAGAGGCTGAACTTCTAGACGAGATTAGAGAGGAGGCCCTGCAAGGACCATGAGGTTTGGAAACGCTGATCTGTAGGGAGAAGCTTGAGGAGAAGCTGGAGAGAAGAAGAGCTGCTCTAGAGAGGAGAGGACTGAAAGTGAGTAGGACAAAAACAGAACACACGAGTGTGAACGAAAGGGAGGACAGCAGAATGGTTAGGATGCAGGGCACAGAAGAGGAGAAAGATGATCTGCTGTGGAGACCTCAAACAGAAGAGCAGCATGAGAACTCAACTATGAGAAACTCTCTCAATATTACGAGAAGTCATAGGGAGAGACTGAGGAGCGGAAATTTGGTTTCTCATAATTATGAGATGTTGAGCAATCAGAACGAGAAGATCTGCTACGACGAGATGTTTGGGAAACGTAATTGCAGGAAATGAGCTGCGGAGCCACAATGAGTTTCTCGTTTCGATCAGAAGTGAAGTCGTTTCTGGAAGTTCTGATCAGACGTCCTCACACTTCCATCAGGACTTCCATCAGGACTTCCATCAGGACTTCCATCAGGACTTCCATCAGGACTTCCCAGCCAATAAAGATGAGAAACGTTCCAGTTATTGTGACTTTGGAGCTGATAATGAGAAGCCAACCACCACAACCTGACTTCTCATGAGGAGAGATTTACTTTTCGGACCTTCTAATCATCACTTCACATCTCAGAACAGCGAGAACGGCACTGCTGTCTCCTAACGAAGAGACAGGAGGACATTAGGGACACTGAGTGAAGTCCTCAGGTTGAGGGTTGTTCTATAAAGTTTGGTGAAAAGCAGGCCGACCTCCTCGCACTCGTCCCGGGCCGTGTCTCTGCTCTCCAGCAGCTCGCAGAACTGCTCCAGACTGACCGCCTCCTCCCCGCGGCCGAGCCGCTCCTCCAGCCAGCGGACCAGCGCGCTCTCGTTCCGCGCCAGAGCGGACTCGGACACGGCCAGCGCCCCCTCTCCGGCGCGGCCCGCGGCCTCCCGCAGCTTGCCCTGCTCCATCAGCACCTCAGGGGAGGGCAGGCCGGAGCCGGGCGCCGAGGGGCCGCCTGTTCCCCTCGCCGGGCCGCCTGCTCCCGCGGCCCCGCAGGCCGGGCTGCCGGCACCGCCGTCCACCAACGCCGCGCTCTCCGCCTCCACATCCTCCTCGTCCCCGCTGCCGCCGCCAGCGCCGCCGCTCTCCGCGTTCCCCATGCCGTCAGCGGCCTCGCTGTTTATCCCCGAGTCCGTTCCTTCCCCCCTCCCCGAGTCCGTTCCGCCGTCCGAGCGAGCGAGCGAGCGAGTGACTGTCCGGCCTCGTCACATTCGTCAGCACTCTTCCGCGCGGCTCACTGCGGAAGCGCACTCCGCTTAGTGTCCACCTCCGGTACTGCCGGCTCGATTCAGTTCGATTCATTTTCGCCAATTTGTATAATCCAACCGACTCTTTCAAATGATTCACTTTCGGATGTCTGTTTAAGGTAACCGATTCTTTCGAACCGATCACTTTCGGCTATTCGTTTAATGTAACCGATCACTTTCCCGATCACTCGCTATTCGTTTCCCCAAAAGGGAGCAGCCGAAAGGAAAAGAGGAAGACTTTAAACTATTCGTTTTATGTAACTGATTCTTTCCAACACTTCACTTTAAGTACCGATTCTTTCGAATAAAAGAATGAAAGTGAACGTGAAAGCGACTACCCTTGTCATTTTGCAGGCATAAAAACAGGAAAGATAACCATATACACAGAGAGCATATAATAAAAATAATAAATAATAAATAAATAATTATAAATACATACAGTTAAATGTAATAATAATAACAATAACAATAATTAACGAGTAATAATCAATAAATAATGCTAGGTTGAGTTGTGGAGTCTGATGGCTGCTGGTAAGAATGACCTGCGGTAGCTCCTTCTTACACTGTCACAGTCTGCTGCTGAACGAGCTGCTCAGTGCTCGTACAGTCTCCTGCAGGGGTGGGAGGTGTTGTCCATGATGGATGTTAGTTTGGAGAACATCCTCTCCTCCCCTGCCTGCTCGATGGATTTCAGCAGGCAGTTCAGGACAGAGCTGGCCCTCTTGACCAGTTTATTTAGTTTCCCTCTGTCCTTCTCCACGATTCTACCAGACCACAGCAGACCACAGCATAAAAAACAGCAGCTCTACCACAGTGTCATAGAAGGACCTCAGAAGATCCCTGCTCACCCCAAAGGACCTCAGCCTTTGAAATCAACTTGGTGGCCTAGTGGTTAGGGAGCCCCAGGGTCAGAAGGTCGTGGGTTTGAATCCCAGACCAGTAGGTTGCCCATCACTTAATCTGGTGCTGGTAACATAACATAAATCAGAGGTTCTTTGAAATGGTCAGCCTGCTGAAGTGAAGTGAAAGTGACTAACTGTCATTGTGAAACACAACAAAATGCTTCCTCTGCATTTCACCCATACACAACGTGCAGCAGGGGGCAGCTGTTTAAACCTCCCCAGGGAGCAGTGATGGGGACGGTGCCACACTCAGGACATCCTACTGGAACGAGTGAACGAGTGGGCGAAAGAGTTCAATGATGTAATCGATTCTTTCGAATGATTCACTTTCTGGCACTGTTAGAACTGGGAGTTCGATTCACCTCGATGAGTCTTTTTTTTCGATTCATATTCTGATCCCGGAAGTAAAAGAGCGATTTCAGGTGTTGGCGCCGACAGTACCGTGAACCTAGGAAGAATAATGGACCAGAATAGATTTTATAGATTTTTTAGAACTAGGTAAAGTGTGGGAAATGTATATAAACCAGAAATCTTATGCATTTTCTTCCTGGTTTATAATTTCTACACGTTTTAATCAATAAATATGGTAGTTACGTCGATGCCATTGTAATATATCATGGCAATATTTATTATTCTTGCATGTAAATGGACTGAAATGTAAAAATCGATTGAGCAAACCGGACTTTTATTTTGATACACCAAGGAGAAATTGCAACCGGAAGTCTCCCCCGTATTCTTGGCAATTTCACACTGCTGGCGGCGACGCGGCGCTTTTGAATGTAAACGGGGTGTTTCTCCTTGCCGTTATGCTGTGTGTAGACGGTCGAGCGGAATGTTAAAATATATAATTGCGTTTATTGCGACGAGCATCGCCGTTTGGAACACGACCGAGTGGCTCTCAGGGACTCTGAACGGGAGCAGGCTGACCGACTGGCTCCTCGAGTCCTCCGGAGTCCCGGGCAGGCTGTGGAGCCAAACGGAGCTCTCGCTTTACAGAGGAGAGGAAGATAATAAAGGACTTTATCTCGCCGTTTTAGGACAAGTTTTTGATGTTGAAAAGGGACGCAAGCACTACGGCCCTGGCGGAGGCTATCACTTCTTCACAGGTAGCCTCTTTCTACAACACGTAGGCTGTGTCCCAATAATTGAACGAAGCCTCCTCTCCTTGCCCTGACACAGTTGACTAGCACCTGGAGCCACCAGATCAGCCCAAGTTAAAGAAAGTGAACAGGAGAGCAAGGTTTATTCAACTTTAACCCTTTGAATGAAAACATCAGAACACACACACACACACACACACACACACACACACACACACACACACACACACAGTGAGCCACAACGAAATTCAACCTCTGCTTTTTACCCACACACGCCGTGCAGCAGGGGGCAGCTATTGAAAGCACCTGGGGAGCAGTGACAGGGCCGGTACCTTGCTCAAGGGTACCTCAGGATAACTAGTCTGGGATTCAAACCCACCACCTTCTGATCCTGGGACCAGCTCCTTCACCACTAGGCTACCGCTGCCCCCATGGGTAGGTCATAGGTTTCACTGCTCCACTTCGGTGTGATGAAGGGAAGCATCTCGTTGTGGCTCACTGACAAGCAGGTGAGATCTCTGTAACGGAGTGGGTTACTTTCAAGTATAGATAAAGAATGAGCTCTGCAAACCTCTCCTGGCTTTGCTACAAAAGGACTGTGGCAGAGAATTCATCCAATGAATGAAAGTCACTCGTTAATCAAGTCCATGTCATTTCAGGAAGAGATGCGTCGAGGGCCTTCGTGACTGGTGATTTCACAGAAGCCGGACTGTCGGATGATGTCTCTGACCTGTCTCCGTCTCAGATAGTGGCTCTCTATGACTGGCTGGCTTTCTATCAAAAGGACTACAGACCAGTAGGTAGGATCTGGGTGATAAGGATTTCAGTCCAAGCAAACTATTTAAGATCACTCTTATGCTTGGCAATCTTTTTTTTTTTTTTTTAAACAGAGCTTTATTTTTAGAAGAAGCATCAAGAATCAAGACATTATCATCCTTTAAACTTGCAAAATTGAATCTGTGAATGCTGCAAATGTCTGCTGGCGTGGGTTTGACTTTTATATAGGGCTTTGTGGAAGCATCCTCTGAAATCCTTCATCAGCCATTCTGGATAAGCAGCGAATTTGTAAAGCCGGTGTGAGAACTGATTTCTTAAGAAACATAGACGTATGACTTTGGTTGAAAATTATGAGAGCTTACAAGTTTACAGTATAAATACTGCTTGAAAAATACTCACATGGCCCAAAAAGTAGTAACCTACCATCACCATCCCCAACACCAAGCATCGGCTGGAGCGGTATAAAGCCCTACGGCAGCGGAGTGTGGAGCAGTAGAACTACGTTGTCTGAAGGAATGGAGCACCATGCAATACTTCTGGAAAGACCAGAAAAGCTTTAGTGATCCAGAACTGATCTGACATCAGTACCTGGTTGTTCAGTAATGCTCTTGTGGACCAATGGAATTAAATGCCCAAAGGTTCCAACCAAGCAAGGAGAAGACCGATTCCCCAATAATCATCCTCGATTTAAACAAACTGGGAAATGAAGCATCTACAGTTTCTAACGTTATTTTCTAATCCGGGGAAACCTGCTAACTTTCTAGCGATGAAAACTTTACAGAGACACTGTATATCACACCAGTCCTGGAGGGCCGGTGTTCTGCACAGCCTGGTAGTTGTCTCCTCAAACACACTCACCAAAGCTGGCGATTATCAGGTGAGTGGAACCAGGTGTATTTGAGCAGAGAAATCCAGACTGTACCGTAAACCACTCCTTCATTAGTGTGATCTGGATGTGCCGGTGTCTGCTCAGAGACATTAAGCGTAAATGTGGTGGTGCATCGGTTCAAAGCCTGATCGCTGTATGACTAGGCTTGAATAATTTGAGTGAGTTGAAAGTGGGGCAGCTGTGGCTTAGCGATTAGGGACGAGGCCCTTATAATTGGAAAGTCACAGGTTTGCATCCCTAACCAGTAGGTTACCGAGGCCTCCCTGAGCAAGGCACTGTCCCCATGACTGCTCTTCGGGTATGTATGGCTGCCCCATACTCCAGTGCGTATGGGTTGTTGTGGTTCACTGTGCTTTGCTTGGTTCCATCCTACATTGCAGAACTGTGTTCTTCCCTCTAGTTCATTTGGCAGCCCGTTTCTGTTTTTGACCCTTCTGTGCTGCAGGCAAACTTATCGGCCGGTTCTACACTGAGAAAGGGGCGCCCACAGACGCCTTGCAGCAGGTGGAGGCTTCACTGGTTGAGGGGCTAAAACTAAAAGCCCAGGCTGAAGAGGAGAGCCAGCAGTATCCAGCCTGTAACTCAGAGTGGAGCTCCACCAGCGAGGGACGAGTCTGGTGCACCACTAAAAGGTACCAGACTGCACATCTATACCTGCTGCTCCAGACTCCCCTTATTGGCAGCTCCTTTCCGTGTACCGTTCGTCGTCACTGCTGCTGTGCTGGGAATGAAACTTCACCCAGACATCATCTGCATTCTCTGGTTCATCTAATTTAGCATACATGGGACAATAAATAAGAACAATAAAGTGGCTTTTTCTTTCTTTCCTCTCCCTCAGCGGTGGTGTCCAGAGAGGCTGGGCAGGAGTTCCCAGAATGCTCTACTCACCTGGCTCAGGACAGACACGCTGCGTGTGCGTGCAACGAGATGATCAAACTAATTCAAAAAATCCAAATCTTCAAGAGTATAAGGGCTGTCCACCTCACGCAGAATCGTGCTTCCTAAGCAGAGATTAAGCTCAGAATAGTTTATCACCCCTTGAGAGTTCATGTTTAAGTGATCATAGGATTAGATTTAGGGTCCAGGGTTTGGATTACCATTTAGATCAGGAATTAATAGATTTATTTAGATTTAACAGACTATTACATGCAGGTTGCCAGTAATAGATATTTAGATGAAAGTTGAGCACTTAATGAAGTAAAACTTGTTAATGTTGCACAAATATACTGCAATTATATTGAGCAGATATTCGCTTAGAACGATAGTGGCATCAGGAAGACGTTGATGCGACTAATATTTCAAACTGATATTTGATTAATGTATTTATTGTCCTCTGGAAGACCAGAAGGTTTAGAAATTCTAGGCCAGATGCTTTCTTTTTCCCCCATTTAGTTTCTTTTTTAATGCAGATAATTGTAGTCCCAATTTCCGATTTTTGGCATTGGTATCAGCGTGAACATGAACAATATTGGACGCTGCCAGATCAGTGCATCTCAGTGCTTTTTTAATTAAGTGATTATTTTCCAAACTTTTTCTGCTGCTCTATTCTTGATGCAACTTGTGAGTAAACGAGAGTTAAGACAGAGTGTTTAGATTTGAGTTTTTTTTAATTGTCCAATGTAAAGTTGTCCTCCCTTTCTTGAAAAGGATACTAGAGGAAGTGACAGGCTAGATATCTGAGCATACGGATACAATACTGTATGCATTAACGATCCAACAGAGGCAAGAGTTTAGGTTTGTCACACTGACAAAAGAAAAAAAGAAGCACAATTTGCATTTAAGTACAAAACAGTTGTAGTGGTCAAAATATTATACAATTAGCTGTACAATTTAACATTACTTAGAATGGACCGTGGACTGGCTGCCTCCGAACCTGAACATCACATTCTCCTTTCACAACACAATGAGAAAAGTCCCAAAAAAAGAGGATAAAGTGCAGTTGTTTAGCAGTGGGAATTTAAAACGATTGGTCAATCTGATGTCTTAATGTGACCTCACGCGAATCTAATGATTAAAAAAAACCAAATCAACCAAAACTCACTTAAAGGCCAAAACTGAAATGGAATGTTATCCTTTGGTGAACAAAATATGAATAAACTGATTTACTAATTAAAAAAAAAAAAAAAAAAAATACAAGTGCATATGCATAGTAGGCAACTGATCATATGTTCTACACCTTAAAAATCTTAAGGGCATCACTTTCAGACTTCAGGTGAAAGATTTTTTTGCTTTTGAATCCGGTTAGAAAAGTTGTTTCAAGAGTATGTAAAAATGCTAATGAAGAATTAAAATAAGGTCTGTTTAATATGCAGATCCTTCAAAGATTAATGTCGATCAGAGTAGGAAAGGATGCACAGGGGAAGATTAAATCGAGGAAATAGATAACATGGTTTCATAATCTCCATGGAAATGCAGTTGAGTTAATTTTGTGTTAACTGGTCAAAGTTCTTCCCTAGATATTGATGGATCTAAGGAAACGGGAGGAAAAAAAAGAAAAACAAAACAAATGCTCTTTCTGGACTAAAATAAAACACATAAGCCAGACCTGCACGATTAAGGCTTCACACTGTCCCTTGAAATGACCACTTGATATAGCGGACACCGTTCGGATCCCCTCGTATCCAGCAGCAAGGATCGCTAAAGAAATTGGTCTTGTTGCCGTTCTCCTTGGAGATCAGTTTGTGCATGACTGATGCTTCAGACGTGTTATTAGTGTCGACTGATAGCTGAGCCAGACTTTTCCCTCTGGTACAAACAAGGACTAGGTCTACATACTCCACCTTGGTAGCCGTTCACTACTATGATTTTGATCCCTGGTAGATGTTGGTGCTTGAACATACATATACTGTAATGAGTGTTTTCTCAGAAAAGACTGTAAGAGTAGTAATTGCTGTGATCCATACATTTAGTCCAAGGGCTCTATCACCTCTACCTCCTCTCTGCACTTTTTTCTAACCACCTTATCCAGTTTAGTGGGTGCCCGTTCTGGTAGGTGCCCATGTCAGCAATTCAGTGTTAGGACACTCCACCCAAAGTTAACACGTCGAAGCAGATGTCGCACACGCGGACTGGCTTGTTCAGGTCGAACTTGATGATGGGGATTTCCTTTATGGAGCACTTGTGGCAGAGCAAGCGGCCACAGTGACGGCTGAAAGGGACAGAGAGACAAACAAAGGCGAATGTAGTTTGGATGTTTTTAAAGTTGCTGTTTGTTTAAGGATTCGAAGGCCTGGCCACATACCAGTGATGTTTTCTCGTAGTGACTCCAAATTTGGCAGCACATTCGTAGCAGTTTGAGCCATCGCACCATGGAGGCTCTTTGGACAACATATCTACACCACACAAGACACATTCAGATCATGAAACCTGAATTATTAATTTACAAACTGAATTATTCCATCCTATAGTTTACAGTAGTTAGATTCAAGATTTGAATTTTTAAATTTACTTACATTTAGACTCATTGTCCAGCCTCAATTACCATCTACTTTACAAGTACAGATTCTGTCCTAGGGTTGGGTAATACTTTTGATCACCGCTGAATTTCAGATCTCTCACCTCAATTTACAAGCATCTAAATCTGATTTAAATAATAAGTATTGTGAGCTGTACAAAGGCTTTGGACTGGATAGACCTAAATTTATACGAGTGGTTTTTGTACCTAAAAGACGGAACAGGAGCTGCTTAGTGGCCACTTGGTAGTTGAAGATATTTATGCCCTGATTGTTGTTCACACCCAGACGAGCTCCAGCTCTTACAATGGCACGACACAGGTTAGCGTTTCCTTTCATGTAGGCCAGAAGAAGAACTGGAGAACAAATAGAAATGAAAAATGTTTAACAATAAATATGTTTAATTTTATATATATATATAAATAAATGTATGTATGTATGTATGTGTGTGTGTGTGTGTAATATTTAAATCACAGCATAAGTATTCTAATCAATATCATCTTTCCAGCTGCTACCGTTGAGGTTTACCAGATTTCCTTTATTCCTGTCCTCCGCATCTTCACTTCCAAACTCTGTTACTCTAAACTGTTGACCCCAATTATTTATACTCCCCCACCTCTTGCCTCCTAATCATTCTGCTGACTTCTCTTCTACCAAACTCATGTATTCTTTCTTAGTTCAACATACTTTCATTCCTCTCCTCTCTAGAGCATATCTCCACCTCTCCAGGGCTCAAGAAGCTCCCTTCTCTTGCTGCAGATCACAATATTATCTGAAGACATTATAGTCCTGTCTAATCTCATGTGTCAGCCTGTGCCTTACCATGGTAAACAAAAAAGGGGGTTCAGCGCTGATCCTTGATTTAATTTCACCTCTACCTTTAACACATCTATCACTCTTACTGCAGACCTTACCACCGTCACATTGTCCTTATACATATCCTGTATATACATCTTTGCCAAGCCAGACTTCCTTACAATACCACAACTGTCAAAGTAAATATATAAAGATCAGAAGGACAAAGCAGGGGGGGGGAACCATAGGAATTTTATGTCACGCTTACCGGTGTTCCCTTCGTTGTCTGGTTTGTCCAAAGGATACTCCGGCATGCATTCCAAGAACAATTCAAAGATAGCTGCTGCATTCTCCTTACCATAATGCCCAAGGACATGCATAGGCGACTGACCCCTAAAGGTGAAAAGAGAAATCCATATGCTCACAGTTCAGGAACAAACCAGCACTTTTCTCTGTTCATTTATAACAGACAGAGATCACAAACACCTGAAGCAGACATGGAGCCACCCAAAAACACTGCACAGAAAAACTAAAAACGAATGCAAAAGTGACATTTATGTGGTAGGTGTAGGACCTGAGGTTGTAGGCCTCTGCGTCAATGTTTGATTCGGTAAGAAGAGCCCTCACATTATTCAGACGACCCTGCATCACAGCCAGGTGTAGAGCTGAGACAAAAAAACATAATAGTGATTAATAGTGCGCATGTTTCCCCAATGTCTTTTTCCTATTAGAATGAAAGGTCAATACACTGGTTCATAGGAATGGGCACAAGTAACTACCTAAACAGAAAGGCAGGTTGCTGCAAGTGGATTCCTTGTATTCAAGCTTGAGGTACAAAAATGAGAATGAGGCTATTCATTTGTTCACTTTTTAAACATTTGCATGATAAAGTAAATCAAACATGGGTTATTAATATTTGTGATAGGAGGTAGTCAGGCTTTACATTAGTGCTGCACAATATATTGTTACTTTAACTGACCACGGCTCCGAGTGAGTGATGTTTTCGCGTGTCTACTATAAAAATAAGCAGGCTGTTTTTTTTGTTACTATGCATTTAAGGATGAATAATCCAAGTGATCTTTTTTTCTGATTGGCTGCCGTGTACTGCAGCTGAATTAAATGTTTACTTTATATATTTATTGGGTAGTTTGGGCAATTGTTCTTATAATAAAGGGCAACATTTTAAATCTTAGATGTGTATCAGTATTGGCTGATATTCAAGATACACAATGTTGGAAACAGAAAAGCTGAAGGGGTACTCTGCCATCCAGTTGTCTTACCGTTGTTGCCATTCTCATCAACGGCGGCAAAGTCAACGCAGTTTTCAAGCAGCACTGAGCAAATAGTAGGAAGGTCCTGCTGTGCTGCCAAATGAAGAGCTGTCTGACGATGTTTTGTCAGCTCGTTTACTTTAGCACCTGCTAAAAGCTAAACACAAATAAGCGCAGATGTGAGCAGCCTGCACAGACATTGCCAAAACAGCAGTAATTTGAAGTTTAATTGACCAAAATATACAGAGAGGTATTAAACTATCACAGACAGGCATGAAATGCAGACAAAATCTAGGCACAATTAGCTTTAAAAACATTTGATCCGTTCCACATCATAATTGCAAAGTCTGTGTTCTGTTTAAAGTGCACCATGATGTGCTTTTAACCTTTAACAACTAAGCTGCCAGGCCTACATAACTTGCCACCAAGGTCACGTTGATTATAAATCAAACCCATGGAATCCAAGGAGGCATTTACAATGTAAAGTGCTGAGATTTAATTTACAATGATCAAATAAAACATTGTGACATGAGGACAGAAAAAAACATGCTGTTAACTTATCAACATGGAAACTAATGAGGTATATTGATGTGCAGAGAGAGGACATTAGACAGTCAGTGTAAGGGAGAAACAGGCAGAATGATCCACTGTGGCAACCTCTAGCAGGAGCAGCCAAAGGAAGAACAAGAAGAAAACCACTGACAGGTGAAGTGAATAACATTGATAATCTTGTTACAACAACACCGCATAGGGTGCAGGATCAATTACACAGCAAGTGAAACAGTAATACAGTAAAACTGTGGTGACTGCTTCAATCAGACCACATTCTTTAACTCTTACCAGGTTGCGGACAATAATCTCAGATCCTGCTTGTACAGCAAGGTGAAGTGGGGTCAGCTTGGCAGCATCCTGAACCCTGGAGTTCACATTAGCCTGCACGCTGATCAGGAAAAGCACACTCTCAATGTCGGAATTTTGCACTGCAACATGCAGGAAGTTCCGCCCTTTGTTGTCCACCTGAGGAGCGAGATGGAAAGCAGAGAAGAATTAGATAAATGGCAGAGGAACCGTAGAAGGAGGGAGATTTTGTTCAGCTGAGATTTCAAATAACCTCCTTATTGACCAATTTTTCTGCACAGACCTGATCTCTCAATCATTCAGAAACTTTATAAAGTTATAAAGTATTATAAAGTGTTTTTTTTAGTCTGTTGAAATAGCTTCATGTTAGTGATCCAGATTCACCCCTAAAGACTTTATAAAAAAAAAAAAAAAAAAAAAAAAAAAGTGTGTTCTCTTTTCATCTAGTGCCCCGGAACACGGTTCCAGTGCTTCATAGCCTAATATTGGGTACTTTATCACCCTCTAGTTGGCCCTTAGATTTTGTGACCTTAGGCCCATGTGTGGCGACCAAACAGCATCATAACTACAAAGACAAGGCAAGCTATACCTGGATTCATGAAGGAACAATTCAGACTCACTCAACAAAACACTCAGAAGCTGTAACACCAAACTGTGATATATCTCAAGCCCTCTGAGAAAGCAGTCACACACACACGTCCATTTCCCCTCCATCTTTCCCACCTGCTCGGCTGCTCCAGGCTCTCTCTTAAGGATGGCTTCTGCTGCTTTGTTATTCTTGTGGGTCATTGCACAGGCAAATGGAGTCATGCCCTGCCTGTCTCTCAAGCTGAGACGAATGTCTGGATGGGAAATGAGCAGCTGGATGATGACGTTGTGTTGGTTACTGATAGCCACATGAATAGGAGCCCGTCCCTCAGAATCCTATGGTCAGCAGAAGAGAGGAGGGTCAAGTTTAGTGTGATCTTTGACGATATTCTCATATTATGAAGCAACACAGAATTGATGTGACCACACATCACATCTCACAAGTTACAGAACAGTAGTTTTGTATATTGTTTCACTAAAAAATATACAGGCTCAAATAAGTAAAATGATTCAAATGGCCATTTCTCCTAGGTAATCACATACAAATATACATGTCATTATTGTACTGCCAGTCTTTAAGTAAGATTTCTGAAAACTCATGTAATCATTTACAGTTTTAACTGCTTTTATAAAACCTACAAAGTAGGAATGAAGAGGGAAAAGTCTCAGCTTGGCTTTCAGACCTGGGCGTTGACATTGGCTCCAAACTCCAGAAGGCACTGAACCGCCTCCTCCAGCCCCCAGCAGGAGGCAAGATGCAGGGGACTCTGGCCATCACGTGCCTCCTCATCACCCTCACCGTTAGGACCAGGCCTTCGTGGGCTGTTCACATCACAGCCACTACGAGAGAAAAGGAAAGACACACGTGTTTGGAAGACAGGCAAGTTTCACATAATGAAAGAAACACATATGGCGAGCTTATTTTCACTTCTTTACATCTTTGGAATTGGCATTAATTAAATATTCAGAGGTATTACTTGTCCCTTCAGTAAAGATCCAAAATAAACATCAAGTTACTATCTATATCCTATCTGTAAGCCTGTCTGTCACAAATATAAACCCAAGTTCATAAAGGGCAGGCTTTATAAGATTTCATCTTAACATCAAATTAACACCAATGTCTGGAACACTGCAAAAAATGGGGGGGAATCCCATTAATACATCACCAGCCTAGCTTTAAAAAAAAAGGACAGATTATCTGAGATTTTAAAAGCAGTAATGAGTTCTGACCTGCGTATGAGGAAGCAGGCGGACACCTCGTTGTTCTCATCAATAGCTCTGTGTAGCAGCGTCTGCTGGCAGCCTCCTGGCCCTGCACTCCAACATGTCGAATCACAGCCATGCCTGACCTATCAGGAGCCAAGGATATTTGAACATGAAAATGTGACAGGAAGTATGTCGGTATAGCATCACAATGTTTTTCAATTTTAAAGAAGCTTACAAACTATTTCAATGCAGTGTGAAGAGAATGCTTCTATGTTTTAGGCTGAGTATTTAACCCACTATCTGCCCAATTATTTTCTGAATAGTTTTTATTACATTTTTTCTCATTTCAGCATAACCATCTTTCTTGAAATTCACAACTTTAGTCCGATCGTGATTTTGAAAGGATTTAACCCAAAATTCAGTCCATACTTTCTTTTACATAAATTGTGATTGCTGCAGGTGAAATGCCTCCTTCAGTATCACCAGCTCCTTACCAACGTTGAGGCAATGTCCTCAAGGCCGTTCTCCAAAGCCAGCCAGAGAGGAGGATCACCCTTCTCATCCACCACTGACATGTCTGCTCCTCGTGTGCAGATGGCATCCACCACCAGGGGAAGTTGGTTACTGATGGCCAGCTGGAGGGCTGTCTGGCCCTCTTGGGTCCTGAGAGGTTGGGGGGAAAAGCTGATTCAGGGCCAGGTTGCTCATTAAATGCAAATACACACACATCTCTTGGAGATTATAAGGGTAATCACTCACACACTACGGCTGCTTCTAAAACTGAGAGCTAATTCCTTAAGTTCTAATTAGTGTCATTCTGCCCTCTCTCATCCGGTTAAAAATCATTAAACCAGTGAAGAGAGTTTCCCTTTCTATTGAAAGAAAGTCATTAACAACTGCTTTATTTATTTTTTCTTTCTCTTGAAGAATGCATGGGACAGGCTGAACCTAAATCCTCAAAGACTGAAAGGCTTCCAGCAATACAAAATGTTTCAGGTATGGAAAGATTTTATAATTATTTACGTTATTTCCAAAATGTTTCCTTTTTTTTAGTATTTAATTTTACAAAAACCTAAGCCTAATGAGGGCAAAGCAAACATTCCAGACATTTGATAGCCAAACTGGTGGTCCAGAGGAGCAAGTTCTTCTTTTTCACCCACACCGATAGCTTGTCTGTGAGTAGCAAACCTGACATTGATGTCTGCCTGGTGCTCCAGAAGGAAGAGGGCACTTTTGCTGTCTTGTCGCTTGATGGCCATGTGTAGGAGAGTCTGACCATCTGACATGGTATCATTAATGGCTGCACCCGACCCCAGGAGCTGGGCAGCAATATTGTGCATTCCTAAGAGAATAATGATATAGTGATCACAATGTGATGCAATACCTTACTAGCGAACGCACACATTAATCATGATGTGTGTCTTTATATTATCATGGTACACAAACATAAAAAAATTCAATGCTCACTCTGTGTAAATGTAACACTGAAAAGGCCATTGTTTTCTTCTGACACTTTCGTGAAAACCACTGTCAATGATCAAAACTATTTTAATGCTGGGTCTATTTTGTAGAGCACAGCCGCAGTACCTTGTAGGATCACTAATTTGCAATACTTTTTCTACTTTGCAATCACTTATTTTAAAATAAAAACTTGCTGTGGACGCGTCAATATTTGTTGTGAATCATTTGAGCTCTATAGAAGCAAGTTTTAAAGACACAATATATGCAAATATTGATTTAACCCTCAAATTATATTTCTACCCCCTTGCAATTACATATAATTATATTATATACTTGTTTTCCCTGCTGTATATTTGTGAGCCAGGGTTTAAGATTTAAGTTTCATACCTATGTAGACAATCATATAACAGTGTTTTGCCAAGAAACTGACACTGATTCATAAAAAGCAGCATTCCAAGATCTTTAGATTCCCAAAACTATGAGACTCAAAAAACCTTTAAACATTACATACACCACTAAGGACTGAAGCTAAATTGAAATTGGTGTGCCTGCTTTAGAGGTACCTGTCCAGAGGGCAAGTCCAAGGACAGTTTGGTCCAAAGAGTCTTTAAGGCTGAAGTCTGGGATGATCTGTAGGTTGTTTGTAGCATGAAGAGCATTTGCTGCACAAAGTGAAAGTGAAAGTGACCATTCTCATCATTGTGAACCACGGCACAGCACACAGCGAAACACAACGAAATGACACCTCTGCGTTTAACCCACACACTAACAGGGGGCAGCTATTGAAAGCGCCCGGGAAGCAGTGGGGACAGTACTTTGCTCAAGGGTACCTCAGGGCAACCTACTGGTCTGGGATTCGAACCCACAATCTTCTGATCCTGGGGCCAACTCCCTAACCACTAGGCCACCGCTCACAAGACAAAGCAACAACAATGTACATTTTTCTACAATGTATTATGCTGCTGTTGTGATAAACTCTGAGCATTTAATAAACACAGCCTGTTCTTAAAGAACACTGGCCAACTGCAGGATTTATTGCAAATAAAGCTCCCTCTTTGTCCTTCTTTAACACAATCCCTTCATCTTATCCTGCCTACCTTTCTGCTCCAGTATGACAGACACGACATCTGGATGGTTATGAACGATAGCCATATGGAGAGGGCTCTGTAAAGACACACTGTGGCTCCGGTCACTGTCAGGGAGAGGGCTCTGAGTCTGCAAGTTAGGGTTGGCCCCCTGCTGAAGGAGCTCCACTGTTAAACTGGCCAGGCCACAGCGGCAGGCAGTGTGAAGCGGAGTCTCGCCCTACAGTATAACACATGGGATAAAAGGAGGAGGAAGTCAAAGAGGTGAAGTTTGCCAAAAATGTATCAAGCGTTTTCCTTCAAAGCACCTACCCATTTGTTGGTGTGATTGACCTTAGCCCCGTGGGTGGCCAGGAAGATGGCAGCTGCTTCACTGCCAGCAAGGGCTGCTCTCTGCATGAGGCAGTTTTCTAATGAAAAAGACCCAGCAAAAATCATTACATAGTAACTAAACATTCATAATTATTACTTCCTTTCTTAAATCAGTTATATAATTAAAATAATTACTGGAGCTGGTTTCTGCCCAGCACTTTGCCGCTAATGCTGAGTATTAATCAGCACATGACTAGGGTTTCAGGTCCAGTCAACTTGGCCGTGTTACACTGTAGCCCCAGGGCTGCTTAACGTGAGGATACATTAAAAGTCTTAAAGCCCATTCCAAGCCAGGCCAGGCATTATTTGCTTAAAAATACAGGCAATAAATCACATGCAAAATCTCAAGTTGGCCATGCTTCACTAATTGTACTTATGCTGATGGTAATTTCTACCTCTAACTGCCTGAATACAAGTTCCTGTAGAATACCTGAGGCATCTGGAGCATCAGGATTGCTCCCTCTCTGAATGAGTCGGGCTGCCAAACTGTTCTCATCAAACGAGGTGCCGTTAACTACAGGGGCATCATCCTCAAAAGGGTTAACGGAAGGGTCTGAGGCCACAGTGATGTACTGCAGAGATAACCACAGAGCTGTGCTGCCTTCATGGTCCTTAAGCTCCAGGTCCAACCTAAAAAACAAAAAACAAAAAAAACAAAAGCAAATTAAAACATTAGAACAGGGTTAATAAACAGTACAGTGTTGGTGTATGAAGATTTAGTTTTGGTCTGCTTTCAATACTCACTGTTTGCATTGCAGGAGTTGGTTGAACACTGGCTCGTTTCCTGACAATACTGCTTCATGTAAAGGTGTGCTGGAAAGCCAAATAAGGTGAACATCATGTTATGAACAAACATCACAAGCTACTTTAGCTATACGTTCAGCTCCAACATAATTCATCTACACACATCTTTGAACAGGTTACAGATCGCCTGAAGCTTCCTTAACCTTGCACAACTGCAGCTACTGAAGAATGTATTGGTAGGCAGATTTTGTGTAGATCAATGAACTTATCATAAACAATAACAAACTACATTACCCACCGTCCTCTGCTGTTCTGCATGTTGGGGTTGGCACCTGTTTTTAGCAGGGCCTCAGCAATGTGTGCCATGCCGCTCATCACTTCGGTGCTGTGTTTTTTGGGGCTGAAAGAGCAAACAAGATGCAAAGGGGTCTCCACCGCTCCCACTGTGGCTGCGTTCACCTGTGCTGAATGGCGAATCAGGAAGGTGGAGGCAAACTCATCTCCTGTGGGTGGGCACAGAAAAGAGGAAATGACTCAAACATTTATATGTTTAAGGCAGGATCCTAATCACGTCTATAGAAAAATTATTGACATTTCAAGTGATGAGTGATACTGGCAAAATCCAAAATATAATAACTTCCAAAAAATATGTTACAGTATCAGATTGTATTTACAAGCTAATGAAACTTGTTTCATAAATATCGGTTCCGGGCGATTTTGTCCCAATTTCTTCTGCTAAAGCTACACACAGTCTGACATTACTGTAAACCAGATCTCAGAAATTGAACTGAAAAAAAAAACACAATATTTAACATTTTCAGGAAGACAATAAGATGAAAATAACATTACTTCAAGACATTTTCCCAAAATATGAAAAATTAAAATTTACCATCTGATCAGCTGACATGTGATAAGTTGGAACAGACAAAAAAGGATCATTTTTAAAATTGATTAAAGCTCCAAAAACCAATTTTGTCATGTTTTATTTGTTACACTGCTGCAAGTACAAGTAAATAGGACCAAAGATGCTGCAAAGAAAAGCGTAACTGACCAATACTTTCACAATGTGCTCAACACAGAAGATATCATAGTGATTATCATATCAGTTTATTTAGCTGTTTTTTATTTATTTCCAGCAAGTTTAAGTAAAAACAAAAATGAGTAGTTACAGATTCCTGTTCTGAAACAGGATGATCATGTATTTAGTAAAGCTTCTTCTTTACTTTTTTTTTCCCCCCACACTCATTTTGTAATTGTTAACCTGACTGAAAACAGGGAATTTTATGCTTTTTATGTATTTGTATATGCCACCAGAAATTATATACATAAAAGAGCACTTTATTTTCTAATCTATCAATACCCTAAAATTCTAAATTAAGTCGACCTATTGCAGTACTAACTGTCTTGAGTTAGGCTTTATTTTGTAGTCAGCATTTTAAGGAGCTCTTAATCTTCCAGATTTTTTCCAGAACCAATACATCAACCATGCAGCAGCCTGAAAACACAAAATAAATGGTGCTTCTGCAAAGCCCCTACCTCTCTGTATGGCTTTGTGCAAGAGGCTCCAACCACTTTGATCCACCATGTCCACATCTGCTTTGTTATTAACTAGGGTGGTGGCAATGCTTTCTAGCTTTCTTGATAAGGCCAGGTCCAAAGCCAGGTCTCCATTATTGTCCAACTCGTTTAGCTTCCCAGGCAACTGAGCAAAAGGAAGAAATTTTCAATTCAAGATGCACATGTTCTCTATTAACCATTGCCTTTATCTGTAGGACATCAAACTTGAAAGTTTGACTTGCAAAAATGCATAAAATATTAAAATGTGATTTATAGGGTTTGTTCGTCTCCTCCAGATTGTGGGCTGTGTACCTGAGCATCCATTTCTATCAAATAGAGGAAGACCACATCCTCCCGCTCCACTTTGATGGCTTTGTGAAGGGGAAACTCTGTCTTGGACTTTATCATTTTATAAAGAAGCTGGGCACTCATAGTACTGAAGTCCTCTTTCCTCAGGTCATCCTGCAAAACAGCCAGAACAGTTAGAACTAGAACAAATCTATAGATCTGAAAGTAACAAGAATTTACATTGTGTTTTCCTCGCAACAATATAACCTAAATAACATCATTGAACATTACATTACCATCATACAGGTTATCATACTGTAATTATATTCTTAAAAATTCTGACTGATGTGCAATGTAGAATCAACATTGTGGAGAAAACACAATACTACTGAAGACTTCATTAAGGACTTGGCTGCAATATTTTGAGCTATACTGGGAGAAGGATGTTGAAAATGGAGATGCCAGGAAAGTGGAACAGAGGAAGATCCAAGACTCTGACCCAGTCCCAGATATGCAGTTAGGATAATGGAAGGATAGATGCATGGTTAAAAGTCCATTTGCATATTCTGAATTAACACTATGCAGCAAAGATCAATTGATGGATTGGGGCAGCAGCAGCAGTTATGTGGTCAATGTGCCGTACTGAAAGGGGAGTTGAGTCAAATATTTACCAACTGATGTTTGATATAGAGTGGGATGATCTCTGGGTAGTGACCAAAAGAATATAATATCCTGGACATCCTTAGAGAGCTCAGACTTCCAGAATGACCTCAGAATGGAGCCATGCTCCTCTGTATTGAAAGGAACCAGCTGAGGTGGTTTGGGCATCTTGTCAGGATGCCTCCCGGGAACCTCCCAGTGGAAGTGTTCCGTCCACAACTAAGTGGAAGGAGACCATGGGGCAGATCCAGGACAGGCTGGGAAAATTGTATATCTTTGCTGGCCTGGGAGCGCCTCAGGATCCCCAGGAGGAGCTAGTAGAAGTGGCTAGGCAAAGGAATGTCTAGCCTAACCTCCTAAGCCATCCATAACCTCGGCGACCCAGTCCTAGATAAACAGTTCATAAAATGGAGGAATGAACTATACTACAAATTTAGCTTGTGACTAATGAATAACATATTGTACAGTTGTTGCACCCCGCTGCATGTGGTTATCATTCATTTTGTATACTCAGAAATTCAGAAAGAGTCTGATTGCTGAAAGTCTTGAAATCTGAGTGAGAAGCTGAAGCTGCTGGGCCTGAACACCTCTCTCTGTAACTGGACCCTGGACTTCCTGACTGGGAGACCCCAGTCAGTCAGGATCAGTAGCAGCACCTCCAAAACCATCACGCTGAGCACAGGAGCCCCTCAGGGCTGTGTGCTCAGCCCACTGCTGTTCACACTGATGACCCACGACTGTGCAGCACAGCTCAAACCACTTCATCAAATTTGCTGATGATACAACCGTGGTCAGTCTGATCAGCGGTGGTGACGAGGCGGCGTACAGAGAGGAGATACAAGAGCTGACGGACTGGTGTAGAACCAACAACCTGTCTCTGAACGTCGACAAGACTAAAGAGTAGGTTGTTGACTTCAGAAGACCACATCGGTACCACACTCCACTGAAAAACTTCACCTATGGAGATGGTCCAGAGCACCAAGTTTCTTGGTTTTCACTTAACAGACAACCTCACGTGGACCCTCAACACCAACTCCAACACGAAGAAAGCCCAGCCGCGCCTCTACTTCCTACGAAGACTGAGGAAAGCCCATCTTCCATCACTGTCTATCCTCACCGTCTTCTAGAGGGGAACCATCGAGAGCATCCTGAGCAGCTGCATTACTACCTGGTACGGGAACTGCAACGTCTCAGACCGCAAGTCCCTACAACGGGTAGTGAGAACAGCTGAGAAGGTGTCTCTCTGCCTCCTGTTCAGAACATTTTCACCAATCACTGCATCCGCAAAGCAACCAGCATTGTGGATGATCCCTCTCACTCGTCCCACACTCTCTTCTCCCTCCTGCCATCCGGGAAAAGGTTGCGCAGCATACGGGCCTCCACTACCAGGATGAGAAACAGTTTCTTCCCCCTGGCCATCAGACTTTTGAACTGATAACATCTTCACTTATTACTCATCTACATATGAGTAGATGTCTGTGATGAATGTACCGTCTGTTGTGCTGTGTTGTCTGCACTTGTTGCCTTGTCTTGTCTTGTGTCTTATGTTGTGTCTGATGTCCTATGTGTAGCAGCAGGGTCCTGGAGGAACGTTATTTCATTTCACTATGTACTGTGTATATGGCTGAAATGACAATAAAATCCTACTTGACTTGACTAACTTAGCAAGATAGTCAGCAGCGACCTAGTGGTGAGGGAGTTGCCCTGGCATCGGAAGATTGTGGGTTCGATTCCCTTAGGTAGGTTGCCCTGAGGTACCCCTGAGCAAGGTACCATCCCTGTCACTGCTCCCCGGGCGCTTTCAATAGCTGCCCACTGCTGCACGGTGTTTGCATGGGTTAAATGCAGAGGTCCAATTTCGTTGTGGTTCACTGTGTGCTGTTCTGTGACCTCGCAATGACAAGGGTTGTCACTTTCACTTTCTTTAAAGAGTCCCTGCAGAGAAAGAGTTGCTCCCACTGTGTGTGCATCTGTAAAACCAACAAGTGCTGAAGAAGACTGTCCCCATTTAAAACATCACCTTGAGGATCAGTGAGCTGGTCCCAAAGGGATTTATAATAGGAAGATAAGCATCATAAAAAGCCCTGCACATAAAGGATATCTCTACATTGGAGCCTGCAATTTGCTGCCAGACAGCCAGACAGAGAGTATGAGGCAAGTGGGGTCTACTGTGAGAAACCAGACAAAGCAGAGCATTCCCATACACTAAAATAGCTTTTAGTGTATGAGATTTATTAGGCAAAAGCGAGAGCCTTCTACTTTACATTGTAAGGGTCATTATCCTTGCCCATTTCATTCCTTTCATGCATCACACTAGAAGGCTGCAGCTTCATCAGATGAACAGGCAATAAAGTTTTAAGGAAAAGTGTTTCGCCTGACCTAGTGTTCTTTTGGAAAGAATGGCCTCTGAAAAGAACAGAATACTAATGTAGCAGATCGACAGATACAGTCAAGAGTCCTCCTATGGAACTGGCTAATGAAGACTGCAGGCTGAAGAGCTGGTGTCTAATGACTCACAACAGACTGACTCACCCAGTGACTGGCAATAATCTCACCGCAGTAGTTCATCAGCGTGGTGGCGTCCAGCTCCTCAGCTGTCTGGTAGAACCTGATGCAATTCCTCACATTCACCGAGGACATCACTCCTTTCTCACATCTACAAATATTTCCAAGAAAACAAGCCCTTAAAAGCTGAAAAAAAAACTTGTCTAAAATAATGGTCAGCAATAAAACACCAATAAAGTTGTTTTGCCATTGTTTTATGTATGCTTCAAATTGATATTTTATATTTACTTAAAAACAGCTTTTGATTTCCCTCTTTCCTTGTTTATTCTCAATGCAAGATCTGAGGTACTGAAACTATTCAACAAAACATGGCTGCATGTGCTTGAAGTCAATTAATTCATGGTTATCCACAGATGCTCTAAAGGCCGCCTCACTAAAGTAGTTTGGTGCTCACTCTTCTGAAGCCAATGGAATGATCGTACATCCATTAGAGATTTTTATTTTGACCAAATGATAAATGAGCACACATTTAATTGAATATGTAAACCCCAAGGCTGGTAAAACATAACCATAAGTTTCCTTCTGTAATTAAACCTTCAGCTGCCTCAATTCTGCTATTTGTGTTCCAAAAGTAACATGAAAATAATAATAATTTGAAAGCCTCCAGGAGCATCACAGAGAAAAGCAAAAGGGGCCTCATAATCCAGTGCCAACAAGGGCTGCAGAAAGTGGACAGGAGGGCCTGTCATGATCTATCACCACCAAGGGCTGTGAAAGTGGCCTGAAACAGCTGTCATTAACTAGTGCTGCATAGGATGCATGATTAGCCAAGCCACCCAGAAGGCCATGGAGAGTGCGCCCAGAGGGAAATACTTCATCAGCTAGTGCCACCAATAGCCGCAAAGAATGGCTACAGGAAACTGCATGGCCGAGCAGTTCAGAGTCTGGTTCCCAGGCTTCCACCTGGAAACCCAGCAATGACACACTCTAGCCTCACTCTCAAGCACTCAGGTTGGCTCCCCTCCCTCATTACCAATCAAGCTGGCTTTGTCTCCTCAGACGCCTGCACTTTCCTTACAAGAGCCAGCTGACACAGAGGTAGAAGCCAGAGAAAGTGAAAAAAGCCAGGTGCAGGAAACAGACTTGGACCATTAAAAAAAGGGGGATAGTCAGATGGGTTGAGATTAGAGCTTTGTACAAGCCAATTAAGCACCTTAACAAACTCATCAAACCATAAGGACATATTCATGCACAAGAAACAGTTCTGCCCAAACTACTGCCAAGAAAATGAAAATCCCCCATATAATTAAATCACCAGGGCAGCGGTGGCCTAGTGGTTAGGGACTAGGCCCCAGTATTAGTAGGTCGTGGGTTTGAATCCCAAGGTACCGTCCCCACCACTGCTCCCTGGGCACTTTAAATAGCTGCCCACTGCTGCACGGTGTGTAGAGGTTGAATTTCGTTGTGGTTTACTGAGTGCTGTCTCACCATGACAATAGTCACTTTCACTTCACTTCATTATTCATCCTCCATCAAACTTTATTGCTGGCACTAACCCACTCCTGTAGGTAGTGTTCTCTTGAAGTGCGATTGATCTAAAGAACCTGTTTCCACCCATCCAAAGAACAGAGGCAATGTGCTCTAAACTGACGTTTGGCCTTGCTACTCACCCATGAAAACCAAGTTCATGCAAATTCCTGTCAATGAGTGTAGGGGTAGCTAAATCAGCTTATGTGCAAAGACCAGAATAGACCATTTTAAAAAGTTTGTTCTAACCTGTTTATGAATTAAATATAAGAGCTGGATTCCATGAGCGACATCTTTAATTACTGTTTCTTCTCATAGTGGACTGTTTGTACTTAATTTCTGAGCCCTTCACAATCAGGAACATTCTTGTGATGCATAGTAATGAATGTTGTAATTTCAGGATTCAAATAAACACCACATGTAGCTGTTAAAAGAGTACTGATTACACATGCACTAACGCACCTCAGCCATGAGACAAACAAAAACCCCTGAACCAACAACCCATTCATGCTCATGACCAGCATGTGCCCACCTCTCTCGAAGGAGTTGAAGCTGGAAACGGTTGGCCAGCTTCATCAGGTCAATAAGGAAAGTGTCGTCTTCGCTCAGCTCCAGCTCATCCGTGTAAGCCCAGCGCAGCATCGCCATGGCAACCTCCGGCTTGGCTTCTGAGCATCAAGCCATCATTGTTAAAAAAAAAAAAAAAAGAAAGAGCAGTGGAAGGAAGATGCAGAAGAGAATGTATATCATAAATGGTATATATAATATAAAACATGCTATCATATGTGTCTCTCTTGCTCATCTATTTAAAATTGTTTAACTTTTTTAATGCGTGAAATCTGAAATGATTTGTCTTTGGGCAAAACAGGGTTAATTATCAATCTTGGAATAGGAAATACAACGCTGTAGTTAAAATAAAAATGACTTCTTCGATCCTGGAGCAGTAAAGCAGAATAGCTCTATTTGTTCCTCACCTGACAAGTCCAGCTCGGAGGTAGAGGCCAAGTTGGCTAGACTCCAGCTTTCACTGCGGGCTGCCAGTACAAACTTATGAGCGCTCAACTTCTGCTGTCCAATTTTCACCTTCAAGTCACTGCAACAAAGACCCAAAACTCATACCTGGGCATTTAGATTCACAAAGGAATATGTGAAGAGAAGCCACCTGCATAGATAGTCAACACACCATTTTCTCAAAAAGAACATTTTGACAATACCACTGAGAAAAACACTGGAAGAAAGAAGGGTCAGTGGTCTTCTTTGCCTCTTAGTATAAAAGAAACTTTGTGTTGGACAGAAGGACCTTTGTGACAGGTTATAATGAGAGGAAACACAATGCATCATGGTTTGCCAAGCCAAATCATCACAAAGATGTGATTTATAGACAATCACTAGATGGCAGGTCTAAGGAGTTGTACAATGTTCAACATAAATCCTTCTAGAATAAAAAAAAAAGGGAGACCCTAGGTGTTCTCTGGAACAACGCCATATGACTTTGATCTCTTCTTCTTCATCTTTCGGCTGCTTCCGTTTAGGGGTTGCCAAAGCAGATTATCCATTTCCATTTCTTCCTGTCCTCTGCATCTTCCTCATTCAAATCGACCACCTGCATGTCCTCGCTCACCACATCCATAAACCTCCTCTTTGTCCTTCCTGGCACCTCCATCTTCCCTTCCTTCTCCCAATATAATCATCTCTCCACTGTGCCTGTCCAAGCCAACACAATCTTGCTTCTCTAACTTTACCTGCAAAACCTCCAACCTGAGCTGTCCCTCTAATATTCTCATTTCTAATCCTGTGCATATTCGTCACACCCAAATAAAATCTTGGCATATTTAACTCTGACACCACCAGCTCCGCCTCCTGTCTTTTCGTCAGCGCCACTGTCTCAAACCCGAATAGCATAGCTGGCCTCACTACCGTTCTGTAAACCTTCCATTTCACTCTTGCTGTTACCCGTCTGTCACAGATTACTCCTGTCACTCTTCTCCACCCATTCCAACCAGCCTGCACTCTCTTCCGCCCTCGCCGTTACTCTGTTGATCCCAAGTATTTCAATTCCTTTACCTTTGTCACCGTTATTCCCTGCATCCTATCCACTCCACTGTCCTCCGCTCATGTATTCTGTCTTTGTCCTACTCACTTTCATTCCTCTCCTGTGTAGAGCTTATCTTCATCTCTCCAGAGTCTCCTCAAGCTGCTCTCTATTCTCACAGATCAAGATCATCAGCAACAGTTGCCCAATTTCCACCCACACTTTGTTGGCTAACAGCACTGGTGGCAATCTTTGTTAACCCGGGCCTCGACCGATCCGGTATGGAAGTACGTTTGGTTGTCTGTATATTGATTTGGCAAAAGTTTTACACCGGATGCCCTTCCTGACAAAACCCTCCCCATTTATCCAGGATTGGGACCAGCACGAAGTAATACACTGGCTTGTGCATCCCTAGTAAAAATGACCTGGTGGACAAATTAGCACCAAAAATATTCTTATTTTAGGGATTAAAGCTAAAATACACTTGTCAAACACATCAGGAATGATTTTTTTTTTTCAAATAAAGTTTTGTTCTTAAATAAGACCTTTATAAGAATTTTCTTTTAAGTCAGCTGGCAATCCAGTATGGCAGGACACTTATTTACTGCAGCAGCAGGTAAAACTGATAAGACTCATTAATGGTCCAATGAGTCTTAAACTTATCAATATCAGGTTATCAGATATACAGTTATTAAATGTTGTAAAATTTTACTGAACACTTGTTGCAGCTGCAAAATTCTACACTACAGCAAAATAAACCCGAAAAGCTCCCTCTATGTCCAGCATCCTGCCATTTGTTATTCAGCTCCTGTGCCTACCTGTATTGGTCTTGCTGGTAAAGGTCAGCCACAATAGCTAGCAGGCGACTGATGAAAGAGTCACTTGGCTGAGAGGAAGAGCTGTGGCCAGACGCTTGAGCCGCCAGCATGGAGCACCTCCTCTCCGTCTCCACCAGCTTCTGCTGCATCTTCACATACTCCTGCCGGAGCAAGGACAGGTGCTTCTGCAGCTTCTGCACCTCCTCTGCAGAGCAGGACAGAAAGGCAAGGCGAAGGTTAAACAATCAGCATGAAGAATTTTCCACAATTCTCTTACTCTTACCGATATTTCTTCCCAACACATTTTTGAAAACGGATGAGAGCCTAACATTATTGCCCTCCTGTGCTCACTCAGATGTTACAGCCCCTCACTCCATTTTTACCAAAATATATGAATGAACAGCTGATATGGAATCATTTTTAAATCAAGATTAATGTTAACAATGCATTTCCTATGTGTGAGAAAATGTCCATCAAGTTGGAGCTTCCGAGACAAGACATTTTTTAGATTCTTACAGTTAGAGAGCAAATCATAAATGCACATTTTCCCCCCAAACGCAGGCAGCTTTTCCGATCCTACTCCCTACTTCAAAAGGTACAAGGACAGTAATTTATAGATTTTCGCAAACTACTTCATAATTGCTATTAAAGCTTTGTGGGCCAGTGAGCTGGATAAGGAAATACTGAAGGAGTTATGGGAAAACCCACCTAAGAGGGTACATACTTCTGTTTGAGCCTGGTCTGCATGGTCTCAAGTAGTAAAAATTTGTTACAAGAGAAACTGGACCAAAGTGAAATGGCTAAAAGATCTACAAGGACGAGAACCCTTACTGTGGGTTCAGGCCCCTGCTAATCACGTACATATGTTCTGGTGCTGTCCATCTTTGCACAGATTCTCGAAGGAAATCTTTAATACAATTTTAGTTGCACACAGGCTGAACACCTATTTGCTATAAAACAGAAGCAATTAAATTGCTAATAAAACCTGCCAGAGAAGCCACGGGGCAATTAAACCTGATCAGGTAATGCTTGGGGAATTTCGTTTTCTCAAACATTAACACAAGAACACAAACAGTACACACCTTAGAGTTCATGGGCATGTTTCCTAAAGCAGGGTTTCTGAACGAGCCATTTTGGCAAAGAAAAAAAAAAATGGCCCTCCCCTAAACAACAGTGGATGAGCCGCGGCATGTTTCTTGTCTGAGGTTTGATTCTTTAGTTTTGCACCGGAGTCAAAAGCCTAATGTTGCAAATAATAGAAACTTCGGCTGAACTGCATGCCTGTGTTTTCACATCCTTATCTAAAACCATGCTGTAAACAGACTTTATAAGCTTATTTAATTTAAACTAAAGTGCTATCAAATTTTAGGCATTAAGACAACTGCTTTTTTTCCAAGTTACCTAGGCAGCATACTTTGTGCATTATGGTAAGGGAAAGCTGTGCAAATTTAGTGTGTTTAAAGTGAGGACTCAAACATCTCTAGCCCTCCTTTAAATGGACAGTCTTAACGTATGGCTTAGGTGAAAAATCCTTCGTTCCAGGAGAAACACCTTTCCCTAAAAGACCTTTTGATTAATTGGCCAAACATGTTATGCTTTTAGTGGAACTGTCAAAAAGCTTGACTCCACAATTGTGTCTTTAATGCAGGATGAGTTGATATTTGACTGCTTTTTGCATATTCTGCAGTTCCCTCTTCCTTCCTCATTTTGATGGATAGTTCATTCCTCTGTGTGTATGTGGCATTCCACAGACTGCTGAGGAAACACTTTGCCTTTACCCTGCCATGGCTGGGGGATTGGGTGAGCTATTGCTGATTGGTTCAGTAAGCTACTCCTAACCACCTGACCTAGCTTTGAGAGCACAACAAATGCTCCCGAGCCAGCGACAGGGATCTCAGCTTTAGGCAAAAGGTGAACCCTAAACACTTATTACCTCCTTTAAGCTTAATGACAGTCTAACAGACCCACACAAGTCTAAGCGATCCATTTAAACTATGCAGAGAAACCAAAGACAAACCCACTGTGCTTAATTCAGGCTGGGCTTTTAGCTTTCTTCAAGCAATGGAGTCAGCAGGTTTGTTCCTCAGGAGGTCAATGGGCACTATAAAGTATTTTAAAGACACAATAGCTCTGGAAAACCTCCTGAGCTGATTGCATAACACACATATTTCGGGGGGGGACGGGACTGCTAGAATAAAAAAAGTGATGATAAAGCACTGGTGTAGAAACTGAAAGCTTTCTAGCATGTTGGTCATTTTAATGATAATGAATAAATAGTGTTGAATGAAAAGTTACACCCAAGTTTGGTTCACCGGTTAGACAGTTTGTTAAAGTGAAGAGTCATATGAAGCTCAGATAAAAAAAGACAACTGTAGCAAGTGTCTGGATGGAAAGATAAGAGAAAATGGGCCTCTTCTGCATTAGCTCTAAGCAACATTTTGTATTATTTAGTGGAAACTTTCCCCAAAAATCTTTTCACCCGTTTGGATGGAAAATACCTACTGGAGGGGGACAGATCCCTCACAATATTCACAGTGTGGAGTGAAACGGACTAATCTTGTAATTGTGAAACACGGCACAGCACACAGTGAGACACAGCCAAATTCAACCCACACACACTGTGCAGCAGGGGGCAGCTATTTAAAGTGCCCTGGAAGCAGTGATGGGGACTGTACCTTGCCCAAGGGTACTTCCAAGCAACCTACTGGTGTAGGATTCAAGTCCATGACTTTCCGATCCTGGGGCCAGTTCCCTAACCACCAGGACACAGTTTCCCCACTATATCTGCCACTACCCTGCTGTAACCTCAGCAGCTGAGTGAGGGATGAGCTGGATCAGGGGTGAAAACCCAGGAGACTGGGATCAGGCTTGGGAAACGCTGACAATCTCAGCTCACATCAAACACAAGCAGAAATCACATGCTAATCATGCAACAGCAACGAGTGGCGGTCGACCTGCCATCATTTACAGCTCTTATGATCATGTCGTAAAGGTCAGGGCCAGTCGCGGAGTTCAACACGAACATGAATTCAGAAAGGAGCAGCTTCCCAAAGCACGTTAAGATGAAGAAGGAGAACCGTTAGCTACGCGTCTGTCACTCAGTTTAACAGACTTTAACGCAAAGCTCCAGCAAAACAGCTACCTAGGCTATTTTTTTTCACTAAGCAGCCGCCTTAATATGTTCATTTTCTGTATATTTTGCGCGTAAACAGAGGAACCGGCATTTATCTCTCCTCCAACCACCGCCCAGCCCACCTTCCTCACACACTCCTGTTAGCAACGCAGCATTTACTCTAAAAACCCTTCAAAACATGAGGTCCTGTTTGTCGTTTCACTCAGAGCATTAAGGTGATGGGTTTACAGCTGCACCCGGGCGGTGAAATTAGCCTCCGTCTGAGGCAGAAAGGGTGAGGAAATAAGCAAGAAATCGTTCTCATACCTTCCGCCATGTTGGATCCGTGGCTGGTCGGCTGGTCTCGCGAGAGCTTGGAGGAGCGGGGGCGGGAGCGAGGGCGGGAGCGTGGGCGGGGCCGTGGGCGGGGCGATAGTAAACAAACGAACACAAAAATGGTTTTAAATTAGAAATAATAGTATAGCGCATAAAACTAAACCCTGGGGAGTGTTTATGAAAACTGTTTGGTAAAATATAGATTCATTCTGCATTGCTAAGGCCATTTTTCAAAGGTGACCGATCTCAATACAAAGCTTTAGCTGTTCTGAATAAAAAAAAAAATCAAACGTCCATTAAAAAGAAAAATCAAATAGAAAGTAAAAAGGAAAGCCCATTCACGTTGGAGAGGTTAATACGTTCACAGCCGGGGGGGGAGAATTGTAGGTCTAAACTAAGTTTTACACAAGCTTGAACTTAAAAAATAGAAACCCAGTCAATAAGTGGAAACTTCAGGTCCAGAAAGTAGGGGTACCAGTTGCTTAGTGGTTAGGGAGTAGGTCCCTGGAAGGTCATGGGTTCGAATCCCTGCCCAGTTGTTTGCCCTGAGGTTCCTTGAGGGTACCTTCCCCATCATTGTTCCCCGGGCCCTGGAGATAGCTGTCTGGTGCACAGTGTCTAGAGACCAAGAAGCTTAAAATCCCACCTCCTTACCACCACTGGGTTCCTGAGCAAAACCCTTAACCCCAAATTGCTCTTAATGTAGATGGTAAAAATTTCCATACTGGATTAACTGAGAACCAGTTTAACAACCACCGGAGTGACAGAAGTGCGTCAGAGTGTACAGGCTGAGGTATGAGGTCAATGTGACCACGGTAAGGTCTGCAGTAGGAGTGACTGTATTTACTGTGTTGTATTTAAAGTATATCTGGGATTACATCAAGGATCAGCACTGAGCCCTTTCTTGTTTGCTATGATGGACAGCCTGACAGACCAGATTAGACACGGACCCCATGAACTATGATGTTAGCTGATGATATTGTGATCAGGAGTAAAAGTAGTCTGAGGAGACCCTGGAGAGGTAGATATAAGCTCTAAAGAGGAGAGGGTCAGTAGAACTAAGACTAGGAATTGAGTGAATGAAATTGAGGACAGTAGAATGGTTAGGAATCAGGGAGTAGAAGTGGCGAAGTAATTTAACAGATCAGAGTGATGGGGAGGTAGAAAGAGAGGTGAAGAAGAGAGTGTAAGCAGGCTGGAATAGGTGATGAAGAGTGGCAGGAGTTTTCTGTGACGGACACATACTAGCGAGAATGAAAGGAAAGGTTAACAACATGGTACATGTTGGATGAATTGGAGAAAAAGTCGGGGAAGGGAGGTTAAATTGGTTTGGACATGTACAGAGAAGAGACATGGAGTATTTTGGAAGGAGGATGTTGAAGATGGAGCTGACAGGCAAGAGGAGAGGAGGAACCCCAAAGAGGAGGTTTTACAGATGTGGTGATGGAGGATATACAGGCAGTCGGTGTGAAAGAGAAGAATGCAGAGGACAGGCAGAAATTGAAGATCTGCTGTAGTCACTCCTAATGGGAGCAGCTGAAAGAGGAACAAGATGAAAAAATGAGTTGGGATTATATATACAGTGCTGGGAATAGGAACCTGGAAACCCAGTGTCAACAATGTAACTATAGTCCTTTAGTTTACTTTCAAAAAACATCTGTTAAAAGAATATTGAGTATTATACTTAAGGGGGATTAACAAATTAAAAGCTTAACAAATGAGTGTGAACCAATGGATGTTGGTGTGCAGAGAAGGACGCAAGTTAATTAATTAGCAAACAACTTGCAGAAAAGTGCCCAGGCATCAAGCAGCAGATCTGTAATCCTTTCATGGAGCTTTCCTTTAATTCGTCAAACTACTGGCTGGTTTCAACAACATGACCAGTTGTGACACTGAAAGTGTCTCCAGAGTGGCACTTTTCATTAAACCCGTGCTGCACCATGCATTTACTATAATAAACATTTAATTATGCAGATCAAAAACAACACTGGCTCATCTTAACTAAGCTTCATCCCCAGATATCTGGACCCCCTCTGTTTGCTAATTATTGTTTGAAAGGCTTTATATGGGAGTATAAAACAACTATGTTTGTATGTACAAGATTTTAAGCACTGCTATTTCCTTTGTACCACCAAGAAATGGGAGAAGCATCTGAGAAGCATTTTGAACCGGTGTGCCTACGATGCATATAAAGCAGTGAGCATCAGATGGGGATTTCACCACATTATTTCTTCATAATTAAATACCCAAGATGTAAAAAATAAATAAATAAATAAATAAATACAAAAAAACAAACTGGTTTTTATGTATATACATTATGTAACAAAACTGCTGATTGGGGAACTATTAATTTGAGGCTTTGTTTAAAAAAAAAAAAAAAGTATACTTTCTAAGGCAGGTTAGCTCTCCATTTCACCATTATTGACTTCATTTCAGGAATATGATGCAGAGATTTATGTTGGGAGTGATGAGGATTGAGGGGGATAAAAACCAGTTATTTAGAGGGACCACTCACTTGATAGATTGAAAAAAAAGCTAGAAAAGCAAGATTATGTTGGTGTACTTGGAAGAGAACAGGATGCTGGGGATGAAGCTGCCAGGAAAACGGAAAAGAGGAAGACCAAAGAGGAGCTTTATGTATGTAGCAAGAGAGCATGCAGGTGGTTAGTGAAAGAGGATGACGCAGAAGAACGAGAAATGGAAGCCGACAATCAGCCGAAAGAAGAAACTGACTCATGGTGTAGAAGTCAGTACCTTCTAAAGCAATAAAGCTCCCAAAGATCATCATTATTTTACCCTTATCAGCTCCATTTTAGGAATATTATATATAGGACACATAATATCCATGTATAGCATCCAATAAATACATGTTTCTATTATGATGGCCTGTTTACATCTTTATGATTCAACTACACACGATTTGGGAAGATCAACAGTGGGATCCTTCTTTAACGCTGCTCTATTAAGAAGTACTGCGGCACTAAATATATAACACCTCACCTATCTGGATCTCTAATCGCCTTTACTTGAAACAAGATCACACACTCAAAGTATTGGAAAAAAATTATATTTTAGAAGAACTCACTAGAGAAGGTGACAATTTCCATAACATGAAAAATATACATCAGTATTTTTTGTCTTTGTACATTAGGCAAGAGAAACTGCAGTAGTTTGTCAGAGCCAGAATAAAATTAAACAGAGAATAAGGATTGTATGGAGTAGAAGGATGGCAAGTCACACGCGCACACACACACACACACGCGCAATCACTCTAACATTCAAATGCACACACACTCGCTTTCAAACAAAATCCCAGAAACTGCTTGTGAGAAACCTACAGTTAAAGCATGCTTAACGAATCCTATCAAAGACACCACAAAAATGGAAAAAAAAGCCCTGCAAAAGAATTTGCTCAAATGATGAAAAGCGTATGCAAAAAAAGGAGGGGGGTAAAAAAAAAAAATAAAAAAAAGTTTCCTGTCCCTAAATTTTAATATTGAAATTTAACACATTGGAGCGGGAAGGAAAGGATACACTACACACGCAGGTTGGGCGAAGAGGGGGGCGTTATTGCTACACCAAATTATCAACATCTTTAATATTCGATAATGCTGGTACAAAGGGTTATAAAAGAAAATTTCACACATCCACACAAGCTTGAAGGGGTGTAGAGCGATCTGGCGACGTCTCACCCTACTGGCTCCCGAATCAACGCAGGAGGTGCAACAAGCCAAGCAATTTCGATCGGAGGCACTTTTGAAAAGAAAGACAAATTAAAACTTGGAGCTCAAACATGCAGGTTTTCACATGTGATCGGCTTCTTCGTCACCTCTCCAGCCTTTGCAAATTCCCCACAGGGCTGAGCATGTCCTCCTGTTGAGCAGAAGTCCTCTTCCAAAAGCAAGGACACACCCTGACCCACCCCAAGCCCCTGCAGTTAAAACCAAACAATGAAAAATACTCATGATGTCTAATCAATTCATAAAGTGATCAGTTACTGTCTGTTATGGAAGTTTACCTCAAATGTCCCCCGCGGTAATGAGGTTTGCAACCCGACATGCTGTATGAATTCCGACAACAGTAGCGCCAACGAACCCCCCTCCCCGCCCTCTGCACCTTCCTCAAGAAAGACTCCACCTGCCGATAGAGCAAACCCGGCGAGTGTTTTCTTGGCTCCTGGTTCAATATTTCTCAAGCAATTGGAATCTATGAGGGGATGGGTGGGGGGAAAAGCCTTACCCCAGGTTTCCTTTCTATAAACTTCATCTCTTTTGACCTGTAATCAAAGTGATGCGCATTAGATGAGGAGTTGCAGGGATTGGGGACGGAAGGGGAAATGAACTATATTCTTTAAGATCTTTACAGGGCTCTAACTACAGAAAGCACTATTTATTTGGTACTAGGTGTCTCGCTGGATGGATAAGAACAATTTTATATATTATCCGGTTTTTATGTCTGCTATTTACAGGTCTTTACAATTTCTTTCCTGAAAGTTGTATCAGTTCATAGACTTGCGTAAAAATGCGTAATATGTTATGGTTTTTTTTTTATGGTTTTTTCCCCCGTTTTACATGTTGGCACTTGCTTGGCATGTTCTGTCCATTTACGAGCTGTTATTGTTCTATTGCAGCCTTCTAATGCCAGCCTGTTACTGCCAACGTTCAATCGAGTCCGGCAATAGGGTGGTAGAGTGCAGGAAAACAGTGCCATGTTGTTTCTCGACTGGAGACCTGTTGGAGACAGGAAAATGCAAATAAATCTCTAAAAAATAATAAATCAATAAGTCAAAATGCATATTTCCACCATTAGAAAGGAATTTTATTTCTTTAATTTCACTGCTCCTTTAAACCCAGGAACATTTGCGATTACTCTACACAGTAATAAACACAATGGAAAATTGACGATCATTTGCTTTTAACTCAAATCTTTAATCATCATATATATCTTATATAATTATTATTATTATTATTAAAGATATAGAATATATATATATATATAATATATATATATATATATAGATCTTTTTTATATATATAAAAAAGATCTCTCTCTCTCTCTCTATATATATATATATATATATATATATATATATAATAAAAAACATCCTAAACTATCTAAACTGATCCTAAACTATCTAAATTACACAGCTTCATCATTTCGAAAACTGGTAAGCAGATAAGTTTTTCAGCATTGCAGATGAATTTGCGGCTTAAGCCAAAAATGTTAACCAGATCTAGTGCCAATTAAAACTCAAATCAAGATCTAGCACTAAAACACATCATAAATATCAGTGACTAAATAATAAGATCCCTGAACCAGCTCATAATGATCAGCTTATAACACCAAACACCAAAAATAAACCCACACAGGGTTATTGTCTGCATTGTGTGTTTAACTGTTTCAGGACCAAGGCACAGAATATTTACGAGAAAGGGTGTTTTCAGAAATGAAATTTCAGATGCTGAAAACCTTTTTAAACCTAGTTGCAGACCTCAATATATATAAAAAAGATTAGACAAAAACAAACAACTACAAAAAAAAAATGCACAAGATCTTGGCTGTAAAAAGCCCATGGTTAAACTCTGCTGCTCACCCTGAAAATAGTGAAGCTACACGCTGCTGGATGAATCAGTCAAAGGCAGTCTCTTGGCTCTTTCGTACACAACGTGCAACTTTCCGCTTAAATTCACCGTGTCTGTCTTCCCTCCATTCTTTCTGAGATATGGAAGTAAAAAAAAATTACTTTTCTTTTAAGACAATCCATTTAAGAGCTACTACTTTAAGCAATTATACTTAGTCACACTTTGGAAGAGAGGTTACCTTTATCAGACAAAATACTAGTATTGTTACAAAACACTTCATAAAACATTAAAACAGTAAAGCCCTGGTAAATCTATCATGTAACATGTTTAAACCTGTATTTTCACACACACACACACACACACACACACACACACACACACGTTTTTATGCGTCATCCACACAAACCTCTGAAAGACCTTTCATTTGTAAACTAATTACAAATAAAGTAACATCTTTAAAGGCCCACAGTATGGCATCACCCTGGTTTAGTGCAAACCATTGTTTTAAAACTGAAAGCCGATAAACGACACGGGACAACATTCATTTTTCTAGCTCACTGTCTTAAAGTCTTAATATGAACTTACTGCTGCATCCACGTTGGCAGGAGAGTCTCCATTTGGATCAGCCAGCATAGAGATGACACTAATCATGATAGTCTCCACAGTGTGGATGGGGAGCCAACGTTCCTCTGGCTTTTCGTAGCCATACTTGTCCTCCCCCGGCTCGTGCAAAATGGAAATACAGACGTCACCATTCTTGTCAACTGAAACAAGACCATAGACAGGAAGGACAAACTATGTTAAAATGGAAGGGGGGGGGAGGGGGAAAAAAAACAACAACAAAAAACCCAAAGATATTTGCAAGGAGCATATAGAGAATTAAAAGTGCATGTTAGCAAAGAAATGCACCTCAAATGTGAAATTTGTGTAAATTTATATTATAGTCTGAATACATTTCATTGCTCCAGTTTATAAGTCTTTTCCACCTGACTGTGTAGTATAGGTATTTTGGAGGACCCAAAAACTATTTCCCATTGAATAATACTATCCTGAGAATTCTGATGATTAGGATGACATTTAACCAACTGATATGTAGTTTATAGCTCAACCAATATATACATAATCCGTCTATACCCCTTAAAGGAAAGTAACCAAATTCAGGACAGATACTCAGTGTGGATCACACTGAATCAAAAATAGGACTAAAAATGTTAAATATATGACCTTTTAACTGCAGTGCATGTTTTTTTTTTATGTTTATTAGCTGCTCTGTGCCACTTTATACGTTTAGAGAAAAGCAATATTATAAAGTTAAACACTTAACTAGTTTGATAGTTGTATATTTAAACACCCTGTTTTGTTAATCATCTGAAAATAAGCACACATCATCTACAGGACACAAACTTGGCTTGTAGTCCACATTTTATATTGATTTACCAATTATAAACATAAAAATATATATAAATACTATTTGCCACAATATTTTTATGCACTAAAATGTTCTCTTTGCAGGGAATGTGCATTTATTTTGCATAAGACAGTAAACAAAACATGTCATGTTTGACTATGCTGCCCAATTTTTTGCACACAGCTATGCATAAAATATATACTTAAAATCTAAATTAAGGATGACCTCTTACATTACATGACCATCCATGAAATTTCCTGTCTCGCTTAGCAAGATACATTATAGCTGTTAAACCAGCTGTTAAATGAACTTATACTTTTGAACCACATGTTGAAACTGTACTTACCATTTGGGTGCCATATCTCTGTGATGAATTTCATTTTGGGAGGCCTGAGAGGATAGTCTTTGGGAAATGTGAGATGGGCTTTAAACACTCCACCTTCACTGTAGCACAATACAATATTGCTTAATTAGCAAGCATAGAATACTACTGCATTAGAAACAAAATCCACAGACAAGCTGTTAACAGCCTGAAATGTACACTAGCTGGATATTAGATGCTATAAAAATGATAGCTCATAAGATATAATCATGTATAAACAAAACATACATGCGTGATCCCTACAGAGGCTCTAAAGGAAGCATGAGTGTAATCACTAACAGTACACTTCGACTGATTTCTAGTTATATAAACAAGTTGGGTGACCACATTGCATTTAGCCAATTAAGCAAGAGTAGAGGGGTCTCAAAAAAGAAGGGAAATCAGTTACCCAAAGATATAAGCGATAAAACAATGGCTATCATTCTCTTTTTTGAATCTGTGACTGTTTAATGTAATTGCTGATTTTCTACATAACTTTAAATAGATCTGGAGTTGTGTTCAGTTAGAAGGCTTAATTACTTGTTGGTTCTTGGGGAAACTGATAAAAACTAAGCATAAATCTACACTGTTCTCATTGTAAGCTTTCCTGCACCAAAAATAAAACCGCAAACAGCTCTTATTGTTTATGGCTCTAGATATGCTAGATAGGGTTCTTGCTATTTTCATTCATTCTTATAGCATTTAAATTTACAATTACATTTACATTTGCAGCATTCAGCAGACACTCTTATCCAGAGCGATTTCCATGTCCTAATCACAGGGACAGTCCCCCTGGAGCAACTCAGGGTTAAGGGTCTTGCACAGGGACCCAGAGGTGGGATTCAAACCTGGGACCTCTTGAGCCATAAGTCCATAGGCAAGTATCCTACCACCACCACCCCATAAACAGATTAAAAAAAAACAACAAAAAAAAAAACAAATGGCCACCATTGGCAAGCACAAAGTCCAAGCAAGGACAAATATGGTCAAGAAGTAGACATGCACCATAAATTTGGAAAAGCAAACCACTTTCATTTACTAGAGTAGTTACAGAAGAGGGTATACTTACTACAATGTGTCAGGAGGACCGATTATTAGCACTTCCCATCTGTAGAGGTCATTATCATCTATCAGTCCTGCAGAGAACCCTTCCACTGGGTTTTTATTCAATTCTGAAAGTCACAAAGTTATAAACGACCTGAATCAGTGCAAAATATTCAAAATAGAATTATGTTTCCAGTGAGCCATTTGCATCATACATAGCTAAAGGATTTGTATTTTTGAATACTGCTGTTAAAGACCGTCAGTAAGGCTGTCTAAATGACAACAATGACACAAGTGAAATATTTACATCAGATATGTTCAGATGACATTAAAAACAAAAGTAGAAAAACACTAAAAATAACCTAATTTGAGCATCTAAAGTGCCCAAAGACAGATTAAGATCTCTGACCAAATTTAATCTCAATAAATCCTTGTTTTATTCCCACGAGGAAAACAACAAACTGCATTAAAGCTTCAGGGAGGGACATTTTTCTCTTCACACTGATCTATGACCACCTTCCTCTGACCAAGTTCTTAACATTAATGGAATCTGCAGACCTGATTTCAGATCAGCACAAAGAAGCTCTGGTTCCATTGTGTGGCCACACTCCAGCTTAAGTGGCACAGGATTGGACTGAGTGTAAATCTGAGTGCTCATGTGGTCTCTGGCTGTCCATATGAGTTATGAGGATCAGTCTGGCACAGACTACTGCATGTGTTCTCATCTTATGAAGAACAGCAAAAAAACACAAACAGAGGGCTGAGGGATACAAAACATGTTTATGAAATAACTGAATAACTGGCTCCCTATGGTGTCAGCTTTTTGTAAGCCAATGAATCACACAAGCATTCTGGTCTTGGCCTATGAAGCAAAAAGGTCTGGAACAAAAATGACTGCTAATTAATCGCTTATCCAAAAAGACTGGTCAATTTTGCCCGTATGGAACCACAGTCTTTTAATATCTTGAAACAATAAGATATTGTTAAAACCAGATCTGAAGTAAATAATCAGTAGGCAAACTCATGGTATGACACCAAATGTCAAGGTAAATCTGGCCCAGAGGGCATGTGCCAAGCTAAAACAGTCATCATTCATTGTAAACAATTACAGCAAAAAAAACCTGATATGAATCAGAAAATAACAGAAGCGTCATCATGCCTACAAGACAGTAGTCAATCCCATGGGTTCATATCAAAGATGAGCCACTTCCCTTTAACTGCTCACTTTGTGCCAGTAAAACTTCACATATGAGCAAAGATGTGTGCTGTAATTTCACGCACACAGCCCTTGCAAGTTAACACCTTTTAAGACTTAAAATAGCAATATTTAACAGCCCCCTCAAGCTACACTCTGCACTTTCATGGTGCAAGATAAACAGTAGTTGTTTAGGCCTTTTGTCCCCCCCACTCGTGTTGAGCCCATGGCGTGTACAATGGGGGTTCAATGAGTTTGTCACGCTGGTGTTAAGAGAAGGCAGTCAAAACATGATCAATTCTCATTCAGTCGATCTGTTAGTGAGAGCTCCAGCTCTAAAGGATGGTTGGGAGGAGCCGAGACCCTGTAGCACAATCCACAGCCATTCCTAAGGTCCCTTCTCTGTAGTCTTTAGGCAGGGAAGGTATCTGGCATCAGTCCAAGGCAAGCTTAGGAGGCGCTCACTCTCAGCTGTGAACATTTGGCAAGGAGCAGCCCTGTTTGCCTGTGTACGTGTATATATGGTTGAGCAACTGTAGAAAGGGGTAGTCCTTTTTTATTAAAACACTTCCTAAAGGGCAAAGGTGTAGTGTTTCATAGCAAACATTACACAACCTATACCTTGTGAGCCAAACCAGAAAAAGAATGAAGACTCAGCACTATTACGAAAATATGTATTTTGCAAGTTGATCCCCTGTTTAATTCTGGGAGCACACGGGGGGCAGCTCTAGAAATACCTCGTTGGCCAAGCTGTCACTCACGGATCGGGTTGCCCAATCACAGCGTGTGTTGGACAAAAGAGTGCAGCGGACCAAAAGGCGCAAGGATACACGATCTTGAGTAACAATAAATCACAACCTGCACCCACGTGGCGTGGGATGGGGCACGTTTCTCGGCGGCGATTTGGCCGGCGCTAGGTTTAGCGCTTATCTGATCACCAGCCATCTGGCTGGAGCGAGCGAGGAGCTAACGTTAGCCTGCTGGCTAGCTCTGGGCTGAGAAAAACAAAGGGATTTGATTACTGCAGCAGCCGGGCGGCCCACAACCCGCCGCATAGCGCACTGCTTCAGGGCCACACCACGAGGCTTCAGCCTCGGACGGAAAAAAGCTTCGACTTTCAAAACACAAACAACGAGATGTGGACGGACGAAGGAAAGCGAAAGACTTAAGACGTCAATACAGAACTCGCTAACGTTAGCTCGGCTAAGCTATCAAGCAGCTGCCGGCCGGCTAATAGGAGCAGGCCCGCATTTCTGGAGAAACCGCCTGGCGTTTTAGCACATTTTTTTTAACTTTCAAAGTCGGTCAATACGCAAAATGTTGCTGGATATTTTGGGGAGACCCTGAATACACCCCCCTGGCCCTGTCCTGGTTCATGCGTGGTGTTCTGAGTATAAAACGTGCATGAAAACAAAGACACGGAGGCAGAAGAGCCGGGGACCGGATTAGCTGCCAGGCTAACGGCCCAGAACGCACCGGTTTAGCTTAGCTTTAGCCTCGCTCATATCGCTCCCCCTCGCTGAGAAAGCGTTCAAATTACCTGCCAGCTGTCTCCTGAGTAACAGCGCTGACTGCGGCTCCGTCATGGTGTTGTGAACCGCTGGGGGGGACTTTTACTAAACTAAGAGGAGACACAAACTCGACTCAATAAATAATCGTCGCGTCCGTTCGTCTCTGCTCTACTCCGTCCTGCTCAACATTCTGATCCGCTTTGCGCATGCTCACACAGCGGCCCAAGGCACCAAAAGGAGCCGTGTGGGCGACGCGACGGCGCATGCGCGGCAAACAAGTCAACTTAAAAATAGGTCCGTGAGCACACAGTGTTAGGAGTGTATACATGTATTAAATTGCAATTTAAAAGGGAAAATATTAAACCTTTCACACAGCTAGGATCAGTGGCGTATATACTGTAAAGGTTGGGTCGGTTTTTATTAGCCCTTTTATTAGATTTAATATATGCCCAACTATTATTCATAATGCAGCACTTTATTGATAACACAGCAGGGAGGATGTAAGATTTTCAGCTAATATTAGGAAGCTAAATGGGACTATAGGATATGTTGTAGTATTCTAAGTGACGTTCAAACACACTTTGGTGGGACTAAGTCCAATGATCGGGTCACAGGTTTGAGTCCCAAACCAGTAGGTTACTCTGATGTACCCTTGAGCAAGGTACTGTCCCCATCACCGCTCTCTTGTGTAGATGTACAGAGGAAGCATTTCATGGTGCAGAAGTTGTGCTGTGTTCACAATGACAAACTATTCATTTGACCAGGTGGAGCGGGTGCAGTGGTGGCCGCCTGATTGGGGGATCGGGAGCTCAAACCCCTTCCCGATAGGTTGCCCTGAGGTACCCTTGAGCAAGGTGCCGTCCCCGTCATGCTCCTCCCTGCGATGGGCTGGCGACCTGTCCAGGGTGTGTCCCCCGTCCTTCGCCCTGTGTGCGAGCTGGGATGGACTCCAGCAGTCCCCCTGGCAGAAACTGACTGACCAGTAAAATATAATAATATAAAAATAGGAGCAATAGTTTGTAAGAAAATCTGAATTGTTAGCAATGATATTGGTAAGAAGCGAAATTAGGGACAGGCAGATTGGTACAGAAATATCAACAGATCAGGTCAGTCCTCACAAAACATCAGTCATTTAGCAACAGACTGAATAACCATTAACTGAATTCAACTGGAGTAAATACATGTGATGGGGAGGAAGTGCATTTCCTTCCCCCATTTATTCCTGATTGCATGAATATGAGAAAGAATGAAGGCACTGCAATCACTGTTTCACTCCACAAAACACACAAAGCCTTTACATTATGCATCTTTTCAGTGTCCATCTACAATTTTTCACTGCAAATATTTTGCATTTACACATGCACAGAATCAGGACACAAGTCTTGGTCTTCAGCAGGACAATAAGTGTTAGTGTTTGTGCTAAAAGTGATGAAGGCTCCTTCACAGAAAAATGATTACACTCAAGAATACTGCCAGATGCTTGAGACATTGTTTCAAAGTAGCTTTGACTCTGAAACATTTTGAATTATTTGCTCTAAAGAGCTTGGAAACACACTTGTAGTGGAGAGATACATGCAAAGGCAAAACAGTACCCAGTAACAGTAACTTGATGGAATTTTCTTTAAGTGAATAAAATCATGATATGCTTAAAACTAAACCAGTTACATTGTAAGTAGAATGAATGACATTTACATTACATTTACAGCATTTAGCAGACGCTCTTATCCAGAGCGACTTCCATGTCCTGATTACAGGGACAGTCCCCCTGGAGCAACTCAGGGTTAAGGGTCTTGCTCAGGGACCCAGTGGTGGTAGTGCCAAAGGTGGGATTTGAACCTGGGACCTCTTGAGCCTTAGGTCCATAGACCAGCACCCTACCACTAGAAGTGAATAAAGTGAGTCATGATGTGAAAGAAAAACCCAGTTTATAAAACAAATGCACATAAAACAAATAAATGATTTTTGAATATGTGGACAATAGGATTTAAAAAAAAGCCAGAAGCAAGCTCCGTATTTTTAACTCTATCCAGAATAGAGAACTTTGTCAGATGGAGGTGATGCTGAGTTTGCACTTTTCTCATGAGGAGTAGTGGGCCTGCTCTGATTTTGCCACTAGGTGGAGACTAGGCTTCTGATGCAAAGCCTCTCATGAAAGATTTACATGAAGTTTTTTACCTGCTGCGATGGGCTGGTGACCTGTCCAAGGTGTGTCCCCCGTCCTTCGCCCTGTGTGAGCTGGGATGGACTCCAGCACTCCCCTGCGACCCCGTTTGTTACAAGCGGCAGAAAATGACTGACTGACTGACATTTTTACCTGGTTTTCATATTTGCCAAGCTTCTGTGTTGCGCAGACTATGAGAGTTATGTGTGACTATATATGAGAATCTGTGAGCTGTAGGGTGGTCTGTAAAGGTCAAATAAATTGACCTTTTTGCTGTTAAGCAGGGTAAACTCTGAGCCTTCTCACATGGTGACAATGTCTGTGGTAATGGGAGTCATTTCATACACTTCGAAATAAGAGAAGGAGGAAGGGACTGCATTACCTCTGATGAAATCTGATTGCTCACTCCTCTGTGGTTGACATGGGAGCCGTTTTTATGTTAAAAAATGGAGAACTTCAGTGGCTTTCCTTTGTGCTTTGCGATCACAGTTCGTTCAGTGACAGCTTCTGTAGGCTTAGATGTATATCGGAGAAATACATTTTATTCAGTATTGCACGCTAACCTTGATCAGTGGCTGTTATAACATCGCCATTTCCACTATAAAGCAAGACGTTTATTACATTAGGCCCATAAATGTAGGAAGTGGTTAAATAGCTTCAGTTTCAATTCAGACGCTCTTGAAAAACTTCAAACGGTAATGTAAGCCTGAAAAAGCTGCGTTGGCAGTTAGACAGTGGGTCTTGTGGCACTGCAAGCAATGCAAGCCGTTTTGTTATGTAATGGCCCGTCTTAGAAACAGCAGTAGAAACTGTATTGTAACAGCACAAAGCTGTTTTAAAGGCCAAAGGTATTTTAAAGGCCTTGCTCACTCTGGAGACCCTTGCCCTAGATTTCAGATGTCCAAGTTCTGGTGTGTTTTGGTATTATTTGGTGAGCTGAGCAAATACCCTTCTGGACTAAACCATTCTATGCTTGACATTTACATTTACATTCACGGCATTTAGCAGACGCTCTCATCCAGAGCGACTTCCATGTCCTGATTACAGGGACAGTCCCCCTGGAGCAACTCTGGGTTAAGGGTCTTGCTCAGGGACCCAGTGGTGGTAGTGCTAGAGGTGAGATTCAAACCTGGGACCTCTTGAGCCAGAGGTCCATAGGCAAGTGTCCTACCACTAGACCACCACCACTCACAATATAAAGTTAGATTTAAGGGCAGTAGATGAGACCAAATCGTGAAAAGCAAGTTGTTGCAAGTTGAACCACCACTGGGTTCCTGAGCAAGACCCTTAACCCTGCACAAAGCAGGACATACTGAACACGCTTCAAGATACAGGGCTACATTTGATCTGATATGCTACAACTGGCAGCATGAATAAGACTTTCTGCTGTAGTTTTTGTGTTGTTTCCTTGATTTAAAAAAACAATAATTAAAAAAATAAATAAAGAAAGAAATATATATATATATATATATGTGTGTATTCAATGTATTGTGTGTATCGTATGTGTTGTATGTGCTGGCCTGGGTGGCCTACAGCTGAGATTGTTAAGATAAAGGGTAAAAAAAAAAAAAAATGCAGTTGGCTACTGTTACACATTGAGTCACAAGGAGGAACTGTCTGCAAGTGTGTGACCAGCCAGAGAGAGAGAGAGAGAGAGAGAGAGCGAGAGAGAGAGAGATAGGGACAGCGCGAGTGAGGGAGAGAGGGGCAGGGCTCAGTTTGCACCTCATAACTGGGTGGTTTATTAAAGTTCCAGCCACAACTTTCACAGTTTGCCAGTGCAGGCCAGTCCCACCCACAGCTCTAAGGCATTACAGTAGAGGTGGAAATCTAAAGAAAGTGGCAGCAGGAAAGAGACAAACCATGGACTGAACTGGAGTAACCAGGACCACCTTCAGACACTTTTTTAAAGGTACCTGTACACAGTGTTTTACTGCCTGATGTTTAATATTCCCTTGGAACTGTCTGATTTGAGATGTAATCTTTTATTCCTCAGTCTGATCTTAAAATGCCTTTGACTTGTAGCCCATTTCCATCTCCATTTCTCAATGACCTCTTGTGTTCTTTGCTGAGGCATAACAACTGCCTAGCACCGCATTGTTGTTTCGTGGGAAAACACACAACTGTTCCATTGTTGCCTCTTCTCATTGTCACATGGGGTCTTCAGCTTGGCACTGGTACAATCACTGCGAGCTCTGGCTTGTTTTTGTTGATGTGTAAAAAATGAACTTACTGCTCTGAGTGTGTATTTCTCGAGAATAGAAATGCAAAGAGCCAAGAGGTGATATGTAGATCAATCATGTAATTTTTAATCAATTAAGAATTGCACCAAAGTGTTACAACGCCCTGTGCTTCTCTGCTAGGACGGCACTAAAAGATCTTTTAAGTCAGAACTTGCATTAAAATGGTCTCAGACATTAGGGAGTGTGTTCATAATGAAATTCATGTAACAGCACCAGTGGAATAGCTTTTAGAGGCATTAAATTGTTCAGATATAACCACTGCTCAATTGTAAGTTTCTCAAGAAGCACATTGAACCACTCTGTCTGGCTCAGTTTAAGTTTAATAATGCAGATTTTAGTCTGGGTTTCCATTTTAGTCTGGGTTTCCATTAAATAACTCTTGCTTTTTTGGCATCAGTTTGGGATTATCAGATGACTTACAATTGGATCATAATGGCAGGTGTCCCCAGTTGTCCATTGTTTCCTGTAGTTCTCCTGTTGTTACATAATAAGATTTGGAACAAAATTGAATTGGCTAATTTACAATATTTTTAGGTAAATATTGAAGATGGCTGATACACACTGCTTTGCAGGGCTCTTCCAATGACATAAACAAGATTCATGTGATGGTCCTGCATTATTGTATTAAGCATAGACTATAATGCCACTGTATAAGATCAGATAACATTCACACAGGTATCCGATTCGCTCCTCTCCTCTGATGTTCAAAAGATACTTGTGGTTGCAGGCTTTTGCATGGCAGACAAGGAATGGTTTGCATTTTTTTCTTTGCATGTGGATGTGTTTGTGGCATGCCCAAGTAAACAAGATTAGCTTGTTTAAGGGTAGTTTAGGAACAGGAAGACTGCTGTCACTAACAAAGAATGAAGCCTGGTGCTACACTCAGGAAATTCCCACATAAGAACTTCTAGGCCTAGTGTGAAAGAAGAAATGTATAATAATCCCAATCCCTCTCTGAATGAGAGAACATTTCTAAAATCTGGATTTGAAACATACCCAATGCCAACTTTTGTCTTTTTGAATCTCGGTTTGCTATAAACATTGTACTTTTTGCCCCAAGACCACCAGGAATAAATTATCTAGCACAGTTTGATTATTTCGCCACACTCTAACACCCTCCAGAACTTGTGTTACTGTATTGATATTACATGTAAACCAAGTTAAAGCACTGTCAACTTCTTGCCTCTAAAATAGAATTGGCAACCATGGAGAGGGGGAGCTCCACGGGGTCGACCCACCCAAGAGAGAAACTGCATTTGAGTTCATGCATGAGCGGAAGCCACGACTATGGCTCCATGGCCAGCCAGACTGAAGATAACATCTCATCTTCTTCAGCAACCACCATCATCTCCCCGAGTCGTGCCTACATAGCTGTCGCAGTGCTCTGCTATGTGAATCTACTCAACTACATGGACCGCTACACAATTGCAGGCAAGCAAGCCATCCAGCCCCAAACACATACTAGAAGTCTAGTGATTAGAAGGTCCTGAAAGCCTCTTATTAATCTTTAGGCCAAATGTATTTGTACTTTCTGTATTGCAGGAGTTCTGCCTAGCATTCAGATGTACTTTAAAATCAATGACAGCACATCTGGTCTACTGCAGACAGGTAACAGCTCCAATTCACCATTCATGAAGCTTTATTTCAGGAATGCTAGTTTAACATGCGTGAAAAAGCTGCAAGTCAGTAACAACATCAACAAGCACTCCCACTGCGATTCAGCATTAGACCTGTTTGAGTGGCATTCTCAGTCTGAATCTTTGAATTTAATGGCACATACACATGGGTGGCAAATAAAAGGAAGAACCAGCACCAGTGTCTTAACAGGAGTCAGAGCCATCTTGAGCTGTCAGAAAAGCTTCAGTGCACCATGGCAAAGGCTGTACTGGAGGGATGGAACACCAAGTCCTGTACAAAACTTTGGGTGCTCCTTGTTAAATTATGTTTTGTTGCTTTATTTTGTTGCCATGGGATGGGCTGGTGTCTGGAGTGTTTCTCTGGCTTTCACCTTATGAGCATGGGATAAGCTCCAGCACTTCCTGTTATCTGGATAGATATACCTGTCCACATGATGGATGAATTTTAATACTTAAGATAACTTTACTATGATTTTAAGAAGCAACAGCACTTAAACGTGGCTTAGTTCTGCAAATAACACCAACCTTCTCTTTACTTGATGAGATTAAAATGCTAGATTTAAAAAATGATGTCTTTTCACGAATAAATCTTAGCATTATATTGAAAAAATACAAAATCAACAAATAAACAGGAATTGCATTACATACTGCAGGAATGGGTTTCCTGGAGATTATTTGTATTTATTTTTCACTTCCAAAGGATGCACAGATGATTTCCTTTGACAAGAGGCACCCAAACTTTTGGACTATGACTATTTGTACTCAACTGGTGTTTTCATAAAGGTGGTTGAGAACAGCCTGGTGACAGCCATGCTATATGACTGCATTAGGCATCATATTCATAAACCATCCAATGACCTCTCGTCCCTGTGAGTGGGAGGGCATTATCATGCTAGACTTTATCAATATATGCTATAGAGCACAGTAAGACATCGATTGCTTAATTATTTAATCTTCATTTTTCAAATTTTTCCTTGAGTGACTTGAAAGAACCCTGCTCTACATTTTCAAGTCCAGTGAATTCACTGCGATATTAAAGTACAGGGCACGCAAGATTGTTCATCAAGTGCAAAGACAAAAAAGGAAGCTAGGCTTTCTTTTTTCTACCTTTAGAATACCACTTCCTGTTTAGTCAAGAGCCATTCATAGAGGTGCTATGGTGACATTTCTAATTACCCACCCACTTCTCAGCCACAAAGCCTTTACCCAGACTTTATTATTTTCTTTCTTCCTTTTTCATCTCAAGCTTCAATCAGCGGAATCATGATGTTGCTTTGAGATATAAAATGAGGAACTACTATCAGATAATGCAGCCTTTCACGTAGCCTAGATAACTGTGAAGTCAAAATGCTACAGTCTTATTTGTCTTTCGGCTGCTCCTGTTTAGGGGTCACCACAACGGATCAAGTGTCTCCATTTCTTCCTGTCCTCTGCATCTTCCTACTTCAAACCGACCACCTGCATGTCCTCTCTCACCACGTCCATAAACCTCCTTTTTGGTCTTCCTCTTTTCCTCTTTCCTAGCAGCTCCATCTTCAACATCCTCCTCCCAATATAATCCTCGTCTCTCCTCTGGACATGTCCAAACCAACGCAACCTTGCTTTGTCTCCAAGATGTTTAACCTGAGCTGTCCCTCTAATATACCCATTTCTAATCCTGTCCATCCTCATCACAGCCAACGAAAATCTCAGCATCTTTAACTCTGACACCTCCAGCTCCGCCTCCTGTCTTTTCGTTAATGCCACCGTCTCCAACCCATGCAACATAGCTGGTCTCACTACTGTACAGTAAACCTTCCCTTTTACTCTCGCTGGGACCTGTCTGTCACAAATCCCTCCAGCCACTCTTCTCCACCCATTCCAACCTGCCTGCACTCTCTTTTTCACCTCTCTGCCACACTCGCCGTTACTCTGAACTGTTGATCCCAAGTATTTAAAACTCCTCCACCTTTGTCACCTCTACTCCCTGCACCCTAACCACTCTACTTTCCTCCCTTTCACTCACACTCAAATATTCTTTCTTCTTTAGGCAATCAACCCTAGGGCAAGTTTTACAGTCAGTAATCCTTTTGAAGCTGGGAGTAACATGATTTGTGATAAGATCCCCTTCAGAGAATAATTAAATAAATATATAAACCTTTACTCATGGACAAGAATGACTGCTATGCCATGCTTTTTCAGTTTTCATCTGCAGTTTCATGCTGTTGGCACCGGTCTTCGGCTACCTTGGTGATCGCTACAATAGGAAGCTGATTATGGTGTTCGGGATGATTGTCTGGATTGCTACAACACTGAGCAGTTCTTTCATCACAGAAGGGGTATTGCAATTCTGCTCTTGGTGAATTTGTAGAATTTAAGCAAACATTGTGTTGGGCAACTGTTGTGTAACCACCACATCCATTGCAGTGGAGGAATCTACTCTGAGGATGTACCCAAAATATCTTGTCTTTGACAGATTTCTAACATCCACATTATGTTCGTCAATAGTTTGGTGATTTAATAATTGTGTCTTTGAAAGAAAACATCATGACAGTACAAGCTTTTGAAAGTATCCATTACTCCTAATGGATACTTTCAAAAGCTTGTACTGTCATGATGTTTTCTTTCAAAGACACAATTATTAAATCACCAAACTATTGTGAAAAGAAATGGCTGTCACTGGTTGAGATTGGTTTAAAATGACTGTAGGTCATTTGGGGTTATAAATATTATTTACATTTACGGCATTTAGCAGACACTCTTATCCAGAGCAACGTGCATGTCCTAATTACAGGGACAGTCCCCCCTGGAGCAACTCAGGGTTAAGGGTCTTGCTCAGGGACCCAGTGGTGGTAGTGCCAGAGGTGGGATTCAAACCTGGGACCTCTTGAGCCTTAGGTCCATAGGCAAGTATCCTACCACTGGACCACTATATATCATATCATATATATATTATTTATAAATGTAATCATGTTATATGGTGATTATTCTGAAGAGTAATCAAGTGATTATTACCATTTATAACAGAAAGAATTTCATTTTACTCCATATATGAGGAACTGTAAATATCCATGGACTCATGAGATCCTACTAATGTTGGATTCCTTTCTTTTAGTGAGCAAGTCATTGCAGTCACTGCATACAGAGCATTGCTAGTGGATATCCTGTTCATTATTTACACTGCAATCCAATGGTTAAGTTGGTTCATTAAGAATGTACATTATATTATTCATTAATTAAAAGTAATATTTTATTTATAATTTGTGATTGGTGGCCTAGTGGTTAGGGCGTTGGCCCTATGATCGGAGGATCGGGGGTTCGAACCCCTTCCCAATGGGTTGCCCTGAGGTACCCTTGAGCAAGGTGCCATCCCCGTCCCGCTCCTCCCTGCGATGGGCTGGCGACCTGTCCAGGGTGTGTGCGTCCCCTGTCCTCGCCCTGTGTGTGCTGGGTTGGAAAGAGTAAAGAAAGTAAAGTAAAGAAAGAGTTGCAGATGATTAAAGGTGATGACGCCAATGATACTGAATACTTAGTTGAAATCCCTTTATCTAGATACCTTTATCTTCAGGCACTTTGTAGCCTGTCGCAGTTAAAGATTTGTTCCTATGTCTTTAATCTGTTTAATATGGCATAAGATGCATAACAATAAGGTGATTACCTCACTCACTTACTCACCAATTTTCATAGCCACTTTTCCTAATTAGGGTTGCTGGAGGTGATTATCAAAATCTAAAGAAATGAGTGTTTGCTTAGGTGCATTACTTTAAATTATAAACTAGATATCAGAGTGGATGATAAAGTGAATAGTTGATGAGAGGTTGAACACTAAGCACTAAGCAGTACTTCAGAAGAAATGTTTCCTCTGAGGGTAATGATGGAGAAGTATAGAAATGTTGCTTTGTGCCTTTGTGAGTACATTTGACAGGGCAGGGTACCCAAAGAAAGCTTTGTATTGTAGAGGAAGTCAAGAGGTGGAGAGAAAATGCCTTCATATATGTATGTATATATATAAATGAAGGCAGTGTAACAGTGGTGAGGTTTAAAGCAGGAGTGAAAGATGTGTTTACGTTAGAGGTGGATGAAGATGTTTGTATATAGAAGAAAGCATCAAAGAGTGGTTTTAGATATTTTTATTCAGGAATTTATAACATAAGATATGATAAAAAAATATACCTGAATGGTTTGACTTTTCTACTAGCTTTTTGTAAATCAACTAGCATTTTGTAATTCTACAAACATTCTCATTCATTTAAATGTATACAGCTCTGTTGATCATGGATACATCTAGTTACTTTTTTATTGATTTCTAATAATTATTTTTGAAAGAAAGCTGTGACAATGTACAGGCATAGAATAGTAGTAGCAATTTATCCTTTCCATTTTATCATCTACAACCAAATTTGATCATGCTCTTGATTAAAATTTTTGAATAATGCTGAAAGTAAAGTCCTCCACAGTGATGTTGTGAAACCCTTATTTTTAATTCATCTCCTATCTCCTTTCTTTCCATTCTTATTATCATAAAACATTCTGTTTTTAGTACTTCTGGTTGCTGGTTGTGATGCGGGCTTTGGTTGGCACTGGAGAGGCCAGTTACGTCACCATTGCTCCTACCATTATTGGAGACTTGTTCACTGGCACCAAACGGACCCTCATGATCGCCTTCTTCTATATCTTCATTCCCGTGGGAAGGTGAAGGCTATACTTAAGCAATGACGCAAGTTAAGAAAAGGGTTAAAATTTTATACACCACATATAAGATGTTAATTATCAAAACACTTTCAAAATACAATTTACTCATCACAGCTAACATACAAATAAACTGTGTTGCTATTGTAACTTCTCAAGAGCTATTTGAATGAAATCCCATGATAATGATCACTCATATTTTGTTCACATTTTTTCCTTATCTAAGTGGTCTTGGCTACATTCTGGGAGCTCAAATTACACAGGCAACTGGGGACTGGCGTTGGGCCCTCAGGGTAAGGCCCTGTTTTCTTTAAGCCTTGGGAAGTCAGGATACAGAAGAAAGGTTATGCAAATGAAATGTGTGCCTGCCAACCATGTTAAATAGTCAAACATTAGACTGAGTTTAAAGCATTATAAGATGGTCTAAACCCCTAAGGGGAATAGTTTGGCAAGACAGAAAATTTACACAGCTTCTACTTACACTGTCACTACAGCAAGAAGGTTCAAAGCATAATGACAGAAAGAAATTATATTAACTTATAATATTATGCTTTACCTTCCTATCCACTGAGAGAAATTTGTCAGCTTGCTCAGAGGTCATCCCTTTTGCTGTATTCCACTGGAAAACATGTCATACTATGGAAAGAAAATTAATTTGATTATGATTGTGATTATAAAACAAAATTTAACTTTTTCAGTACAAAGCAATGGGTCAAGCATGCCTAGGATATGAATTGCCTGATCTGAACTTTTGCTATCAGTCTTAAAAAACAGCTAAACTATTAATAGATCCAGCTTGACTTGGTATTAATATTTCTGCCATGATCTAGACCAGAAGTATCAAATTCATGTTGGTTGACCTCCTGGGGAGCTTAGTTTCTGTAAACCTGACTCCTAAATGCTCAAAAAGAACCTCCATAAAGTCAAACTTGTGTCAAACTTAACTAAACCTTGTAAGACAGTGACTCTCCAGAACCAGGACAGTGTAACTCTGACCTAGACTTCAGTTGGACAGTATAGTTACTTCAAGTGTTGGTTGTACTGCAGCTCAACCCCATTTTAGGTGGACTGGGCTTGTTGCTACTGGTGTGCTTTATCAGCAACCCACCTCGAGGAGCATCTGAAACCCAAGGACCAACAAGAATTGAGCACACAACGTACTGGGAAGACATCAAGTATCTCATCAGAAAGTAAGTCAGATTAAAGTGGATCAACTCACAGAAGACAATTTGGAAATGAACTGTAAAAAAATAATTTAAACATTTTGATATTTTCACTTTGGAGACAAAGTTAGAGAAGTAATATTGTGCTGGTTTGGACATGTATAGTGGAGGATTAAACTGGGATAAGGATATGAAGATGGAGCTGCCAGGCAAGAGGAAAAGAGGGGCAGCAGTGCCCTAGCGTTTAGGAATTTCCCCCAGGATCGGAAGCTCATGGGTTCGAATCCCAGACCATTAGGTTGCCCTGAGGTACCCTTGAGCAATGTACCAGAGCCATCACTGCTCCCCGGGGCACTTTAAATAGCTGCCCCCTGCTGCACGGTTTTGGATTTCGTTGTGGCTCACTGTGTGTTGTGTCATTTCACAATGAAAAAAATAGTCAGTGTCACTTAAAAAGAGGAAGTCCAAAGAGTAGGTTTGTGGATGTGGAGAGAGAACAGGGGGTTGTTGCGTATGAAGAAGGTGCAGAGGACCAGAAGAAATGGAAATGGATGTCCCTTCCTAAGCAGGAGCAGCTGAAAGAGGAAGAATCATTTTTCTATTGTCATTATTTAAAACCATGTGTATATTACACCTACATTTTTCAGTAAAAGTCTATCTAGGACAATTTCCAGTTTGCATCAAAGATTGTTTGAAAAGTCTTAAGGGCTTAAATCACCTGATATGATACCGCCTTAAGGCATGCTCCATTACTTTATGAGCTTGAGTGAAGTGCATCAGATGAGCCCTCAGAGAACAGAAGAGGAAACACATCAATGTTGACTTCCAAATATGGCCAAAGCAGTTTATAAGCCATAGCAGTCAAGAACCTAAAAATGCTTACATTTTGAAAACCAGAACATGCAGTTTGCTGGCTGTTACGTCTAATCAATCCATTTGTCGTACATAACAGCTGATAAGGAGAATGATTTTTAAGCAAAAAGGCAGTCTAACGCAAAAATCCCATGTGACAGTAAACTTAAAATGCTATTATATAAAGAAGAATTGCTCCTCAGCTTTCTATGTACCACCAGTCTTAAGTTAACATATTTGTGCAAATCTGTTTTTGTCTTTAGCCGGAGCTTTGTATGGTCCTCGTTAGGAGTGACTGCCATGGCTTTTGTCACGGGGGCTTTGGCATTTTGGACACCAACCTTCCTGTCCCGTGCTCGCATTTTACAGCACCTCACACCCAGCTGCACTAAAGAGCCTTGTGACCCTTCTGACAGGTACCGCACTGAAGACCTTTGCATTCTTATCTCTAAACAGCACTGATATGTTCCTTTAGAGTGTCACATCTCAATCAGTGTTATATATTTAAGCAGAAAATTTGCCTTCCCTTTCTTTTTCTTTGTTGTGCTCATTTGTTTGGGCCTGTTTAATTTTAGTCTAAAAGTTCTCCAAAGATCTGGGCTATGGTTTTTAGGACTGTGCCATTTTGGGGAAATTATAAATGATTTAGTCATTATGAAAGGGCAAGTCAGATGACAAGCTCTGGTAAAAGTAATCCAGTTCTACATGCGTTTAAAACACCAGTCAAATATTTGCTTTTTAAAAAAGAAACACATTGATTAGGATTGGGGCTCAAAGTCTGTGCCGAATACTGCCAACCTTGTTTCTTTCTCTCTCTCTCTCTCTCTCTCTCTCTCTCTCTCTCTCTCTCTCTCACATCTCTGTCTCTCTCTCTCTCTCATCTGTCTCTCTCTCATCTGTCTCTCTCTCTCTCTCTCTCTCTCTCTCTCATCTGTCTCTCTCTCTGTCTCTCTCTCTCTCTCTCTCTCTCACATCTCTGTCTCTCTCTCTCTCTCCTCTCCTCTCTCTCCATCTCTGTCTCTCTCTCTCCTCATCTGTCTCTCTCTCCTTCCCTATCTCCTCTCTCTCTCTCTCTCCTCTCTCTCTCATCTGTCTCTCTCTCTGTCTCTCTCTCTCTCTCTCTCATCTCTGTCTCTCTCTCTCTCTCTCTCTCTCATCTCCTGTCTCTCTCTCTCCTCATCTGTCTCTCTCTCTGTGTCCTCTCTCTCTCCTCTCTCTCTCTCCTCTCACTCTCTCCCTCTCTCTCTCTCTCTCTCTCTCTGTCTCATCTGTCTCTCTCTGTCTCTCTCTCTATCTCTCTCTCTCTCATCTCTGTCTCTCTCTCTCTCTCTCTCTCTCTCTCATCTGTCTCTCTCTCTCTGTCTCTCTGTCTCTCTCTCCTCTCTTTCTCTCTCTCTCTCTCTCTCTCTCTCATCTCTCTCATCTCTCTCTCTCTCTCTCTCTCTCTCTCTCTATATAAACACTCTCTCTCACTTTCTATCTACTCTCTCTCCTCTCCCCTCTATCTTCCTCTCTCTCTCTCTCTCTCTCTCTCTCTCTCTCCTCCTCTCTCATCTGTCTCTCTCTCTCTCTCCTCTTTCTCTGTCTCTCTCTCTTATTTGTCTCTGTCTCTCTCTCTTTCTTGTCTCTCACTGTCTCTCCCTCTCAATCCTCTCTCTCTCCTATCTCTCTCACTCTCCTCTCTTTCTCTCTCTCTCTCTCTCTCTCTCTCTCTCTCTCTCTCTCTTTCTCATCTCTGTCTCTCTCTGTCTCTCTCTCTCTCTCACCGCAGTTACATTTTCGGAGGAATCATAGTGGTAACAGGCATTGTGGGCGTCTGCATTGGCTCCTATATATCCCGGA